>CM054379.1:97098647-98298647 GCA_028858755.1 Ara ararauna
GAATCATTCTCTTAGCAATTCTTTGAACTTTCTCCAAGTTGCAACATCAACCCTGAATCTTATGCATTAGGCTGAACGTAGCAGCAGTCATTCCAGTGCCAGGTGCAGAAGTAAGATTAAAATTCTTTTCCCTGTACACATGTCCAAGGATTTTATTAGTCCTTTTTGATGATTGGCAACACATGGTGGCTACCATATGATGATTCTCATATTCTTCTATGAGACAAGACCCAGTATCTTCTCCTGCAACTATAGCCCTGGTCAGATTTTGTATGTGGCTATTCTCTTACCACTATATATGCTCACCTTCATATCACCCAGTAGCAGTGACCTGCCCTTCACTTTTTATCACTGTTCTTTGAGACATCGGCAGGCTTTATCAGTGACAAATTTATGGTGGGGAAGATTGATTTGTTTTTCTTCTAGATTATTGGTTAAAATGCTGTGCTAAGAATAGTACAGGTCTAGAAACATGCCTATAGAGAACTGAATTAGAAGTATAATTACTTGGTGATGATTTCCCAGTTTTCAAGAGTTTTTTGAGATTTGCTTAGAGGCATTTTTCTAGCTCCTTTAGTCAAAATCTTATGTAATAAGACAGACATCTGACAAAATGGAAGTTTTAACATGTTAATACCAGTACCTGTTTCATCCTAAAATGTAATCTTACTGAATACTGTAACAGACAAGATCTCTTTTCAGTAAGCACATGTTAGCATCAATATAAATCCCCTTTTAAACTACCAGTTAATCAAGTCCTTCATATGCCCTGCTGTTACTGATGTCAGGCTGGAAGGTGCATGTTTACCTTTGTTAATTCATTTACTCTTTCAAAATACTGTCACAATATTAGCTTTCAGTTAGTCCTTTCTGAGTGTTCAAGTGTCTTAAGTGACATCAATAATGACCTTTTTATGGTCTAGCAATTGTAATTGCCATTTGACTCTTATAAAATCAGAGTGCAACTTTATTCCTCAATTTTACTTCTTTAATAAGGATAGAAAACTTACCTTAATCATAGGATTAACTTGTATGAGTAGCCAAGTGACCAAAGACACTTCCCCAGTTGTAGGGGCTCTGCTGTTGTTGTAAGGGATCATGGACCTAATTTGTCATATTAGTTTCAAGCATTAACACTTTCAGCAGCAGCACAGATGAAAATCACCCCATCGTGTTTTGAAACCATGCCCATACACCTGCCTCAATATAAACTTTTTGAAAACAGACATATAACAATACCTGTGTGAAAGTAAAATAGCCTATGCATCTTCTGTGTGTGATAAGTAGGTGATGTGTAAGGAAAAACTGGTTCTGGTTAACCTATGTGTTTTCAGCATAGTGATTGTAAAGAGATCTAAGGCATCAGAGATGTACATACAAGCAGACATAAATGGCAATAAAACTTAACACATAATGTCTCTGACAACAGAGGATGAAATTTCTCTTAGAAATAGAAAGCTTGGGAAAAAATGTTATCATATATAATGTAGTTGAAATAATAAGCAGGTACCAAAACAGACACCAGCCAGGTAGTTGTGGAGGTGCAGGGGGGCAGTGGAAGAGGCTAATTTTTCAATGGAACTACTGAAAACCATTTACTGCACTGCTCATGAATTCGCTCCCTGTCTGTTGCCCTGTGAAATATTAACAGTCTAGTATGTCAGCTATTGTTACTCTGATTGCTGTTGTGTTGTTGTGTTTCTTTCTAAATATTTTTAGAATCCAGATGGAGAGGTTCCATATTTCAGATAAAGCACAGAATGGGGTGGTGGGCAGGGTCTATAAAGTCCTTTTGTAAAATACATAAGTAATCTGTGGCAAATTGGCATTAACATTCTGTTTTAAAGATATTTTGTGAGTTTGGCACAGAGGGTCTGGAAGTGACAGTAGGATTTGAGTTCATAGCGTCACAAACATTTTCTCAGGCACCCCATTCAACTTTTGTTCCATTCATACACATGCAGAACCTTTACTGGGCCACTGTTGCAAATACAAAATACAGTATAGCTGCACAAAATAGGCCTAGTGAAATACAGAGCATAACAGAGGCAGGAAGGGAGAAGAAGTAGGGCTAGAGCAGCTAAGCCACTCTGTTTCAATGTCATTGTCATTGTCACTCAATGTCATTGACATTGCAGCATGGTGGGGCTTGATCAATGCCAGTCAGTATTCAAGAAGCTTTCCTGGAGCAAATCGTCCCTTGTGCTACAATGATCTGTTGAGCTTATACAATATAAGAAGATCCCATTCTATGATTCTACGAATTATATGCCCTCCACAGTTCTGCATCCCTTTCCTTGTGATTACACAAGTGTGTGCAGTTTAGCCGTATAACGTAAGAACTTTCAGTAACAAGCAAAATGTATTCTTGTCTAAGGAACAAAGATGTTCTAACAGAAAACACAGAACTGAAGGAAATAAGGAATGGAAAAGGGCCTCCAGAAATCTTCACATTGCCTCATGGCAGGATTAATTTAGACTCATCTTCCAGAAATGGACACTCCACAACTTTCCAGGCAAGTCATCACACCATTTCACCACCTTTTTCGTTAGGAAAATTTCCTAGATTTTTCTTGCTACAATAAAAGCTCATTATCTCTCATAACAGCCAATGTAAACAAGAGAAAAGGTTCTTTCTCCTTTTCAAGGAGCCTCTTTTTTGGTGAAGAATATCATACCCTTTTCAAGCCTTTTCTTCTTGAGGCTAAATCACCTAAGTTCTAGCATATTTTGTTGTAGGGGACAGTCTGAACTTCTGCTCATCATCATTAGTTTCTGAACTCTCAGGTAGTTCATATTCTTCCTGGAGTGCAGTGCCTGAACTATACACAGTATTTCAGCTACAGTCTTACCATTGCTGAGTACAGCAGAAGGCCTATTTCACACATCTTACAAGCTCTACTCCTGTTTAGCAATCCCAGTGTGGTGTTTGCTTTTTCACAACAGCATGATAGTGTTGACTTATGCTTGGCTTGTGATTCAGTCTATCCCATGAATTCTTTAAAGAAGAATTGACACCAACCACTTGTTTTCCATTATGTGTTTGTGCAGCTGGTTATTCATGTCCAAGTGTAGTATTCTGAGTTCATCACTCACTCTTGAACAGTGCCCAGGCAGTGAGGAGAGCCCTCTTCACTTTTCCTGTAAAATCTTTGCCAACATTTTTTATGTTTCTTATTGCAAAACCCACAAGATACACAGGACTAGCTATTACATGGATTTTTTTTTGCCTTTGGATTTATGTCTTTATTTGTTCAGAACGCATGGGAATAATGCTGTTTGATGAGCACCAACTCTATTAGCAAATACTTTGTATGTCGACAAAGAGATAAGAGAAGAGACTTCTCAATTTGTGTGATAAACTCCAGAAAACCTGATTTGTTTAACCAGAGATTAAGCCCAGATGTAAAACAAACAGCATTTAGAAGAAAAAGACAGGAGCTGACATTGATTAAACCTTTGTAAATTTCCATGACGTCAAGCAAATGATTAAAATTTTAGTCAGGGAAAGACCTCCAGCATAGACAGATTTCCTTTGCGCTCTCTTGCAATGCAATCAGGACTTCTGCTGCAAAATAATCCAGGAGTTAGTTCCGAAAAAAACATCTCCTTCCAATATTTTGTAAAAATAAGTCTTCATAAAGTGCTTAGCTCACGCTTAATAACCACAATTAAATAAACACATCTTCAGCAATTTATTCTGGAGCCAATACTGGTGGTAAGCGCTCCTGAGAATATGACAGAAATATGAAAATATGTGTAAGTAAAAGTATTAGTAAGTGTGATTCTGAGCACATTGTCTATATTACTAATTCTTTTATTGGCAGACATAAGTATTCAGGTGCAGCAGCAACTATGATATAAGATGCTAGGTTGATTAAATTTAGCATGCTCCCTTCAAAGCCCACAAAGCATCAGGATTCATTCTGGCCACACTTCTACAGTTTTGGAATCTCTGTGCAACTATTCTTTGTTTAAAGTTAGTAAAACATAAACTAGGCCAAATTCATTAATTGGAAAGACACATTTTGAGCACTGAGAGCTGTCTGAGCATTGAATTCTGGCCTGCTGTAGATTTTTTTTTCAAATCATCCAATTTATTTCCTCTAGTGTCCCATAACTGGACCAAGAATAACTTTGAAGCACCTATTTTTGTTCTTTGTATAATTTAGCATGGCTCAAAAAATCTCAAGCAGTTATTGACAAAGGTTGTGCTGCAGACTTCAGTGTGGCATTAACTCTGATTACTTAAATACCAGAAACAGTACTCATGCGCTCAGTTGAAGTGTCAGAAAAGACAAGTGTAGAGAAAAATCCTGGCCTGTACAAAAGACTTTATTTTCAAATATCCTGAACATGGGTGCTGTCTTTGCTGTCTGTACTCCTTATAGTACTAATCTCACAAAACCCAAAGTTTTTCAGAAGGGTAGGCCCTACATCAAAATGAGAGGATACATACATACTGACTAAAAGATTCAGTTTGCAGTACATAACATCCTCCAAGGAGCTTGCCTTCTTTATAGTTCCTCTGTTTACAAACATACTGAAGGCAACCTTGATTCAGTATTTTCTTACTTCAGTAAAATTCTGCCAAGATTCACATATTAATCCGCTGATGTGCAAAGTAATTCTCAAAACTATTTTTGTGAATCTACAAAATAGGCTAATTGCTTGGTGCTTTGGCTTTTCCTAGTTTGCATTTGCCAAATCGCCTTCAAAGAAACTATTCAAACCTTCCCTAAACTGTAGTTTAAGCTTTGGTTCTAGTTACGTAGAAAAGATAGAGCAGGACACAGTTTCTGTATCTCTGTATAAGTACAAGGAGAATTAAGAAGTAACTACTTACTCAAGAAGTATTTGATTTAGTTACCAAACAGTGAACTGCTGCATCAAGAAAATAATTATCAACAAGCAGTCAGAATGTGTGATTTCTGCTGCACACACATGCTGGGATGGATTTTTCATGTAATTGTTTCAGCTGTTCATACTCATCCTCTTCTGTCCCACCTCCTTATAAGTGTTAAGGACCTTGAAGTGCAGCCTCGTGGCACTTTTTATAGCAAGAGCCTCACTCACTCCGTTGCCATGTATAACTTTCTTCCCTTTTCCTCCCTTTGTTTTAGAGACACTGTGCTTCTGGCTATTTCCCTCCTCACCTGAAGCTGTGTTTCAGCAGTATGTACTCTGTGTGTGTAGGTTTTGTGTATTTCATAAATGAAGTGCTTTGGAAACAATTGTAGAAGGAGCAGAGTAGCTCACCGCTAGAATCTCCTGGAGTTTTTCCTGAATCACCAAATGAGGTACCCCTCTAATCGCTTAATAGACAAGTTAGGAAATGCAGGAAGTCAAGACTAACTTTAAGATGGGCTTATTCCTCCAAACAAGAACCTGAGCATATTTCTTCAGCTCTGTGTGAGTACTAAACCACTACAGTTTCAAGACATGCTTTATGGCTAGAGAAAGCTCTGAAAAGGGCATCACAGCCTCAGCCTTCAGACACTCTGCTGACCTGTTTACTTTTGGAGAGACATTTTGATAAAGTACATCTTTTCTAACTGCTCACCTTCTTCAGTTTCTTATTTCTTGTTCTCTTTGATGAAAATACATGTAGGGTGTCCACTCTGCAAATTACTGTTGGCCAGCTCTGGATCTTACACATATACAATATTATAAATTATTATAGATTTATTTCTTCCGTGTGCTGACCAACTGCTTGCTGCTGCACCTCCTTGCTCTGTTTTTTGTAACATGACATATAGGTACTCCACTATAGCTTTTTATGCAGTTCTGCAGTTAACAAATCATACATTAGTAAAAGATCGGAAAACACAGCTTGAACAAAAGTGGATTTCATTCATATGTATCCAAAACACATCCAAAAACCCCCACAAAATTTCCTATGCTGAGAATCAGCCGAAAGTTCCACCTCATTTTAAAATGAGGAGATATGTCTGGAACAGAGTAATCCCTGTTTTGGCTTTTCAGTGTTACCTGAGCGCCTGTTCCCATACATACTGCAAATTTTGATGGCAGTCACACAGGTGTAACTGTATAGCCAACAAGCATTTTCTTTAATTCATCTTTTCCCTCGTATAAAAATAAGTTGCGATTTGGATTTTCCCTCCTGACAAACCAGCGCAAGCAAAATTAATCTGATGGGAAAAAACCACAGCAGTTCAAATTCGGAAACGAGATACTTGGCAAAACCATATTTTGAAGAAAAGCTTTCCAGAAAATTAAACATAAAACCTTTCATGTCTGCTACAGGGGCTTGACCTTTCCTTATTCTCTCCACCTCCTGTGGATAAGTGCTTCCTCCCATTAATTGTAACATTGTAGCTTTAGCTCTGAAGCCTTTAGGGCTCCAGGCAGTAATTTCAATGCATGTTCCGGCTTCTACTGGAATTGCTTCATTTACTTTATGGGGTTTTGCCTAAATTTCCCACTGGTAAAACTGAAGCTTCTCACAGATCTTGCAGTTGGAGTTATTTGCAGAAAGGAAAGGTAGTCTGGGGGTCTAGTTGGGGAGGTGGGTTCAAGCCCCTTAGTCACACAACTCCACTGTCACTCTGGACTTTACCTACAAAGGCTATAGCTGCAAGCGGCAGGAAGTTAATTTCTTGTGCTGGGTCTGGAGAGATGGGTGCTACAGTGGGTTCACAGTGTGGAGTGTGGGGCTTAGCATATTCGGGGAGAAAAGGGAACCATAACAGGGTCTCCCCTATGTTTTATCCATTAAGTTATAAAGAATGCTCCTCTGTGAAACACAGGACAGTAATCTTGCTCAACACTTGCCTAACGGGCCAGCTGCCTTGGATGTCAGAGCTAAAGAAAACTTTCCTTTAAGTTCCTGACATGGCCTAGCCTGCACAATCAAGTTATATTCACAATCTCCTATATCACTACCAGTTCCCTCCCTCAGTTTCGCATAATCATAGAATCATAGAATAGTCAGGGTTGGAAAGGACCTTAAGATCATCTAGTGCCAAACTCCCCTGCCATGGAAAGGGACACATCCCACTAAACCATGTCACCCAAGGCTTTGTCCAACCTGGCCTTGAACACTGCCAGTGATGGAGCATTCACAACTTCCCTGGGCAACCCATTCCAGTGCCTCACCACCCTTTACAGTAAAGAATTTCTTCCTCATATCCAATCTAAACTTCCCCTGTTTAGGTTTGAACCTCTTACCCCTTGTCCTCTCACTACAGTTTCTCATGAAGAGTCCCTCCCCAACATCCCTATAGGCCCCCTTCAGATACTGGAAGGCTGCTATGAGGTCTCCACGCAGCCTTCTCTTCTCCAGGCTCAACAGCCCCAGCTTTCTCAGCCTATCTTCATGCAGGAGGTGCTCCAGTCCCCTGATCATCCTTGTGGCCTTCCTCTGGACTTGTTCCAACAGTTCCATGTCCTTTTTCTGGTGAGGACATCAGAACTGCACACAATACTCCAAGTGAGGTCTCACAAGAGCAGAGTAGAGGGGCAGGATCACCTCCTTCGACCTGCTGGTCACACTCCTTTTGATGCAGCCCAGGATATGGTTGGCTTTCTGGGCTGCTAGCACACACTACCAGCTCATGTTCATTTTTTCATCAACCAACACCCCCAAGTCCTTCTCTGCAGGGCTGCTCTGAATCTCTTCTCTGCCCAACCTGGAGCTGTGCCTGGGATTGCTCCCACCCAGGTGGAGGACCTTGCACTTGGCATGGTTAAACTTCATCAGGTTGGCATCAGCCCACCTCACAAGCGTATCAAGTTCCCTCTGGATGGCATTCCTTCCCTCCAACGTATTAACCGAACCACACAGCTTGGTGTCATTGGCAAACTTGCTGAGGGCGCACTCAATCCCACTGTCCATGTCACCCACAAAGATGTTGAACACGACCGGTCCGAACACTGATCCCTGAGGGACACCACTCGTTACTGGTTTCCAGCTGGACATGGAGCCATTGAGCACAACTCTTTGCATGCAGCCATCCAGCCTGTTCTTTATCCACCAAGTGGTCCACCTATCAAATTGATGTCTCTCCAACTTAGAGACAAGGATGTCATGTGAGACAGTGTCAAACGCTTTGCACAAGTCCAGGTAGATGACATCAACTGCTCTACCCCTGTCCATCAGTTCTGTAGCCCCATCATAGAAGGCCACCAGATTGGTCAGGCAGGATTTCCCCTTAGTGAAGCCATGCTGGCTGTCACCAACCACCTTGTTGTTTTTCATGTGCCTCAGCATGCCTCCCAGGAGAATCCACCCCAAGATTTTGCCAGGCACAGAGGTGAGACTGCTTGGTCTGTAGTTCCCCAGCTCATCCATTTTGCCCGTCTTGAAAATGGGGGTTATATTTCCCTTTTTCCAGTCATCGGGAACTTCACCTGACTGCCATGATTTTTCAAATATGATGGACAGTGGCTTAGCAACTTCATTTGCCAGCTCCTTCAGGACCCACGGATGAATTTCATCAGGTCTCATGGACTTGTATACATTCAGGTTCTTAAGATGGTCTCAAACCAGATCCTCTCCTACAGTGGGCCCAGGGTCTTCATTCTCACTGTCCCTGCGTCTGCCTTCCAAGAATTGGGTGGTATGGTCAGAGCATTTTCCGGTGAAGACTGAGACAAAGAAGTCGTTAAGAACCTCAGCCTTCTCCAAATCCAGGGTTGCCAGTTCTGATAACTTCCAGAGAGGGCCCACCTTGTCTCTAGTCTGTCTTTTATTTGCAATGTACCTATAGAATCCCTTCCTGTTATCCTTAACATCCCTAGCCAAGTTTAATTCTAAGTGGGCCTTAGCTTTCCTAACCTGGTCCCTAACTTCCCGGACAACATCCCTGTATTCTTCCCAGGCTGCCTGTCCTTGCTTTCACCTTTTATAAGTCTCTTTTTTCCTTCGAATTTTCCTCAGCAGCTCCTTATCATTCAAGGAGGTCTCCTGGCCCTCCTGCAGCACATCCTTCTACTAGGGATGTATCACTTCTGAGCCTGCAGCAGGTGATCCTTGAATATCAACCAACAGTCTTGTGCCCCCCTGCCCTCTAGGGCTATATCCCATGGAATCTTACTGAGCAGGTTCCTGAAGAGGCCAAAGTCTGCTCTCTTGAAGTCCAGGGCAGTGAGCTTGCTGCACACTCTTCTCACTGTCCTGAGGATCTTGAATTAGACCATCTCATGATCGCTGCAATCAAGGCTGCCCTGGAGCATCACATTTCCACCAGCCCTTCCCTGTTGGTGAGGATGAGGTCAAGCATGGCACCTCTCCTTGTCGGCTCCTCTATTACTTGCAGAAGGAAGCTGTCTTCCACACAATTGAGGAACTTCCTGGATTGCTTGTGCTGGGCCTTACCATCCCTCCATCAGATATCAGGGTGGTTGATGTCCCCCATGAGAGCAAGTGCCTGCAAGCATGAGGCTGTTCCTATCTGTCTATAGAGCACTTCATCCACAGAGTCCTCTTGGTCAGGCGGTCTGTAACTGATCCCCACAATGATGTCTCCCATCGCTGTTTTCCCTTTAACCCTGACCCACAAACTCTCTGTTGACTGATCACCTCTCCCCAGGCAGAGTTCCATACTCTCCAGCCTATCCCTAACACAAATAGCAACTCCCCCTCCCTGCCTACTGGGCCTGTCTTTCCTAAAGAGCCTTTAACCTTCCATTCCAACACACCAGTCATAGGAGCCATCCCACCATGTTTCTGTGATGCCTATGATTATTATATCCCTGTAGACGTGCACACATCTCTAATTCCTCTTGTTTGTTCCCTATGCTACGGGCATTTGTGTAGAGGCATCTGAGCTGAGCTCCAATTGAAGCCAGCTCATTGGCTGGAGCCGCTGGAATATCTCTACATTGCTCTGAATGTTTACTATAGGTGCTGGCAAGTGACTGGGTGTGTTGGGATGGAATGATGCCCCCCTCCCCCAACACATCTAGTTTAAAGCATCCTTGACCAGTCTGGCAAGCCTCCTCCCAAATCCACTCTTCCCTTTCTTTGTCAGACCAGCTCCACCAGCCCCCAGTAGACCTGGCCTACTAAATTGAGTCCCATGTTCAAGGTACCCAAACCCCTGACTATAGCACCACCCTTCTAACCATTTATTAACCTGGCCAATCCTCCTAGCCTTTTTAAGGTCCTGCCCTGTATCCTGGAGAATTGATGAAAAGACAGTCTGAGCTCCAGAGCCTCTAACCACCTCTCCCAGAGCTCTGTAGTCCTTCTTTATAATAACCTCCCCTAGCACCATCCCGTTCCTGGAGGCTGTCACCTCTCACCAGCCTGCCACTGGGTGAGCTCGTGTGAGGCATCCTCCTCCTTCCATGGCAAAATCAGCTGGATAAGCTGGGGCACAAGATTAAGCTGCTACATTAACCCACCTTGTTATGCCAGCAGCAAGTTCATGCTGATGAGGTAGGCTGAAACACCCAGCTGCTCTTCAGAAGGGATGTGACACCTTTTCTGTCTTATCTGAATTCACTGAAAGCGGGGAGTTACCTAAATAACAGTAACAGCCTCAGCCATCTCATTTAAACTACTGCTCCAGACTTGATAGAGGTTTAGAAGCCTGAGAGAGACCAAGGCATAGCCAAATTTTGTGGCTCCAACATAAGCTGAATTACAATAACAGAACAGCTGCGAATTCTCATACAAGTGTGTTACATGGCAACTAAGGGCATATTATTTATAGTTTTCAGCAATCTTGGAATCTGTACCCAAGTTCTGCAAACACAGAAGGCCTGGTCCCTTTCCAAAACCAGAATGGGAACAAAAGTCAGTGAGAATGAGGATGGCTGGGAAGAGCTGAGGGTTAAACTAAATCCAGCTGCCTCCTAGGAAAATGTAGCATTTCTCTTGTGGCCTCTCTCGACAGTCTTGACAGGTTTATAACAGAGCCAATATAGTTTTGAATAGCAAAATTATCTTCATAACCTCTGCAATGCTTGGGTTACCCTGACAGTCTAGACAGCACAGATGTGTCTGCACTAAGCTGGTGATCCTGCCCTCACCTGTAGCACAGCAGCTGTTTTTCCTATTGATGGCTCCTTTATTTTGCTGGTGACTAATGCATCAAGCTGCTGGAAAATTACCTACTCTCAGCCACTCAGCATTTAATTATGTAGCTCATATCACTATCTGTCTTCTAATTTTTGACCACAGATGCAGCATTTTAGTGGAGGTGAGTCAGACAGATACCATACTCATATCCATCATTTGACATGAAGTTTTTAAGTTCTCAGAGTAAAGGCCAAGTCGCCTTGTGAAGTAGTGCCAGCATCAAGAATAGAATTTCTTTGCTCACTATGTCTTCCTTTCAGCACCCTCCTGTGTGTTTTTTTCCATTAACAGAGTTTGCTTTTTATTCAGGAGAAGGCTATATCCACCCTCCATCTTTGAGCTTGTGTGTGCGTGTTTTCTTTCTCATAACTTCTCCTTGTGAGCTAATGGGCATAATAGTTGCCTTAGTGAGGTCACACAGAGGCTCAGGCTTTCCAGGCAGTCACAGGCAGGCTTGTGAAGAGTACATGTCTGCAGCTGCTTTGGGTGGAAACATGGATATGCATGCCTAACTCCCTAGCCCACTCCATCCCCTCTCTCCTCACCCACTCACTGGTTAGCCGACCTAAAGTTTTCCCTGCAAATCCATCTGGCAGGCTGGATTTGTTCTGTTCTTGAGGTCAGGAAATAAGCTTTAGATCTACCATGATGTCTTGGTCAACAGCAACTGAACAGGGTTCTTTTTGCATCATCTCAAGAAACGTGCAATCAATAGCCTTCTCACTTCTCTGAAATGTAACATGCTTGGGCTGAAGGGCTGATTAAGATCCAGACCATGCTGTTATACACAGAAAGAAAATGTCATAGAGTATTAGTAAAAATAAACACCAGCAGCCAAGCCCACCCTGCAACAAATCATGAGCAGCCTCATAAAGGCCCTTTACGCTCCCTGACGGACATGATGTAAGTGTTGAGTGGCCTGAGCAGCCCCTCCTCAGACCCTGCCTGCATGCTCTGGAAACTCCATGTACACCCAGTTGGGCACACTCCCTCCCTCTAGAGGGTCTGACACTGCAAGGGAAAAGGCAGTGCTGCCTTTCAAACTCTGGCATCAACACTTGCTATATGTTATTCAGAACTCACCTGGGCAATGCTGCTACCCTTGTGTGCCATAGGAACGTTACAGTCACAAGGGAAGCATCAGGTGGAAAATGAGAGACAGGGTGATACAGTTGTGACTTTCTGGAAGGGAGCCTTAAGGGCATTAGCCACCTCCATTAGAATTACATTTATGTTCCTCTTTACTAGGGTCAGAGTGCTACTTATTAGAGGACCTCACTGCCTTTGCATGTTGCGGAATATATAAGAGAAAGTAGCAGATAACTAAGAAGCTTGTACTCTTGAGCAAAAACTTAAAAACATCAGGAAAAAAGCAGGTACAGCTACCATTACAAAGCACATGAAGTATGTGTGCCATTAGTTATGTACCTGGGTTGTACTGTAAATATATACGGAATTAGACTTCTCAATCGCATTTTATGTATACCTTGGAAGTTTCCTACAGAAACCCTCCCTTCTCCTCCATTTCATAGTCCATAAGTTAAAAGCCAGCATTCTAAAAATAGTTTCCTTCCTGTTTAAGTCATTTGGTTTTCTCTCCATGGCTTCTATAGGGGCTCTCTTGAAAGGGGAATACAGCAGTGAAATTTGATGCTAAAGGTTATGTTCTGTCCTATTATTTCAGCATCCCTCTTAATTTACTCTGTTTTACATAAACAAAACAAACTCATGTGAGGAGGAGGATAGTATCTCACTTACCCTCAGGGTAAAAAAAAGAAATAATTAAAGATGCATTGTTAAACACACTACCACCATCTGGAAGTAGTTAGCATGGGAAAACAATAAAGAGCCCATCGAAGATTTAGTATCCCCATTCATTCATTTATTCAACCCACACACAACGTTAAGTAATTTTAAAATCCAAACAGTTTGGGAAGCTGCTGCTGTTCCTTATGTGCTAAAGCCCAAGATGAGGTTATCATGTTTGCCTTGAGGCAACAAATGCCAATTAGCTCTCCATAAAGCTTTGTACAGTTTGTAGCTGTGCTTGTAGATGGCTGTAGGACGTCAGCTGTAGGAAGAAAAATACAGACAGCCAAATCTCTAATATTAGATGTCACAGGGAAAAAAAATATTTCTAAGCACTTTAAATTCAAATGCATTGGTAAGACTTATTTATTTTAAGCCAAGACCAGGAGCTTATGTTTTTTACCAATTGCAACTTCGGTCTTCTCCAATTGCCCTTATGAGCATTCAGGGTGCATGCAGCCCAAAGCATGCACCACAGAAATTATGTTTGTTCAGGTCCTAAAGACAAGAAAACTACCCTGCTCCCAGAGCAGTCACTGTGCAGGCATACATTACAGACATGAATGGCATGTTTCATAATATCATTTTTTGCACAGCAAGGTTGCAGTCTCAGATTTTAGCTGCTTTTGTATTTCCCTTTTAGTAACTCCAGCAATATCTGTGGCTCACACCCTGAAGTTCTGAAAATCAGAGTTCAAATGTTTTCGGGTTTTTTTCCACATGATTCCACTTGTGTGTGTTGAAGTCACAACTCCCCCATTACCATTACTCCATTTTACAGAATACTCAAAAAAAACCCACCTCAATAGTAAAGGCAATTTCAGCCCTTATTCCACAATGTTAAGCATCCTTTCAGTTCAACTGGTTTTATATTTGGACACAGGGCTTGTAGGCACAAGGGGCTGAGTGCTGTGGACCCCATCTAACAAGTTACTTCAGCAGAGCACATACATACATAAGCGGTTTGAAGCCAGAACACTGAGCACCTTCCAGATTTAGTTGGCAGTCCATGGCAGAAGTATTCTCAAAATGTTTTCTCTGGTGGATATTACTGATAACAAATAACATAATTCCATATCCCAATTCAGAAATTAAGATACTTTCATAGACAAGTGGCATCTCTGCCTTCGCTTTTCACACTGAGGGTATTTTGGAATGAAAATTTACTTACCACAATATGGTGTCCTTCACTACAAAAATTAGGTACCTATCCCTAATCAACAAGTATTTGCTCAAGCAAATATTAGCTCTTCAAAGAGCATCTACATTGGAAGTATCTGCAGTTATCTCAGTTGCTTGTGCCAGAGCAAAGGTTTTTTGTTTGCTTCTTCTCTGATCCTTGTTCTTTGCACTTCAGGAGACAATAGGTTGAATCCAAAGCTTTTAATTACAGCAAAGCAGCTCCACAAGCAGAATAACTGATTTATTTGGGGATCTAACTCCTAATGTATTATTTTAAGACTTTTTGAAAACAGTCTTTGATGGTTAATCCTACCTGCTTCAACACCTGGTAGAAGGGTAGGTCTATGACTATTACCCAATAATGAAGTTCTCCCAGTTCACAGGCCTTCTCTCTAGGTTCAGCAGACCAGTTTAAACAGGCATATAATGATGTTCTTTACCTGCAACTGACCTTCTTGTGTAACTTTTTTTGGCTGGATCTGTGACTCAGCCTGTTAGACATCATAGCCTAATGTCAATAAATGCTGGAGGGATCAACAGTTACACCACAGCCACTACATTACAAACCAGAGTTGGCTGTTAGACATAAAATTGCTCCAGCCAAGAACCTGTAGTGTTTTCTCTTCATGTACCAAGTATCACAGAAGACAGAGGAGCCAATGAAGCAAAATACTAGCCCAGCTCTTAGAACGGCACAAGAGCTTGAACAGAGCAAGACCTCCCCTTGCTCCCCCACCCCAAGATTCCCACAGCTGTTCAACATTGCAGTGTGGTGCTCCTGCCAAACAGGTGTCCCTGCTTCCCTGAGGGCTGGTAACAAATGACTGCTTCAGTTCAATTTGTGCAATGGAAACTGTTTCCATTACAAGCATAAGTGAAATCTATCCAAGCAACTGATTCTGGTATCCCAAAGCACACGTTTTCAAAACCTATACTGACATAGCCTTAGCCTTTCCATTAAGTTGGTCAGGTCAATGATTTCTTTGTTCCTCAGCTCAGAAACATGGGTTGGGAAACACTACCTTCACTATGGCAGGTACCGCTCTAAAGCCCTGGTTTAGTAGCTTGGATCCACATCTGCTCAGAGCCTTAAATTCAAGAGATTATTAGTGAAAGAGAACCACCACGAAAAAGCTTACACACACATTCCTTCCTTATGCATAATTTAAATACTGTCAACACTTCCTTGCAGCCTAGTAATTCCTACATTAATCATTCTGCAAATCAGTTTGGTACTGAACAGAAAAATTGCATCATGTTGTAACAATTTGACCAATCCTAAGCGAAGGCTGCCAGAGGTTGATTAATTAACTGCACACTGTGACAGATTTTTACATGACCTGGTGTTTTAAGTTGATCATGCATAATCAGGGCATTTCAACTTTCCATTACATTCCTCACATATGACAGGACCAGGAAAGATAGCTTGAGCTATATTTCAGATAAAGCCTCATGTCAAGTGTTCCTTTAATACATGTTTAGGAACAAAGCCTGTATGTTAAGATGAATCAGTATCTCACTACATGGCAATTTCGACATTTTTTAGACAGTGGTATACCTCAGTGAAGAGATACATGACATAGCTCCATCCATCCTTGAAAGAAGGGTCACTGAAGTCCTTTGGGGGAATGACAGGTAGGTATCTGCAGGGGATGGATACAACAGTCTATCTACAGCAACCAGACTAGCAGAATTCAGTAGTAAGCACTAACTTGACTCTTGAAAACTTAAGCTACAGTTCAAATCATGCTATCTGCATTTAGGTTATACTGACTAGCAGTCAGTTTTGCTTATTTAAACAAGTACTTACCTATACCACAGATACTCAGCATTTTCTGTAATAGCTGATAGTAGTTTTTTCTCAGGTGTTAAGCTCAACACTGCAACTGAAGCTTACTCTGGCACTAGTACAGCACTAATTTTGCACCTTGAATATTTAGCTTGCTGAACCATTTATAGGTATGTTTTTCTCTCCTATGTGACCCAACATAAGTTTTGTTATTCCATTCAAGAATGGAGAGTAGCTGTGCAAGCAATGTTTCATTTAAGAAGCACTGAGCTCAGATTCCCAGAGTTATTCTAGGACTTCCTCCTAAACAGACGTTTATTCTTTTAGAAGAGTTTTTCCCCCAGATTAAAACTAACATTCAACTCAATACTTAAAAGCTTCTTTATTTTGCTGTTAGACTTAGGCTTTAAGAACACCTTAAAAATCAGTTACATAAAGATTACTATTACAAAAAAAGTGGAGGTGCAGTTCCAGAAACACCCATAGCATCTTCAAATATAAAAATATATCCAAATTATCATCTAGGAAGAAGTGTGCCACCATTTCTGCCTTTAGCTGGTCCTGCCAGCTTTTGGGTCATAACTCCTCACTGCAGAGCTCATATTGGAAGGAGCATCTCCAAGGTTCATGTCACAGGCACGATTCATAGCAAACTGCTTCAATATAGCACATGGTCCCAACCTTAATTTTTTGGAAGGAATTCCATAGTTCTCCCTTGAGCAGTGGGTCAAAGGCATCCAAACATCTCCTGGGACGCATATGTCATATACACAAAGCCATCTTCATCTTTGTAGTGCCTGTACACTTCTGCCATCGTCAAGGACATACTGGCTAGGCTTTTGTTGTTCACCAGCAGGTAGAAAGCTTGTGTAGCTGTTAAAGCCATCCTGCTTCTAATTGAAGGGAAGAGAAATAGAGGATTAAGTGTTAGCAGCTTTAATAAGGTTTCAATTTCACTCATGAAATATATTGGGCAGAGCAGTTGCATGAACTACATACAATAAATATTGTGTAAAGTCATCATGTGGTTTAGTGTCTTCATCAGCAGGAAGTTCACTGTATGTTTGGAAGCTGAAAGGCTTGTGCTTTGAGGAAAGCCTTACACTGTTAGACCATGAGTGCTACTGAGCCTGGGTTTTGAGTTCCCAATTACCAGGGAAAAGTGTTGAGCAGAAACCAAGAACTTCTGCAGCACAGCTAAAGTAAAGGATTCCAGCATGGTCTGTTACACTTATTATGAAGTCTACCTTTAAAAGAAGAGTCCTTTTCAGAGACATTACATAGCAGGATCAGGGCCCAAGTTGTCCAAGAGCCAAAAGCACCTTCTACAGAACTTATTATCTACAAAGATTTTTTTCTGTACTTTAAAAAGTGTGTTGGCAAGCACACAGCCTTCATACTTTGTCAGAGAACATCTCTTAACACTTTGTGAGGCTTCTTCTCTGTAGTGTTTTACTAAGAATAATTAAGAAGCACATTTCATGCCACTCACACCTAGGAGCTGCTTTGAACTTGATCAAATTCAGCACAGTGCAGAAGGAGAGCAAGGCAGTAACAACTATAAGCAGAACTGAACCACAGAGCCCCTGTGCCAAGTTCATCAGGCAGGAACAAAGCAGAGCAGGAGTCCAATGCAGTCTTACTCACTACAGTTAGAGGAAAGACACAAGATTTTATGAATCCAGAAAAGGTTAGACCACATCTTTTCCCCAAAGGCACCTGTGAAAGCATCTGTTGATTTTCTTTAAACATTTGCAAGAGAGGGAATCAATTACCAACACCTTGATCCTCCTCACCAGCCAAGAAAGCAAGATGCTTCGGAGCAGTGCTAGACACACCTGCTCAGAGAACAGCAGCAAGCCTCAACTGCAGCACAGACCCACAGGCACTCACTACCTACCTTATGATGGTTATGAACTGTGTCATGGTCAGCTCCTCGGGAACAAGAAACTTGATTTTGTCCAAGAGAGGAAGATATTTCTCTTTATGGTATCTCTCAACTATTACCTGTGTTAATTAGAGTCATATTTAGAAAACCCCAGACCATCCAGGTCCTTCCCCCCCACCCCTCCCGCACTTTACAGAACGGTTCCCAGTGATTATCTTCAACTAACAGCAATGCCCTCCGAAAACAGGACTGATATTTACCGGGATTTTTGTTGGGAACTTCGCCCGGATTCCTGCTACTTCTTCCAGCCGGGTGGCTGCGCAGGAAAGAGGAGAACGTTACGTTTGCACGCATCCCCTACCTCCGCCAGCCCCCCACCGGGCACCCGCCCCCCCTACCGAAACTCTTCCTCAGCTTGAACGGCCGGACCGGCTGCGCCCCAGGCACCGCCTGCATCCTCCCTCCCGCCGCGGTGCTCTAGGGAACACTACTGTTACCGCCGCCTCGCTGCGCCTCTTATGGGGCCGGCACAGGGCCCCGCCCCGCCGCGCCGCGCCGGGTGCTGCGGATGAGTTGCCCCACTCGGCACTGGGTCTTGTCCCCCCACACGTTTTCCCCTCCCCAGCGCGCCAACGGGGTGCACTGGGAAGGGGAAATGTGCGGCTGAGGAGCCTGCTCTAGTCCCTCCTAGCGGCATCCTTTCTATTCCTAAATTACCTAAAGTGCGAGAGATTTTATAGGCAAGGCAATAAAATACTTTGTGAGAGATACTACCCCATGGGTAGTTGAAGGATGCTGCTTAAGGTTGGAATGTCTCCATCTGTCTTCACTTTCCAGATGGCCAGTCCAAAAGGTTAGTTACCTTCTTCATATTTACAAACTGCCTTCAAACTACTTCTTTGGTTTTAGGGGGAAAAACAGACAAAGACAAAACCAAACCCGTTTGTCATATCCTCAGGCTACCAGATTGCTTATCTTCTGACTGTCTTGGGAGGTGAGTTTTAATTCTATTTTTGTCTCCAAGGCATGATTGTGATTTTAAGGGTTTCCAAGCAGACTTCAGGTCCATCTATCTGCCAAATATGATGAGACAGATTCCCTGCCTTTTTGGCTTGTTGACCTGCTTTTACTTCAGCTGTCAAGATGGCTTTGCAGACAAACAAACTCAGCAAGGAATACAGTTAACCTAGGGCTGGTTGCTGTTTGTGTAAGTCATCCCAGTGTGTGCTGGAACTGATCCCCAACAATCATTTGCTTTGCTTATCCCTTTAAAATTACAGTCATTTTCATTTTGTTTGATCTACCAGGCTAAGGACAACTGGAAGTTGCTATCATTTATGAGTTACGATTTATGCGTTACAGGATTGGCTGCTTTGTCAAAGCAAAATCAATGACTGTCACCTATGATCATTTTAAAAAGGAAGATCTTTATTAAAGTGTGTGTACAGTACATATGAATATATCATGATTTTAGACCAACCTTTCCAGAGCAGTTTCCAGTGACTGAAGTTGTTAGCACTACTGAGCTGTCGTTTTCTCTTGGTCTGAAAGTAAAAAGCTTTAGTGACAGCACAAGCTCCCCCATGTGGTACTGCTGTAATGGAAGGACCAAAGGGAATTGTTCTTTTTTCACCTGCTTGATGTCCGAAGACTACACTTATATGAGTCTTGTAAGTCATAGAATCATAGAATACTTAAGGTTGGAAAGGACCTTAAGATCATCTAGTTCCAATCCCCCTGCCATGGGCCCTGAACATGAAAGCACAAATTTGCAGTTTCATACCTAATCTTGTTCAATTTCATTGCTACATACATAACCTCTTCCTGAGTCCCAGGTTTGCAGCTGTATAACTGAATTTTAGTATATCCATTTTCTCTATTCTAAAGTGATCCCAGCTTCATGGACCTAATAGAGTCTGGCTCAGAAGAACTTATCAGTTTTCACTGCTTACCCTGTCTCTTGTCTACTTCGTCATCTCAAATTCCTGAATTTTCTGGGAAGTGGGTAGGGAAGTAGGGGGAGAGTGATGAATGGAGCTCTAATGAAATGCCCTTTTCTTAGGCTGTTCTGTTTCATTCATGGTCATGTTGCTCAGAAAAAATGTCTTTATCAGTGCTAGAGAAAAGGCCTGAAGAGTTAGGAAAAGTAAGCTTCCTCAAACTGTTCTTGTTCAGTAGTTACTCTTCATGCAAATCATATAGCCTGTATGGATATGCAAGTCTTCAAGCAAAACATAGGCATCTCAGGAAAAAAAAACCCAAGCCTGCTCTGAAAAACTTGAAATCTGAATGTCCCAGGTGAGATAAAATGAGGTAGAAATAATCACGGCAGCTGCAAAAAGCCAAGATGCAAAGAACGCATGCAACATTGCAAACACGATTTCGTGAGGAGGACTGTGGTACAAACGTTAACTGGTTCCACATTTTTGGGGTACAAGCGCAGGACCACCGTGCCTCCTATGGAATTAAAAACAAACAAAAAAGGCAGATAAATAAACATCAATATTTTACATGTGATTGCATTTGAAAACTAGAGAATGCCTGACCAGCTGCTTGCTGCATGCTAAAATCACACTTCCAAAGCTTTACAGTAACTGCTAAGTACAGTAACTGCTAAGTACAGAGTGCTTAAGCTGAGAGGTACAGTTTGCTTCCAAAAAGGTCTAGCGTTGACATACCACAAAGATAGGATAACACCATAACATTAACCTGTCTCATGTGACTACTTGCCATTTAGTGGATCAGTGACTTTGTTATTTCCTTAAAGAGAAATGCTAAACATTGCTTTGAATTCACCATTCAAAATCTTCTCCTTGAGTTTTGTGAATTCTCCTCTGTTCTTTCCTGCTCTGAAGCAAAAGGTTTGAATTACATTACTGCAGCATGTATGAAAGTTTGAATGACGTTGTCTGCGATCCGCTATGGCTTGGGTTGGTTATAATAAGTTCTGTAACAACAGCAAGAAGGTGTAAAAGATGCTGAGGTTTTTGCATCATTGTATTGGATTCTCTTCCTCCCCTCTGCCAGTGTTTTTGAACACTCAGATGTGGCACGGAGGCATGACATATCCAAAAGAAGACATCTACTTTTCCCCAAGTGTTGTGCAGTGAACAGCACTCCTTTCGGGTGGATCTGTGAGCTGCTGTGGAGCTGAGGATCAAGAGCTGTCTACATCAATCACAGAACAGAGATGCACTGATCAGACTACTCAAGCAGTATGTGTGACTGCTATGAGACTCTAGCCAAGATTTTGCCTCTTGTAGAAACTATATAGCTAAAATCTGGTAATTTCACTGCATTCTGCCTTCAGAAGCTTCCTGGTGCTCTCTGGTACTCCTGCACCCTCATGGTTTAAAGTGCTGTGAGGTTTAATGAATAGGAGTGATCAAGGGGCTCCAACTCTGCTTGGGAAACTTAAGCCACATAGTTTAAAACTAACCACCTGGCTGCCTGCCTATTCTCAGAGTTGGAGGCTGTCTCTCCAGCCAGTGCAGCTTGCGCCTGCAGCTTGAGAGCTGACCGGGGCTTGGTTAATGAGCAGTACAGTGGCCAAGGGCAGGTGAGGCATCAGTGCTTGTCCACTCCTACCACCAGGGCAGTAGCACCCAGCACATTGGTAGGGTGGGGGCAGCGGTGTTTTAAATTGCCAAAGCTTTATCTGCCAGAGCTCAGGAGGAGGCAGGGCTCTCAGATTGAAGTTGGACTGAAGCTTGTTAGTTTGTTCTGCCAAGCTAGCTGAACAGCGCAGTGCCTAAAGAAGGCAAGCCCAGGGGTCAGACTCAGTCAAGAGAAAAAATATGTATATATACATATAAATGTAAATGTAAAAATGTGGACAGGATTAGAAGTGATTCGTGTTCCAGTGGAAGAAATTTGCTTCCCTCTTTCATGGTGAAAAGAACTCTAGTATGCCATAAACTGAGATTACTTTTTCTTCATAAGTCAGTATGCAGGTGCTAATGAGTTTATTCCAGTTTAGCAAAACTTGGATGACAAACGGGGCTTCACTCTGGCTATAAATTCCATCCCGCATTTAATAATCCTGAACACTAGCGGATAGGTAAGCAAGAGAGGATGAGGGTCTAAGTGCAGAAGACATAAACCAGTTGAACTAACGGTTTAAATATGAATGATACAGTGCTAAAGGAACCAAGATTTATTTATTTAAGCAGCCTAACTGAATAGGAAGAGAAGCTGAAGCATGATGTTCTAGGGAAAAAATGTGACTTGGCAAAATGAAGGCTTATTTGTCGCACTGAGAAAGTGTACGAAGTTCTGCAGTGTTATGCAGTTATCTTAAATACATGCTTTCATGCGTGTTGCATATAAGTGCAAATAAAATAGTCAAGAGGGATTTGAAAAGCCCTCAAGCAGTCAGACTCAGCCAGATAATTTAATGGGTTTTAAAAGAGCCATCCTGAATATTTTCACGCTCCCTGAACTTGGCTAGTTACAGTAGGGGATCCTTTGACTTCTTCTTCTTCCCTTCTGAAACTCTAAACCTGTCTGTTTCTTTTCCTGTGACACAGAAGCAGACCTACACTTGTGAGTAAGCCTGAAGTAATTGTGTGCCAGTAACTAACTCTCCGAACTCGTAAGTCTTCATGCAAAAAAGCTAGCCTGAGTATTCTTATGTTTTAGGAAATTCTTAGTCCTGTATCTCAGATTTATGGTCTGAACCGATCTGCTAATAAGACTCAGATCACTGATCTGCTAATAAGACTCAGATCACAAACTCAGCCTCTCCCAAAATGCTGAGATAAGTTTAAAATTCACCAGGGGTATTTCTGGGTTGATTGACTGTGTTTATATGTACTTCAGGTTCTTTTTCCTTGTCTTCTGATTTTTTAACCCTAATATCGAACCTAGACCATATCTCATGGCTCTTTTACCTTAGGCACAGGGATTAGAAATGAGTTCTGCAACTTTTAAATGAGAGACTACATGACTGTTTTGCACCAGAGCTTGGGATTCTGAGCTTGAAATGTCTCTTCTGCAACAGAAACTTCAGTTAGATTAATTTCATCCCTTCTCCCTTAGCTTTAGCTGTCCTGCTGGTGTTCATCTCATTGGGATGTGGTCATTTTTTTATGCTAGTTTTTTGGTTTCAAGTGCTCTAATCGTGCTTTTCTTGAATGCTCCGTCTTCCATTTAAAGACTTTGAGACCTCTCTTAGCATTAATTCATTACATTTTCAACACTATTGAGAGTGCTGAGGTATAGTGAGGTATTCTCAGTAGTTTTAAAGTTCTTCCACATGCTAAGTGCTTTTGTTCTAAGCATTTGAAA
The DNA here is from genome assembly GCA_028858755.1 of Ara ararauna. Taxonomy (NCBI): domain Eukaryota; kingdom Metazoa; phylum Chordata; class Aves; order Psittaciformes; family Psittacidae; genus Ara; species Ara ararauna. The sequence goes on from CM054379.1 coordinate 97,121,655, forward strand.
TAGAAAAGAATTTGAGACCTAGATTCTCAGTAAATTCTGCAAGTGTTGCTCAAATTGGAGGTTTTAACTAGATGTAAAAAGAAAATAAATAAATCAGTGAGTCTTTGAGGAAATCTGACATAAGCTGGCAACCTGTTTGTCAGTATTCCTGCAAGTATATATTTGGTTTTCTGTTTCCTGCTGTACCAATGTTTCACCAGCGTTTTGTCCATACAGGAGCTGAGCTCAAGTCATAGAAAGATGCTAACAAGGGAAAAACATCACTGGATCCTCCTTTCCCATCATTTGGTCTCTAGTTATCATTGCTAAGATGCAATGTATTATGTTTTCTACCTACAGAAGAAACATAATTGATGTTGTTCTTCTTAGCTGATTTCCTTCCACATCTCCTTGAGAAACTGAAGAAGTGTTCTTTTGGGTGGAGAAAACGGTTTTCCCTTGAGGTATAGAATCATAGAATGATCATAGAGTACTTAGGGCTGGAAGGGACCTTAAAGATCGCCCAGTTCCAATCTGCTTGCCATGGGCAGGGACACCTTCCACTAGACCAGGTTATTCAAAGCTCCATCCAACCTGGCCTTGAACACTGCTGGGAATGGGGCAGCCACAGCTTCTCTGGGCAGTCTGTGCCAGAGTCTCAATGGATTTCTCTTTGTAAAATATCATAACCTTCTGTAGTCATGGCTACTTTGCAGCTAGCAATAACTGAATAATGCTGTTCATCGTTTCTTGGTAACAAGGTCCTTCTGTGGGCCTGGGCCTGGTTGAGTGCTGTTGCTGAATCATTGGCATCTTTAGAGAGTGTGCATTTTTGCTCATTATAGGAAACTGCTGGTACTTCACATGCATACCATCAACAGGTAATGCAAAGGAATGATAAAAAGGGAAAAGCTCCAAGTTTAACACTAATTAGAATTTACTGAACATCCGTTTGAATAGACCTGATTTTTCGGACATCTATTATGGTCTGGAATTCTGGGAACACAATTTCTCTCTTCTGCTAATTTGTCTGCTGTTTGACTTGGTAGCATATTTGCATTTTTTCTTGCTGGTTTTAGCAATGCTCTAAGTACAGATCTCAGTGCTTGTGCTTTGGTGAGAGGGAACAGCATCCCATGCTTTGCAAAATGGATTTAAAACTTACACTTTGTCCATAGATGATGATAATCTTGTTTGAAGAGGCTTTCCTTTCATATGCAGTTTTAAAGCATTTTCTCCAGTTATTTTCAGATAGGATGTCAGTGGCTTTATTTCCAGTCTGCTTCTGGCCTCCCTGCTGAGACTGCCAAGAATGTGTCGGTGTCAAAAGTAACTATTAGGTTTGGTTTGTAGATGCTGAAAAATGATTTCTATTTTAACCTTCAGAAAGTGTGTTATAAATGACAGAGAGCAGAGGATTTTAAAAATAGCTTTAGCATGTCCCCATGAAACTGGCAGGTTTGTTGTCATCTTGCTGGAATGCCTGAGGGAAGGGTCAAGAGTCGAGCTCCCTTTCAGGGTCAAAAGCATGTCTTGCCAGGAGAGCAATGCACAGTTTCCAAAAGTGGCTGGGAACCTTGGTACCTCCTTTTTCAGGTGCACATTAAAGAGGCCTGATTCCTGCTGGGAAATTGCATTCAATGAGAATCTGGACTCTTAAGGTGCCCACATCAGGTACTCAGGAACTGTGGCTCTCAGGACTTGAAATCCTTTTTAAATGCATTCAGCAGAAATGTACTAAGGCTTAGACATGTCTAAATCCCAAAGCTGTAGAAAAAAAAATAAAGTCTAAGTATGAAGAAAGATTGAGTTCCTGCTTTGCAAATTCAGTACTGTTGAATTGTCTTAGAAATCCTTTTTTAGGGAATTTTGTAAGATGTTAGGAAAAATGCCAAAAATACTGGATGTAAGAGAGAGGGATGTTGCTCAACTATTTTAGGAAGACCAATAGATAAATATTCCCAGCATCTCTACTGAATTGGGTGATCTTAAGCAAGTCCTGGAACCATGGCCAAGCCCCTGAGCCATATCATATACTTAGCTGCATAACAAATGTGTTGCAGAGCTTAGTTAATACTCATGTACCATAAACAAAGTTCTTTAGAAATGCTAGCAATGTATTGAATGTGAAAATGCTGACAAGTGCTTTGGACTGATATGGGATTACTACAGATCATAGCCCAAACATGTGCATTAGCAGATACTCAAAATCCTCTACTTCAGGAATCTAACTGGAGATTACTGTGTCCCACCTTCTCAGGTGCTGTATATGGTTTATGGAAAGAGAGAGAGAGAAACTCTTGCAGGGGGTCCATTCAGTGTCAGTGCTCTGAATTGTCTTTGCGTTAAGTCCTTCCCTTTATGTTGGCCACACTGAATGCTTGATTTGAGGATATGAAGGAGATATTGTGAATATTCTCCAAAGAGTCCAGCCTCATGGGAGTGGGCTTGAGTTCTGCTTTAGTTCTCTTTCAGACAAATTTCCTTTGCCCAAAAACATGTAGGTTTGCTCAGTTCCTTAGCTATCAAGTGAAGGTGTCACAACCGGTTATACCAATGTAATCTAGCCTATTTTGTATCTCTAGGCTGAGTTTCAGTTAAAACTATACAGAATATGCCTGTATATCTTAGAGAAAAAAAAATAGCCTTGTACCACTATCTATGGGAAATGGATTTATAATGAAGCACAGAGGAATAGTATGTGTAAGATACAGGTGGGATGTGAGGCATTTAACAGAGGTCAGATTGGCAAACCCAAAAGTGCAAAACACTGGATTATCACACAATTCACAGACTTTAGTTTGTGTGACTAATACGTATGCAGTAGACAAGCCAATTCTTCCCAACCTTTGCAGTGCTCCAGCTGCAGTGGGCAATCTTTACCAATGGATAAAATGTTCTTAAACCACAATTGAATATATTGTGCATGGGGGGGCTGTTGACTGTACAAAACATGTGTCCCTGTCTTGCCTTTTGTCTTCTTGAGCAGACCTAGCTGCTTTGGAAAGCAGAAGGCTCTCATTACCTATTTGCTCCCAGGTTTCCTATCCACTTTCAAGCAGTATCTTGACAAGCAATGCAATGCTAGTCTAGCAGACAGGAGATGAAGAATAGATCTAGAATTATTACTGTTGGTGACTGTGACCATACAGTTGTTGCTAGCAACAGAGAATGGACTTTGCCCAGACACCAGTGTGATTGTAAGGAGAAACTCTCAGAAGAATCAGGATCCTGCACAGGTAATACTAATCAAAAGGATTTTTTAAATGTTTTAAATGAAAGATTGAGTAAACCAGATCTGAGACCAGGTGAAAGTCCTACCCTATGTAAATGGACAGATAAATGGGATAGGATGTGATAGATGGCAATTGTGGAATATTGAATGGCTCCTGTTGGATTGTGGATCTTAAAGGATCCTTAAGGATCAAATGACTCACAGAATTGGTATCTGATATCTCACGTCTGTTTGTCTGTGTTGATTGGAACAAATGCATAGCATAGCGCCACTTCAGTTTCTACTGTGCAGCTTCTCCCAAGTAGCACATTTTTGAGAGGGCAAGCACCAAGAGGAAATTTTTCTCTAGTTTTAAAGAGGATCCTCAAACACAAGGTTGAACCACAAGAGAAAATGAGAAAACAGTGGTCCTTCACAGGAGACAACCTCATGCTACATTTCAAGAGGGAACCACTGGAGTTACCCGCCAGTGGTTGTTGGACAAGCATTAGATCCATGGAGCCTTCTGGCAAATGTAAATCCTCTCCCTTCATATGCACACTTTGCTGTTTGCATCAGCATGATGGAGGTTTTATGCCGATACCTAAGACTCATAGTCTCTAGGCTCAGTAGCCAGAAGTTCTTTAAAACCAGTTAAAGCCAGTTCTGGCTCTTCTTGCAGGCTGTCATTTTCCCTTCAAATCAAACAGCTCTAAGAAAGCTGTGATCAGACTGTAGAAGGACACATTGAACTGTTAGAAAGAAAAGCAAGATTTGTCCTTCATATTCTGTTTCAATATATCCTTAAGTATTTCATCAGGTGCTTTTCTACATTATAGTGTTCTCTCCTGCAAACAGCTAACCTTTTTCTTTAGTTCTTCATATACTGGCTTACTTACGTTTGTTTGTGTGAGCAGTACCATTCTATGCTTAATTATGTTGAATATTATACTCCTGAAATGCAAATACTGATGTGTATTTACTTAGAGCTTATTGGGAAACAAAGTTAGCTTTGTGACAGCTGCGGCATTCATTTGTGTCATCTTTTTACTGTGGACAATCAAAACAAATTAGTCAGACTCACTCGTGTTAATTATCATGCACAGAGAATATATGAGGACAATGAGATCTCCAATAATGCTTTAGCAGGGATTTGGGTTAAAAACCATGGAATTCCCATTATCAGACGGAATCACATTCACCATGGACGTGATGTTGGCGTTTTTACTTTTGATCATGGCATGGTAACATATATGTTTTCCTTTGAAAAAAGAAATATAGATGTTGCATAGCTAATTTTCCCTATCATTGAAGAAAGGTTCAAAAAAGATGCTTTTAAATATGAATAGATATTTTAAAATATGCCTACTGTTCTCTTACCCTTCAGTGGGTAACTCCACTTTAAAGACATTATTAGCTGAAAAAGGTTTAAGAAAGCGTTTTGCAGTTGATTGGCAGCCTGTTACATCAAATTATGTTACAGTGACAAAATACCTCTTGAAATAGGATGTAAATGGTGGGCTTACATTTGCACTATCACTGCATTCGTTTTCCTTTGAAACAGAATAAAAAATAAGGTGCTAGAAGATTTAAAAATGAACTAAAATGCTCTGTGGAGTCTTAGTCTTATTCTCATTTTAAATCTCAAACAGGGTATGTCCAGCTTCTTTGGGAAGCAGACTTTTTTAGCATGGAGTAATACTGGAATTTTAACACAAAATTTCCTTGCAGAATTCAGGCCTTCTTCCATAAAAAATGTTTTGTTTTGTTTTGTTTTTTCCTGTGGGATGAAGGTGATAAGTTCCAGTAAAGTAGCAAGTAATGATTTTGTATAGCCCTTGAAATAAACAAAGTTTTTTTGCCACTGAAATTATAATTTTTTTTTTTTTTCCTGGAATTGTTCAAGGCCAGGTTGGACAGGGCTTGAAGGATAGGGTTGCTACCTGGTCTAGTGGAAGGTGTCCCTGCCTGTGGCAGGGGGTTGGAACTGGATGGTCTTTAAGGTCCCTTCCAACCCAAATCATTCTATGATTCTGTGCTTTTATTTGTTGTTATATCTTAAGGTAATATTCTGCATGTCTTCTAACAGTGCCAAATCATTGTTTTTCCTGCTTGAATGACAAAGTCCCAGTTCCCTCCACCCAGCTGGCAAAAATTAGTAGTTTTCTTCTAGTCACTGTTAAAATGGCTGACCTTTAAGGATGCTTTACATAGAGTACAACAGCTCTTGGTTTCAAGGGCTAAGAAATCATGAAAGGAAGGTGAGAGACTGGCATGTCTGCTGGTCGAAGTAAAGGGCAAGAAGGAAATGCACGGGCGGTGGAAGCAGGGACCGGTATCCTGGGATGAGTATAGGGACTCTGCTCAGTTGACCTCAGGAATGGGGTCAGGAAGTCCAAGGTGCAGATGGAGCTGAACTTGTCAAGGGATGCAGAGAATAAGACTGGCTTCTGCAGGTACGTCTGCCAGTAAAGGAAGGTCAAAGAAAGCATATCCTCTCAATAAGCAAGACTGTCAAACTCGTAACAACAGACAAGGAGAAGGCTGAGGTACTCAGCTATTTTACTTCTGTCTTCCCTGGCATCCTCTCTTCCCACACCTCTCAAGTGGATGGAAGGGGGAGCAAAGTCCCTCCCACTGTAAAAGAAAACAAGGTTTGTGACCATCTGAGGAACTGCAACATGCGTAAGTCCTTGGGACCTGATAAGATGCATCCCAGAGTCCTGAGAGAATTCGGTGGTGTAGTTGCCAAGACACTCTCCGTGATATTTGAGAAGCCCTTGCAGTCAGGTGAATTCCCTGTGACTGGAAAAAGGGAAACATTGCACCCATTTTTAAAAAGCCTAGAAGGAGGACCCTGGGAACTGCCAACCTCCCAGCCTCATCTCTATGCCAGGGAAGATGATGGAACAGATCCTCCTAGAAGTTATACTAAGGCATATGGAGGATAGAAGAGTGATTCAAGACAGCCAGCATGGCTTCCCTAAGGGCAGGTCCTGCCCGACCAACCTAGTGGCTTTCTATGATGGAGTGAATACATTAGTGGATGAGGGAAGAGCTACACATGTCATATACAACATTGTCTGCCATAAGACATCCTCATCTCCAGACTGGGGATGAGAATTTGATGGGTGGACTGTTTGGTGGATGAGGAATTGGTTGGATAGTTGCATCCAGAGGGCACAGGTTAATGGCTTGACATCTAGATGGAGATTGGTGACAAGTGGTGTCCTTCAGGGGTCTGCATTGGAACCAGTACTGTTTAATATCTTCATCAATGACACGGTGGGATTGAGTGCACCCTCAGCAAGCTTGGAGATGACATCAAGCCGAGTGGTGCAGTTGATGCACCCAAGGGATGGGATGCTATCCAAAGGGAGCTGGACAAGGTTGAGAAGTGGGCCCATGTGAATTTTAACAAGGCCGAGGGAAAGGTCCTGTACCTGGGTCAGAACTACCCCAGGTATCAGTACAGGCTGGGGGATGAAGGGATTGAGAGAAGCCCTGAAGAGATGGATTTGGGGTTGCTAGTGGATGAAGAGCTCAACATGACCCAGCAGTGCACGCTTTCAGCCCAGAACTGTATGCTGGGCCACATCAAAAGAAGTGTGGCCAGCAGGAGGTGATTCTGCCCCTCCAGGTCTCATGAGAACTCACCAGCAGTGCTGCATCCAGCTCTGGAGTCCTCAGGATAGGAAAGAAAAGGACCTGCTGAAGCGGGTTCAGAGGAGTCTGCAAAGTTACTCAGAGGGCTGGAGCACCTTTCCTATGAGTAAAGGCTGAGAAAGCTGGGATTTTTCAGCCTGGAGAAGGTCCAGGGAAACCTTATTGCAGCCTTTCAATACTTGAAATAGGCTTATAAAAAGATGGGGACAAACTTAGTAGCAAGGGTGTGTTGTGGTAGGACAAGGGGGGATGGCTTTAAACTAAAAGAGGGGAAATTGAGACTGGATATAAGGGAGAAATTTTTTATGATGAGGGCTGTGAAACATTGGAACAGGTTTCCCAGAGAGGTGGTGCCCCATCTCTGGAAATATTCAGGGTCGAGTTACAAGGGGCTCTGAGCAATCTGGTCTAGTTGAAGATGGAGAAGGCTGCATGGAGACCTCATAGCAGCCTTCCAGTATCCAGAAGGGGGCCTATAGGGATGCTGGGGAGGGACTCTTCATGAGGAACTGTAGCGATAGGACAAGGGGTAACTGGTTCAAACTTAAACAGGGGAAGTTTAGATTGGATACGAGGAAGAAATTCTTTACTGTAAGGGTGGTGAGGCAGTGGAATGGGTTGCCCAGGGAAGTTGTGAATGCCCCATCGCTGGGGGTGTTCAAGACCAGGTTGGACTAAGCCTTGGGTGACATGGTTTAGTGTGAAGTGTCCCTGCCCATGGCAAGGGGGTTGGAAGTATATGATCTTAAGGTCCTTTCTAACCCTAACTATTCTATGATTCTATGATCCCTGTCCCTTATGTAGCATTAGCTCCATGCAACTGTTAAGTGCAAAACATGAAAAGAAATGTTTTATTAACATATGAACTCTTCTTGCCTTTGAAACTTCAGTCCTCAGTGAACTGAGTTAAAAAATTCTGTTCTTGTATTTTCTTTATTGTAAGATGAGACGCTGTAATCACATCAGACACTGCAGGGTTTTGTGTGTATACTAGTATATATAAGTATATATCACTATATATAATTCTAAATATATATTTATATATACACAGAGAGACATGTATGTATGTATGTTATTTGTTCTTTTTCACTGAAGGTTTGTAGTCATATATACACAGTGGCTTAATTAAGTTGCTATGGATATAAATGATACTAAATGATTAAACAGCCCAGCTGTCTGTGGTCAAATGCAACATCTCACCAAACGCTTCTCCAAAATATAAATTCTTCCAAGGAATGATTTATAATTTAGACCTGTAAAAAGCTTTCCTGGAAAGCATTTGTTTCCCATGTGCAATGCGGTTTGAAATTTATTTTCTGTTCCAATTTTCTGCAGTTGTCTCTGAAATGGGCTTGATCATAGATGGTGGCAAACTGCCTAAAGATGACTAGATATTTTGCCTCCCTAACAGATGTCTCCAGAGTGGTGAGTTACTGTCTAGCATCATGTTAATGTCACAAAATAAAGGAAGTGGGGTGAGAGAGTCACTAATCAAAAACTATTTGAGCTGGACTCACAAAAGAAGAGGTAGGGAAGCGTCTGCCCAGTCTGGATCCTATTCTTTCACGAAGCCTTAAATTTCCTCCCAGAAAAGATCTTGATCAAGCAGGACAACTTTTGAGATTATTTTTTTTTCCTGAACAGGAGCGGAATCAAAATGTATTGAAAGCTTTGATGGAAACAGTTTTGTATTGAGAAAATCAAAATGTCAGGGTGGGTCAGAGTGAGGTAGATGTCAGTGTGGTGGTGATATACTTGGTGTAGGCCACAGAAAGTGCTGGAGCAAGCCTCTGCCCAGAGGAACAAAAGCAGAAGGTTTTAATCCATTATATTCAGTGTACGTTTCAGATACTCGGTGCCCTATGCATAGTTAAGACCCACACATCAGGATATAGGTATGTGAAATCTCCTCTCCTCTCATACCAACACAATCTCCAATGCAGTGCAGTTTGACAGCTCCCAATGAAAATATTCTTACCAGTAAGCCCCATGGAGCTGGGCAACTTGCCACTGCTGTGTGGCTCTGTTTTTTAATTCCCTTTAACTGAAAGCACAGGTAACTAACCAGGGCCAGTCCCAGCGCCTCTGTCTGTGAGCTGGCCGTAGTGTTCCGACACTATTCAGTGCTCATTACAAAATTGTATTTTCTCTACCAATGAAGAACTACTTCAAGAAAGGTTTGCCCTGTGTGAAGGCTCAGCTCTGAGACTCTGAATTAATTTTCTAGCTGTGCTGCAACCTTCCTGAGTGTCTTCGCAACCTCTTTCTTTTCTGGTGGGATTTTCACCCTATCTACAGGAGAGAGGTGCCAAATTCCTCACTTGTACTTTGTGCAGTGATAGCACAGTACTACTTTGTCCTCATTTGGAATATGCCTGATATCTTTAAATCCAGAGAGAAAGAAGGTATTATTACTTACTATCCTTAGAATTGGGGATATCCTATGAATGTTCTCTACAGAAAAGAAGGCTATTTCTCCATTAAAAACCAGAATTGCACACTGTGACTTGTGCATGTACTATTACATGATGGGCTAGATAATTTTTGTCGGATTGCTTTGAATAATGGGTCTACCCAACCTTTTTTGTCCAAAATTATTAAAATGTCTGAGGAAGAGTATGAGAACATGAATTGATACTTGTCTATCCTCTGCCATTTGAAGTGCAATAAATTCCAGAGCTGGGGATAGTACTTAATACCCTCAGATGTACTTCCTTCCACAAATCTGTCCAGTGGCCTTTTGAATTGTCCCTTATCCTCATGGGGCACTTCAACCACCCTGATATCTGATGGAGGGATGGTAAGGCCCGGCACAAGCAATCCAGGAGGTTCCTCAATTGTGTGGAAGACAACTTCCTTCTGCAAATAATAGAGGAGCGACAAAGAGAGGTGCCATGCTTGACCTCGTCCTCACCAACAGGGAAGGGCTGGTTGGAAATGTGACACTCCAGGGCAGCCTTGACTGCAGCGATCATGAGATGGCCGAATTCGAGATCCTCAGGACAGTGAGAAGAGCGTGCAGCAAGCTCACTGCCCTGGACTTCAAGAGAGCAGACTTTGGCCTCTTCAGGAACCTGCTCAGTAAGATTCCATGGGATATAGCCCTAGAGGGCGGGGGGGGCCAAAGGCTGTTGGTTGATATTCAAGGATCACCTGCAGCAAGCTCAGGAGCGACACATCCCTAGTAGAACGATGTGCTGCAGGAGGGCCAGGAGACCTCCTTGGATGGATAAGGAGCTGCTGAGGAAAATTCGAGGGGAAAAAAGAGGCTTATAAAAGGTGGAAGCAAGGACAAGTGGCCTGGGAAGAATACAGGGATATTGTCTGGGAAGTTAGGGACCAGGTTAGGAAAGCTAAGGCCCACTTAGAATTAAACTTGGCCTAAAATTAGAATTAAGCTAAGTCCAAGTTAGAATTAAACTTGGCTTTCTTAGATGTGAAAGATAGCAGGAAGGGATTCTATAGGTACATTGCAAATAAAAGACAGACTAGAGACAAGGTGGGCCCTCTCTGGAAGTTATCAGGAGAACTGGCTACCCTGGGTTTGGAGAAGGCTAAGATTCTTAATGACTTCTTTGTCTCAGTCTTCACCAGCAAATGCTCTGACCACACCACCCAGGTCTTGGAAGACAGACACAAAGGGCTGTGAGAATAAAGACCTTATGCCCACTATAGGAGAGGGTCTGGTTCAAGACCATCTTAAGAACCTGAACATGCACAAGTCCATGGGACCTGATGAGATCCATCAAGTTTAGATCGGATATAAGGAAGAAATTCTTTACTGTTAGGGTGATGAGGCACTGGAATGGGTTGCCCAGGGAAGTTGTGAATGCTCCATCCCTGGCGGTGTTCAACGTCAGGTTGGACAGAGCCTTGGGTGACATGGTTTAGTGGGAGGTGTCCCTGCTCATGGCAAGGGGGTTGGAAGTAGATGATCTTAAGGTCTTTTCCAACCCTAATGATTCTATGAATTCATGCAGGTATAAACTTAAGTATCTGCAACAACAGGGTAACAATGATTCCTACGATTTAATTAGAGATGGTGTAAGGAACCCCCTCCACTTACTTATTCTGAAACTTCTGTCTGTTAGTAGTTTCATCCAACAGTCCTCCATTCTCGTACTGAGGGAAAGGACGTTCATCTCCTGTCCACGCGGTCTGATATACCACTCATCTTTATAAATGTTCCTGCAGTGTAAAAACAAAGCACTGATTTTATATTTAGTTTTTAGTATAGCAGATTAAAATCAATTTTCTCTATCTTAGACGATCAAATTAAGCAACAAGAAGTAGCCTGCCTTTTTCACAACATGCCCTGCTATTCTGCAGCTTCCGGATAAGACTGTTGATTTATGTACAAGGTGTTGCCTCCATTCTCTAAATTTGAATGCCCAAGTTAAGATTGTTGTGCACTCTCTGACTGGCCTTTCAGGCTTATTTTTTTATAAAACGGGGAGTGGGATTTCCATAACATCAGCACTCCTGGCTCAGACAAAGAAGGAGCATGTCTGCGGAGGGAGAACGTGTCATTTTTCATAAAATCTGTTCTCTCACTATAACCACACTGTGACAGACCGGCATGAAAACTCCACAGACTTCAGTCAGCTTCTGGCTCTGTGCAGAAAGTCTTGCACTGTCAAACCTACACAGGACGCTTGTTTGTTTGCCTGATAGTCAGAAGATCATTTAAAGGCTGGGAGTTTATTCTCAGTGGTCATTGCACCTCCAGAAAGATAAGAACAAAATGTGAATGTGCTTCAAACTGATTTGTGCTCCAAACATGCAGTGACAAGTATTTTTCTTCTACCAGCTGACAGCAGGCCAGAGAAGGTCTGCCTAGCAGGGGATTATACGATGTCTTTAAGAGACATAGCACCAAACAACATTTGCACAATATGGCAGATGCAAGTTGAAACAATCCAGGATGAATGTGTTGCAGCCTAAGGTTCAGGCATGATTTATATAAGATAATTGCCCAGCAGGCTCTTTCCAGAGTGCACTGGAAAATCCAAAGGAGAGTCATATTGCAATATTTCTGAGTACTTCTACCAAGACAATGAGTACCTTCAATTTTCCCTGTCTTCATTTCTGCATTAGAAGTCAGCAATCTGCAGGATCTCATTCTCATACTAAAAGGGTGATATTCTTACCACAGGCAGCTGGACTCTGGACTGGAAATTAAACAAAAAATCCTTTCAATCTCCAAAAATAATATAGCTGATAACCACATGCTAAAGAATTATATATTTTGATAATTGTTTTAAAGGGAGAGGTATTATTTGTATTTTCTTGTGTCACCTGAGTGCTGGAGAGCCCTCTTGCACTGGGTGCTATACACACTGTACAAAAGGAGCATCTTGCCATAGTTAACAGCATAGTTAACATAGTTAACTGTTAACATTGTTAACCACAGAGGAGATACGTGTGTTTGTAAGGGGACAAAAGAAACAGTAAGACATCTCTGGGAGGTATGGGGGACATTGGTTTTGGAGTGCAGCCAGCTGAACCTCAGCCACTCTCTTTAGACATCACACTTGAAGCGAGACCAGAAAAAGGTTCCCAATACTCAGCTATGTTATGGGAGTTCCCTAAAGTGAAACTTCACTTCCCCTTGTTGTTTGTGCGAATGCAACTGCACAACATGTGGTCCTGTATCCACCATCTTTCTCCTTCATGTTGTGAAAACCAGTGCTTTAGACATAGCTTCCTGATGAAGAGACTATTTTTAAGTTTTCTTAAGGAACATATTTGATAGATTCCACATTTTAGAGACTAGAATTTCTTGCAGTCAGTGAACTTTTGCTGAATATCCAGAGTCCTGAAGTAACCCCATCTCCCTCTCCACAGATGTCTGCCCACAGCCACCCTGGGACACTGGCCAGGGAGTCAGGGAGTCTGGGAAGCACCAGCCTTCAACAACACTGATACCTGGCTTTGCTGTTGGTATTAGGGCAGAGGCAGCTTAGCTGAGCAGTTCCAGTGTCTGAGCAGCTTCCTGCTGACTAAAGGACTGGGATGAAAAAAGATTTCATCTGATTCAAACTGAAACCCGATTCTGAAAAAGATGAAGTTTGCTGTTAGCAGGAAACCCCTTTTCTTGGCTGTTCTCACCTCTAAATTAGACCCTTGGATCAACTCCTTTTAGGATGCTTGTGCTTCTTGAATTCTGTTGTTGCAGTACACAAAGGAGATGTATAAAGACAGTTGATTATAATGATCAATATCAATGGGAACTGCAGAAAGAAATTATCTGCATCTCAGTTACTAATGTGTTTCCTAACATTTTCACCTGGTTTCTCCTGTCTTAAGCCTCTTCTATGACTACAGATTCTACCACATTATCAGGTAGCCCTTGAGGACTGCCCTCTACCTCATCAGATTTTCAGGTCTTCTTTATTTTACACTGTGCATATTTCAAATGTCATCACTGTAGAGAATACAGCACGATATGAGTGCAAGTTTTGAGGAGAGAACACCCTCACTCCTCCTAGCACTGCTAATGAGGGTATCGAAGGAGTTTTTCTGTGACTTCTGAACTTCAGGCTGGCTGTCAGCTGTTGTATTGTGCTTAGTTTGGTTTGAAAAAAAGCAATTCAGCTAAATTCACACATAGGTGATAGCCATGTAGAGAACTTGGCTTTTAATGCTTAGCACATGGAAAGCAGACATTTTCTAGGACAGAAGAGGTCTAGCTGCAAGGACTCCCTAGCGAAGGGGGCATGGGCTATGAGGTGCTGATGGCCAGTGAGGCAGGAATTTGGCAGACATCACCAAATAGTTTCAACCAGAGCTAAAAAGAAGTGTGAGGGGGATGGTTCTGAAGCTCGCATCTCATTTAAAGAAAGAGGAAGGCACCTTTCAATCTTTCATGGCCAAATAAGCCTTTTCTTAATCCTTGTCAAACTTCCCACCCATAGCATGGAGGTTGTCAGCTTCTAAGGCAAAGGATCTTCCTTTGCCCTCTCCCTCTGCTGAGATGCACTCCTTACTTTTTCATCCTCCCAACCATAGTCAAGACTTCTTGAGTTTCCTGAAGGAGGTCACCATCATGGGCACACAGTTGTATATGTGAAGGCTAAGAAGGGCACAGAGAGTCAAAGAGATTCAGAATAACCATGCTTATTTAATAGGCAGAATGACACATATGGGAAATGAGTGAAACAGACGACCATTAAGGGTGCAGAAGAGCACCCCTCAGCCCATCTTCTAAAGTATGGGAAAGATGATACAGAAATTTTGAAGGAAAATATCCCTTTAGAGAAGCCCTTACATTCACCCAATGAAAAAGGCATTGCTATTTAAGCACATTCTCCTTCAGCCCACTTCTGGATCTGAATGCACAGCATGTTTGAACCTCCATTTGTGAGAAGAAATAGCATCACAGACACAGGTACCATCCTGGACACCAGTATGGGGGTAAATGGCAATTTTCACAGTGCAAACAGACATGAATACCCCAAGAATGGCTGTGTTTCTGTTTTGGAGGAAGATGCTAGCATCTTCACCAAGTCTGAGACTACAGCTGCAGGGTACACAGGCATCAAGTATCCTTCTCATGAAGTTTGCTAAAATCAATAATGATAAATCAATCATGTGCTAAAGCAAGCATGGCAGTGGAGGAGTAGCCTTTGTGTCACAGCTGCCCAGAGACAGGCACTGGACACATGGATACCAAAAATCACTGACCCCATTTCAGTTTGGGTATCTGTAGAACTCAAAGGCTTGGATGACTTTGTGAATAACTCCCACCTGCTGTTTGAATGAAACCAGTTTAGAGAATGGCCGTGGACACCAAAAATGCTATTTTGCTTGTGAGAGATTATGGTTAGTAACCTGTTGAGCTTCACATGGCACTTCAAGATGAGCCACTGTCTGTAATAGTGGCAAAGTCCTGGCAATACCTCATGGCAGAAGGCAGTAATGGTGTCCCTTCAAGTGACAAATTTTCCTCCAGTGCTGTTCAGGGCACCCTGATGGCAATGTGGTCATTCAAATTCATCTCCTGCAGCCAAGGTCACACAATGACCTTGGGCAAAAGAGTCACAGTGGGAAGGACACCCAGGCACATGCAGATGCAGAGTTCCTGCGCTGTTCTGTAGGAGAGGCAGGCTGCAGAGTATTGAGCTGCTGCAGCGCAAACCAACAAAATGTGAGCAAGTTAGCACCAAGCAGCTGGGTGGCTAACCAGAGGTAACTGTTTACATGGAAGGACTTACTTAATGTCTCATTTTGAACCATTGGTAACTCCAAAATGTGGAGGTCTTGGGGGTGACTCACATGCATTTTGCCTTGGGGATAATTGTAACTGCTTTCATAAACAGGTGAATGAATGAAAGCTGATACTTGAGACATTACAGTGGCACATTGCAAATTGTTTATTTAACAACAGTTTGATTTAAAAAACCCAGAGTTAATCTGGGTGTTATGCAGTGCAAATGATCCATTTATTATGTATTTTCCTGGAAACCCAAGTTGTCAACACAAGAATTCTAAAAGGCTTCCTTCCACTTTAGTTACTCCTACTGTAGTAATTCTGTCTTGTATTTATAAAGCCTTCTACTGATATATACACTATCTTATTTGGAAGCTTAACAACAGAGACAGCATAGTGGAAATGGCTCTTTAACTAGAGGCTTCTGAGAGGTGGAAGACAGCAACAGAAGGATGAGTGTTAGCCTTGTTTACTGGAAGCAAATAGAACCTTGGTGATGTCCCCCTGCATCTGCTCAGCTGCTTCTGGAAGCAAGAATAGCTCTTAGTGGAGTACACATTTCCTTTGAAAATGAAAGAGGCCAAATACTGAACACAGTACTAAGATGTCAGTGATTCCCCTTCCTCTGTCATGTAAGTGATTTTTTTTTTCCATATATTATTTCCTCCCTTCCTCCCCCCATACTATTCATTAGGCTTTGAACCCTCTTGTTTTCTCAAACTGGCAAGGTTCTACCATTTATCTGGCTACAAGTTTTCTCAGAACTGTGGTGTGAGGCTCATCAGCACGGTATTTCAGACCTCTCTAACAGAAAAAAATGCTTCACACTCTTAAACCACTTCTTTTTCAAGTTATGTTTTTCTGTCAGTATTTTCAGCTTTAACATCTTGTGAATGAAAATGAAGAAATGAAGGACTCTTGCCCCCAGGATGCTTGTTAGTGCTTCCAGCGAAGGTACATGACTGCATCAGCTTCTATGTATTTTTTCAACAGGACTGAGCCTAAGGGTTTGGATAAAACATGCTACCACCCACTAAAATTAATAATGGTACTGGATACCAAAATTGGTAAACAATTCATGCTTTGGTTTTGTGTTACATTATAATATCTGGATCATCATTTGTGTGTGTGTCATGGTTTAGACAATGTAATGTTCATGATATGTTGAAATTCTTATTCCTCTGTCTCCACCTTTCACAGTTCTCCAGTATCTGTCATTCTCTATCCTCTGGAAATAACCTACTTATGATGTTATAACTAATATATATTTATATTTTCATATGAATATTTTGTATATATTGAATTGTCCAGATCATACATATTTAGTTATATCCTTAACAACTATTCTTACATTGCATTTAAATTTGGAATATGATGCTTATCCATGTTTCTAGATACTCTAGTTACTCTGATAACAACTTGTAAGTCTTGCATATGAACCAAAACATTTTGCACAGGTGCTCCCTTTAGCAAGAGGCACTTGCATTTAAAGGGTCCTTCAGCAAGACTTAAAAATTGTAGGTTAATCCCACTCTCATAATCACTTCATAAACTTAATTTTCATGAGAGGAACACAAACCAGAGAGACAGAAATAAGGGACGGCAATTTAAGACTTAGCATCTTTTTACTACTTGTATAACTCTAACTGCAAACAAAGAACTGTCTGTATAAAATGTCAGAATGTAACACAGTGAATGCAACCTGCAAAGAAAAAGAAAGCAGCAGAAAATATTGAAGAGGCAGTCACAATAACAATTAAGGTTAATGGGAACTACTAACAACACTGTCAGTAACTGAAAAGTTCTCAATGGCAGACTAGCTAGTGGAAGCACCTGTGTGAAACAGTTGTAGAATAAATCCAAACAGGAAATGTAGGTATTTGATCCTATTTGATTTTGGGGACATATGTTGAGAAATTATAATGTGGAGGGATGGAGAAACACCATCAAAATTTTATTATCCTAAAAATCTGCCCTAGCATTTTTACAGGAAAAGAAATTTTAGGAAAAATTATAGCTGACACTAACTTCTTACAATGGATGTTTTGTTTGGGTACTGGCAGAAGATAAAAAAAGAGTATTTCATATCTGTGTTCTTTTGACATACTGTTTGGAAAGCTTTGCTTTAGCCAGCCTTGAAATATTGCACAGAAAGATACAGTATATTTTCATGAATGCTGAGGGTACACCAGTGACGTTCCCATTCAGGGATGACAAAAGTAGACCATTCTCAGACATGTTGGAAAGGCTGGGTGATGCTGGTTTAAACGTTGGTTGACAGAAATGGAAGTTGAATGCTACAAGCTGAACAGGAGATACTAGATATAGGAGAAATACTCATTTATTATTGATTACTAATTTATCTGCAGAAAAAGAAATTGAACAAAGTTACATTGAAATGATTCAGGGTTTTGAAAATCCTATGTCCAGTCTGGCTGCTGAAACAATCTTCAGAGCTGTATGGTAGAAAAATATAAGGAGGACACAAGAGGCTAATTGCAACAGTTTGAATATCTCAGCGATCAGAGAAAGCAGACACCTGTGCCAAGAGTCTCTGGTAACACCAGGCAAAACTGCCAAATGATACTCCTAAGCAAGTTCATAGGTCAAGACTTCTTCAGAAATAGATTGATGACTAAAGATCTGTAGCTTGTGCTCTCAGCATCTTAACTAAAAGTGAATGGCAATACGACCAAACCAAAAAGGGGCAAGCACCCGTATGAAGAGCATCCTGTTTCTGCCTATGAGATACACAGTGGCACACAGACAGATTGCAAACCACGACTAGCAGTGAGAGGTCAGCAAGCACTTCTACTTTCAGTTGCAGTTGTATGAGTGACAACCGGAATACAAGACTTCAGCAGCATTCTGTCTGCAGTTTTTGCCACAACTGAAATTAAGCTCAGATCCTGGCATTTTAGCAGCAATTGTGGTGAGGAAAACTTTACTGTTCTTGAAAGGCATGGGTCACTGTGCTACATAGTGAGCCCATGCATATAGAGTGCAGAGGTTTCAGAGTTTCTAATGCAAGGCCTCCATTTTGAACTGGCCTTTGGCCAGTTATCTCTGAACTTGACTGGAGAGGAAATTGTCATTGACAGGATGTCCTCCTTTACTCCATATCCTGTGTCTAGCAGTTTTGTAGGAAATAAAATTGGTGTTGTGAGAAGAATGCTTTAGAAACTGAAAAAAATCAAACTCAAGTCCTTATTTGACTGCACTGATTTATGTGACCACACTCTTCAACTTTTAGCTATCACGTGCAGAAATATCATTGGTAACACAGGACTACCAACAGAGTCAAAGTTTCCTGACTATATCAATACCCCAAAAAAATATCGGCAATATACTTATAAACATTGCAAGGTTCTCAAATAGAAAATGTTGTAAGACACGGACTTAAATACTCACAAATTGAGAAGTGTACTAATGCTGTGTAATGAACACTTCAAGGTCAGGCATGCTTTCTACTTATTTATGGACAGTTAGGTACCTTTGGTACCTATTTGGCACCTGAATCATCCTCCCATTTCTTTGTTCTGGTGGTTAACTTCCATTTCAGTGCAAAGCTGGTGTGGCATTGCAGGAAGGAATTTTTCTAAATAACCTTGTTATTTTGGTGACAGCTATTATCCCTGCTTATAAATCTTGTATTGCATATGAAAACATTTTGCAAGGTCTTCTCCTTAGCACGGGATATGTGCATGTGAAGAGTGCTTCAGAAAGATTTATCTACATAAACTTTCTTTTCAAAGACAGGAATTTGAACTGTAGAAAAACAGAAATAAGGAACATGAATTTAATGAAGTTACAGACTCTTGAATAATTCTAACTGAAAAGAATGCACTTGCAAGAACCATCTGAAATATGAACACTGAAGCATAATTCAGAGTTCGTTCTGTCTCTTCAAGGGCTTAAAAGTAAAGATAAGGATTTCTACTTCAAGTAGAAAATTAAGTAGAAAAAAGTTGGATTTCTTCAAGAAAGACTTCCTACTTAAAGTTTCCCAAAATAGATTTGGGAAAGTGTTGTTATCACAGATTATTACAATAAAATGACAAGAAATTACAGAAATAATAAAGCAAAGCGGGACTATTTATCTGGAAGTTGTCAGACACTAACCCCTCGCCATTCTTTCCAGATGGATTACTGTTATTTGTGGCTCTTCCGGCAATTTCAGATGGATTTGAGCTAGACTTGAAATAAATTTATTAAAAAGTTGCTAACTAGAAGAAAGAGTGAAAACAGGGCTAGGCCTATCTTTCTAAAAGACATGATTGTTTATGCTTTGTTGGTTTTGCACAGTGCTGGAAATTTTACATTTGAGGGATGCTTCTAGAAGTGCATAAAGGGAGAGAAATGGCTGCTTTTCGTACTCCACAGATTGTGTGCTGTTTGCCAGAATTAAAAGGGTGGAGTGTCTGTGGGAAAATTACAGTTGGGAACTCAGGTTTGCAGAGATGAATTGGGGCTGTAAGGCCCATTTGTGCAGACTGTTGCAGGGAGCAAGGTCGCAATGAGGGCTACCCAGGGTTGAAAGCAATATGCTGTTGGAAGGGCAGCGGGATATGGCTCATACTTTACATGTTACTTTCATTTGCATTGTATATTAAAAATGTGATGAGTTTGTTTTATGTGTGAGCAGAAGGCCACACCTTCACAACAGTACTACTGCATACTACTTCACATGACTATCATTTGTTGTCAGTGAAGATAAAAATGACCTGATGGGGAGAAGAAGCTGTGAGGTGGTAAATGGTATCTGGTTTTCTGTCTTTTGATTAAAATGTGCTCTTTTTGCCTTTAAATAAAGAACAGCAACACTAAACCTGCAAGGCGTTTTCTAAAATATGCTGATAAATTATCTTATAAAAACAGGACAGCTTGTCAACTTTATTATACTATGCAAAAGAGAGAAAGAATAAGAAATAACAAACATCAAGCAACGGAAAAAATTATACTCGCTGGATAGAATACTCTAGTACTCTACTCAATTAAATTCATGTTACATCCAATCTTACCATTTATTTTGCTTGCAGGAAACAAGAACATACTAATGGGATGTATCTACATCTGTGCACAGCTAGCAATTGTGTAGCCCTTGGCTATTAGTAGACACATAGAGAATATACTGAATGTTCTATTCTTGTACTGTAGTTCCATAAAGCATCCAAAAAACATTACAAAAAACATTCCAGGTTAAGTACAAATCCTAAGATTTCGAATTTATTTTTGGGCTATAGGTCAGTAAGCTTGTATTAACTTTTACAGTATTACCTTCTTTAAAGTAAAATTAAAATTAAGGACTGAACTACTTTGAGTTGTGTTGTTGGATTACTGAGTAAAAGGATAAACAGTTCATATGAATACCATATTGTGCCTTGTTGCATTTTCTCAGGTGATGTCAAAAAAACCCATCGTCCTTTCCCAGCTCCTCTGCAGCCTACCCATGCCATCTCTGGGGCTGTCTGCCTGCAGGCTAATTGTCCAGGAACAGCTCTCAAAACAGAATTTATTTCAGTACCTTATGAAGGAATTCAGGTAGAAATGGTGGTGTGTATTTCATAAGAGAAGAGACATCTCCCCGTTTATCGAAGAGGAAGTGTGAAATAACATTGAACGGCCAGGATTCAATGTACCAAGAACATCAGCTTCAAGAAACTAGCACAGTACAGGGTAGACAGGTCAAGGTGGATGCTATAAAACTACTGTCAGTAGTATGTCCCAGAACACTGAAATGGTTTGTCTGGATTTATGCACTGTATGCTTCCATACAAATTGTGGCTTTTAGAGGGTTTTTGTTGGCTTAAACTGATGTAGGATGCAGTTGAGGTCCCCGCAGTCTTTAAAGGGACACAAGATTTGGACTCTCCTGTATAATGTTATATAACAATTCTTACTTGAGCCTTAAAGCAAATGTTAGGAGATCACTGTCTCTAAGGACATATAATGTACTACTAGCAGCAAACAATCTGGGGCAGTGGCCAAGCAGGAAAGAATCTCAGAATAATGCATTAACAACCACTTGTTTTGCAACCCAGGCATTCGAGCAAATTAATTTACTTTTAGTGAGCGCCCCTGTCTCAGTGCTATAGTCAGCCTTTTGTAGGTAGATGGTTTAGTTGAAATATATTTCAGTTCCAGATTAAGGCAGTCCAGTCAGATGACAAGCTGTTCCCAAGACAGAAGAGCTCTGTCTTCAATGTCTGCTGCTGTTTTCCTACTAAGGTGGTCCTCACAGCCTCCATATGGGTAAACTCCCATCAAAGGAGGGCTGTTCCTCTTTCCATTGACAGTACCATCTCTTAGGCAACTGTCTGTATGTCATATATTAATTACATAATATTTAATGATTTATGTTAGATTGTTGACAATTTCTTCATTGTACCACCATATTTGAATTTTGGAGGCAAAGCCCTTGAGGAAGAATAAATTAGTAGTCTTATGTCTTTATTATATCAGGATTTTATTAGCTGCAGTAAAAATAAAAAAGTAGTTTTGTAAAATGACTGCTATTTAAACATCAACTTTCTGAAACTACAGTATCACACATAACAAGCTATAGCGTCAATTCAGTAAGTAATCCAGGGGCATCTATGTAAAGATTTCTGGTTACTGATGCTCTTTAAACATCAAAATGCTGTGAGTACCAGGGTCCTGTTTCCCTTCTGTATTATGTGATGTTCCTCCCACAACTGTGGAAGCCTGTTAACTCCATCACTTTCGGCTAGTGGAGAACATACTCAAGCTGTGATAATGAATCCACTCAGTAGAAGTGATTCTGAGAGAAATTCTTCGGTCAGGATTTTCCAGATACTAAGTGTAAAGACTGAGATGATTTTTATATTTAATTAAACAGAAGCAAAATAGAAAGCACAACAAACAACTGACCTCCAAATACTGATCTGAAGTTTTGTAATTTAAGAGCAGCAAGAAAAAATTTTCATTGCTGCTGTTTGTTTTTATATAGTGCTTCTATTGGTATTTTTCAACCTTTAAGGATCTTAGAAGCTTGTTTACATTCCCTTTTCCTCTTGATGTTTCATTTACAACTGGTGTATTTACAGCGAAGGTATTCCTTCACTAACCAGAAAGCAAAGTTTTAATCTGAGAAAATTCATCTGGGTTTTCTTGAATGCACAGGGTTTGCTCAGTGCTCCTCCCCAAAGAAGGTCTGGCAGCACATGTGGTAAGCTTTAGACTTTCATACTGTCTGCACAGAACAATTTTCTTCCTCTTTTTTATGGTCTCTGAAGCGCTGCATCTTTGTTTGAATACATTTCTTTTTTCTTCTCCTTTGAGATTACTCCAACTGCTCTAGTTTCTTTTCTTCTCTTTTCCTCAGCAAAACTGGTTCAAGTGGCACAGTTTGCTGTTAAACAAAAAGGATCCGACAGGTGACAATTAACGTCTACGCTCACAGCCAGCTATCCCTTAATTTATAATTTATTTTCTTTCCAAAGAGAATTATCTAGGTTGGACAATGTAGGAAAAAAACAAAAACCTGCTTTAGATCAAGACTGTTCCTGTCCACAAGGAGATTCTGGTGCTCTTTGTGCAATGGACACCCATCTCCCAGTTGGTAGGCAAATATACTGCAGCAAATAGTACTAAGATCTTAAAAAGGACCCATCATGCTTGGTATCAATACAAACAAAAGCTCATTACCTTACTGAGTTGGAGTTTTTAAGATAAGCTCCAAAATTAAAGCCTTTGCTAAACCATAGATTAACTAAATATAACATCATTTAAAACAGGTCTGGGCTGGGATCCTGTGGTTTGATTACTTTTACATCTGGGGAAAATCTGAATGTATAGATTAATTTAATTTCTCACCCCCACTTCAGTTGTGATGATTCTGTGTGCTGTAGAAAGAGACACAGCTGTATCGAAGAGATATATAGAGATTCTCATGTGCCATTGTGTTTATTTAGGATGCGTTAATTAAATGTGTTATTTTAGAGCATTTCAGCACAATTTAATACAATTTCCTTAAACGGTTCTCAGAAGTAAACCTAAATAAACATACAGTTTAAACATACATATTAAAATAATGCCCTTCATTAGGGCATGGTGCAATTAGAGATGTAATTTACAGATGAAGAGCAGAGATCTTCCTCTCACTGTATGAAGAAATGCTTTCCCATTTGAAATCTTACATAAAAACTACATTTAGGAAGATCTGCTATTCTTCTCAGAGGGTTTAATATAAAAAAACCCCAACTTTAAGTCTTTATAAACATTGTAAGGTTCTCAAATAGAAAGCATTTTATGAAGGGGCTCAAACATTCACAAATTTTGAGAAGTGTACTAATGCTGTGTAATGAACACTTCAAGGTGAGGCATGCTTTCTATTTATATGTGGACAGTTAAGTACCTTTGGCACACTTTGTTATTTCTTTGTCTTAGTGGTTTACTTCAATTTCAGTGCAGAAGCTTTGACAGAGTTCTCCTTAAGTTCAGTGGGACTTAATCTGTTGAGAAGGACTCTTACATCCTTAACAATACCAAATTTCCTTCTTAGTTCATTGTCTTTTTCCTGAAGTGCTTCTTTCCCATTTCTTTTCCATAACCCCTCTTCAGATAGGAATGCAGTCTTGCTGAGGAACTGAAACAAGAAAAAGTAGAAACTATCTGAAAGTGAGTGCTGGATAGCCACTTTCCTCCCTCCCCAGTTTATCTTCACACCTTATTTCTACAGCCTTCCCTACTTCAGGGATATGGCTTTTCATGAAGATTAATTCAGGAAGGACCTTGCAAGCCAGCCCTTCTCTCTTCTTTCACTGTTACTTTAAAAGACGATTATGATGGCACTCAGCACCTGTTTTCAGAAACCCCACCTTCTCCCTTGGGAAGTTTTTTGCCATTATACTCAATTCAGCCCTATTATTCTCGAAATAGCAACAGGCTGCTCCCATTGAGCACATTGCTTTTGTCCTGTTCAAATACTGAAAAACTCTTGCTATATCTCAAGATGGATTTTTTCTCAGCATTGTTTAATTATACTTTCTTTTTTAACTATAAAGTCTTGATGACCTGCAAGCTCTACTTTGATTTATCTACAGTGACTATGTTCACTGGAGTTGCTTGGCTTTTCCAAAAAAGTGAAATCAAAACCATTTCACTTATCTTACACAGAACTTGTCCAGTTATAAATATGCAGAATAATGCACTTTGCATTCATCTATATCCAAGGGGAAAATTACTGTCCATACACAGACATTCAACTGATCATCATACATTACTACCTGTTGCCTTTTCCCAGCAGAAGGTGAGAACTGCTTGGGCTGAGAGATAGTAGTCATCCCGTGTGAAGAGAAATGTGTTGCATTTGAAGTTTTATCTTGGTTTGGGGGGGTAGCAAAGGTTGTAAGACATCTTTCCTTCTGTTTTATATCATACTGTCCTAACAGCAGCGAATGTGGAACTTCAGTCGTTACGTCACGGATAATACTGCAGGTAAGGAGCCAAGCTGTGGTCTTCCTAAGCAACATATCACAGCCATGTACTTCCATTTCTGCTGGCACAGCTTCATGCCCCATTACATACAGAAGGTAGACTTTCCCATTACATATCACTAGAGCATTTCCCTTAAAGAGAGGAATTTCCAGTTGCTCTTCAGTAGGACGTTTAGACAAAGGTGGTAAAATGTATGTATTCTTATAATCCTTATTTTTGGTATTGGTCAGTGATTTTAAAATTTCTGAAACAACACTGCTATATGACTTTACAAGAAGAGGATATGATCTTACTGTCCTTCTATCTAGCTCTTCCTGCGCAAGCTGATCGACTGGGGTTATAGGGGAACATATCACATCTTCAATTACTACATAAGGACTAGAACAGGGTCTTGTTAAGGTTGGACTCATTGGTCTTAAATACTTTGGAAAATTGTTCCAAATAGGGCTGGAAGCATCTTTCATCCTTATTACTGGCCATACATAAGTTACAGCTGGTATTTCTGTAGCTTGCCTTAGCTCAAAGATATTTTTAGGTCTGGCTGACATTAGTTGCTGCAGTTTAGGTGGGAAAGAAGAAAGTGGTATTGTTGCAATTCTGGCTTGAGGTGGTATCTCTACATCATGTTTTAAAATCTGCTGTGCTCGAGGTTCTTCCATAACCTTAAAAAGTTCAGAGATTCCTGAAACCGATGCTGTGTCTTCTTGGTCAACATGAGTTAGTAAGAGGCGTCTTTGCAGAGGGTGATTTTCAACTGAGGCTTCATTACTGCGAGCATGAAGAGCTGTTGAGAACTTCCCTCTCTCAGCAGAGGTCACGCCAACATTTTCCAGCATGTCAAAACTTCTGGTAGAAAAATCTCCTCCACTTTCCAATCGCTGATACTTTAGCATCAAAGATGTAGTACTGGCTTTTGTCTTCAGAAAAGCATTATGTTTGACTTATACTATTCTGTTTAGACAGACAAGCTACTGTGATCAGGTAGTTGCACGTGTCAGCAAGGCTTCTAGAAGAAAGAGAGTGCAGTAGGAGTTTCAGTAGTGTGCAGTAGGAGTTTCAGTAGGTCTCACCTATATCCATCTCTTTCCCAAAGGACTTCATTTAAGTAGCCTTGCACACTTTAAATAAAAGCTGATATAAATTAAAATGTGATTATATATTTGTAAATGCACCGAGTGATTTTTTTTCCAAGTTAACTTTAGTTAACTCAGAATAAATAAATTAAAAGACAGTAATATATTCGTGATTTAACATTAACTAAAGCTCATCTAGCCATTAGGATTTTTCTGCAGTAATAATTTGTTGTGAGATACTTGCATTCTTGAATCAAATTGGAGTAAGTTTCTGCTTGCTTCAATAGGAATTTGCCTGACAGCACAAACTGCTGATTTTATGCTATCACCACAGGATCTATTTTGTTTAGATGTACTACTCCCTCACATAAGAAGCTGTAACCTTAGATACAATGCCATTAAAATCAATGCACATTTCTAATAAAAATAGGCTTGAAAAGACCTTCAGAATCAATTTTGTACTTTGCTTGCAGAATTATTTGACTTCAGCAATTACTGCCAGCTCACATTACTTTAAACTGTAACAGAATCAGACTCACTAGCTTTGTCAGGGCTTTTAATAAAGATGTACAAAAAAAATCAAGTTTAGATACTTATCCAACATATATCAAAACCTGCTAAGCACAAGTGTAATTATAAAATGTTAAAGAGCAAGAAGTATGTAGTTGCATTTACAGTAGAAGGGAAGACAAAATTTAAATTTGTATGATGAGAAAGGCAAAGACTCTGAGATGGATTAAAGACAAATTAATTTTTAATTAACTGATCCTATACCGATAGTTATGTTCTCCCAGGAATAATCTACTTACTTCAGACTTGATTTTATAGAAAGGAAACAAACACTCACATTACTTGCATGTCAATCACACAACTCTAAGGTGTTTCTTAGCCTCCCTGAATATAAACCCCCACAAATATAAAATAAATATCAAAAACCTGAATATCAAAACCAAATTTTTGCCTCTGTAACTAAAGAGATTCTACTATTTAACTTACAAAAAAAAAAAAAAAAGTAATAAAGAGGAGTTCAGTGAGCCTCTGTTCAGGATCATGTTAATTAACCTTCCCAAGTCCCTTTGACTAGTAAAAATATATAAACTGAAAAATAAAATTAACAGTTTCTCCTCATCTAGCCATACCTTGCATTTATGATGCATGTATCTAGATGTAATAATGTAATTCCAGGGGTCTAATCAAGAAAAAATAGAAATATTTATATGGATTGTCAACAAATTATTTGAATAATTGCACATATAGTATGAGACCTTCTGTAAAACCAGTTTTTTTTTCTGTAAATCCAGTTTTTTCCTTTGATTTCTCTCATGGGTTTTTTTTTTGGTTTGTTTGTTTTCCATGTGTGGTTTTAGGGATTCTATCCGTGTGATAAGGCCAGGACAGGTCTCCTGCCCCAGAAAGTCTGTTACAGGCCTCTGCATTAGCCTTTGCACTCTTTCCATTTGCCCTTAGTACTGGTCCATTAAATATTCATCTTCTGCTGGGCAGCCAAAGGAATGGTTCCTCCATAGTGATTGCTAAATAACAGGGAATTTACTATGATCTTTCCAGCAATGGGAGAGTTTCCTCAATATCCCTAAACAAAATGAATCCCAAAGACAGTAATTATTGACATATACCTTAAAAACCAGAAAGCCTCAGAAACCCAGAAACACAGCAACTAAACTGAAATAAAAAAGGAAAGAAGAAAGGTTTGTGGTTTAAACGCAGAGTAATCCTGATTAACTGTGAAATCAGCTGAGACAGCTGTGGAAGAGACAGTCTCCTTGATGCTCAGAAGCCTCAGTCTCTACTGTGAAGGCTCTGAATTGACTGATGCGGTGACAGGGCTCATTGCCATGATCTCAAATTTTCCACTCTGTGTGTGCCATTTAAAGACTTCCTAGCTAGCTGTCACTGCCAAACAAACCCCACCAAAAGCACATAAAGCAAACAAAATTTGCTTTACAAATCTGAAATATTGTGTCACTGTTGCAGGCAAGTTTCTCGAGTTAAGACTGTCAAGGTGGCTCAGAGCAGGCAAGCTACCCCATTCTTCTTGCAGGTACCCAAAACCCTTGTGAATATCAGCACCATTAAAGTGGTTTTGTTTCTCTTGCCAGCAAATACAGGCGAGTATATTTTGCGACACTACCCTGAACAGTGCATTTTTTTGCTATGTTCATCATACAGGTGCCACAGGGGATGACAGCGAATGTAACCTAGATCTCTGTCAAATTTTCACTGTACTGATGGTGCTAAACTTGTGGCCTATGAGCTTGGTATGACTCACCATAACAATTATTTTGACCTATAACCTGCTCCTGGTACCTTCATTCCTGGGAACCATGAAGGAGCCAGTGGCAGGTCTAGTGAAATATTTGCCGCATACTCGCAGCCACCATCTTTCCAGAGCAATTCAGGAGTACTCCAGGATGTGTGTATGTATATGCAACACACACTGCACAGGAATTAAGCCTAGGACTCAGATCCAGGCATGTCTCCATGCACCAATTTTTCAGTCATCTTGGGCACATTTATCTCTTCCATTGCCTCTGGAAGACATTCTGGTTTTTGTCTGGCCAGAAAATCTGTCCATCAGCTCTCTGTGGTGTCCCTCAGAATTAAAAAAGCAAAAGCTTAGGTGCCTGACTGTGAGGAACCTAAAATAAGACCACTCTAAGAATCCCATGCATGACTGAGGACTATGTTAATGCACATATTACATTAATTATGTCTTCAGTCCTAACTCTTTGCCATGCACAGCAACCAGTAGACTGACCTTATCTATCAGTGTTGCAAGAACTGCGGAGTCTCAACTCCAGTATTTTGTTGACAGTAAACAGCAAATCACATTAATGAAAACTGTACTGTACCTTACAGTTCTGGCAGTGCACATCCTACTGTGCAGCAGTGAGTACAGTTGTGTGATTTTGCTCGTCCTTGAGCTTCAGAGATAACCACTTGTGTCACTGATCTCAAGTTCCACAATGCTTTAAAGCAGAACCTCAGACTTAGGAAATAAGCAGCATAGATCCCTTTACTACTTCTAGTTTATTTACACAAACCTTTTTGATCTGAAGTGATCTTACAATCTAAATCTTATGATTGTGACCATTGCCCTGGCTTCATCAGAAATGAAGGCAGCAAAGAGTCTTAAGAGAACTTACAAAAATATTAAAATTCAAATATTTTTCCTTATTTTTGATAGAAATGTGCATATGAATATTGCGACTGTGAATTCATAGGAACATTTACGTTCTAATTAGTTTATCACCTGTAAAACTTTGGCTTGGCATCTTGGTTTGGTTATAATGGTGCGGTTTTTCCACACAGCAACAATTCAGGGGGGGATTCCAAGGCTATCCCTGAGAAAAGCTGCATTTCCTGAAATACAGCTATGACTGCTGCTAGTGTGGCATAGACTGGTTTTGCCTGGACTTGATCTAGTGTACAGCCAAAGTGCCTTTCAGTTGTTAAGTACCTTTATTTCAACACTAGTTCTACATGGAAGGGTCACACAGGTCTATAAAGCAAGTGCCTAGGACTTTGCAGTGTACATTACAAAATATAGGTCATTTAATGACCTGTATATATAAATTTGCTATATGGTTTAACATAGGTAGTTCCTTCCCTTTTGCAACAGGTGGCCTGCACTTCGGCTATCAAAAATGCTGCAATGTTCAGAAAGAAAGCAGTTTGGAGTGCTGCTAAAATGGAAAAATATTTTGGTCTTAGTACACTGTTGTAGCAGTTCTTTCAGTTTCTTAAATTGTAGGCAATTGTTTTGGTGAAGTGCTGTTTTCTGAGAAGCAAGCACTAGTATGCAGGTCAGCACCCTCAAAGGGACCATGTTTTGCTGAGAGCAATTCCTCTTCCAGGAACTGAATGTGAACAGTGTATGTAAATCGTAATGGAAAATACCTTGTGAGTCAAAGTCTGAACTTGTCTTCTGTCCTACCTCCAAAGGCTATGAGGACTCCCATAGCTTTCACATCTCCAATAACCTTGATGCCCCTTCTGTAGCTGAGGTACCTCGCGCTGGCTCTTTAAGCAAGGCTATGACTCCTGCACAGAAATGTGTATTAAACTTAACGGCAAACGTGTGCGTGGCAGAGGGGATGGAGGCATCAGACAAAATTTACTTACAGCTCAACGGTGCTTGTGAATGTTTATATGAGTTGAACAATCACCTCATCAAATGCACCATTCTACTGCAACGGCTGCCAACTGCCAGGCAGCCTCGCGGGCGCCAAGGGCGCCGGTACGGGACACCAACTGCCACCGCCGCACCGGGCTCTTTTGGCGCCATCCGCCGCTGCCGCCGCCGCAGGCCGTTGGGCTGTGCCCTGCATGGCTGTACTGCCCCACCAACCTCACTAGCTTCCCCCTGTGCTCACCATCTCTCCCCGCTGTGGGGCCGGGCCTCCCCTTTGATCTGTACCGTGGCACAAACGCCTGAGTCCTGGCACCCAGGTCCATTCGGCCTCCGCAAGGCTGCAGCACGCAGGACCCCCGGCCCGGGGCTGGCAGCCTCCTCTGCGGCTCACCCGGCTCTCACAGGAGATACCCACACTGCCTGCTGGAGGGGCTCCTCCTCCAGCCCGCCCCTGCACGGCCGGCTGCATTTCCCCTCAGGCCTAGGGCACTCGCCTCCGCCTTTAGAGGCATCATTCTCCAGCCAGGCCCTCAGCTGGTGCAGAGAGACATCACTCATCCCAAACCTGCCTCCTGACCTTTCCTCGATGCCGTTTTCTTCCCATTGTCAGGCAGTGTTCAGGAGACAGAGCAAAAGCACTTACATTACTGCGGCAGAGGTGAATGCTGAGTCCTCCATCCTGGGCATGCCAGGGCTGCAGAGGGGCAGACAGCAGCCCACTGACACCCCGGCCTCTGCCAGCCTTCCTTGCTTTGAGGAAATGCTTAAGGCCACAAGTACTGCCTGCCTGAGCCCTTGGTGAGAGTCTGCTCCCACAAAGAGGCTATGATACGTGACAGCCATGCACCAGGGCCTTCCCCACAGGCCAGCCGGGCCTTACTGTGAGGCAACTCCCCCAGCCGAGAGGGAGAAGGGGGTCTGTGTTTCCTGCTGCTCTGCCACACTGGGAACAGTGCCAGGAAGCATGTGAGTAAGCAGCCAGTTTAATCTGAAACACTTTAATCAGGTATTCACAGAAGTAGAGAATCAGTTAATAGGGTCTCTTGTGATCATACAGTTGCACCCTGCTACAGCACAAGAGTTTATGTAACGAGTTGTGGCCACATTTGCTCCCAGCGTGATGGGCTTTGAAATAATAGCCTAGTTTCAGAAAGTGCTGGAAATAAGCAAACTGCTTTACTGTTCCCATCCAGTCAGTAGCTCCTCTTGGAAAACTGCTCAGGGCAGAGTCAGACATTTTGTTTTACTCTAATGCGTGAAATAAAGCTAGAGAAATATAAACCAGAGATATAAAGTGGCTGGTGAGATGAATTATGAAGATAACCACCTGGTGCTCCATGTTTGAAAGTCTAACCACCTTTACTGAATTTTTCCAGCAGTCATTAGGTTAAATTTAACCTGTAACATGAATTTCCTGGGCTTGTTCACTGTCAGCCACCTCCTGCCAAGGACTTTTACATTCAGGCAGTGGACATATTTCGTATCTGTCATGTGAAGTGAATACCCGCTGCCTCTGGCTGCCCATTTCTGTAAGGTTGCTGATGTTCAGTATTTGTTTCTTTTTAGTGTCTAAGGATGCCTGAGACATCAAGGCCACTTCCAGTCAGGTAATAAAAAGTTAGTCCTTGCCCCGGAGAGCTTATGAAGCAGAATCTTCAGAGAGGGAATAAGGACTTTTTTCCCTGTTCCTGCTGACCTACAGAGTTTTGCTGAAATGACATCCCACTGTGCTACAGACAGGAGCAAGGAGCATAAACATATGTGGCTCTAGCAAGATATAACTGCTTTATTGTGGACAGCCCCAGGAATGACTGTGACCTTCAGCACTGCCTCCGAGTGTGACAGGACATTCAACATTAGCCACTTATGTGCTTATCAGCAGATGGGGATGAAAATCAAAGGAAAGGAAGGCATGGGCTGAAAGACAAGGTAAGAACAAAAGTGAACTGCTGACAATTTTGCTTTTCCCTCTCATCTCCTCTTTGCCACCAGTTGTTAAGTTTGAGCTGAGAGACAGTGAAAGTAAAGGAGGAGAAACACTCTAGCTGACTGTGATCTGCCTACCTACAGCTCTCAAAGGCTAAAAAGAAGTATTTTAGAGAAGATGAGAGGTGTGGTAGAGAAGGACTCAGAGATGTTAACCCTAGCTAGAGACATCTAATTGGGGACCAATAGGGCAGTGGGTGTTCATATTCTTTACTCATGTGCATGTGTGTAGGAGGGAGGAGTATAATGTGTGGCAAAATTATCTGTACATAATTCCCTCATGAAAAAAAGAGTAGCTTGGCCCTTCACTGTGCTGGAACTTTTGTTACCTCTCAGCTGCTTCATATCCCTTTAAGTAGGAATCTGGTACCCTTCCTCTGGCGTTGCCTTTTCTTACATCCCGCAAAGCTGAATTCTGTCTTTTAGTGCTACCCAAAGCTCAGTTCAGTCAGTCACAAATCAGAAAAGGAGATGTGGCAGGAAGTTGTGTGAGGATATTTGAAAACCATTTTGCTATAACCCTTGGAAATGCTAGTTGATGCAATCCTGGCTCATGGATTCTCTCTCCCCACTTGCAGAACTTGGTACTTATTGCCCTGTAATCACTCATGACCTTACATTTTTGACAAAAAATTACTTTAGAAGAAGGAAGAAGCAAAGATATGTCAATAATTTCTCCACTGAGTTCCTATGAGTATGGGTCCTTCTGGTAAAAGGGCTTCAAACCAGAAGGCTGTCTTCATTACCTGCTCACAGCTTGGAAGGAGGAAAGAAGGTTTCAATAGCAACACTCAATCTGCCTTTTTCACATTGATTTTGGACCTTGCTAATCAGTTAGGAAATAATAGTTCAGTGATAGAGCCCATCACAGACACCGAGTAGACATTAGATTTAATCTTGATATTTTTTTGTTTACAGAACTGTTTTCTTTAAATGCCTAGGGAAAAATTCCAATTTCAGTGGGTTCTGGACCAAGTCCTAGCATATCAAGCACTTGCTAACAATACACCCGTGTTTATTTATCCATTTCAGATGCTTATCTGTGACATACAAATGCAATGTACTGCACACATTTTGAAGAGGTGGCTTCCTTCAGCTTGCGATAAATCCTGGCTGGGAGCGATGCATAGCCTCAAAGGGGAAACTTGAAAATAGGAAAAGGCAAGCACCCCTCCACAGCCTGTACAGCCCTAGAATAAGCCCTGATCCCCTGCAGTACCAGAATAAAACCCACCACCCAGACATGATCAGGGGCCTGCAAGGAATCAGCCAAAGTCTGCACAGGCCCCAGAAAAATACAGGTTTGGTAGTGTCATGGTTTAACCCCAGCCATAACTCAGTACCACGCAGCCGCTCACTCCCCCCCTTCCTGCCCCCCTGCTCCCAGAGGGATGGGGAGGAGAATCAAAAGAATGTAACTCCCACGGGTTGTGATAAGAACAGTCCAGTAACTAAGGTATAACACAAATCACTGCTGCTACCACCAATAATAATAATGATAAAGGAAATAACAAGGGGAGAGAATACAACCGCTCACCACCCGCCTACCGATACCCAGCCTGACCGATCAGTGATCTAACCCTTCCGGGTAACTGCCCCCAGTTTATATACCAGGCATTACGTGCTGTGGTATGGAATACCTCTTTGGTTAGTTTGGGTCAGGTGTCCTGTCTCTGCTTCCTCCTGGCTTCCTCTCCTCCCTGGCAGAGCATGAGACTCAGAAAGTCCTTGATCAGAGTAAACATTACTGAGCAGCAACTAAAAACATCGGTGTTATCAGCACTGTTCCAAGGCCAAAGGTCAAGAAAACACAGCACTGCACTAGCTACTATGGAGAAAAAAGGACTGCTACTGCTGAACCCAGAATAGGTAGTGTTCTGTATGCGCAACTAAACCTTGCCAGCACGTTGCAGAGCACAGTACAGACACTGGAGTGCATGAGCTCTGTGGGTGTGAGCTCTGCGGGATGCAAGGTGCCCTGCACAGCGCGGTGTCAGCATATTCTTCCACACCACTGTTGCCAGGATTTTTTCATCACCCCGAGCATCTGAGCTCCACATTCCCTCTGAGAGCTGACACCGTCCCTCTTCCTGGGAAGCTGTAATTTGCAGAGCTTGCCAGAAGGTGGCACAAAAGATTTAACGGTCCCCCTCTGCTGCCGAGCATAAAATGGGCTACCTAAGATGTCTGTCTAGCCTCTGCTTAGTCCATGTGGCTGATAGCACTGTCAAGTGTATACGCTATAATGAAATGAGGTTCTCCAGATGTCTTATGGCACAGTAGTAATGCTTCTTTACACACACATACACATACACACACACACAAGATTACATATGATCAGATTGTGTCCAGGTAATAGAAGGTGCAAAGAAAAAGGTATTGAAATGCCAGCTCTTGTGAGAGCAGTAGAGTAACAGAGGAACTCCTGCTCGTGTCAGAAGGAGTAATCATCAAAAGTTGGATCTCATGCACAGAAAGGGCACCCTTTCAGGAATTAAATAGGGAATAGTTAGTGACATATGAATAAGGGCTCTTAAATACATAAATGCATTAATACAGCTGTGCATACAACCTAGGACGGTACCAAGCAAAGCAGAGGCTAAAAAAACTCTATCTAGTGAATCAGAATTAACTTGATTTCACTGCTTCTATGCATCTTCCACAGCTGAACAGATTGATTACACTCAAATATCCTTTTTAAGTGGATCTACTTATTGCTGTTCTTTGCTGATGCCTGCTCCTCATTGATTTTATCTTGCTACACTCACTAGGGAGCTAGATGGTTCATGGGCAGCAGCTCTGTAACAAAGTTGAGGGAATTAATCTCACACTGGCAGACTCATGAGTCTGTGTATGGCTCTGAACTACTGGGTCACAGGAGTTATCACCAGCTTT
The DNA here is from genome assembly GCA_028858755.1 of Ara ararauna. Classification (NCBI taxonomy): domain Eukaryota; kingdom Metazoa; phylum Chordata; class Aves; order Psittaciformes; family Psittacidae; genus Ara; species Ara ararauna. The sequence continues at coordinate 97,156,292 of CM054379.1, forward strand.
TCATAGTAATACGTTCAGCTTCATGTGCTTGGGCAGAACAGTACCACATGAGTCAGTAGCATACGAGAGCATGGACTGATCTAAGGACTGTTGTAACCTCCTCTGTAGCCTGGGACACAGCAAGGCTTTGCTCCATCTGCATAATATGATTTCTAATCTTAGGAACAAAGCCAGCCATGCAGAAATGAAGACAAAGAAGAGCTGGAACAGCAGGGAATTGGGAAAAGAGAGGGAAGGGCAGCTGAGGATGGACTGAATATTAGAACTAGTTCTGTGGGGCTGCTGTAACTGCACCCCCAGCTTTTATTTAACAGGTCTGAAATCCCTCAGGGCCTGCGTCTGCCATTCGGGGTTATTTCTCACTGAGCTATAAACAGCTGCATTCACATACTTGTGCTTAAGTCTTTTATGTCTCACTGGCACCTGAATAAATTAATTATTTCAGCACTGAATTTACTCTTGCTTTAGTGTCTGGCTCCCAGAAAAGACAGATCACAGTGTACCAGAAGAGGCAATAGTTATTATCAGCCTGTTGTATGCAGTGCCAGTGCTGACATCAAGATTATTCTGGCCTCAGGAAGCACAGAAAGGTATGGAATTTTGAAACAGAGCTACAGGAATGAAGATAGAAGTCACATAAAGCTTTGCTATCTTTCTGTCTTTGTTCCTCCATACTTCCACCCAGCTGAAATGTAATGACTATGTGCTAGGCTCGGAAAAACTAAATGAGCAAGAAGTTAAGGTTATGCCCACTCAGAGAAGTTGGAGATTCGCCTCTGGACTTGTAGAGCTGAGGGAAAGGCAACTGGCGCCGGTGTAATGTTTCCTAGGAGCATAATGCCATCTGCTGGGACTTGCTATCAGCAGATGAGGTAGCTCAAATAAACTCGGGATAAATGAGTCCAGCAGGGCTAGAAATCACAGGCTGCCTCATAGCCATGTTAGCAGAGAGAATGCAATCACATTTTCAGTTAGCAACACCGTATGATTTAATAGAAGTGTTTTTAGAGATTTTCATTCCTTACTGCCTAATACATTGCTACAGAGTATGGCTGTGTATACATCCTACGCTACATTCAGACTCGCTGTTACTGCTGTAAGCTTTTCCCTCTGGAATGAAAAATAACAAAGATGATGTGTTATGACAGGGCAAATGAAACTTGCATGGTGTTGCTGCATGAAGTGCTACAGGTTGCCTAACAACATGTTTCCCCAAGGATGAGGAAAAGAAAAATAGAGACCACAGAACATGCATTCAAGATTGTTTCTTGAATGCAAAGGCTGCCTGTCATGCAGGGACAAGAATGGGCACATGGCTTTGTCATTGCTGATGCTGTCCCAGAACAAGAACACTGACACATTCCTTTGGTTCCTCCGCACTACTGCTGATGTGGGGAGAGCAGCACAGGCTCTTCAGAGTTAGCTGTCTATGTTTGGTGGTGATCTGGGTTTGGTGGTTGAGTTGAAATCACTAGATTGGGAGTGCAAGATGCTAGTACCAGTGTTGTCCAAGTTCAACTCCTAACCTAACATGTGACTGCCATGTAGCTTGAGGACAGATGTGGGGCTGGAGATTTCCCTGAGCTGTTCCTGTGAGAAGTTTGTTCATACAGATTGTGTTTGATGACAACAAATTGGGAAAATAACACCCTGAATGCAGGTGTTGCAGTCTTTTTCTACTTTTACTTCTGGTCTCTAGGGAGGCATGGGTTTAGGCAACCTGGATGTTTGGGGTTTTGGCGGATTTTTTGGAGTGTCCAACTGTTTCAGGTTGGGCAACTGGTTTAAACCACTGTGTAGGCTCTTGCTGAGGCTTGATTTGTGCCCCATTCCTCATGTGTGGTACTTACACAGTGATATATGGGCTGGAAATCTCTGCAAAGGGTACATCATACTGGATCTTGTTTGGTAACACCCTTTTGGGAAGATGAGCCTTAACTGTCTCAGCAGCCTCTTTCCTGCTTTTGAGTGCATGTGTGTTGGCTAGAGACTTAAATTCTGCTTCGTGTGTTGAGGTAGCAGATACCTTTGCAAGTACACATTTGAGTCCTACTTCTCTCTTTTCAGTACCTGCTGTAGTGAGGTATACAAACCTGGCTTGAAATTGTAATGGACATGCTGAGATAAATCTTTTTTTATCAGTGGTCTTTTGGGGAGGAATTGTCTTGCTATGAATACCTATGTGATATGTTCTTTTTCCTATTTTGGAATATCCTTTCACATGGGTGTGCCCTGTGAGATTCACTGACAATCAGCGGTAGCCTAAGTGATGCTGAGAGCCTCAGAGGCATTAACTTGACCGTGAGAGGGTAACTGAATAGTCTAATATGCTCTGCAAAGGTTTCAATCTCTTTCAAAACCAGGGCTTTGAATCCTATTCCTGCCACGGGGTGCCTACCATATTGAGATACACATAACATTTACAGGCAGTATGTGCTAGAAAATACTTGTTTCAGTCCTGTAATGGATGCATTGACTGTGAAGATGATACTTCTTTAAAAAGAAACTCATGATGACTCTGCATCTTTCTTGTTTTGAAATATCTTTGTACTCTGCAAATCTCATGGGAAGCATATGCTTTAGCGACTTGTCATGCTGAATGCTTCAGGTTGATTAGATTTGTTGTTTCAGGATGGCTAATGGGTTGCTTGATGACAGCCTCATTGAGATTGAAATCATTAAGAGAGAAAATACTCTTATAGCATCTTGTCTGGTGGACCATCTACATTTCTGTGGCATGATTCCAGTGTCCCTATAGGTATGTGCTTGAATACCTCTATCCTCACAAATGTTAGATTGAGAGACTTGCTGAATCTATTTATGGAGATCTGATGTTGAACTGATGCAAAATACTGTTTATGCCATAACAGTATCCAGTGTAATAATATTATTGGAGGCATGACTACATCTGGCTCATGAGTGAAAACTTAATATACTTCAGTCAATTAAAGTGAGATTTTTGCTCTGGAGTATTTATTCACCAAGAATGCTGATAGCTACCATACACCTTGCTTCTGACTAGACAAACATGTTTTGAGTATGTTAAGACACAGAGCGGTTTGTTAGTTTGGAATAGTCCTCATTTCCTTGACCTCATTTTTTGGCCAAGGTACACGGTAAATGTATACCTTGCTTACTCCTGTTTTGTGGCCAGGCAGAGGGAAAGTGATTATTAAATGATATTTACTTGGCCTAACAGCTAGCAGTCAGTGTTAATATATGACAGTGTGTGAGACTGCATTCACGCGAGTGGCGATTTGTTAAAAAATTTCCAAGCTTTAGGTAAAGTTTCTGAGTCATAGTAATCTTAAAGACTTTTCCTTAAACAGTGCTGTTTTTAATCCTCCTGTCAAGTATGGTGGGTAGCAGTGAAGAGTAAATATGCAGGTCTTCCCCTCCCAACAAACACATTTCTCTGCTATTTGGGATCATTGTTATTTTAGGTCCTTATGAAAGACACCTCTTCCCCACACATTAAGGCAGTACTAAAAGTGATGGGGTTATCTACCAAAGGACATAGGTAGCTAAAAGTTGGACTCTCATACAGATTGTATGTGGTCAGAATTGTAGAAGCTCAGGTCATACCTGTGAGCTATTTCTTACTGTCCCTGAACTATTAAATCAGTGGGGATTACGCTGAGCTGTTTTACAGCCTGCAGAGCACTGCTGAGGGCTGAAGGCACAGCATTTTAATGAACTATTTAATTTTTTTGTTTAAGGAACAGTTTGTTTCAAGAACGTGATACTCAAAATGTCTGGCACACCCACTCTGCAAACACCTGTGAAGTTTCATTGGATTATAAATTCATGCTTTTTTGTTGCCTCAAACTGCCTGAGTTTTATTAGCGAAGAACAGCTTAGTCATTATTGCACACCTGCAATCATCTCATACTAGATACTCTTCCTCCTCAGAGGTCTAGGAATGATGCTCAGATTGCACCAAGGGCTTCATACAAAGCACAGCTCTCTCTGCTTCTGTCAAGTTCTGGAAGGCTAATGCTGCTTTCCCCCTTAGGCTGTAACTAAATAGCCTGTTGTCTAGCAGCAGAGATCTGACTGCAGTTCTTGCCCTTGCTTTTGAGGATTCAAATCACAGCTCCTGTCTGCCAGCTATAGCTGGACTTCCACTCTGATATATTATGAAGATAAATCGGCTTTGTATTCATTCTTCATCAAGGAGGGAAAAGAGGCAATCCCTTAGCAGCTCACAGACCCGACTTGCAACAAAAGCAAGAAGACACAATGTTCACCCACTTGTAGCAGAAGCTTCCTGTGGCCATGGGAAATGCGGGAAGGGATTACGGGCAGCACATTGCATGTAGTTTAGGGACTGTCACTCTGGAGGTGCCAGCCATGGTGATTATATTGGGTCTGAAACACTACATGGCATGCTACCCTAGCTGTACTGGGCCTGCCTCTGCTGGAAATTCTCCCTGAGATCTTTTGGGTCCCTTATTGTAATGCATTTGCTACCTTCTTAGTAACAGCCATACCTGCCATTAGGAGACAGTTTCCAAAAAATACCAACATTTGATTGTGTGATACTTTAGGTATGATATGCACATTACTCAGATAAAGGGCAGGTAGTCAGCCTTAACAGTTAACTGCAGTATCTGTTACTCCTGGCATTTATTTCCTGCAGTTAGCTGTTAAACAACTGCCGTCCCACCTTAATGAGCTTAAAATAAATAAATAAATATACACAGCTCATTATTTCTGTCTTTCCTAACAGGTTTGTTTCAGAGGCCCTCACTTAGACGCTCTTGTGATTCATGCCAAATGGAACTCATTTCCATAGGATCATTTGCAGAGTGTTACACATTACACAGCGCAGGTTTGCAGTGAACCCTCCCTGAAACCTCAGTTTTCTGCTGGTGATGGACTGTATCACAGCAGCACTGTGACTATGTGTGGATCTCCCTGCACCTGCGTGAATGGGAGCACTGTATAAAACTGAAAAGGCTAAATGAAAATACTGCCAAAAGAAATGTCTTATTTCTTGTGAGCAGCTTTATTCTTTTTAATCTGTTAACTCCAACTCAGAATTGCCTAACGGTAGGAGCCTTTGTTTTGCCCCATATAGGACATACATGCATACATCACAAATAGAAAAGCCATTTCAGATGCATGTGCACTGTGCAAACTTTTAACTTCACCTAGAGTCAAGGCACTCCGTGCATTTAAATGATGAGCAAAGCCAAGATTGCAAGTCAACACAGACAGCAATAACGAGGTGATTAGCTTCATTAAAGGGGTTTACAAACTCAGGCTGAACTTTCTGCAATTACTTAATGAAACAAATTCACTTCAGTTTCTATTAAATCTTTCAGATTGCCTCAATCAAGACTGAGGGGTGTGAATAAGCAGGGATTAGCTTGGTCACTGTTGTGTCGTAAGAAGAGGTAGTAAGCTCTGACCCTGCACATGCGCATTACAGGGATCTGTCTAATCCTGCAAAGGCGAAGGATGCCTTGGGTAACCTGTTGAGTTCCCTTCCAGGCTTACTACAATGTTATTCCTATGGCATAAGGACTGAATACAGGCCACAGATACATAGCTGCATATGACATATGGTGGTGTCTTGGTCAACAAAGGGTTTTTTCTGTGCTTTGTTTGCCTTTTGCTGTGTTCCTCCAGAGCCTCCTGCTTGCTGTAACAGCCCTCGCCAATGCCAACTTCTCATTACACTCTTTCCCACAGACTAATCTATTGCCCAGAGCAATAGCCTGAACAACACTGGGGACTGCTATATTTAGCAGTGTTCTGTAAATGGACCAGATTTTGAGTTTGGGCAATAGGTATACACAGTTCAGGACTCATTTAACCAGTGACTGTCTCAACATGCTATTAGCATGTTATGCCCTTCAGCTCCTTAAAGAGTGTGTTGTTAAGAAACCAATATGTGAAAGAAAATGGCTTTTTGTTGGGTTTGTTTTTTTTTTATTTTTTTATTTTTTTTTATTAAATGTCACTTAATGCCAGAGGTTTTAGCTAAGTCCAGAAGCATACCGTAGCTGATTTGCCATTGCACTCAGTTACATGTGCTGTCACTTGCTTGGTTCTTTCAGTTTAGTGTATTGCTTGAACACGTGGCACTCGGTGAAAAATAAATATTGGTATTAAAAAATGAATCAGAGGTTAGCAGAGGGCTTCCCTTCTGGAGGGAACTGCAAAATTCTGAGTTGGAGATGTCAGTACCTTTGGGGATCAGTACACTGCTTTGATTGATAAAAGGTATGTGCTGCTTTGGATATGGAAATAAAGCCTGAAAAGGATGTATCCTAGTATTGGAAGTAAGCCTCATCTGTTATACTTGAAATATGGCCTGTTTATGCCTAGGCAGTCTTGTAAAAAAGCAGTTGTTCATTAAATCCTATTGCATGTGATTCTGAGTGGAAAGGGGACCCATTAATGCCACCACCATCATCTCATTCCATTGGAGCATAGACCCTGTTGGATGTTATCAAAGGCAGGGGATGGGATAAAATCTGTTCCTGCTCAGTAAATCAGTCCAGTGGTAGCGGTCTGCAGCTGGTTTCTTTTCAGCTACTGGGATTGAAGTTTTTTTAGTCTTCTCAGTAAGCAGTTAGAGTTGCTTATTTTCTGTAAATAGGACTAAGATTTTTCCTACTTCATATGATATGAAGCTGCATATGCAAAAAGAATATTGAGTTTCTGGATGCAGATTTTTGGTATTAAGTCTATACTTTAATTTCTGTGGAAATGGGCAATAAACCAATAATCGAGTAGAATAATTGTCTTGCTGCAAACATGGGAAGTGTGAAAGTGAGATGCTCTGACAGAATAAAAGGGGGACACAAGTAGCTTTGAAGTAAAGGTAAAGTTTCTCTGCACGAGAATTGGTTCTTCCTCTTTGTTCTGAACTCATCACTTCTGTGGTATTTAGTGAAGAAATTTGTCAGGTGTTGTATTGTGGGACAGTGTGGGTCAAAGTCTGGCCAGGTATTGCTTACCTCTTTGTGACCTTTGCAATTAGAAGCTGGCTTTCTGGTAAAACATTAACCAGCCTTCTCAAAAGCACTTACTACTGAGAGCAGTGGTTATCTTCGGAGCTTCTGCTTTCTCTCATCTCCTGTCAGTCTTTACATTTTCTGTTTAAATGTTGTCTGCTGCTTATTCTTCTCATTTTCAAACTGCAGGGAACATGAGTTTCTCTCTGTAGAGCTAATTACTTAGCAGTAGACCTGGTTAGAAGTTTTTTACATGGAAATTGGAGGGGGATTTGTTTAGGACTTTGTTCAGTTCTTTTGTTTGGGACTCCTGTAGTCTTAACAGAATGTGAAGGCAACAGAAAATCCCAGTGACTATGGCAGTCTCCCAGGAAATGAGAAATCCAGGGTAGCGCCTGCTTTCCCGGATTCCAACTAGGATCTTAATTTGAGTCTACTCATATTTGAGTCTACTCAGAGAGGGTTATGTTGCACAAGTCATAGGGGTCTGGGTAAGTATTGGCTGTTGATCATTCTTGTTAGGAGAATTGGGAGTTGCAGCTTTCTGCTAAGGAAAAGGGTGCCTACTTGAAATAGAGATTATTGTAATAAGCTATGGACACCTTAGAATTTATTCACAGGATCCTCCAAATAACATAATGCTCATCTCAAGTACTGAAATGTTTGGAGTCAGCTTACTTTCTGGCTTTTGTCAGTCCCTGGTTTGTTTGTTTTCTGTAGTCTGTGTAGCCCACACTTTGGTGGAAAGAATACTAGGCTGTTACACAACACTCATTTCCATAGCCAACATTTTTCCACCTCTGTGCGTGTATCCCTTCTGTCCTTCATGGTAGGCTGCTTTACCCACAACAGCAGCTCCTTGTGGGAAGGGTTTTTCCCTCCGAAGCATGAGGGTCTTTAGGCAGACATTTGTTAGTATTGTCATTATTTCTTGGCACATGTGAGGGGACCTGGGATATTACATGTTACACATCTTTTCCCTTTTGTACGTTAAGCTTTTAAAGTCTGTACTGCAGTTCAGATCAGGTGGGAGGCTTTAACCCAACTTCATATTGAGTTAGAACAGCAAATAAAATTCTAGGCCAGAAATGCATACATTATCTCAGGCTGTGCTTTCATTTACAGCTATATCCACAGCAAACTACTTGGGGATTGAGATGAAAAACCAGAGGTGAGGCACTGGAACTGAAAACATGAGGGGGAGAAGAGACACATGCATGCTCTGAGGTGGAACATGCCAACAAGCCTCTGTATTCTTTAATAATGAGAGGTGGTCATAAACATGAAGGGAGAATAAACTGTTCTTCCTTTTAAATCATTCTATGCAAATGCCCAAATAATAAATTATTCTGTATTTTTACACTTCATGTGTCTTGCCTGTGTCAAAAGTCAGTCTGGACACTTGTGGTTTTGTAGGCTAGGAATTATTCTGTACAAGATTAATTACTTGTTAATGTAGAAACTGTATCACTGCTGTGTTACAGAAGCAGCTACTTTCAGATAAATTTTATAGTGCACAAGAAAGAAATCAAGACTATAATCCATGCGTCTGTCTCCTTTATTGGTATCAGCTGATAAGCTGAGCTACTGAGGTAACTTACTGCAGCATCTCAGAATCACAGAATCCTAGAATCATTTGGAAGGGACCTTTAAAGATCGTTTAGACCAGCCTCTTGCCATGGGCAGGGAGATGTCTCACTAGGTTGCTCAAAGACCTGTCCTTGAACACTTGGCAACCACAGCTTCTCTCAGCAGCCTGTTCCAGTGTCTTGCTGTCCGTGTCATAAATTATTTTGATGTAGTCCAGGTTACAGTTAGCTTTCTGGGCTGCAGGAGGAAGTTGCCAGTTAATGCCCAAGTTTTCATCCAACAGTATCCCCCAGTCCTTCTCGGCAGCGCCACTTGATCCATTGTAACTCTTTGGATGTGACCACCCAGCAACTCCTTATCCATCTCACAATCATCCATCAAACCGGTATCTTTACAGTTTAGTGGCAAGAATGTTGTGGAGAACTATATCAAGGGCCATACAGAAGTCCATGTAGATGATGTTCTGTAGTTCTCCCCTGTCCACTGATGCAGTCACTCCATTGTAGAAGGCCACTGAATTAGTCAGGCTTCATGTGCTTCAATTTTATTATCATACATAAAATGCTTTTTCTTACACGTGTCTGCTTTGCCTCTTGCCTATAACCCCAAGAAAAGGTTGGGGTTGAAGTGCTGAATGAGGCTTTATGGCCTTCATCTTGGCAGAGCTCATCTAGTCAGTTTTTAATTATTCATTCTAGAATTTGACAGGTGCTGGTAGACTCTCTGTCTTCTATATTCCTTTAGTTTGTTTTGTTGGTGTTTTTGTTTTTTTTCTTTTTTTTTTCTCCTAGTATTCCAAGATCTACTTTGATAAATACTGTTTTCTGTGGTCTGATTAATAGGACAGTATTTCCAATTCCAATTGGTCCTGTCAAGGGAGAATTGGAAATTCAGAGATGGATCCAGTTCCCTGCGGGGTTGAAGTGTTCGCAGGTAAACTGTATCCTGGAGAATATTGTGCCTTTGTCTGACACCAGGACTTGCTGCTAAGGCTCAGATTTGGAGTGTGGTAATTGTAGGGGTGTGAATAGTTGCATCTAAACACCAAAAGAAGCCAGGAGTAATTTCTTGGCTGTACAGCTAAGTGACACAGTGTGACTGACTCCAAGTGCCTTACCTGTCCTTTTCCTCTTTCCCTACAGGGTAGCTGTGGTGAGACTGCACTGAAGACAGTTACTAAGTCATCTTGTCCTTTAATGCTGCAGCTGGGCACTGCCTGGGAGAGTGCTAGTTGTTGTGGGCCAACATGAAGGACAGTTGTAGTAACAACTCGGATGATACTAGGTACTGTTCAAGCTTGTACCATGCCCCTGTCTTAATTACGAATACAGTAAAAGACTGCTTTATAGCCTGAGAGTCTGTTTAATGTTCATGCAGGATGGATATAGCCTGTGTGATAGAGACTGATGTGCCTGAAAGCGCCATTTTATGCTTAATGTGCCTGAAGCCTAAAGCAGGAATGCAGTTATATGTTGTGTTCCAATAGTAGTGAAGTTGACTAGATGCTCACAGTCACTAAGTGCCAGTGCTGCTCAGACTCAGCAGAGCTTTCACTGGAGGCACCAGATAGTCTGCCTGTATTGCTGGGTACACCTTTGGTATGTGTATGTTCAGAAGACTGAGAGTTAGGGGCTAGTATCTGTGATTAAGTGCTCATGGCAGCAAACACTGACAGCCCAGAAAGAATAACAACAGCATTATGTACTGAAACAAGATTCTTTTATTTCAGTGCAGTACAAAGAAATAGGAGTTACTTTGCTTTGAATGAAAGTTCTGAAACTAAAAGATGAAGCAGATGAAAATACATTTGTGTAGTACTAGGAATCCTTGGATATCAAAGCTGTGAAAAATGATACCTATGATGCTGCAGCATTAATAAATAAAAATAAATATTTACATAGCTTTAATGCATTACTTCCTTGATTTAATGTTACATCATTGTTAACTTAGTTTCCAGCAGTGCAAGATAGCACTGACAATGCTTAGTCATCAGTCTTTCAGCCAGTGGTTACCTTGTGCTTAAAATGCACTGGTACAGCAGCAACACTCTGTGCCAAGCCACCTCTCCAAAACCTCACCAAAATCAAAGTCAACCTCAGTTCTGTTAACCTTAAACTTCGGTTATGGATAGTAACACGGTAAACAGTGGGCCCAGTTCACAATCAAATAACATGAACTCATTGTATTAAGTATGAGAAAGTATTGTTTAAATAAAAATAAAAAAAAAAGAAAAAGATTGCTACATTGTTATCCTGCACCACCAAACACAACAGCTGCTCCGTTTTGAACTTCTTCAATTAGAGCACTATTTTTCTGTTTGAATCAGTACAGGTCATCTGTTTTTCTAGTAAAAGCAGATGAGTTATGTTTTCAAAGGTGTCAAATCATATGGACATTGTGGTTTGCGGTAGAGCCAATAACCCCATTTACAGACTCAGGGTTTTGGTTGGTTGTGTTTTGTTTTTTACTTAAGTAAACATGAATTACACAGGTAGTCCTGTGAACCAAGCCCATTGTCAAAAGGAAGCACATTTCTTGCCAAATTAAGTCTTTATGTAAGAACGTGTTTTTAGAATGGATCTGAATAGCTGCTGTGTATGCTACTAAAATCATGTGTCTTCCTGCTTGCACTTTATACCAACACAAAAATTGGATAAACATGCAGGAAAATGTAGCATCATATAGAAAATAATGTGTAAAAAACCATTTAGTATCTTATATTAAAGCATTTACACTGCATAGGCATTCATATGAGGATATAGTATAATAAAACTCATCAAATATATAAGCATGCAGCAGTTGCCTTATATTCACAGTTCTAGAAATGTCCACACATTGATTTCCTCAAATACAAATTGGATTATCCAAAATAGATTTTGCAGCCACTCTCTTTTGCAGTGGCAAACTATGTTCTCATGTGCATTGCAGATACTGACCTATATAACAGGCCTAAGCTATGCTGCTGTATGGTACACATCTGTGATAAATACTGCGTTTTGAAATAGGAAGGATAATGAGAAGTTACCCATACTTCCCATAGCAGAACTCGGAGACTATGCAGTGCTTGAACTGAACAAAATATATAAGCGTATTTATTGTATTCTCCTTAGAGAGTAACACTGCCACCTTGCCACATATCTAGCTACTGCATAAGCTGGCCATGCAGTTTTCAAAATAAGTTTAGACAGATTTTTTTTCTGTTTGATATTTTATTCCATCGGAAGAGGTATAGTAGAAAAGTTAAATAGTATATATCCTTTTTGCTCTGCAAACTTTACAAGAACTTCTGCTACTTCTAGGTTGTGTAGGGAACACAATGCAGTGCTAACAGCACACTCCAAGCTTGAAAACACATTTGCAGAGAGGTCTTCTTTTGGAGAAAGTGGTGTTGGATACAGTGGTGAGCTTGGACCACCTTAACTGTCACAAGATGACAGTACCTAGCTTAGACCCCCCCCTCTGTGACCAAATACCACCTGGATGGTAAAGTTGAGGTCATGAGGCTTGAAGTTGTCTGTGGTTCTGTGTTGATTGTTATTGCCTAGCTTGGCAGGTTAACCTGGTGTGTGACTCCAGGACAACAGCAAGCAAATTACCTGGAGGCAACGCATGTGTTAGTTTTGCAAGGTTTGCAAGACAGAAACAGCATGTAGGAAATAGCTTGAAAAGGAAAAAGACAAAAGACAGAAGGGGAGATAGAGGAAACATTTGCCAATGAAAAAGTGAAGAAAGGGAAAAGAGTATTGGGGCAGTGGTTGCTGTTTTCTCTGGTTTTTTTTGTTTTTTTTTTTTTTTTTAAAGAAAAAAGTATAATCCTCTCTGAAATGTTTAGTTCAGAGAGAAACATTGCCCTTTGTTTTAAAAAAAGTGAGCTTTGGCACATATGTAATGTGGGAATGAAAAGGTGAGTAGATGGCTTTGGTATGTGCTATCAGAAATGGTTACACTGATGTATTTCTGTGCTGTTGGCCAGGTATAGTTCATTATTCCAAGTTACTTTATATGGGCATATTCCTGTATTCTAGTAAACGGTATATGGCCCTTTCTAGAACTTTCTAGAAAGAGCTGTACTATTTCCTGTCAGTAGGACAGCAGTGGAGCAAGTCATTGTACTAGAGATGTTCCAAGCTCTTCTGGCACAGATGCTTATTCTTCCTTTGAGGATGTGTCTCCATGCATGTGTGGGGAGCTTCAGCTCTTTGTTTGGAATCTGATACAAGGCTATTTGGAATCTGAGATGGGTGGGGGCATCTGAGTGCTTTTATTCTATTAACTGGTACTTGGAAAATGGTCTTAAAGGTTATTTCAGTTGGCTTGCTTGCTGCCACAGATTTTGCTGTCCTATCTTTCTCCAGATTTGTGTACTGTGACTGCTGTGTTGACATCTGAAGACATAAATGCTGTGCAAAGTGATTTTTTTATTTTTTAAATGATTACTTGTAAGTTCTCTATAAATAAAGAACCCCATTTTTTTTTTTGCCTTTTAAGCTGTTACATGGACATTAGACTTTGAATGCTGAAACCTTTGTACCATGTATCAAAGATAATGGTTCACAGCAGTTTAGATGTGGGGACTGTCCACAAACATAACAGTGTTGTGGTTTATAAATTCCAGCTTCATTAATCTGAGGCACTGCATTGGCCTCTCATTCTTTTTCTAATTCTTTTTTAATTAACATTGGCAAAAATGAGAATGTGTTCTGGTTTTGGTCCTGATTTCTTATGCATTTTAATATTTATACTAGGTTCTTCGGGCCCTTCACTGAATCTGTCATTTTTTTTCTTTCCACAGGGAAAATTCTTATAATCTAGTTTGAAGATATAACAATCTAGAAATCGTTATAATCTAGTTTGAAGAGTCTGGAGCTTGTTAAAAGCAGATGTCACAGCTGTCTTGAGTATAGCAAGACGAAGGAAGAGGAGGTCTCCTGAGAACCCTGACAGTTTGCCACAGAGTTAGTTAGCACTAAGCTCTGAGCCCTGAGTTCCCATAGGTACGTCAGCTGTGCACTACCTTTTGAGAATTAATAGAAGTTGGATGTGTAAGATCTTTGCTTTTCATTTTGAAACTTTATCATCAGCTCTATTTCTAGTAGCACCTTGGGCTATTCCTTGAAAAAAGGAGACAGTGAATTCTCCATTTTTACCTGCCTCTTTCACCTTCTTAGAAAGTGAAGAAATCGATTCAGTTCCTGAAGGCAAGGCATAATTGACTTCTCACCTTTTCATTTCAGTTAGCTGCACATTTAGTCACTACATATCTGGTTGTATGGTAAAGAGTGGTTTACACAAGATTAAAATGAAACCACCAGAAGAACCTCTACCTCATTTAAAGTTTGCCAAACATCTTCCCCACCACCCACCTTCTTTTTCTTCCAGATTTTGCATGTGTCTCTCCAGGTGGGGAACTATATGATGACGCTGGAATTACGTGTTTGACCTCCTTTATTATGCTTTCTTTAATATCATGTTAGGTGGGGAATTGCTCAAAGGACAAAAGCATGCTAAGCAGCCAGCAGTTTTCAGAAGCAGCAGATAACTAAAAATATTTTGTTTTCTTTGCTTGGCAGGCAGTGACAAGTGAAAACCTCAACTGGGTGGCTGAAGAAGCAGGAGACAGTGAGAGGACAAGTGAGAGTAGAACAGCTCTGTGACATTTAGAAAGAAACAGCTGTCACTTCTAGAAGCCTCCTGCTTTTCTGTCAAATTTCAAGAAAAACACTGACTACAGGTACAGTGTTATTTGAAGAATTACAAAAATGGAGTAATGTGGAGTAATTGTATACTGGGCAAATCTATTTGAAAACATTTGTTAGCAAGGTAGTCAATAAAATGTTGTTCCGCATACTCCAATTTGAAGAGCTGCTCAGTTTGTTACATGCTGTCTTGCTTAGACAATGCCTTTAATCTTTCATGTAAAGATTCATTCCCAATTAAAATCCCCATTAAGTCTTTGAAAGTTACATTTGAAAATAATTGCAGCTTGTATGTAATTTATGAACTTGATATAATAACACTTTGGTGGTGGAGGAGGGTGTGGAATTTTTTATTTGTGTGATTACTTTGTCAAATTTGATTACCTGATACTTTTGCTTAGTTTTCACCAATTTATTAGGAGTTCAGAATGGTATCTGTCTGATTTGCCTGTATATTCAGAGAACATATGCAAATGCTGTATGTGATGTGAAATTTACAGGTGTGTGCTATGTTGTAAATCCTTGCTTATATAACACTAGAAAGTGCTAATATACAAGGAAGAGCCCCATTTCAAATACTGCTTTACTCCTCAGTATCTGCTACGTAGAAATTGATGGGCTTTTATTCATGCTGATTTCTTTCTCTTAAGTTTGTAGCTGTCAAAGGTTCCTTCCTCACTCGGAAAACAATCATGGGAGTTCACTTGTATAAAGAAAAGCAAGGTGAATGCATAAGAAATACAGGATTTTCTAGGCAGAGAAACAAAATGAGAATGTAGCCCAGAGCTTTTAGGCCAGCACCTGGTCCATTAGCTCAGTCTCATTCAAGTTGGTTTGCCTCTGCAGCTATTTTTGCCCCTTCCTCTCTACCCTTACTACATTTTATGCTGTTACAGGAAGGATGGATATTACTATGTGAGATGCAGTTCCCACCAGGTGCTCACGCAACACTGTTGTGATACATGTAATTTGTATCATTCGTGTTTGTCACCATGCAACATAAAGGAGCACACAACAGTCCTCTGGAATGCTACAGTTGTCAGCCATTTTATTATATTCTGTTCTGTAGCCTGAATCAGCTATCAGCCTTATTTCTCTTCTTAAAGGGAAAATTGCCACGTTCACTTTACAGGATTAAAAAGATTTATTAAGGTCTTCCTGTAAAACTGCAGCATAGCGAACAAAAGAGCTGACTCTATTGATTATAGCAGAGTAATTCGCAGTAATGTGATTTTTGTCCTGTGTGTATTTTGAACTTCATGGAAAACCTAACCTTAGTGCGTTAATGCAGTTGTAGCGTATGAATATGGAACAGAAATGTGTTTTCATGAAAACCCAATTCGAGTTACTGTGTTGAACCTGCTCAGTGCAGCTGGATTCTTCAGTCAGATTCTCTGTAAATTCCTGATCTCAAGGTTATTCAAACATACAATTCTCACAGACTTTTTCTTTGAAGCCCATGCAGGGGTAATCAAAACAGGAGGTGCAATAGGAAGCTCCACTGTATTATAAAACTGGAGCTCATCTACTGACTTCAGCATCCACAGAGCATAAACTATGAGTCCCTCTTTTCCTGTCTAAACTATTTTGAATGAGGTTTCTTTTACATGCTAGTTTGGCAAGCTTCTAAGGCATTTGTGCAAAGTGATGATGCAAGAGCAACCTGATTCAACACTGAGAAATTCATAACATCCAGCAGTAATTAAAGTGAAAAACTACAGCTAAGAAAAATAATTGCCCTACAGTATCAGTTGAGCTACTATACTCTCGCAGTATTGCAAGTGGAATATGTTTAGTGGTGCCTTCAACTCAGGAGGTATCGCTGTGAATTTTAAATATACCAAGGATTCATTCTGGGCTTTTCTTACATAGACTGAATTGGATTAACAGTGATTAAAAAAACATTAATATATACGTAGAGAAGGGATAAGAGTGGAATTAAAACACAATGCCAGAAATCACTATCTGGAAACATACTATACATGTAGTTAGTATTTTTGTATTAAAATGAGGAGTTAATTTTGAAGTCCAAAATGGTTTTAAGATAACTTAGCACACTCTATAAGGCCATTCTCAGGAGTCAAGCACATGATACTCAGGATGGGAATATTTATAAAGGATTTCAGTTTGAAGAACTGGGATGGCCAGGTGATGTCTTTACCATCTTGATGAGAAAGTCTGCTCCATTTTCAGTAAGTACACAATAAAGTCACAAAAAAAAAAAAACAAACCAACAACTCTATAAATTCTTTGGCTGAGTTTCTTTTTAGGGTTAAACGGCAGGTATTCACATACAGCTTAGTTGTTCAGCTTTTATGTATGCCAATCTCAATGAACTAGTAGAATTTAGGTAGCTAGTAGTATAGTGAATAATAGGTAGGTCTTAAAAATAGCTTTCTGAGGCATTCTGACTTGTTTCTAACACCCACAGAGCCTGGATTTACTCAAAGGAACATGTGGCCCTGTATTGTGCAAAACTTCTTATTTTTCAGATCTGTTCCTTGTAGGGTGCAGCTATGGCTTTTGTGCCATGGCACATAATCCATGCTCTTCTGGCTCAGAATGGAAGATGAGAGTAGTTGTGGATACTAATTCATGATTCAGGCAGAAAAAAATGGTAAGCCAACCCAAACCAACTTGAGACTTAACATGTAAGAATGGTAAAGTAACCACTGCATGATTTTTGGACTTCATCCTGTGCCTACAGCAATTCTGTGGTTATGCTTTTGGTATCAGCCAGGTGTTGGGGAAATTCAGATTTTATTTATTTTTACACCCTGGCTGGACAGAATAATTCTGTGTTGTGGATTAGTTGATAATGGAGAGAATAATTCTGTGTTGTGGATTAGTTGATAATGGAGACAGGAGTATTCATGAAATTTGGTTGTAGAACTGGGCTTGGAGAAAAATGCGCAAACTTAGATGTGCTTGTGGTTTGGACCAACATCTCACATTCAGTTTTTGTCTTTCTGAGACTCTAGTTTTCATTACTAACCTGTAGACTACACAATATGTAGTCTCTGGAAGGTTGCTGTATGCCACAGTACTAGATACATCTTTAGCAGGACTTCATGTGAGAAGCAGTTAAACAAAAGCTTGTATGAATAAGGCACTAGTAAATGTTTGCAGCAAACAACTATTACAGTCTGTATTCTTTAAGAATAAAGCCATCCTATTTAGGAAATTGCCTTTAATACGACAGAGTTACCAATGCCAGTTAGAAGGGGATTAGAGAAAGTGCATCTTTTGGATTATGCCTGTGAGGTCTGTGAGAAACCACTGAATGCAGATCCCTAAATTTGGAAATAGCCCATGCAATGGTGGTACTCAGGAGAGCTAAAGCAAGAGGAAGCAGGTCTAGATTCTGATCCCTGCTAAATCCATGTGCAAGCACTGTAATGGGTTTGCTCCAGATTTATTTACAACGGTAAAAAGATCTGAAGCCAAAATCGAGGCTGCTACAGCAAATCTAGTTAAACAGTAACAGTGCTAACCCAAAACAAGTAATTGAGTATAATCCCCTTAAACAAATTCAAAAAAGAATCTGGTATTTTTAATTTCCTACTTGTTGAAGTCCAAGGATGCACTTTGTCTTTTGGCTAAGGTAACAGACCAAAGTCTTCTGTACTACTTTGGAGCTGCTGCCATTCTAAATAGTTAGTAAAATATCTGAAACTTGAGTCTGCCAATCTGTATGTAGGATGGCTGACTGCTATTATACATCAAGAGTTGTTTAAAAAAAACCCAAACTTTTCTGTTCATAAAACCCAACAAAATACGCTTTTAAAATGTACTTTTACATATCATCGCTTTAGGGGGCATCATTGAAGCACCAGCATTTGTTTATCAGGCCAATAAGAATACATTTGTAAACTAATGCATCTAGCTAACATTCATGATTGTATTTCCCTAGCATCTGTCCAGTAAAACTACTACATCTGGCCCATTCATTGGGTATACTAAATAGAAGGTCAGTGGTAACTCCAGTCAGATTTCATCACTAAATCCTATTTTGTAAACAGACGGCTTAGCTTCATCATCTGACAGAGTTCCGTTCCACTCGAATCTTCCATTATTACCTCCACATTACAAGATGTCTTAAAACACTTAACACACTTCTAGTATCCATAATGCAAGAAGGAAAAAAATACATTGATTCATTCCTGTATGTTACTGCTATCAGGTGCTACAATTAACAATGCTGGACAGTGGGGATTTTTGTTTGGTTGGGGTGTTTTTGTATCTTATCTAAGGACGAAGTATTAAGTTTATATCAAGCTTTAAGATCACCCACGCCTGGGGATATTAGAAGCTTTACAAATAACTGGCTTCTAAAGATGTGGTGGGTTTTTGTTTGTTTGATTTGGTATTCTTTAGCTTTGACTCAAGACTAAATTGATCGGTGGTATAAATCGGTTGAAATTTTCACTAGAATTCAATATGGATTAATACTTGTTTCTTAAACAAAACAAAAAAACCCCACCAAGTAAATTAAGTGCTGGGGATCACTCTCCCATACCTGCTGTACATATTCTAAATTGTATACAGGAAGAAGAAAATACACAAATCACTCTTTACAAAGATCCTTCCTTCACTTATTTCTTATATGAATGTCAAGAGTATATGCATTTCTGTTGGGGGGGGGAAGGTAATAAACAGCATGTGTGTGTCTGAGTATTAGAAAATGTTACTGAGCAGTAGAGCTGTGCAGAATCTGTTCAGTAAAAGTTGACAACTTTTAATTTTTATGTAACTGTTTTCAGTAAGATGATGTAAATCTTGGCAATTGCAAAAGAAAAAATTATTCTTTGTCAAAAGTGTGCCTTTTGTGATCATAACCGGTTTTGTGGTGTGCCTAGCTGGCAATTTGAAGTTGTGCACGTTACCTCATTAGAATTTCCTAAGCTGTGCTTCCTTTAAAATAAATTTCAACTTTGTGACCTTGTAAATGAAACCAGTGTTTTGGAAGTCACGGTTTTTAACTTGTTCTTAAGATTAAAATAGTACCTTGGGATATGGTTGGTTTTCCTTTTCCGGCTTTCAAAGTGTGCCTTCAGTAACATACAGCCAGGTACAAAAAGTCTGCATTTTGGAAAAAGTTCTGTGAATGTTTGAAAACCCTCAGAACACAGTTTGCTTTCATGGCTGTATTTGTTCCACAGAAGCAGAGGGATAGTAATGAAATATTTTTATTATGAAACAAAGCTATTACAGCTCTGACTAGAGAAAAATCGTTGTCAAACATCTATGTGCAATTTTTCATTCAAGAGCAAATTCATACTTTCATGGAACAGGTGCTTCTTGGTGCAACCAAGTTGTGTTTGTAGAGGCACACTGTTAACACCAGCTGAAACTGTGGCCTAAATAAAGGCATCACATTTCTGTTTGTGCTGATGGTTGACATCCTTATGGATGACATTTGATCAAGAAATGCCATTTCATGATAATTTTTTTTTAAGTTAGGTGTAAGATCAAACAAAATGACTGTGAACATTTAACAATTATTGCATGATTTTGCATAACCCTTGACCTTCCTAAAAAGCAGTATTTGATTTTTTTATATGTGCATAATCTATAAAATATGATAATGTGATAATGAGTCATCACGCAACTGCTGACTCCCACGTGATAAATATTAACCTTGGGGAAGACATTTACTTGAGATTATTAAAAAAAAAAAAAAAAATCAGTCGTAGGTCTTTGCTATTAATCCCGAGATTCTGTTAGATGAAACAGACGTCATTTGAAATAACTTATGCTGAAAGGAATCCATATTACTTTGATTAAAAAAAATCCATTTATCTGAAAGGCTTTAGGGATTATGATGAATTTGTTGAGAGACCAACCCCAATCCCTCAACACCTTCTCATACATTTAGGAGATAGATAGATAGATAGATAGATAGATAGATAGATAGATAGATAGATAGATAGATAGATGATAGATAGATAGATGAATTACCAGTCATGTAACTCTCATGTGTTTTAAGGCTAGTCTGAAGACATGAAGGAGTGATACTCAAACTAAATGCTCAAACAAGGAAGTATTTGAGTGACTGGCTACTTATTTAAAGGGAATGATTTGTATGGTGAAAGTTTGCTTATTCTGTTATGTTTTCTAATACAGTAAAGCTACCATCTACTTGAACATTAATAGTAACTAATCTTAGAATTCTACCACTTCATAGCATGAA
The DNA here is from genome assembly GCA_028858755.1 of Ara ararauna. NCBI lineage: Eukaryota > Metazoa > Chordata > Aves > Psittaciformes > Psittacidae > Ara > Ara ararauna. Next base: position 97,176,742 of record CM054379.1, read on the forward strand.
TCTTGGTTTTGCCTCACAGTTTGTTCTAGCCAGCTTTGCAATAAGAGAAAATCCTAAAACTGAAACAGAAAAATTGACACATGCTGTTAAATTAAAACACAGAACATTAAAATTAACATGTAAGCAGAAATGACATTCAGTGTCAGAAGTTACAAACTTGAAAATCTTAATTCAATATAGAGAATATAGTTTAGACAGTTTTTATATAAGTGTGCTTTTTCCTAAAAACACCCCCCCAACCAAACTTTTTTTTTTTGCTTTTTAAGTCTTTTGTCTGTAAATATGAAAGAAAGAGGGCTACAGCCCAGCGTCATTTCTTCATCGCCATACTAAACAGTCAAATAGTCTTTCTAATTCACATTGCTCATAGCAGTCTTATTTGATGTCACTTTATTAAGTTTGTGATTAAAGCAGTTTGGGATTTTTGTTGGTTGTAAACTTTTGGCATAATGTGAATACCAGTCCCTTTCAAAAACAGCCTTGAGTTGCTTAATGATGCTTGTGCTGTTTCCCGCGTCTGCTTGGTTGATAACAAGGCCAGCTCCAGCATTCTGCGTAAAAGCATTGCCTACCCAATCAAAATTACCTACGAGTAAAGGCAGGTATATACAGTGAGTTTCTGACACTAAAAAGAAAACAAAAAAAGCGAACTCCCCAAAGCCAGTCCAGCATGATACAACATTATTTGTCCCAGTGCCTACCTGGGCAGAGGCAAAAGTACGTTTTCTGTACTAGCAGGAAAGAAAAAACTCCATTACGTACCAGCGTGCAGTGCAGAGAGTTTCTGGAAGTTTAACAGCTCTAATCCTTCATAAAAAGTGAAACCAGGTTCTTTTATTTATTCAGAACTAACTTGCTCTCCTGTTTGCATATAGTGTAGTATTACACCATCTACTTTCCTTATCGGCCTTTTCAGTGCCAAGAATGATTTCTTTTTTTCTCCTGTATAAACAATTTAAAGTAGATGGCAGTGCTGACCCAAACCAATAGATCTATCTTATGCAAGTTACCCATTGTTAGATACTACTTCAGGAAAGAAAAGCAAGTTTTACTGCTTTATGCCAGTTATTACCACCTTTGTTGAAATCTAAAGTAACAAACGAACATTCCAAATCCTGGTGATCACAAGGCAAAGAGGTTAATTGGATTAATGGAAAACAGGTAAGCCAAGTGTTTCAGTTATTTCTTTTTATTTCACTAGAACTAGAACTATTTAAGTTGTACATTTACAACATATGCAGTTTTTTGGAGAAAAAAATGCTGTTAGTAGAGGTCAGCTTTTAAAATAACATCTGAACATACATAAACATGAACGTATCTGAGAAATTTATTCCTTTTATTTCAGTATGATTTCACCTAGTTCAGCAGGAAATGTTAAGACTTCTGAAGTTGCAAAGGATGGCAAATTGAAGCCTCATCATAAAGGACATTTCTTCCTATGCTTTCAAGTAAAAGGTGTATCAGGTCCTTAACATATATTTGCATTGTACACAGCTTTCATTATGTATTTCTTTCATCTATGTATATTTAAGTATGTAAGAACAATGGGAAAGAAAAAAACCAACTCGGCTAAGAATCCATGCTGTGTAGACAGGTTCTAAGTTACTGAAATTTGATCTGGCTATTGGAAGGAATTTAAAATAGAGTAAAAATAATATTGGGGGGTACACACGATGACTTATAAAACATTTGGGAGACAAGAGGAATAAGCTGCGCTAATGGAAGTGAAAATAAGATTTGGATAGGTTGAGAGCAGGGTAGGTGGGTGGGTGTGCTTAGAGCCCAGCAAGGTGAGCTTTTCAGAGTAGCTCTTGCTTGTATCTCTGCATGACTTGGGATTCTGCATCTCCATGTGTTCATTGGCAGAATGCTTCTCGGTTGCAGCCTTTGCCCTCACTCATTGCCTCTGCAATTGCTGGCTTTAAGCCCTTTGCAGTGAGAGTGAGGAATTAAGCTAGCAAAGCATCAAGCTGCACCACATTAGAATGCATGTTTTCTCTCTTAGCTTTATAAAATCTCACAAGTTACCTTTTAGTTCAGTAGCAGTTTTCTGATCATGCAGCTCACACACAGCTCAAGCAGTCATATTTTTTTAAAAGGAAGTTATCAGCCTGTGTTCAGTAAGCATTTGATGGATAATGAACTTTTGCTAGAGACACATTTGCTTAAATACACCTTTAATCCCAATTACCATTTAGATCTGTACCTATTATTAGGAGGGTATCTAAAATGCCATTGCAGTAAACGGAATAGTACTTCAGGAGGTGAGGATGAAAGGCATCTGTACAACAGTATTTACAGCTTTAGTAATAACATGGGAAGTGGAGAACAGTGCATCTTCATTGGACTGTAGACACAGGATATGTTAATATGCCAATTTATGCCTACTTCATAAAGTGTGCTGTATTTGTGTTCTCAGTCTCTTTTTAAACACTGAAAGCAGACTGTTGCTTTTGAGAAACTGATTCCTGGGGCAAGGGGGAGAAGTTTTTAAATGAGAAGAAGCTGAAAGCTCAGTTTCCATCCAAGTTAGGAAAGAAATTAACTATTACTTAAGCATGTCAGCTGTAGATTCCTCATTTACAAATGGGTGTTACTTCAGGCTTTCGGCTACAAACTAGAATTTCTTGAGATGTGGTTACTTACCAATATATGCAGCTCCATCGGTCACCATATATTTGTTACGATTTAATTTGGGAAGGGAAGTGTTCTTCTGTTCTTTAAGAAAGCATGCATTCTCTTCCTCAAGGTCAAAGAATTTCTGCCATAAAATAGAATGGACTGCAGGTTAATAAGAACCGTTCTATAATAGACAGAAAAAAATATGGTCTGTTCTCTACCCTTTATTGAAAATGAGTTAGTGCTACAGAACAGCTTGAGTTTTTATAGCCAAGCATTAATTTTAATAAAACACGACACATTGTATTGCTGAGTAAGTTCTCATAGTTTATAATACTTGTTACGCCTTGGTATTCTGAGCTATACAAAGTGCATGGCTCTTGCATGCTAAAAGTAATACAGTGTACAGTGCCAGGTAGTGAAGGCTGCAGATTTGACAAAAAAATCCCCATCTTCATGTTCTGCATGGTAAGAGCCAGGAACTTTTCTTTAGCTCATTTCCTCAATCACTGACGGAGACTGGGGTTTGAAGTCTGTTTTACAATCCAGACTGGCAGGCACACCAACAACTGAATTAATATCTTTATATTCACATTGCAGTTTCCAACAGGAAACTTGCTGATTTCAGAAACTTAGAAACTTCTAAGGATTAAATGTGATATGGAAAGATCAAATTTTTCAGACAAGAGGAAAATGCATCTAGTTTACCTTAAAGGGTAAAGTCCCAATAAGATTTTTTAATATTTTAGGGTGTTTTTGTTTGTTTGATTATTTTGGACCTATAGGTACCGCCTGTCTGCATTAGCACCAGACAAAAATGAGATTTTTCCAGTACAAATGTAAGTATTGTTTGTTTCATCAAGGAAAGCAATACATAGACAGAGATTCTAAAACCATAAACAAAGAGTAACATGTTGAAGGAAAATTAAATATTTAATGTATTACTGGGAAACTGTAATTGAGGTGATGGTCTAGATGCTCAGAACAAACCTAATCCACATCATATCACTACTACAAGTAACAGGCTATACACTGCACCCCCTTAAGACATCAAAAAATAGTATTAGAAAAACACCACCCCAAAACTCCATGATCATTCTTGGGGGCTGTTTTCTTTAATGCAAAGTTCATCTCTTGAACCCGTGTTCTTTTCGATACAAACCTGGAACAAATCTTTTTAGGTTATGGAGATGTCTTTCAGAATAATATTGCTACTTTGAAAGCCCAACTATAAAATACTGAATCCATTATTGAAATGTAGTGATCTCTGTGGTTGACTGCATCATCAGCTTAATTAAAACTAAAAGAGCTTGTGGTTTTTTTAAGTGCCCTGATACTGGATGGTACTACGGTACAGACTTACGATGAGTAACTATCAAAAAGTTGTTTCCATAAGCAGTCTCTTGATTTGGTAGGTCACTGCATGCTTACTTACCTGTACATGGCCTTGTTATCTTGCACAGCTTAATGTTTGTCATGAGTTCAAATACTAGCAGAATTCCAAATATAGTTTTTTGAATTCAAAAAACAAGCCAAACAACCTGAACTGTTTGAGTCATGCTTCATAAAGGTCACTAAAAAAGATTTTTCTATGTAAAACTGTATTATCTGTCCCGTAAGTGAGATTTATCATAGAACCATAGAGTGGTTTGGGCTGGAAGGGACCTTAAAGATCATCCAGTTCCAACCTCCCCTGCCATGGGCAGGGACACTTCCCACTAGACCAGGTTGCTCAAATCTCCATCCCGCCTGGCCTTGGGACACTGCCACGGACGGGGCAGCCACGGGTTCCCTGGGCAGTTTGTTCCAGTGTCTCACCAACCTCACAGTAAAGAAATCGTATCTTTAATTAAAGATTTTTACCATCACTACAGTTACAGCATTCCATTTTTTAAGAAATTAGAACAAACCATCTTAACAGCTAGAAAGGAAAGTTTACTAGATATTAAGGGTTAGTTCTTGGACAACATCAAGACTGTGCCTGAGGAACTGCACTGCAAACATGTGCCCAGCACAGAAAGTAGGGACTCTTGGCAAGCCAGAGATCTGAAAGGGTTGTGAATTTCTGGATAAAGCCAGAAGAAAATGGTTATGTTTTTCCTGGTGCAACAAAATGGGAATGGAGACAGGTGTGCACAGGATCTGTGAACAGACATGCACAGTTGATGGACACTTAGGGTGTCCCCTAGATGGACAGCTAGGGTGACAATCAAGGACAGGACTCACACAGGGATGAGGAACATACTAATACTGCAAGAAATAGTATAAAATGTGTAAATGGGTGAAGTATTCAATGCTAGAAAACAAAACATAAATTGTCATCTTCCCAGTGTTAAGAGAATTCAAAAAAATTTACATACCTTCATGTGAAAATAGTCAAGCACAATAATCATATAAGCTTAGAGTTGTCAAATTTAAATAGATTCAGCAGATGAGCTGAATGGAAAAATCATACGTTAGTGTTCTGTTTGTACTGCAACATTGTAAGAGAGATTTTCTGATTCAGGAAGAAAAGAAGAGGACTGAAAATGTAACGTGCTCTCTGGCAACAGCAGAGAAGCTATTTAGTGCTTGACAGTACAGATACCAGTAAGGAAACGCATCTGCCCTAACAAAGATGATAATGCACATGTACCTTACATGAGCAAGTGAACCAGCACTGGCATCAAGTAGCACAGCCTAACATTCTCCAACGTGCGCCTTCAGCAGAATTACTGTGGTAACAATACACCACATTCTGCTAACATTTTATTAATCTTTTCCATTCTTACTTTAGGAGTTTAGAGCTTAGGAGAAGAGATTTCATAGCTAATTCATAACACTTGGTTTGAATTTGTAACTTACAGTTCTCTTAATATTTCAGTGTTCTTGTGTATAAACACATACAACACATCTGCATGCCAGTATTTTCTGTACTGAGTTTAGTTTCACTTTGTTTGCTCATACCCAAAGGAGAACCAAAAAAGAAAAGAAGAATATGCCAATAATTCAGAAGATTTAAGTTTAGTTTTCACCTTGCTATCCTATTCCTCCACACCCCAGTTTTGTTTCACTTTACCGTAGGTAGAACAGATGTCAAGATACAAAAGAAATGGAGTTTTTAAAAACTAGTGCTCATCTTTCTTGCATGTTTTGTGAAGTAAAGGAGTTTCATGACAGAGGCTGTTCACAGTTTCAGCCAAAATCAAGCAGATACCCGTAAACTCCCAAGTGTCAGGCTATTACTCGTACCAAGGCTTGTTTAAGGCAGTGACTTACCCAGTGTGTGGAACATGTGATATGCAGCACAGAGATCACTGAGGTGCATTGTATCTTTACAGCTATTTACCTGCAGATATTCTAGCTAGAATATCTACCTAGAAGAGATGTCTAGACTGTTTTTTTTCTTTTAGCATTTAGTTCTTGATGAGAAATTCTGTACTAAAGATTCTACCTGCTGCAAATAGATGGAAATGGATATGAGTATGTAGAGCATTAGGTGCACTTAAATAAAAAATATTTTTGAATACATAAATAGAATTCTGATGATAAACACAGAACAAGCTAGAGAACACTCAAAACTGAAGTGGATTAAGCAGTGTCAGCCATGTATTGGCTTTTTGACTTAAAACCACACTTTATGCTGCTTCTTACCTAGGGAGCTTGTAATACAGTGTACATTACAACAAAAATCCCTATTTCTAGATAAGCATAAATATCACTTTGTGTGTCTAACATCAATAGTACTTCGTTCTAACAAGTGTAGATTTTAAAAAGTCAAAATGATTTAGTGGATTGTCAATTTAAGAAGTCATATATATCAGCAGATTAAGACAGTTATTAAAAAATACCCCACCCAAACAAAAACCAAGAACAGAAAACCAAACCACCCCCCCCCAAAAAAAAATAAGAAATTTATCCATGATGAATTGATCCAAGATTTCTGATTGTCAGGGTGCCTCAATTCCATAAAACTGAACTGTATCAAGTTTAAAGTGGTACTTACCACACACTCTTTTCTAATACAAATGTAACAGATATGGTATTTCTCACTTCCCTGTACTGCATGTCTAAAGTGGTCACATAATGGTGGTTCTAGTCTTCACAATTCTGATCTGTAGCCTGAATTTAATGTAAAATCTTCATTATTTTTTCTTGTAATTTGTACTTGACTAAAGGAATAGTAGATGCTTACACAGCTGAGCAGTAAGATTACATGAATCCCAACTAAAATCCGTTTTTGTGCAGTCACATATATCAGCCAGTATAAACAAGAGATGACCATGGTTCACTCTATTAGCTTTGCAGTGAAAGACCAGATGTAGTGTTTTACATAGTGTTTTACCACGCAGACTGCCTTTTGGCATGATTCTGTTGTTTTGTTTTATTTCTATAGTTGTTACTACTAGGAAAAAATTCAGCTCATTACGTTACATTTCCTGTATTATTTAATGAAATTTAAATGCTTTAATACTAACAGAAAACACCTCCCAGTTGTGACGTTTTCTTGGGTTTTGGAGGGGAGGGTTGGGAAATGTATTACAATGCAATATGGATTATACTTACAACTTTCAAACTACAGCTTGGAACTTCAGTGCAAATAGCTTTCAGAGATGAAACAAAGTTAAAAGTAAGGGGATCTGTGTCTCTTGAGAAACTTATGAGAAGTCGTACTTTAATACTTCGTAATACTAACGCTTCTCTTATCTTCCCATCTAAATATGGCCAGTACCTGTGAAGAAAGAATACAATATATTCAGAGAAATTAAAAATATCTTGGATTTCTACACTGACAAGTCTAGACATCATAGAGAAAATAAGACACATGTGAATTTCATTTTTTTTCTGTTGGAGAAATACTGCTCTCATTTAAAGGTATTCTCACCAAACAGATCTGCCAGCATCCCTTTTTTGTGTCATTCTGCCCTGCACCAAAATTGTCACTGTGGGGACCGTGAGGTTGAGCACATCTCCCATGTGTGTAGGGGCACGGAGAGCTGCCAAAACACTTGCACAAAATGCGGGTACCTTGTCTGCCTGTAGTGGGGACGGTTACTCCTCTGTCACTGTGAGAGCTGTGGAGGGCTTGTAGTGCCACAGAATCTCAGGATGAGCTACAGCTAGAGGGTGCTGCTTACCCAGTCCAGGCAGAGAGACAAGAACGGTTTACTGTTGGTTGCACAAGTAAGGAAACAGGAACACTGGATCCCTCCCTGAGTGACTTTTCTTCCTCTGTACTGAGACTGGGGACTGGAATGCCTTCTGTAACTTCTTGCTTGGGAAAAGGAGAGCTTCTGCTATGCAGGGTGCTGGTATCCTTCAGTAGTAGATGAAGATGGGTCATTTAAGGAGGATGCTACCTTTTTTCCTGATGAGGACTGCAGAAATTCTGCCATGAATGGGGTGGTGTCATCCATGGTGCTATTCTCACAATCACTAATTAGCTTTGTGTTCCTGACCACTGGTGGAAGCAGGTTGGGACAGGCAGAATGAGACAAAAGAAAACACATTTTCTTTATTCCAGCAGCATCAAGGCATTCGGCCTAATGAAATCTGAGCTCTACAACGCCAAAAAATAACTCACAAGTGAGAACTGGGAGCTGACAAGGTAGAGAAGCTGTGGCAGTGGCTCTAACAGAAAGCCATGCTGTAGGGAGAATGTTAGGAATTCACACATTTTCCCGGTATCTCCCTAATCCAATAGCTTTCTGAATTCTTCGGGCATGAGAATGGAGGAGGAGTGTAGGAGATAACATCAACTGCAATACTGTAACAGTTCTAGTAAGATTATTTCCAACATGAAGGAAAAATGTGAGGGATGCACAGTGTGAACCTGAAATTCCTGCAGCTCTACCCATGGTTCTTTCACGGTGAGAGAAGCTGTGCAAAAAGTTTACTGGGAAAATTAATAGTTATTTTTCTACAAGTTGAACAAAACATCTTTAATTACGTAAAACTGGAAAAAAGCACATAACCACATGTTTAGTTCCACTTAACTCTGTTCAGATGAAGTGCAGGGATGGACTGGTGAGCTTTGCTAGATGCTCAATTTGTTGTGTCACTAAGAGTCAGAGGGACCACTGGATATTTACCTTCCAAGTTGGATGGTTTATTACACTGCGGCTCCAGTTTTGGGCCATGAGTACTTTTTTAAGGTCCATATAAACAGGGTTTTTAAATATTACTTGGTTTTGTTTGTTTTTAGCAACTCTCAATTAACCAAAATGTCATATAATTCAAATGTCATCTATGCTGAATTTGGAATTTATATGCCTTTTTCAAAGACATAATGACATGTCCCATGTTGTATACAAGAACTCTCATTATTTCTCTCTTAACACACACAAACACACACTCATTCTCTCATTGAATATCTGTACGATACTCATAAAATGCCAGCATCTGTGGTATCAAGATAGTGAATATAATAGTGTAAGAGACAGGATTTGTGTATAAGCAGGTTCTTGTATTCCTGGGTCCCAGTCACTTGCAGGTGGTCAAACTAGACAATTTCTGATCTCCTTCGAAAGGCAGATCCAAAGCTTAGGACCCAGAACTGGAAACATCTTCTTAGGTCCCAATTCTGCTCCCATTTAAGTCAATGGCAGAACTCTCACTGATTTCAATAAGAGCAGAATTGGGCCCCAAGAAATTGGTCCACAGTAGTAACTAAACTCCTGTGGGTTCATTTTCTCCAGCAGACCTTATTGGCATTATGAGAACCTGCTAGTCCTGGACATAGACACTCACCGTTTAGCATTGGTGTCAATGATGATCGGCAAGTAGTCCATCACAGCTATGTATACAAACTGTTTCGCATCATCGATAACACTGTATATAGCTTCAATATCCAGCACTCTGTCCTTTGGGCAGAAGAGTTTAGGTGAATTCTGTGAAAGAAAAAGTTCAAATATGGCATTTAAAATACATGATTTATTTTCTCTTCCTCTGATTCTTCTTGAGACGGCAAGTAGCATCATTTATTTTAGTAGAGAATATTAACTGATTCCTTCTACTGTCTTGCTAGAATACTCAAAGGTACAAAGGAGAGGTATTTGATTAACTTCCCCCTGAAAACCTCACCATTTAGATGTAACTGGGGGTCAAATGTGGAAGACACAAACTTGAAAACATCCACTGTCATCAAGCAAACTCTCCTTCAACTTATATTTCAGAGAATTTTGTTCCATAGACTCCCAGGACTGGTTACTATTAGAGTAATATCTGTGTGCTTGCCACACAAGTCTGATCCATCACTTGGGACCAGGGATTACGTCTATTATGTCAGTTCTGTTTGAAGTTCCATGCTCAGTCACTGTCACAGGGAGATGCTGCAGGTTTGCAAGAAACTGATCTTTAAAACCTATCGTCAGGTATAAATTAACACCGGTAAGAGGTAAGCCCAGCTTTCAGCTTTTCTGCCTTGTGTCTAGGGTTGTTGAATGTATCAGGAAGTGAAGCCGGAAGGAATCGCCCGTCTGCGGCAGAGAGGCCCAGGACCTTCTGCTCTTCTGCCCGAGCAGGGAGAGGGAAGTGGACCCCCCTGCCAAGGTGCTCATGGGCAGCAACACAGTACCTGGGAGTGGAATTTGTTAAAGGCACTTTATTGAGCTACAGCAGGTGCCACTTACCCTTTTTCCTTGACAGCTGGACCTGCCAGACCACTGCCTTCCTGCTGCTGTATCACCTCCTCACCTTTGTTACCTGCTTGGGTTGTAGCTGAGATGTTGATCAGGTTTGCATCAGATGTAGATGTGTTTGCTTTAGGGACAGATCCTGGGGTCCTGATCAGTCTGTCTATCTTTCAATACAATGTCTATCATATTGGTTTCCTAATCATCGAGTGGTGTTCTTAAGGATTTACTACAACCAAGTTCAAAAAATACTGGAAAATTAACTGTAGCAACATTTCAAGACCAATATTCCAGATCCATTCCTGAACACTAATAAAAACAACCAAAACCTCTTATGTTTTATCAGCCAGTCTGGGAGATGACTGTGTTGCCAAGCAACACTAAGCCATGATTCCAGAGTATAACAAAAAAAAAAAAAACCCAACAAATCAGTGACTGTGTGTTGCGCTTCTTGTTTTCTACGGCACAAATATTGAATGTGAAATATATTTTCAAAGAATGAGTTGCAACTCCAGACAAAGCATACAGTGATTTTGTTAAATATAATGTATTATCTGAAACTTTCAGCCTATTGCTTGGAGATTTTGTTCTTACACTCTATTCAAGAAAATACTAAGAAGTTTTAAGTTACAGAACTGTCGCTTAAACCACGACAAGAAGAGCTAAAGAAAGGAATTCTTATGCTTTGTCTTTTTCAGATGCATTCAATATAAAGACCGGAAAGTGAAAGACCTTTAGAAGATAATGAAAAGAAAAACTTCTGTTAAAGCTCTCACTGTAACAACTTGTGTTTGAACCTTCCACTTGTTACCCTGTGGAACAGCCAACGACCCCTGTGGTCATTGAATATTTTAGTACTTTTCTCCATAGCAGTTCTATAATACTTGCTGTTCTGATCAAATACCCATTTGATACTTCTCTTCACCTGCCAAAGCAGGCTGTTATTCTCACTGGGCAACAGTACCTTGCCTTACCCCTGCTCGGGGGGGAGACCAAAAGGGAGGTAATGTGGGTTTGGGAGAGCGAATGGTGCAGCTCTGGGTACGCACAGGCAGGGCCACAACGGCATAAGTGAACTGCTTGGCTTGTGGAGACCTTGTACTTCTCATTAGTTCCAGAACAGACAGCAGTCAACACTTGTTCCACCAAACCAGTCCAGTGCAACTCCAGGACTGCCTTTCAGAGCAGCATGCTGGCAAACATTGAGAACTCGCTAGCAGATCAGGAATTTATTGAAGAGCCTGTTATCAAGGAAGGAAGAACCAGCGCAACTGCCTGTGACTACAAATTACAAGTAGCTCTTGAGGTTGGACTTCACTGATTGAGCTTCTGAGTACTGTTTTTTCTGAAGTGGAATTTCAAGAAGAGGCTTTTGTTGCCCACACAAAAGGAAAATACAAATTACATGGAAGAAGTAAAGGTTCTGCAACTGCAGAAGAGCAGTTTTTGTAGAGCCCCTCTCCAACTCTTTGTCTAGGATCCCAGATTGCTTAAATTGGCTGTACCCAGCTTTCTTTACCGTATGCCCCTCCAGGACTGGCTTTCAGCAGGATTTCTTCATTTCTTACAGATAGCTAAGAAGAGAGCAGGCGTTAATTTCACAGCTTCTTAGCTAACTGCCTGAAAATCAGTCCCTAATTTAAGCTAGTCCTTAAGACTCCAGAATCAATGGAAGCATGTGTCTTTTCAGATGGCTATTAATTACGGCTGGCTTCAACACTTCCACATTTCCACTCTAAACCAGCTCTGTCTCATAACTGATAGTAGGAGTGTGAAAAATCCTGGACAGCTGAATGTTGCCTGGCTCCCAGCAGGTGAAGATAAACCCTGCCCCGTATAACCCCTCATCAGCACCAACATCTGTGCTCCTAATGACTGTACAACTTAATAATGTGCTACATGTCTTGGTTTAGACAGAATTTGCTATAAAGCGATGGGGTTTTGCCCCTCGCTTTATATAGAGCAGTGAATAACTTTTGCAACTTCATTATATTCCTGGGTTTAGTCATGTAATTTCCTCCAAAATGAAAGACACTTCACATCTTTCATCATCGCTATCACTCTGTGTACTTTTTTCCAGTTTTGCTACATCACTGCTGAGGTGGAGGAGTGCTTCATTTCTCCCCAGTAAAAATACGTACACAGACAGTGCTTCCATGGGAATTGTTGCCTGAATTTTAGAAGATTTAAAACGTAGTTTTAAAAGTAAAGCTAAAGTAGATAATGTTCTCCAGAAGTATGAATGCTTCCAATGGAACAGGGTGAAGATAACTAATCTTTATAAACTACATGGATATCAAGCTTATTCTGTATCATTTTAGATGTGTGATTAACAGATCATTTACTCCCAAGTCATTCACCTTCTACTAGTGCAAATAAATAACCTAATTTGAAGGGCCCCCCTATCATTTTTTGCATGCAAGTGGTAAACATTACAGGGAAAGAAACCAGTACTCAAATGAAATCCTGCAGCATCTGCAGGCCTCGCAAATTTCTTACGTGAACAATGCCACAGAATCAGAATAAAAAAAATAATTGTGATTTGTCTGCTCGGCACCACAAGAAAAGGCAAATAACTTAAAAACCTTTCAGTTACAGACTTCCCCACAAAAGTATACCTACTTGAAGAACTTAGCCCAGACAACAGAATGATTTGGTTTTCCAGCATTATGAGACTACCAAACAAATTTTGTCTTCTGTAGGTGACAGCTCTAGTGGTCTCTATAGCTGATTTTCTAGTCAGTCACATGAATCTCAATTTCAGTAGCTGCTTTTGATTAAGGACATAGCAGTAATGTGAATCCTCTTCAGTTAGGGCCAATTTAGAGAAACAGTTAAGTACAGGCTCAATATACACCATAAACATTTGCTTTCACACAAATTACTTTCCAGGGTAATTTGTCCCTTATAGGTACTTACAGAACACAGCATTATCACGGACTTACTGCAGGGAACTGTGATCATCTCTTTATCAATGAAAAGACGCTTGATAATGCTTTTGTAGATGCTAACACCTACCGAACCTGGTCTCACTACTTTGTTCTTCATAAAGGACAATATTAAGAGAGTAAGATGATGTTAAATTTCTAGGCCTTCCAAAAATCTGGTGGGTTAAATAATTTTCGTCTGTCTCCTCCCTCTCTGCAACTCACTTCAGAACTTACCGACACAAAAGCTTCTGATTTTGTCTCGTTCAGCTGCAGTGTCAGTTTATTTTGAGTATCATACACTCCATATAGTCTCTTAGACCAGCTTGGTGGTATTTTATTCTTGTATCTCAATGAGCTGTACAGGGCAAATATCCTTTGTAAATCCAGGACCAGGCAGCTACAGTTGTATACGATGACGCCAAGTTCCTTCATCTGTGAAATTAAAAGTTCATATCATTAGTGATGTTTTGGCTGGTGGATCTGTAGAAGTAGACAGCAAGAACGTTACAGTGTCTGAGAAATATCTTCCAGAAGTGTGCCTTGAGCTCAATAGTAGAACTGTCGACTACAAGAATATTCCTAATGACACTCTTTTAAAGGCAGACACATAAGCTAAATCTTCAAAGTCAAGAGCAGGTAAAAACAGTAACAGGGTTTATATGTTCAGTGCATGTCAGAACTGCACCTCCTGACAGAATAAAACACAATGGACTTAAGCTATTTCTCTGCTGAAGAAAGAGTATGATCCTCCAGCTTCAAATGGATGATAAACTGGGTGTTTAATACTATCAACTGCGAAATTACTGTGCTACTAAATCCAGCATGATCCAGCAAATTGTGTACTCCATTAGCACACAAAAAAGTTCTTAACTCAGGGTACTCCAAATTTCTGGGTGTCAGTCTCTTCACGTGAAAATGGAGATAATGATACCCTTCTCTCATGAAAAGTACTCTGTAACCATTAACATTCAGACATATAAAGTATGAGGAAAGATAGCCCAAGTAAACATAGACATCATAGTACAATTAAATGCTTTAACTTTCTGTGGACACAAGTCTCAGTTATCTATTTAAGTAAAACCATGTCTCCTGGTCATCACAGATCTTATGTTGGCAAAGATTATTAATTGCACATCCCTAGTACTCAAGTTGTTGACAGAATTTCATTTATAAACATATTGTCTGGCTTCACTTTAATTACAAATTAAATTGTAGCCATGCACACACTCTCCCTTCCTTTGCTTTATAAAGCTCAGGAAGGCACTGCTTTGGGCACAAATGCTACTGACCTCTCGTTATCTGCATTTCACACTAGTTCTGCCATCTCCAAAAATAAAGTGAGAGGAAAACCTGCATGCATCTGTTGGAAAACAATATGTAGGATAACTATGTAAAGGTTCCATGCTGGTTTCCTGCAAGCAAGCTCTCTTTGTAGCATCTCAGAAGTCTCCCTGGCATGATGAAAAAAATAAGGGGAGTACAAACTCTCCAACATGTTCATCCGTTGACATCAAAAAAATCCCCACTGGTTGTATTTCCTTAGATGAGATGTCCGCAGTCACATGAAGTGGCTCCTTGTGGAGCATATCTTTTTGTAAAGTCTGTGCAAACTCAACCCCACTGATGTTCTCTGAGCTTGTTCCTGTGCAATTCTCCCTGACTGCAGATGAGAACTGCTCTGCAAGAGTGGGCAGAGCAAAGGATAGAACTGAATGTTCACTCTCTTTCTATGGTGGATGAGAGGAAACAACAAATCCCAATACTTCAGTGAGAAAGAAACTCGATGGGTTACCCCTTCTTCAAGTCCCCCACTTGGAAATACCACATACATAAGAATATACAACTGAGCGATCTCATTCCCAAATATTTACTGAATAGTGGAAAGTACAGACATGTCATCTACTAGATAGGCTGAGAAAGTTGGGGCTGTTGAGCCTGGAGAAGAGAAGGCTGTGTGGAGACCTCATAGCAGACTTCCAGTATCTGAAGGGGGCCTATAGGGATGCTGGGGAGGGACTCTTCATGAGGAACTGTAGCAAGAGGACAAGGGGTAACAGGTTCAAACTTCAACAGGGGAAGTTTAGATTGGATATGAGGAAGAAATTCTTTACTGTAAGGGTGGTGAGGCAGTGGAATGGGTTGCCCAGGGAAGTTGTGAATGCTCCATCGCTGGCGGTGTTCAAGGCTGGATTGGACATAGCCTTGGGTGGCATGATTTAGTGGGAGGTGTCCCTGCCCCTGGCAGGGGGGTTGGAACTAGGTGATCTTTAGGTCCTTTCCAACCCTAACTATTCTATGATTCTATGATTCTTACTGTCTAAATCAGAATATTTCTGCTAGCTTCTTTAATTCAGAAAAAAATACTGAATTCCTCCATTAGCCGGCACAAATTTGTGGATATTTGGAAAACACAGACCACTTGCTGCACTGCAGCCTTTCATTTATGGATAAGCCAGTAAAGTAATTTTGATGATAAATGTGAATTACTCTAAACTATGCCCAACATCCTAGTCAAACAGTCTATTTGAAATAACATCTTTGGTTTTTCCCCTGTATGCTGGTATCTTTGAGGACACTCCTGTATTCAGTTCTAGGCTGTCCCTCCACTTTATGCACTGTTTGTCTCCAAACATTCTCAACTATACATTACCACTGTTTTCACTGTGTGCTGCCAATACTGCTCTCTTAATTGCCAGACATGCCATTGCAAAGGACTTACTAATAGTATTCTGTTACATCTATCTGCATAATGCAGTTTCATTCTCTTTTCATGGCTGTTAGTTGATTCTGACATAATTATGTGGTTACAGTTTTCCTTTCATTTATCAGTCCCATTATTACTATTCCACTTTATCCTTTCCATTAAAAAGTGGAGATAAAAACAGCATCCTCAGCACACCAGAAGCTGCCAGGATTGCATCTGCGTGAGCAGCAGTCCTCAGAGCAGGAGTGCTTGCAGCATGTCCTCTCCCTATGAACTCAAGGACTGCCCTTCTGCCTAACTGCTTCCTCACGTACAGAGAGGGAGGAAGCTGGGAGCACTAATGGGTTTTTCTAAGAGTAGTTTTGTCATGGGTTCAGCAGCAGCAGTCATTTTTTCTGCTTCTTGGTAGCTGGTGCAGCACTGTGTTTTTGATTTTGGGCCTGGAAACAGTGCTGATAACACCAGTGTTTCGGTTACTGCTTAGTGATGTTTTGGTCTGGCCAAGGACTTTCTGAGTTTCATGCTCTGCCAGGGAGGAGGGGAGCCGGGAGGAAGCAGAGACAGGACACCTGACCCAAACTGACCAAAGAGGTTATTCCATACCACAGCACGTCATGCCTAAGATGGAGGATGGAGAGGAGAGACCCAGAAGGGTGGGGGGTGCACTGCGTGGTCGGGTTTGGTTTTAGGTGGTGAGAAACTGTATTCTTTCCTTGTATTTGCCTTGTTACTATTATTATTGGTGGTAGCAGTAGTGGTCTGTGTTATACTTTAGTTACTAAACTGTTCTTATCTCAACCTGTGAGAGCTGCATTCTTTTCGATTCTCCTTCCCATCCCTCCGGGAGTGGGGGGCAAGAAAGAGGGGGGAGTGAGTGAGCAAAACTGCGTGAGTTATAGAGGCTTAAACCACGACAAGTTTTTACAGATCACCAGCTAGCCTAACTGTAAAACACCAGCCATGCCTTTCTGACAGCCTCTCCTGTGAACACATGGGGACCAGCCTGTTTTGTGCAGTGTCTTGATCCTCCTTTGGGAGTGGGTGTCTGCAGGCACCAAGGCGGTGCCCTGGCTGAGGTTACACTCAAATCGCAGACTGGAATGAAGCTATTACAAGAGATGTATTTACAGCACAGTAATGAACCCTGTGTTGTGTCTTGCAGTTGGCTTCTCTGGCAGCAAGTGCTGATCAAAGCTTTTCTTGCTTCTGAAGCCATTATAAGAGCTCTCCCCCAGATGGATTCCCTAATATACGATACAGACAGGGCTCAGGAAAACACAGTTATCCTCTTTACCCAGCTGCCTGTTTTCATTAAGCTTTTACGAACTTAAGTTCAAATTCGACTGAACCTGAAAAACAGATTCACATTTTTGGAGGAGGGCAGACAGCAACTCCAATGCTTATCATGCTAATCCTCATTTTCTTGGGAAACTAGCTGGTCACCTCATAACCATCTTGGTTTACGTATGTTACATCACCTTGGAATTAAAATAATACAAAGAGTGCACATGTGTATGCAGTAAAACCCAAGCCATCTCCTTTCTTATAGAACAGCCCCAATAGAGAGACGAAAAATATACTGTTTCAGAAGCGTGTTCCACACTGAGCCTATTTTTACTCCCATTCTCTAAGGAGAGAAGAGACTGCTCTTTTTCCAGTTAATCACAGAGCCTATCATCCTGGATGCACCATGGAGACAGGGCAGCAAGGATGTGCTAGTGACAGACTTAGTATGAAGTGGTATACCATTGAGATAAGGGAAAAGACTTTATCTTTGGTTTGAGAGCTGCTGGTATTACACACTTTTTTTTTTTAAGAGTCTCAGAAGAGAAGCAAAAAACCCCACATTTATGCTGGAGGAATCATAACATGAGTGTTGCTCCCTGGCTTGCAGTGACTGAAACCTGCAGGTAAGCATCATCTGAAGTATCTGTTAAGGTAAAATCTTTTAGGGCAAGAGCTCTTAAGGCAAGTGAAGTATTTCTCCATCCTGAGTTTTAAAAGTAACTCAGATACTAATGAAAGCCTCAATGAAAAATTAAAGTGAAGAAGATGTCAAGAAATCAAAACCTTAATAAAACTAAGGAAGATAAATCTGAAATGAAATTAGGGACACAAATTTGATTACCTTTAAATGGAACTGAAATGTTTGGATGTTAAAGTCACAAAGCTAGTTGTGAGTGGCATTTTCAGGGCATGTGCTGGGTACTGGGGACAGGAACGCTTTTCTGGGTAGAGAATTTTATGTCCTGTCATGAGCAGGTTTCTTTCCCTCTTTGTTAAGAACCGCCATGAGTCCTCTTCTCAAAGATTAACGTGGGAGCTGGTTTTCTTTGTTCTTCCCATGCTATTTACATTCATGCAGAGCAACTCTTAAAGGCTACCAGGTCAGTGTTTGTCTTTCTTGCCAGTATGGGCTCTCTTAAAACACCAGAGAAGTGAATGACTACACAAGACTCAAGAAATGGTGGCTTAAACCCACTGTAAAAAGAATGATCTGCTTCAGAAATCAGTTAAGCTATAAAAGTAATAAATACAGCCCAGCTAAAAAAAATAGTGATTTTTATGGCAAGAGGAGGAAGGCTGGACAAAAAGCAGGATTTCACTGGCAGGAAATTTTGTTTATTGTTTTCTCTTGTACACTTGTAGGCATCATATATTAAATGAAAAAAACATGAAAAAAACCCTCAACAATACAGTTCTGGACTGATAGTACTCTATGCTTCCTAACAAGAAGCAACACCTTTTAAATACATTTGGATCACAGGTTAGACCAGGTGTACGATGTGTCCCTATCCTGCACTGTGCAGACGAGACAGTGCGGTTTATATTTACCTTGAGCTCCACTCTTAAGAGACAATCCCACTGTGTAGGCAAGGTACTGTTTGACCTACATAAGAGTGGCACAATCTGGTTCACAGCCTGCAGTATCTGAGTTGCAGCAAACATAGCAGAAGGCTTAGAAAACTCCTTAATTTCTTTTAAAGGAAAAGTTTTCAGTGATTGCTCACACTCGAGCCTGATTCTGAAAATGACAGGCAGGTCTCCTTGGGCATAAACTGCCATTTGCCCAAAAGCTCCAGCCACCAGCAGGTGCTGGGCATCCATTGCCTGGGCTACAGAAATTTGAAATTAACAACAAGTAGTCTATTGTGCACTAAATTCACAAAGTTTTTTGTGAATCTGCCATTTTCTGGTGTTTGAAAAATGTATTAAGTTTTGCATTCAAGCTTGTGATTTTTTTAATTTCCAAATGAATGACAACTAAACCAGAATCACATCAAGGTAGAGTAACAGAGTAACAAAAGCATCGTATACTGATAAATCAATTACTAGGGTCTAAAAGGACCTAAGGTATTCAATAGCTTCCGAAGAAAAGTAATACACAATGTATTCATTACCATCTTAAAGCAGACCACAGATACAGGGGTAAGCTCATCTCTTCATAAAATATGCTCTATTTAGTTAGCCTGCACTCAAAACATACATTCTTTTGCACTTGGTTATCAGTCTTACCTGAACCCTATTGCAAACCTCCCTTATGCTTTCATATGGTATCATTTAATGCTCAGTGAATCTTTTCCAATAATACATAGTGTCATCTTAAGGCTGCCTTCTGTGCAGCTATTCTTTAATCTCACCAAAACCTGCTGAGCAGATAAACGTGCCTGTCCCACGCCAGGCGCAGGTAACTGCCAAGAAGTGGCTTGTTGTGGAGCAGCAATAACCAAAGGAGAGACAAAGATGTTAGAGAAAGGCAAAAGTGTTTCTTTGTGCAGTATTGTTTGATGCACCTGTTGTTGCAGACTTTGGGCTACAGGAGCAGTGCTCCTCGCAAATTCATTAAGTGTAACAGACCCCATTCAGACAGCTATCATTCTGACGTAAACTAAAAAATGCAACCTGATGCTGAAGCTGCTGAGAAGGTTACAATACTGCCTGGCTCTTCTCTCACAAAACCTGTATAGGTAGTGAAGTCCACCAAAACAGTAAAAACATGTACCTGAGCTAATACTTCATTAGGAATTGCAGCCTACCCTTGTGCATCTTGAGCCAAAATCCTTGCTCCATGCTTGGCTAGTAATACAGAGCAGAGGCTTCACAGCATTGTTCGGGTAAAATCAAAAGAAATTCAATGAAATCCAAATGCAGCACAGTTCTGCTTCTGCTCCGAGTTCCACTTTTTCTTTCCGTGTTGGTAAGAACATGGGAGCTACACTACTGTTAGGAAATACTAAATAGAAGAGATTAATACAAATGGTGAAGCACTGTATTCTCAGGAAGTTAGTAAAACTCTGTCTAGGTTAAAGTATCTGAGAGCGAATAAATGCAAATTTAAATTAACAGCACCTTTACATGTCAAAAATCATCTAGGGCACAATAAATGTTCTTGAATTCCTTATTATTTTGAAAACCAGAAACTGCTTTTGAAGAAAACTTAAGAATTGCTTAAAGAATTCAAACAGATTAAATTTAGAGATTAGCTGTTTCATTGTAACTATTGTTCCTATTTTCTATATACACTTATTGAATAAATGGTATTTTGATATTCCTATATTCAACTCTCAACCATTCTCCAGTGAATCACTTTGCGAGTTCTGCACAGGGATATTACTTGTGCCTGGCCTATGTCCCCCCGCATGGTGTTGTGGGTTTCATGTTGTCTAAGGCCAAAGGTTAATCTTCTGTCACCTTGGATTTATGTGATTTGAAAATAATCGGTAAGCAGAATTTCTACTGAACAAGAAAAAAGCCCCTTCCACTTGACAGCAGAATGCAGTCTCAACCTGAGCAGGGTACTCAATCCCATTGCTGAAAATGGAAAAGCGTCATGCAAGCCACAGCGCTGCAAATAAAGCTGAGCATATGACCAAGAAGAGGCGATGCATTCGACAGAGAGTGCACCCAGCATTGGCACTGAGTGTCAGCAGAAAGCCCTGACGTGCTCTCAGTGCAAGAAAGGAAGGGACATGAGTGAACTGACTGTACCCCATTGGAACTGATAAAGTACACTTGAATTGGCAGCCACTAGCAGTCCACTGGTCTTTAATTCTCACCTTCAGAAAGTATGTGTGATAGATTTGGGTCTGTAGTTCTTGCAGAATAGAAGTCCCAGGGAAGCTACAACTTCACACATTATTTTTACTTTTATTACCTAATGGCAAAAAGCTGCCATGCTAAGGCAGAGGAGATATTTTAGGAGCTGATAATTTTTGCATCCCATTCCTTTTTCTGCTAGTCCACAGGTCAAGACCACAAAACTGCACAGTGATGCTCTGCTAATTCCCACTTCACCTTACGCTTACTAGATAGTCCTACAATTATTTTGCATAGCACCCTGATCTTAAGAAAAACACACTGAAATAAAATGAGGCTCAGCACTTCATTTCTGCTGAAAGGTACTGCCACCGAGGTGCAAAGCAGAATGGGGTCTTGTTTTAAAATGGTCTGGTTTAAAATGAACTTTGCGAGGAGGAGGCAGCAATTCAGAAAAACAAATCCCTGTGTCCTCAACATGTTAGGAAAAAACTCATCGTGATTTTTCCTTTCAGCCATCTGCTCTATTGATAAGGAAAATGGGGCAAAAATAAATCTGCTTGTACAGATCATGCAAATACAATTTGTTTAAACTGTGGACATCTCTGGGATGATGTTCATACAGAACCTAAAACGGCTGAGAGGGCAAATTTGTGCTTTCTTACTATTGTAAGAAAGTACGTGCTATTGAAGCTCACTAACAAACCAAGCCCAAAACATTGCTACCTGTCAGAGCAAGCCAGAAGGCAGAACTGAATCAGTTAAAATTCCTTGCTATGTAGTCTATCAGCATAATTAATATCACTTGGCATAATCACAGCCTAATTTATAATTTTCAAATGACTTTTCGCTTACAGTTTCATTACCCTCTCCAAGCAAGCACAAGTATCTCTTTAGGGGAAATGCAAGCTTGCAACTGCAAGGAACATTTTTCCAGGATCATGTCTGATTTATTTCTTGTTTTACTGCAGGAAATCTAATTAATGGTAATTCTAATTTGATTCCATTTCTCTTTTGAAACACAGTTTTTGTTCCTTGTATCAAAGAAAAGTGCAGGCTGGGAAGAAAAGGACCACATTGTGCTGGCCTTCATCTCACTGCTGGCAAGCTGCATTACAGTTCAGCACTAGTGTCATTCATATGACATTAAACAAGTGGAACTGTAAAAAAATTAGAAGGTGAAGTGAAAGATCCTGCTAGCTTCTGGAAAGGCCTGCACTCTCCTTTACCATGCACACAGGCATACCTCCCACTGCCTTTTTCCATCTTCCTTGCATCAGAGCCTGTCCTGTTAGCCCTTATCTTACATTCTCCTCACGCAGCTGGAAATCACAGCACAAGCTTAGTATTCGTTCGCATTCTGTGCAATGCTGCAAGAGGCAGCCTCTGTACATCATCTGCTGTACAAGACAAAGAGAAGAGTGCAAAGGACCGACCTCAGAATAAGGGCAATATTGATGTCTAAACATTTCTCTCAAAGCGCAGTTTCTTTGGGGCTTTCAGATTTGTGGGCTTCAGGGAAATGCAGCAGCATGTAATCGGCTAATTGGATGCATTATTTATACCATTAGCAACATACAAAGTGGGTTTCCTTTTGCAAACTGAAGGGACTGGTGGCAGGCATGCTGAGGACACAAACTGGGACAATGACATTGCATATGAATTATCACTGTTCAGCCTTGCCAGAGTACCTGATCAGAATTAGAACCCTCTTATCTTGATGTAAGCAGAGGACCAAAGGCTCTAATTAAATTTTGACTGAGCCTTGATTAAATTCAGAGTACAGGACCTTGAGGTAAGCTAGGAATCCAAGCAGTTTAGATAGGTAATTTAGCCAAACAGTACACAGGCAGCCCCAAGACCATGGCTAGCCTATATGAAAATCTGTTTCAGAAATCCATACTAGCTCTTTGTCCTACCCTTCTGAGTAACCACCTTGGATATTTGTGCTGTTTCTGGCTGCTTCGACATGGAAGCAATGTCTCCTGTAAAGATGTGCTCATGGTATATGCTCCTAGGAAGAAAACGTGGAATTAAATTGATACATCATATTCATGCCTCCTGATCCTAAGAGTAAACTTGGGGACACACGGATTCATGCTTCAGTAATTCCGCTTTTCTGCTAAAGCACTATGTTGCACATAAAAGTAAAGATCATTTGGGTCATCTGAAAAGTCTCTTTGCACATGGTGAAGTAGAACTATTATTACAAATAGTGATAATGAATGCTATGGCTATATCATGAGAAAGAGGAATATTAATCTGTTTATTGGATAAGGTCATGACCTGGGTGTTTTCTCCTATCTAAAATAATGGCAGATGCTGCCCCTGTGGATGTAAAAATTGTTTATTTCTAAATAATGTGTAACATCCTTTGTGCAAGAAGCAGAAGTATTGTGTGCCAAAGATGTCAGAGATTTAATAAAAGTCAGCACAGCTCTTACGTAAGTTAACACTCAACAGAACAAAGGAAAAAAACCCCACATAAAACAAGCGTGAGACAACTTTAAGGCTTGACGTCACTGCTATCTGCAATGTTAGGTAATGATCAACTTATAGGAAAAGGAAAGAAATATCTGAAAATATACATGAAAACATGTTGCTCCAATTCAGCATTCACACTAACTTACAGTCTGAAAACTAGAAGATCAAATTTATTTCTCACTATTTCTGTTCAAGCTGAGGTCTTTCTTCAACACATACAGAGTTGAAGGTAATAAAAATATAAGTCCCAAAGATGATAAAAGATGTTTTCCATATATAGAAGCAGAACATATATCATGAAACTGTAGCATGTTCATGGTACGTATATATATGGCATATGTAGGCTCTGCACCTATGATGCAGAGCTACTTACAAACGTATTTGCTACCCAATCACAGCAATCTACCATATCATTAAATTCGACAGAAATGCCTAATAAGTTCTGATTAGAAAAACTTGACTGTCCAGGGATTCTCATGACTTCTGCAGTCTCCTGAAGATACACCTGATGTGCTGCCTGACCAAAACACCTGCGACTGAGTAGTTCCAGGCAAACATGAAGAATTTCACTGCTCTGCTGGCTGCCATTCATTTCGCAAAGTTGAGAAAGGTGACAGCACAATGACTTCCAAACTAGGCCTCGATGCTTATGATGACAACATCAAAATCTGAAGAGGTTTAGCGATGCCATTAATTCTGCATATTCATATGGAAGGAATGCTTTGTCAGAATCTGTTTTGTTCTGCCTGATGACTTATGGATATAGAAAGATGAAATTTTATACTGAGCTGCAAAACCATTATTCTTCTTGTAGAATGACTGAAATGATTGTCCTTCCTTGCCTTGACTCATGAGAGATTTATGGCACGGTATTTCAGTCTGATTTACTGCGTGCTTTTTCACAGGACAATATTAAACCCAGTTTGCCATGAAAGGATTCAACTGCTAAAGTGGGAGGTGACTGTGCTGCTGCATTTGGGAACCTTTTGGAGTTGAGGCAGTTCTGATGAAGATATTTATCCAGAAGGGAACTATCATCTGTGCAATATCAAAGTGCGTGCGTGTGGGTGGAACCACATATTGGGAATACTCTTTCATGACTATTTTAATGTCGTTATTTTAATTGTTTAGTTGAACAAGACTGATCTTATGGGGTATGCTAATAACTAAATCCCTCTGAGAGGAATCTGCCTCCATTCATTAACATCACTGACCAAGATTAGTTGCCAGCAAATTCTTATGGGAGATGACAGAATAGACTGCGGTGCATTAGCGCTCCCTCAGAGATTCAGCTGGGTTTTAAAGAACAAGTTCTCTTTCAGCACAACATAAATCATATTTTGAGAAAGTGGTGGATTTGCTGCCTTTCTTACATCCATGTAAGCTTCCTGATTATTTTAAGGCTGTTACCAGTAGCTGTTGAGCCAGATGCTGGAACCCCTAGAACAGGCTGTATGGCCTGTATTGTTATCTAGGACAAACAAAATGATTAATGTTGGACTCCATGATCTTATGCATCTTTTCCAACCTAAATGAATCTATGGTTGTAAAAGGCCATACTGGTCGTAAGAACTCTGACTGACTCTACAGGCTTGTCCATCCCCTAGCTGCTGCACTCCAGCAGTAGGCTCTGGCACAGAAGTGCAGCTCAGCTTTTGCCCCATCCATGCAATCTGGCTTGGACTTGAGAACAGCAGTTGGCAGGACAGAGCAGTGCAAACAGGTCAGGTTCTGCTGCCCTGCTTTGTGCAGGCTGTCTGCAAGTGAAGAGACCATAAAACCATGCCAGTGCAGCACCTGCGTTAATACACATTGCAGTCTCAGCATGTCTTACTATTTCAGGGTTTCTTAATGAACACAACACAAATGAAACCACAGGACTTGTGTGCAATTGGTTGGAGGATCTATAAATTCAAATTAAGCCCTTTTGCTTTACTGATCACTGCAGACAGGCCTTGAAGAAGACTGCCTGGAAACCATTCTCATCACTGTGACCAATGCCCTTTTTCTACCTATTTATTTTTAAGGGCAAGACCACTGCCTTGTGCACTACTTGTGATGCAGTTCCTGTTCCCAAACAGATTTTTCAGATTTTAATAGCTTAACTCTTAGGCTACTGAGTCTTATCTCTGGGCCACTCATGCAAGCATATCTCACCAGTGCTGTTTATTCACCACACTGCCTGCCTCTTTGCTTCAAAATACCAGCAGGGGTCTTTAAAGCTGTCTCTAGTTTTGCACACATGTGCATGGATGATTTTCTGTCCTCTGCGTGAGTGCTGTACAGTGTGTGTTCTGTCACCAAATTCCTGCATGCCTCCAGTTTCCTAAGCAAGTCTAGAACCCATCCAAAACTCATTATCCTGATATTCACTGATTATTATTTGTCAAGTATCTGAGGGACCACTCACGAAACAGTACCAGATGCACTCCCTTTGCAACACCTTCTATGACTCTTAATAATTTTAAGATGTGTTGATGGCATGGCAAGTATTAAAAAGCAAGCAAATGGTTATGAGGTTAGTTTTACAGGAGAAAGAACCTTCTCTTTTCATTTGGATGCAGAGATTCAACTATCTGACTATCCCATGCTGCTCTGGAAAGAACTGATCTTATCTGCTCAAACTAGATATTCCATCATTTTGCTCTGCAGGTTTATTATTTATTGATTTACATTTTATTGTTGATTACTGCAACAGTAAGTAAACCTGTTCTAGAGAACATTCACAGCACCTGGATAAAAAAAGTTGAAGAGAAGGAAACAGATCTGTAATTTCAAAGGTCAGAGACCGAGTAATGAGCATACTCCTACAGTCAGCAGAAATCAAATAAAAATATCCAGCAAGCTGTATTCTGCTCTCTCTTACACTCAATACAAACACGTAACATGGATGATGCATGTGAGAATGGAGCACAACAGCGGGAGAAATCTGATAAACAGGAATAGCTTCCTAGCACCTTGGAGCTGGGAATCGGCTCTGCATCTAAAGTAACTAGCCAAGCTGGGGAGGCATAAGACGTCTTTTTGGCTCCAAGCTCAAGGAGAATACACAGCTCTATGCTGGTTTCAATCATAAAAACAGAAGCCCACAGGAGCAGGGAAGAACCAGGTGTCCTACCAGGCAGTTACAGAAGTACATGCAGAACCCAAGCAGAGCAGACACATTGCCCATGTTCGTGTCAGCTTTAACCAGCCCTCTGTTTGTTATCAGTGCACAGCAATGCTAGCAAGAGACAAACAGCCTATTTGCTTTGAGATTCATTTGTAAATAATGGATGGTCAGGTAATAATTTCAAGCAGAGTAAGCCTAATGGACAATACTGACTGTCCTGCTTTACTGGATGTAACAGAGAAAAAGTGGCCTGTCTCAGTTGAAGAATAAAACAGAACATCCAACAGTACAAAGTTCACACCATGATAAATGCATACTGAGAGTTATGCATATTTCCAAGAGCAACATATCTTCTCCTCTCCCACATCCCCTCAAAAAAGAGGAAAGGAAAAGGAAAAGCTGCTATTTTGGAGATGGGTAACAGTCATCAAACTGCTCCACATTTGATCAAAGCTGGAGATCCTCACCAAAAGCTTTTAGTGAAAATAATGTATTTTCCGCCTGTCTTTTGAAAGACAAGCGGGAATAGCATCACAGTTGAGTTTCGACAATACAACTAGCTTTCTATGCAGCAGGAAATAAAAAGACATAAAAGGTGCTGAACTACCACTGCAACTCTGTAATACTTAATTTAGACATGTTTTCTTTACATCTTGACTCATTCACCTGTACTTGCAACCAGGTTGCACTTTTATGCTATCTTTATAATATTAGCTAATTCTAGATATAATCCCATTGAAATAAATCATTGAAATAAAGCAGCATAAGCTTTTTTTAAGGATTGGATCACATAGCTACCAATATGTCAGAGCTTTTTAGAAGCAGATATTCTCTGTTGTATGTAAGAGATATTTAACACAGAAATATGAATTTAGACATAATATACTGGTATTATATTGCATGTACTTTCAGTCTAACATTTACCCATCTGAGCTTGATTGAGGAAAGAGCCTTGTTTCGTGTTATAGGACACTTGAGACTATACTAACAGCGATATGATACTGAACACCACTGGGACAGTAAGAAAATTAAACAAATAATTAGAAGAAAATTGCAAGGATTTACAATGGTCTAAAATGCCCATTAGGGACATAATTGATGTTGCTCACACTAGAACAACATTGTATCAAATGGAAACTCTCATCTAACTTTTGCTGGAGTGAAAAGATGCAATTTCACTGACTGTCAAAGTATCTTATCTCTAAAGGACCAGATGCACTATTGCGTAACTCCAAGAGACTCATTTAGATAAAAGTTCAAAAAATGACTGACTGATTATAGCATGCTTTTTAATCTATGAGTTCTGTAAAGATAGGATGCAACTGTCATTAACAGGAATTGCAAATGTGCGTATCCTCTCAGTGATCAGTTTGGAGAGATGGCTCTGCTACAGCAAGATTTTAGGGAAACTGGAAACAAATGAGATTGTCATGATTTAGTCCAAGGTATATACAGCTCCAGTATTTATTACATACTGGTTTTATAGAAGGATGATTTTAATCACACAAGTAAATAGAAACTACAGTGTTCAAGGATATACTCTGAGGAAATGATCATTCCCCTTTCCCTGAGAGACATAAATACAGGTTGCATTTATTCCTGACAGCATGGAAGAGCTTCCTGAGTTTTGGGAAAGATTTGAATTGGATTTATAACCCAGAAGTGAAGATCAAGAGAAGAAGTAATAATCCCAGGATGAGTTTTGTCACTCTTAGTGTGACCTTTAAGCTGTGACTGCTCGACCTGAGTCTCCTCGGTACAACTGGGATGAGACTTTTGAGAGTAAAGAACTACATGGATGGCTTCCAGTTGATTTTGTCCCCCACAAGCAATCAAAGGGTTGGTCCTCCAGTATTTCCACAATCTCAAATAGCCCCAAAATTGCCTTTTTAGATGCAGCTCTCAATACCCTGAGATACCATATCACCTCCCAACTTTTGTCATCTCAGAGTAGGAAGAAAAAGAGGTTAGGTTTTATCAGTCTTTTTGTCACAGAAGACAAGAGGAGAAGGTGGTAGAGAAGAATTCTAACTGCTGCTTCTGCCTCCTTTTATTTAATGCTATGAGGAGAGCCTGAACAACTAAATGAAAATCGCCAATATCTCTCAATCCAGTTTTGTCCTGCCTAGTGATAACAGGCAAGACACACAGCAACAAACCAAGTGCTCTTGGAGCCATCCTGTGGGCAAGCCTTCCTATACATTGGACTTTCCTAAGTGCAAAAATCTAATTCATACTAAAACAAATTAAACATTGGCTTACCAGCTTTTACTTAAAACTGACACACACAGGAAGCAGATCTTTTGATCAACCGGGTCTTTTTGTTTGGGTTTTTTTCCTAGTAACTATAAAGTTCAGAAAATCCAAATCCAATATACTTTCACTGTAAGTATGCACTAGATTATTTATATTTATAATAACTGTTGTAACTGTATCTACAGTACCTACAGATGGTTAATAAACCTTTTTTTAATAATTAATACTTGCATAATACTTAATAGATTCTTAATATCTCACATAGCTAATTTGACTGCTGATTCAACTGAATTCTTAGCAAAATAAATGAATTGGGAAATTTATTTCTTATACTTCAAATGCAGTTGACACTTCATAATTGCTACAGCCTGCATGTACTGTAGGAGTCAATCCTAAAGAGACAAGTATGTTTTATATAATAATAATCGTAATGAAAAAGTAGTCCACAGAGAGTTTCTCATTCACGCAGTCACACTTCTCATTTCCTACAGTATTTTGCCTCTCTTGTGTATTTATTTAACCTCTTAGGTGCACCAATTAAAAACCTAACTCCTCAGATAAAACAGGTCACTGTTTCCAACCTGATAAACAGCACTTGGACAGTTTATTTCATTTTCTAATTACCTTAAATTATGTAGATACAATCAGCAGTTTCTAACTTATAACAACAAGAGAGTAAGAGGAGGATGGAGAGTAAACTGCCTGTAAAAGAAATACTGTTGTTTAGTAGTCCTGTCAGACACCCAGCTGTCACGCGGGACACTTTAGAAAGTGCTCCACAGCACTGCTGGGAGTCAGCAAGAACAAATCATTGATCTTTTGCAACAGAGATTATTAGATAAACTTCTGCTATTCAAAACATTGGCCGAACTAATTTCATGAAAGAAGAAAAAATTCTAGTCATAAGGCCAAACCCAATTTATCAAGAATTCATATGTCTTCCTCAACAAATACATAGGTGAAGACATCAGGTATTATTTTCCCAGTCCTCTTCCTGATGGATTTTCAAGATGCAAAGAAATCAAATGACTTTCTGAAGTCTTACTGTGTATTGTGAAACAAATTATACAGAGAATCCAACAGACACACATAAAATAAATGGGAATATGAGAGCAGGTTCACTAGGATGGGATTTTTTGTCCCACAAGTTTTACAGCCTGGTGGGTTTTTTGCTCTTAAAGAAGTTACATCTTGCAATCATTCAGCTTAAAGTGGTCTGAACTGAAAACAGAAGAATGAACAAACCAGAAACTACATGGACTTAATAGGCACCTTAAAAAGAAAAATCCTCTACTAGCAATTTTTACACAGCTAACTAAAAGAGGAAATCATGGGACTGCTTAGGATCTTTTCCTTGACATCAGCTGAACCAAAATTTAAGTAGGACTTTTTGAGATAATGCTTTTAAGATGTCACAGGCAAGATACATGACTGCCTGCGAAGAATCTGGATATTAGGGTTTGTTTAAGAACCAATAAGATGAGAACTTTTGCAGCTACCTGATTATCTTTCACACCTTTCATCCATACCTTCCCTCCCTGCAGGGAGGTGGCTGCTGGCCTGGGGATGCTTGGGAAGAAAGGCCCATCGGTGCTGTGCAGCTGCTCACTGTTACCTGTCTCAGGTGTCACCAGCCAGTGCCCTTGGTGCATCCCCTGCCTTCCATCTCCTCAAAGCTCCCTGATTTCCAGGATCCTTACCCCAGCCAGGAACTTCACCTTCTTCTGTCCAGGTCCCCCTCTTTGCTCCAATACCCCCTCTACCCAGCATCCTTCATTTTCTGGCACTCCAAGACTCACTTTTCCCCCATGTAAACAGTTTTCATGCATAAACACAAGGTGTGAGCAGCCTCCTAACTGATAGTTCTGTCTCCTGTCACGTCAGTAACCGGAAGAGTCCAGATGTGCCACTTTCATTTACACTTTCAGGTGTTTACAATCAGACTCCACCAGGGAGCAAGCAGCAGGCTTCTGCTTGAGACTTTAGCATTCAAATTTGGACACTAACCCCTGCACAAACACCCAACTACCTGCTACCTGTTAGTATTCATGACTTAACCTATTTTTTTTTCTACAAGAGTATTTGGTATAAGCCCAATTCCACTTCCAGTGAAGACAACCAGATTAATTTTACTTGATTCAGTAATTTTCAGTAACAGAATTTTCCAAAGGCTGATTATTTGTTGCAGATAAATGTATTTTTCTGAAGTGGTTCAGCTAATCTATTAAACAGTTGTTTGCCCACTGGATTCAATTATTCAAGTGTGAATAAAACTTGTCTAAAATCGCTGTTAGTACGAAAATCTCCAGAAGTGTTTCTTAAGCTGCTGAAAGGTTCTGTCTGTATTCTGTATTACAAACCTCACGCTTCTCAACAGAATTAAGGAGCTAAATACATTTTCAAGCTTTGCTTGAACTATTGGAGGAAGTCATGGAACAAAAGAAATATGACACCTTTTGTTAGCTCTTGCTCTGCATTAATATTATGAATTCTAATAATTTTTATATAACCAATTTCTTTAAGTACATTAATAAGCTAGGTCAAGGAATTAAAAATTGGAATACAGCACCATAGCCACCTCAAATGTTATTATCACAGGCAAAAATTAATCAGGATATGTACCTAATTTTAGGCATGTTTGAGTGGATCCTTTTTCAGCCAAACATTTTAACACAGATGCACGTATTTTGCCGAATAAAAACAGACATCAACCTAGCATGGTTTAGTGGTGGACTTCGCAGCCCTGGGGTAGCAGCGGGACTTGATGATCTTAAAGGTCTTTTCCAACCTAATTGATTCTGTGATTCTATATCACTACCTTAAATGTATTCTTAAGTAGTTTGCACAGCTGTGGCCCAAAGATGTTGCTTGGCTTGTT
The DNA here is from genome assembly GCA_028858755.1 of Ara ararauna. Taxonomy (NCBI): domain Eukaryota; kingdom Metazoa; phylum Chordata; class Aves; order Psittaciformes; family Psittacidae; genus Ara; species Ara ararauna. The sequence continues at coordinate 97,208,375 of CM054379.1, forward strand.
CAGTGGTTACAAGACTAAATCCTCTGTAGGTGAGAGCTGGGGAACTCTGGGAAAATACTTTCTCAATTGCATCCATAGCCAAACGCATGTCGGTGTAGTGGAAGACGGAAGCAGCACAGCTGATCACATCACTCTACTACACGAAATAAAAAGTTCAAAATGTGATTTAAAATTTCTTTATAATTTTTCTCTTCTAGACACCCCCCACCCCAAATCACATTTGAAGGCAGAGCAGCACCAAGAAGAATGAGAGACCACCCCACCAGATGTCTTTCATGAAGCTGGTAAATCTGTAAAGCATGTTTACAGAGTTAACATTTTATCAATTTCTAAAAATGTGCCAGAAAGTAACTAAATCAGAAGAAAGGTAATTTCATTGACAAAATCTTACACAGCTTACTAGATCCAAGGAGTGGTATCTGCCCAAGAAAGTGGTAAAAATTCTTGCTGTTTACAACCTGAAATTTTCAATGGGTTATGCAATTGTGCAAGACATTGCCATATATTGGTAACAAAATGAAAAAAGATGCATCCCTGACAAAATCTGGACATGCTCAAAGAAACGATCAAAATATTTCACTATGAATGAAAAAAACATTAAAGATTTGCAAACCCCTGTTTTCAGACAGTCTGAACAGTATTATTCATTTGCGTGAGGGGTTTGATTTTAGACTGAAGCAGAGAGCTGGCATAGATGATTTGGCTTAAATTATTACAGTTTTGGCAAACTGGCAATCTAACTGAAACTTGAAAAGTTGATTACTTGAAAAGTAATGATGTGCTGTCAACCTTGCCCATAACTTCAAAGCTCAGACTCTGGAAAGTATTAAAACTTTTACAGTGAAGGCACAAGGGTATATGCAGCTTTAAAGGTTATTCCCTAAGCAATATATGCAGCATATGAAAATCTTGCCCTGATGCAGAACATTTACTTTTAAAGGAAATGCTACTATTACTTCTCGTCAGTGCTGGCAACTCAAGAAAATGGCAGCAAAACACAGTAAGCCTCATATGAGATTGGTTTCTAGTGTCCAGCTTACAAATGTAGAAAAGAATTTTCCACAAAGATTATAAGAACAAAGCTGATACCGTTTGATATGTAAGCTCTGATCACAGAATCATAAAACCAACCAGGCAGGAAAAGACCTTTAAGATCATCAAGTCCAGCCATTGCCCCAAGAACCATCACTAAGCCATGTCACTGAGGGCCTCATCTACACTGTTTTTGAACACTTCCAGGGATGGTGATTCCACTGCTTCCCTAGGAAACCTGTTCCAAAGCCTGAGCACCCTGTCTGTGAAGAAACTTCTCTTATATCCGATCTAAACCTCCCCTAGTGCAGCTTGGGGTAATTTCCTCTTTTCCTATCACTTGTTACTTGGGAGAAGAGACCTACCCCCACCTCATTACAACCTCCTTTCAGGTAGTTGGAGAGAACAATAAGGTGCCCCCTGAGCCTCCTTTTCTCCAGACTAAACAACCCCAGTTCCCTCAGCTGCTCCTCATCAGAAGTTGTGCTCCTTCACAAGACCCTTCACAGAAGACCCTTCACCAGCTGCATTGCCCTTTTCTGGACCAGCTCCAGCACCTCAATGACTTCCTTGTAGTAAGGGGCTCAGAACTGAACGCAGGATTAAGGTGCAGCCTCACCGGTGCCAAGTACAGGGGGACACTCACCACCCTGGTCCTGCTGACTATACGATTGTTGAGACAGGCCAGTATGCTGTTAGCCTTCTTGGCTGCCTGGGCACAAGCTGGCTTATGTTCAGCAGCCGTCAATCAGAACCCCCAGGTCTTTTTCCAATGAGCAGCTTTTCAGCCACTCTTCCCCGAGCCTGGAGCGTTGCATGGGGTTGTTGTGGCCCAAATGCAGGACCTGGCACTTTGCCGTGTTGAATCTCATACCATCAGCTACAGCCCATTGATCCAGCCTGTTCAGATCCCTCTGCAGAGCCTTCCTATCCTTCAGCAGATCAACACTCCCAGCCAACTTGGTGTCACCTGCAAATTTACTGAGGGTGCACTCAATCCCCTCAACCAGATCATCAATGAAGATATTAAACAACACTGGCCCTAACACTGAGCCCTGAGGGACACCACTAGTATAAGTTGCCAACTACATGTGATGCCGTTTACCACCACTCTTCAGGCTTGACTATCCAGCCAGCTTCCAACCCAGTGAAGAATCCACCCATCCAGGCCATGAGCAGCCAATTTCTCCAGGAGAATGCTGTGGGAGACAGTTTTAAATGCTTTACTTAAGTCCAAGTAGACAATGTCTACAGCCTTTCCCTTGTCCACCAGGTGGATCACCTTATCATAGAAGGAGATCAGGTTGGTCAAGCAGGACCTGCCGTTCATGAACCTATGTTGACTGGACCTGATCCCTCCATTTTCCTGCACATTGATGTTGCTTTCTATGGAGCTGTTAAAAGTTAAATTACTATTTCAGCTTCAGATTCAGGCTCCCAAGAAAAGAATGATGCTAACAAACTTGTTCCTCTTCCCCTTCCCACCTCCAAAGGAACAAGAACGCATGAACTCCAGTTATAGCTATCACAGTAGCCTTGCATAAATATTCTCTAGCATGCTGAGCTGCTCTATGTTAAATGCTCTGTACTGTTATGTCACAGAAGCTTTTCTATATCCACTACAGTAGGAAGTAGGAAGGCTTTCGGACTATTGCCTTGGGTGAAATACAGTGGAGACCTGCTGCATCCCTAGTACAACCTAGCCACACTAGTGAAGCAGGTAGGTGCTCCTATAGGAATTACGCAGTGTACTGGCCTGAATGTATGCAGTTTCAGGACAGAGAAAGCAATACACATGCATGTAGAAAGTACAGGGGAAGGCATCTGAAAAGGTAGGACAACCACACACAGTTAAAATCTTAAGCTTTTCACTGCATTTCAGATATTACTGGATACAAAACTGGATGCGCTCACATAATTCACACTGGAACTGTGCTGCTGAATCACAGAATCATAGAATAGTTAAGGTTGGAAAGGATCTTAAGATCATCTAGTTTCAACCCCCCTGCCATGAGCAGGGACACCTCACACTAAACCACGTCACCCAAGGCTTTGTCCAGCCTGGCCTTGGATATATAAGCTATAATAATAATGAGATATTGTTAGCAACAAGGTGACTGACTCATACTAGATGTTCTGTTTGAGTAAGAAGACAACTGCTGTGCTTGATAGGCCAAACTACCATATGTTTCTAGAACAGCAGAGACCTACTTTATTCTGTGATTTGCTGTCAAGGTCTAGTAATACTGGCCGAAGTGGTTTGCTGATTCAATAACCACAAGTTCTGTTTCTCTAAAAGTCATATGAGCTTTTAAAGAGACCATATGTGACTAATCAACTGCCCAGTCTGCCTTTTCACGGTCTTTTCCTTGCAGGTAAACCAAGATATAACAGAAAATGCAAAGTGGCATTTGCAGTGAATTCCCTGCCTCCCCCTGCAAAACTGCAGAAGCCCTTACCCTGCTACTGCAGGCAGTGGAAGTGCAAGGGCATGGGCATGGGACTGGACAGGCTTGGTACTATCTGCTCCTCTATTTCTCAGTTAAACTCAGACCTTACTCATCTAGACTGATTTGAGAGAAGATGGACCTGATCCCTCATTTGCAGCTCCACTGGGACTCTGTAATGAGAGCCCATGGGAGATGTTTCCCCAGTGAGGGCTTGGTTCACCATGGGTTTTAAGGTTAGGTCCCATGCACGTGCAAAATACTGTCCTTGAGGAAAGCACTCGGAATAAAATGACTGAGTTATTTGCTTATTTTGCCTCTTATGTGAAAAGTTCAAGAGAGATTATTATTTTAGGACTGTATATCAGATCTCTTTGACAGTTCCCCTGATTTATTAACCTGTAACTGGGGTAAGGGAACTGGATACTCGTATCTGATGTCAGCAGGAGACAAGGATCTAATTTCCTTAGGCTCTTCTGAAACCCCAGCATATACTTCTCAACCAATTGAAAGTAGATTAACTGCAATTCAGAGAGGTTTCTTCCTGCTCTGCACAGATACTATTCTGAGCTTCATCTTATCACTACATATAAAAATATGCTGCTATATGACAAAGGATGAAAAAAAAACAAATGTCCAAATGAATACAGAAATAAGAGATACAAAATTAACAGTGAGGAATCATATTTGAAACACTGGCCCACAAAAGGACTGGTATCAAAGTTTAACACAGGTATGTTACAAGAATTAAGATTTACTTCACTGTGAGAAGACCAAGCCTATGAGGTATTGTAGCATCTGTGATGAAGACCATAAACACAATCATTAAATATAACAAGATAATAATCTATGAAGGAGATTGCTTCTTTTCTCCACATTTATTATTCATCACCATTACTCAAAACCCAATTAGAAGTGGCTTCAAAGCTAAAGTATTTGTAAGCCAAATAGTTCTGTGAAGAGCTATTTTGTCATGACATAAAACAGTTTAGCTCATGGGGCATAGCAATGTATAAATACTCAATTTCTATACTGTCCAAGAGCCTAAATTACGTGCTGCAAAAATACATCATCTTGGCCAAGATTCTGTGATTTGCTAACAACATCCTGTTTTCTACCAGTATTCCAGATTCCTTTGTAAACGTTCATAAAGTTACCTTCTAAATAAGTAAATAGACATAGGAACAGCAAAAATTTATTTATTTTTTACTAAAATGGTTGATTTGGTTTTATTCAGACTTTCAGTCTCTAGCTCAAAACAACACTTAAGAACTTCAATACAACCAACACACACCTCCTCCTTTACAAGATCCTTAAGAACCTATGTTCAAAATTATTCATGTGCTTCTGAGAGTCTGCTCATATTTAGAAAGCAAGCTTTCTTTACTGAAACTAATAACTACCTAGGACTGCTGCTTTTTCACTTCTGTTGCGCATTTCAGTTACTGAGGATCCACTCCCTAAGTATGACCAACAGCAGCCTCACAGAATCAGCGGTATGCAGTCAAAATGAACATGATAGCTGTTAATAATCTGGAGACTGTTGCAGAAAGAAGAAAAGCTACAGATACCCACAGAAGGCAAATAAGGTGTATTACTGATGCAGTAATACTTATCCAAAATGGTTTTAGACTACAGAGAGTTGTCAGCACTGGTGGTTGGCAGAAACCTTAGTGTACATCCTTCAACTCTCAGGTTTATGAGAACTCAAAATACGGAATTCTCTCTAATATGTATAGCCTTCAAAAACATTCTGCTATTGACTTTCAGTATCCATAAATCTCTCCCTCCCCAAACATGCTGGCTATTTCAGTATAATACCCAATACCCATTTGGAAGTCATTCCAAATTTTGCTTTTCCTTATTAAAATGGCAGATGAGAGAGTCTAAGTCATGCTCAGAACATTATCATGGAGTTTCTGCAGCAGTTTGTTTTCCAACAGGTTTGCTCACTTTTTTTAAAGAAGTAAACTAGAACTTACAATTCTGAAACAATAAACTCATCAGAGAAATCAATAAGGGCAATCAAATTTTTTAAATTTAACTCAAAGCAGAACTGTTGAGTATAGCTATTCCAATGAAAACAAGTAAAATTTACAGTAACACACTTCTGCCAACACAGAAGTCATCAAAACCGTGGCAGCACAGTTTTTGATGCTGGCAAAAAAAAGCAAGCTATCCATCTTGCTGACCTTCAAAACATTACTTTTTCTCCTCAATATACACTCAAAGGGTGTAGGATTAGTTTTTCAATTACATTACCTGTCCCAGCGATCTCCAGTCTAGGCTGGCACTTCCAATATACACATGCTGTTTATCAACAATCCAGAAGGATGACTGAAGCCGACCTTCATTATATGCTGACATGTTCATATACAACACTTCAGCACCTAGAGATTTAAAGACAAAATAATAAATAGCACAATTCAAAATAGCATAGTGTACATTATTAGAAAAACCCCAATTCACATTTCAGGGCTTCAGCTTCTGAAACTAGTGATGGAGGTAATTAAATGTACCATTAAGATTTAAAACTAATCATAAATAGTGTTAGTGTCCCACTGTTTAAGACATTAACATATATTCCAGAAAAGCAGGTATAGGGAACATTGCCATGCATTATACTGTTTACTTAAGTTTCTTCCATTTCAAAACCAAGTAATTGCTGGGTTTTTTTCCAGCACTGCATGTTCCTAAAAATAATTTATTTTTGAAGGTCCATTCTGTAACTCAAACCTGCTACATGTTATAATAATGACCTTTAAAATACAAGCCAAAGTACAACACCTCGCTAAAAAGCAGACTCTGCTCCTTTGCCGTGTGCAATGGTTGGACACTGGTGAACAACTACGGAGTGAGGAAGTAAGCAAAGGCCTAACATATGCTGAAACTGCTCTTAATTCTGCTAATCAAATAGGTGACATTCAACCTATCAGTTTGAACTGCACAGTCTTAATAAGGATTGCAGGCCACTGAAATGAAAGAAGCCACCTGTCAGGTAAAAAAGCACACTGGCTTTATCACATCAGTACGAATGCCTGAATTGGCCCCATCAGTATGTTTGCAGGACTAAATCCATGATGTACTTAATATTAGGTAAATTTAGGGGATTTCTCACATCATTATTGTTCTTTCAGCGCTCCAGTATTTGTAAGATTAGGTGATTAATCAGAATTACTCATTGCTAAAGGTAATTTAAAGTAACCCACTCATCCTCGCATTTTAGTCACGACAGTATCTAGGGAAGAGAAGTGACTATAAACAGTGCCTGGAGGGCAGTAATGGTACCATCTTCCATTAAATATTCATGGGATCTTGTACTCATGGGATCAGTACCGTGAATTCCAGTAATGGCTGGATATGAGTCACAACTTCAAAAGAATTCCAGGTTTACCTAGAGAACTAAAATGTTTCTTTTCATCTAACTTCCTGTTTCTGACCTCATAACTTGACTCACAACTTTAAGCAACAGTTATTAGTACTAAATATTTCTTTTTTATCATGAAAACTGTAATTCTCACTTGAAGAAATTATTCCAAAAGTTCAGACACCAAGAAAATAAGAAAAATCAGGTAAGGGACACTTTTCATGAAGTACCAGACACACACCATAGGATTTTGAACAAGTTACAGAACATGGTTCAAGTGTTGTATATTTGCTGCAACTCAGCTACCTCTCCATTTTTTCCTAGGTAATCACACATGAATGTATGTATCCACATTCACCTATGCTTAAAAACACAGGTATTTTCCAATGTTCCTTGGAAAACACTGCTTCTGACTTTCATTCCACGCATTAATGAGCAGAACTGCTGATAATAGGTGTCAAATGGAAAAGAAATCAGAAAATGCTATAGCTGGTGTTAAATGGTTACATTATTTTCTGATGAATAAACAAAACAAAAGCAACTCCTACTAGCTATGAAAAACGATCCTGAGGCACTAAACTTCTAGCTGCTTATCTGAAAACTGTGTTTAAAATCAAGTCTAACATAGCAGTTTGCCTTGATCATATTTTCTTTCCATGCATCTAATTTGCAACATTAAATAGCAGTATGAATTTGACACCCACAACACACCTACCTCAAGTAGGTTAAAAATGAAACGTTAGGATTTTTGCTGAGAGAAGGCAAAACAGTCAGAAACAACAATGAGCTTCCTTCTCATATCTGAGAGCCTAAAATAAACACAGCTTAAAAACATTTTTAACATATCCACTGCTGAACAAAAATGCTGATTGCCAAAGTTACAACAGGCATCCATTTACCCAGTAATCAGCAGACACCACCAGTAACCTGACACAAAATTCAGAAGTTGTAAAACACCAGGATTTGTGGGCGTGCGTAGTTTAAGCAGTGGGCTGGGACCACCACTCTGAAATGTAACCTAAGCTTCAATTACCAAAATAGTGAACACAGCAGTGCAGGAGATACTGCTATCACACATATCATTAAAATCAAATCCTGGGACCCAATTTCTTTTCCTTCAGGAAACAGCCAACTCCTATGGCTGAGGAAAGAGTATCTCCAACTCAATTAAAAAAAAGTCATGTGTTGCAAACAGCAGCTGCTGTGAAGCCTATTAACGAGCCCTTAATTTTTGATGAAAGGAAACACGTATCACTATTGATAATTGCCTCTGTTCCAGAACCCCTTGAGATGTTTTGCTCAAACAGGCTTATCAGGCCTTCAACATAATGCATCATCCCTAGCGTGGTCCAGGAACCATAGGGAAATTAAGTCAGACTGATCAATATGTGAAGCCATAACAGAACTCTATCACGCTGCAGTCACATTTACACAAAGCTGCAGATCTGCTGAGTTCACCAGAAGGCACAATTTGTAGGCTTGATTGCCAATAAAGATGCCAAATTCTTAAAAAAAAATAAATCTAAGAATTTTGTTCCACTGAAGATTAAACTGCAGGGTGAGATCTTAGAGAAAAATGGTGCTGTTGCTTAAAAACATCAAGGGGATTTCCCTGTTCTGTAAAAGTGTGCATTCAAAAGGTTGGGCCACATTACTGTCTTTATGCAGGAAAAGCCCACTGTAGGGATCAAAGCATGATTTAAGTAACATACATTTCCCTGAGTACTTTTCTTCTAGTTGGGGAGGTTTTATACTCTATAAGGGAGATGACTGATGCAGCCTCGGATGCACAGAGAGGATGCTGCAATAGAGAGCCTCAACCTCCTCCGTGTGATGGGAACACAGCCCCTGGGAGGTGCCAGGCTACCACTTAAGACTCCCTCCTGCTTTGTTTCATAATGGCAGAAGAAAACAGAAGACAGTAGTAGTATTGCAAAAAGACTGACTTTTCATCCATTTCCAAAATCCAATTCCCAAAGTAATCCCAAAGAAAGATGGCACAAGCAACTGCTATTTACATTTCCAGGCTTGCAACATTCTGTTTCGTCTAGCTGCCTGCATTCAGATACTCCACTAACAGGGTCATGAAGGCTACAAGGCAAGCTTGGCTTCGAGAACAGGAGCTTAAGGCTGGGACCTTTTTCTATGTATTTGAGCAAAACCACTAAGCTGTTAGCATGAGACTTAAAGCAAGAACTCATCACATACATACGCTGCCATGAAAAACTGTATGAAGTGCATCCTGGTGCACCTGTGCTGTGGCATATGCTAGCTGTGGGTCATCAGACAGCTACACAAACTTGAAGGCTCTTCCTCCTGCGAGACTGCAGGAGGCTGGGGCTCATAGGGCTGCCGCTCAGCCTCCACATCCAGGTTTATGCAACAGTCTGCAGGAGGTGCAGGAAGGCACTTTGGATCCAGCACCTGTGAGCAGTACCAGCTTCTCCCGGTACAAAGGCAACATCACTGAGCCAAATCACCTCTCTGGTGGATATGGGAAATCATTTTTGTAAAGAAGACCTAGAAAGAGCAACTGTACAGGCTGCTATTATCACAGCTGCCTTGAAAGGAAACATGCAAATTCTGCCTGCAACAGCTTTCAACAGCACCAGTTACAGGCTAAACTCACTCTGGAGTTAGCAAACATAACGCCCAAGAAACAGAAGCTGCATTTGCTTATACCACGGCTAAAATTGGCCTTCTGTCTTCACAACTTTCTTACTTTCACTATAGTGGTTTTAAAACCAGGGAGAAAGAAAACTGGGAAAGAAGAAGGACTTGAAGATTGAGAGGAGGGCCAGACAGAAGTATCTGGGAAGTTGCAGCATGAGCAATGCTATTCAATGCAGTGATTCACAACAGACAGAGCAAGGATGAGGAAAGCACCAAAAGCCCTGACCTCATTAGCCTTGACAGTAGGAAACAGTGCTGGAGCAGAAAGGAGCATGGAAAGAAATGGAGTTACATGATCTGACAACGTGTTTTGGGACTGTGCATTGTGCAGAGCTCTGGGTCGTGGAGCGAGGCTGGGCTCTGCTACCCCCTGCTAGGAATGGGAGAGTTTTAAAGGTGGAGGAGATGAATAGGGGCTTCTGAATGGCTCTCCTTCCCCATTCTGGGAAAATGGAGTTTGTCAAGTGCAGGCTGCAGAGGCACTGCAGGCAACGGAAGGGGGAGCGCACTGCGGCAGGGGGAGCTACACAGGCCTATCGGTAGGATGGAGGAGTGGGGGGTTGTGGAGGGATCACAAAGAAGGGACAGCTGGTTACAAGGAAGCGCTGCTATATGAAATGAGTTTGGCCAATGAAAGCAGCACTGCTTACAGCTCTCGTGTATTTGCAGTTTGAACCTGACAAATGCTTCTGCACCACATCCTGCACATATTCCTGCCGCCATTCCCCACATCACCATGAAGCTGGCCACAGTAGGAACAGCTGCCCTCCTCTGCTAACCCCATTCTTGCTGTCCTTTCTCTCTCCTCATCTCCACGTCCATACGCTTTCTTCACAGCACTGTTTTTTACCCTTCCCTTCATTCTGTGTATTGCCAAGCAAATACTCCAAGTAATGAGACCTTTAAAATGGAGTCGGAGAATGTGAGCTGTGGCCTCTTTGTTCCACTCCACTGCTGACAGTCACTTGGCACACAAACACATAGGTTTTGATCTGTACCTTTTGGAGGGGGGGGGCCTCAAGTCAGAGTTGAGAGCAGACTTAACCAATCCGTACCATGAACCCTAGAGCTCACAAGCACAGCTGGTGCTCAAACAGCCTGCACAGCACCTTGCACAGCCTCTCTGGGGGGCTACCGTGTGCCTGGGGGACAGCACACGCAGCGCTTGCCATTGTGCCATAGACCTGCTGCATTCTTTCAGCTAACCTGAGTTTTCAGGTCAATACAGAAGCAGTTAATCACCATGTGCTAACTCAGAATGATCAACAAAATGTCCTTTATTACCCCCAGGTCCTAAATTTACTTACTGTTTAAAATATAATTTGCTTACTAGGATATGGATGTGCACACATACAGATACAAAGTGAATGTCTCCTGCCCTACACTTTGCAATAGACACTTTCATTTTATTTATTTGCTTTCAATTTCAAGAGTTAGCACAAAGAACACCCATGAATGAAAAGACAAAACCCCAGTTTTCCATACTCTGCTCACGCGTGGCAGGGTGGCTGTCTCATACTGGGCAGACACAAGTGACCCAGGCAGAGGATCATCTCCCCAGGAATTTTCTTGCTTTTTTCTCGACTGATTGAAAACAGTCTGGAGGTCGTCCAGAAGCCCCATTAGTGCAACCTCTCAGCACTCAGAGGAGGACAAGTACAAAAGCAGAGGAATGCACAACTTGACAACAAAGTTATTTTTACGTCTCTAAATGATTACAAGACAAACTAGACAATTTACTGCTTCTGTGCTCTTTATGGAATATTGGATTTGAAATGCAATTTAAAGTCTGACTGGTCCCAGAAGGATTAATGGTTGAGACTTGAACAGAGAACACTCAAGGACTTTTAGGGAAATATCTAATGGTAGTACCTTAACTTTGAATCAGGCCTTTCCTTTACATTCCCCTCTGCTTCCTCACATTCACCACCCCTCTCCTTTTCAAAAACTGCCAGGATTGAACCCTGCCGCTCTGGGATTATATGCCCATCGTGACTTTATAAAAAGTGTACAATAAAAACCTTGCTGCCTTTTCTTCAGCAGCCCCATCTGCAATGGTCACACACAGAGAAAACTAAATCATAGTTACACAAATAAACTACATTTTAGTACAAGCCCAAGCAACCTCCAGAAAGCCTTCACAATACAATTTACGTTCACACCACCTTGGCCTGTCTTAAACTGTAGCACTCAAGCTACCTGCACGACAAACATGTCTTTCTCTCTGAATGAAATTCCCACTCACTTCCAATAAACCATATTTTACTTCCCGTAAACCATAAAATAAGCGTACACGCAGCTTCTCAAAACAACACTGGCTCCCAAAGTTAATGCTGCCTATAGTAAAATGAGTCTGCTTCCAAAATACATACTTTTCATGAAAAATGACTGCAATGCTTACTGCCTTATTTTACAGCACCTGAGAACACTGACACAAAGGTAATTCTGAGGAAATCGGGGCACAGGAGAGGAACCTGTAGTTGCAGCTCCACGGCGCCCTCTGGTCAGACACACACCCGCCGGAATGGCGATGGATGGGCTCACCTACTTGGGGCTGTGGCATGAGTGGTTCTGGGAGAGCACGCAGAAAACGCTTGTGCCCCTATGTGCTGCCACCGGTCATCTTCACCGGCACGCTCCCCAGCCGGCTCACGTGTCCGTGCCTGGCTGGAGCTTGGAAGACGGGTTGCTACGAGACATCTTCCCAGAGCAGACGGGCTACAGCCAAGGATTTCCCTGTGGAGCGGCGGGTGTGAGAAGACAGGTCTCTGTCGCTGCCGGCTGACTTCCCAGCCCCCTCTTCAGGCGCTGAGCCAGCTTCTTGCCTGATTCCCTTCCCTACAGCAGGCTGTAACGCACCACCAGGCTCTGTCCCGCACGATCAGGGAGAGCAAATAACATGTACACTGACCACTGTTTTTTTTACTTCATTTTTCACTCAGTCAGCAGATTAAACTAATTTCTGTGAGCCAGCACAGCCTCAGAAACTGCTCTATTCACATAGCTGAGGAATCCAAGAGCTGAGTATGGGGACAGGAGGGAGCAGGAATAAAAAGAAATACTGAGAAATGTGCATTAAAAAACCCCATCTCTCTGACTGAAAGCAAAGTGTTACAGAATTACAACCAGCGCCATTAAAAATATAACAAACCCACAAACAGCAAAACTCCCCAGTAATAGTGGCATGCACAGATCTCATTTTCAGCAACCCTTCTTCTTCATCCCCTCAGCTGTGCCCAACTAGCTTTATCGGCGTCCAAGGAAAGAACTGGACCAGAAAATGCATCCAAGTTAAATAAAAATACCTGTTTCAGATGTAGCCTGTTTTCACTAGCCCAGCTCACCATTTGGCAGTAAACAATTTTTCTGACACATCTGAAGGCACAGCACAAGTGTCAGAACAAGTGGCTTGTGGCTGGGGGCAAGAAGATTCAGGAGCTGCTTATGCCAGTGCTGCCATTTAAAGGTATGCCTGTGTAACCACAGCCTCCATTCCTCTCAAAAATCAAGCCTCTCAGAAATTCCAGGTGGCAAGCCCCAGTATTTGTTTGCCTTTTATCTTGTATAACCATTTGCCTGATGCAAACAAAGCAGACAGGAGGGCAACGCTGGCATTTGCTTGGGATGACATTTCCCATATGCTTACACAGGGGTCCACAGTGACACAGAAGCACCAGAAAAGACCTGTCAGGCACTCTCGTGTGTGCAGAGTTTGATCACTGGATGTGGGATGGCAGATTCTTGAGAACAAAGGAAAGGTCAGAATTAATTTCTTTCGATTCCGTCTTTAACTTCAATGACATATTGGGAGCTAGTTAGTTCTCAAGGTAACGTTTATCTAAACATGCTCTTATACTGGCTTTGGAGATGTCAAATGTTGGCCTTTGCTGCTAGTCCTAGTAATCAAAATACCAGTTTCTCAGCTAAGTACCCTGCTGCAGAGTTCAGCATAGGGATGTTGCAGTTTTCACCCATGTGAACACGTTTGCACTGCCTGCTGGACACTTTTGATTTACTCAGCAGAAAAAATACATATAAGCAAAATGCTTCCCCAATCCATGTCACAGGAGAAAAGAAAAAGGGGCATGACAGTGTTTCTTTGTAATACTTCCGCACCCAGCTACACATTAATTTCTGACTCACTGACAAAAAGCAAGAGGCCCATCTTAATTGCAAGGTGAGCAAACTGTGACATCTGACAGCCTAGGGATAAAAGGTCTCCTCTTTACCCACAGAAAAGGTACAGCACAAGCACACTCTACATGAGCTTCCCTGCGAATAGCAGGTAGCTCAGTTGATTAATCACACGTGGGCATGTTTAATTAACCTATGCATAGAATTTTAGACTGCAGACAAGGAAGACACTCATACAACTACAGACCTTTGGTCCCCTCAAAGATGTAAAACCAGTTTCCAGAGCAAACTCTTGGCTTTCTCATTTTCACCCATAAGACAGAGGGCATAAAGCATTCATAAAGCACTGAGATTCCATGAACAAAGCCACTAAATGCAGTGCAGCCTATGTTAAATCCCCTCAGTATTTAGAATCAGAATCTGAAGCCTGACACCCCTTTCTCTAATGCAGACTATAATAACAACATGATTTTTATAAGTAGATTCACCTTGTTAACCCCGTAGGTTTTTATTATTTGCACTGTAATAGTTCTTTCCATTCTTCGCACTTTTTCTTAAGCCCTATGGTGTGCACTTGACTTCTTAAGATTTTTGTTACTGTAGAATTTCTACATTCTACATTTTCCACTGGAAATGTAGTCTGTTCTTATCTAAGACACATCCATGTCACCACGTCGTTGCAAGGCACATGTTGCCACCCAGTAGATGTTTGATAAGCAAGCACCCCACAAATGCAAGCAGCCAACACTACAGTTCATTACATAGAACAAGTCAGGAAAGCAGACATGCTTCAACTCTACTCTTTTCCACCTGGATTTGGCTTCTGAAGTATATTCTGTTCTATATATATTTCCATAGAAATCCTCATCTATATCAATTAGGGTTTCTATATTTTTATATATACAAAACCCTCATTGTTTGGGACAAAGTTTAGGACTCCCATTTTAGACTATCTTTAAAAACCAAACCAAAACAAAGAGTCTGTGCACAGGAATTTTGTGCAACTTGAAAAGATCCAAACAGCTTTTCCTTTCCCTCTAATAAATTTTATTGACAGCAGCAAACATTTCATGCCTTTTGTAACAGGTTTTGCTGCTGGAAGCAGCAAAAGTGAGAGAAATCCTCATATTGCACTGACTCGATTCTGCCATCAGTATTTTTCAATCAATTTTTTTTACTTCATTTTGAGCTATTTAAGGTATTTCATATCAATAGTCATAGATTATTTTGAATAAAACTTTGAATCATGAGAGCACTGTTGATCAGTTCAATTCTTTCCCCTTAGCAGAACTCAGCATTCCTATAAATAGCATTTTCTGCATATAAATCTGTTTTGTGAGTCTGATGATTCAGAAGTCTGTAAGGAAACTAATGTGCAACAAAGTTTGTTTGACTATTTTCTTAAAAATCCATCTTTTTTCCCTTTGCTATTGGAAAGTAGACTGCTCATTTACTAGATGAAGCTATAAAAGTACTTTAGAGATTGAGAAAAGTAATTTTCTTAGTTGACTCAGGCGACAAAGCATATTACCACCTAAAGGAAGGCTATAATACTATCAGCAAAAGCATTACTAAAGCTGGATTGTGGCTTGCTTTCTTTGCCTAATTATAATTGCATATATTTTTATTATAAAAGAAGGCTATTTTAAATATAAGAGAGATTAGTAAACTCACACAATGCGTACCCCACCCCCCTTCAAAGACTCTTTTCTTTACTTGGATTAGCATTACGAAGCACTAGATTTGTTTATACACTTCCTAGATGAAACATCCAAGAATTCAGGGACATTTTTCCATCTTCATACATGAGGAATTAGAATCACAACCTTCTATGAATGAACAAGGCTAAATGCTTACCAAAAATGCAGTGACTATTTATCCCCATCTCTTTTTAATTAATCATAGAATCATAGAATAGTTAGGGTTGGAAAGGACCTTAAGATCATCTGGTTCCAACCCCCCCGCCATTATTTCATTCTGATATTCATATATTCTAGAATCATCAGTATTGGCAACAGTCACTTCTAAAGATGCTGACTAGCAATTAACACTTGCTCAATCATTCCCCAAATGTGGTCCCCAGACATTTGTAACTCTGCTTCAGGTTCTGTTGGTTTCCTCCCCATGAAGGAGAAATCTCAGTTCTGAAAGGTGAGAAGGCCTAAAGTGAGGACAGAGTATGCCTCCTCACAGGGCAGTATTATTTGGTCCTTAGCTACTGCTTTTTATTTTTATAATACCTTCATAACAGAATTGATTTTTCTTCTGTACTTCCATTAACTGATCCTCTGAGCAGCCCTAGAGTATTATATGCAGGCTACTAAAAGCCATGAACACTAGCTGACCTGGCCAAGGCAATACAAGGAAAGCAGAAGCACAGCCAAAACTAACCTGGGTCTGTAGCGGCGCAGCCATTTCTTTCAATGTCTCACTTTTCTCCTAACGTCTTTCCTTACCTCTTTCCTTTGATCCTATCCTATTATCCTGCCAAGACAGCCTTTGACATTTTTCCCCCCCAGATTATTCCAATCTCAATTCCAATTATTTTTTTCTCCTTTCATCTATACTGTCACAAGCTCACCAAGAACATGCTTCACCTTTTGCCAGCATTCTTTTCTGATCTTTTCCTAAATTACTGTTTTCTGGTTTTGCCCTTTCATCTGATTCATTCCTTCCATTTAATTTTCACCACTGTTTCCCCTCATGTCATTCCTCCTCCCCCTCCACTACATTCCACTTCATCCTCAGTTCATCATTTTACTCTTGCCCGTGCCTACTCATTCATATGTTTTATCATATATATTTATTTGGTTATTTGTTCACTCCCCAGTGCCCAGTTACTTGAGGAACATATTTTGGTTTTTAACAACACACACAGCACGATATATTCCTCAATACCTTTATGAATAAATTTTTTAAAGGAAAAAATATCT
The DNA here is from genome assembly GCA_028858755.1 of Ara ararauna. Lineage (NCBI taxonomy): Eukaryota > Metazoa > Chordata > Aves > Psittaciformes > Psittacidae > Ara > Ara ararauna. The sequence continues at coordinate 97,224,961 of CM054379.1, forward strand.
TTTCTTTAGAGTTTTAAGCCTAAACACATTTTGGGGGTGCCCAGTTTGGTCCTAATTTTACTTAGCATGTGCTAGGACTCCTGCAGGTTTTAACTCATGATATACAATGCAAAAGTAGACAAAGATTGTTGATGGTTGTTGCAGGTTGTGATTCCAGGTATTTCTTTTGCTTTCTTAGTCCGAACAACAACTGAAGCTGAGCTTCTGTTTCTTATCATGGATCTAAGGTTCTGAAAAGAATAAGGCACTTTTACAGTCTCTTCTTTTATAAAAGTAAGCATGCAGAATAGACAGTGCAGTTCTGTTGTAGCAGACTAAAGAGTCTCACAGTTGATTTATTACTGTTATGACCAGCATGTCGGATGCATTTTGGTCATGCAGATGCATCATACAGTAAAATGGAGACATGTGAAAGAGACAAATGGACATGCCCCAATGTCAAAAGCAGAAAAATCCACACAGTATACTGAGGAAAAATACATGTGAGGAAAAAATGCTTTGTCTTTGATGGAATACATGGAAGGTACAAATCAATAGTTTGTCAGTTAGCAGCTCTTTAATACACATGGATTTTCATCCAAACAGCCTTTTGGAAATGTAGAAAGCAAAATAAAAACCACAAATCCTCAGATTCTATGTTACTAGCTGAGTCAAGGACACACACAATATAGTCAATAAAAGTGGTAGCATACTGAAATCATAGAGGATATTCATGTACCAGAGGACTAGACCATAAGTATCATCTTATTTCTCCAGGGCAAGTATCAGCAAATGTCTGTGAAAGACAGGAATATAGCTACATTACCCCCTATGACATTTTGAACTGATGGAAAACCAGGTCTGTAGGACTTCACTTTGTTCTGCAAACCACACAGGACAAACAGAAATAACTTGAAAACAATAAAAGACAGACACAGACCAGCTGAGAGCCATCTGGGATGGCAGCAGGGTACAGCACAGAGGCTGCATAACTTGCCTGCTTGCAGCTGTACATTGGGGTCCCTATGAAAGCCAGGCCAGAAGACAGCATGTGCAGTTCTAGTTCTAATAATCCCAATGTGGACTTGGTGCCAATCTCTTCACTTAAGCTGCAGGTGAAAATGCCGTTACTACAAAAGTGCACCTGAAACAGCCACCTGGATGCAAACCCAGGAAAGCCTGAGCAATGAGAGTGTGGGGCAGCATGACAAGAAACAAACAGGGAAATCAATTAGATTTGTACTAAGAAATGCATGTAAACTGGAAATGATAAAAGATTTGATGGTGAACGTGGTTCAATATTCATATGAAGCTACTGAATGCACTGGCAAGCAGGCACAACTCGTATATGAAAACCATGAAAGATCAATCTGAAAGTAGTACTAGATTGTAACAGGGTCATCTGAAGGGCAGGAGACAGTTCTGCTGGCAGGGGAGGATTGGGTGCTTGGAATAATGACTGCTGATGTAGGACCTCTCTTTTGTGTATTACAAAAGACAAAATGAATGGAGCAAATAAGGCTAGGGTTCAAGAGAAAAAGGATAGTCTTATATTTTAAGTTGCTTGAAGCAGCACAGAATATTTGGATACCACAGGTGGTGGTCCAGAAAGCCACTCTACATGAGAGAGACAGGCCAGGGCTGTCACACATGTCATTTTCTGAGGAGTTAGTTTGAGCCCTTGGGGTCTAATCTTGTTCACAATGACACCAATACATATTAAGTGCTACACAGTGCTGTCTTTAAATTAACAACCAAAATAAGCAACTGACTGTGTGTGAACAAACTGACATCAAAATAAGTGGATATCCTGGCTCTCACCTGCATCTTATTTCTTCATCTATAAAATGGGAAATAAGGTGTTCCTATATTTCCTGTGAGCATCATAAACATTTACTCTTGAATATTCATGAAGCATTCTTATTCCAGTGCTAATACCACAGGAAGAAAAAAGGAGACAAATTTGTCCCCAAATGAGGTCTTGACCAGTGTTCAAAACAAAACAAAAGACAATAAAAATGATAGTGAAATGAAATATTCCTCACATGCTTACAAGAGCATAGAGAATCTATGTGCATTGAATTTGATAGGGAAGAAAAATGATGTCATAGTCAACTAAAGTCTGTATCCTAAATGCAAACAGCTTGATGGTACAAAAAGACATGATACAGAGAATATATTTTCACATACCATAAATGACTGTTTCATGGACCAACTAGAGAATGCATAAGCTGAGAAGCTACTCTTGATTTATTTTGAGCAATACATAGTATTGCATAGTACTGATTCAATCTGCAGCTATCAAAAAGCCCCATGAAGGATGACCACACTGTACTCCAGCTCACTATCTTTGTAACAACATCATCTGCATCCCACAAGCCAATTCTGGTAACATTTAATTTCAGAAGGAAGACCTTTATAACACAAGGAATTATGCCAAGAGAAAATCAAAAGCCAAAGAGAAAAATCTCTACACGTTTCCAGGCAATACTTGGAAACATTTTAACAGAGGCTCAGCATAAATGTATATGACTACCAAAACCAACCCCTTCTCCCAAGACATGGTGCAAGCACAGATGAAAGAGAAGATAAAGAAGAACCTTAGAGTTAAAATGGTATCCTTCAGTAAGTAGATTGAGAAAAGGAAAGAGAGAAAAGTAAAATTAAGCTCAGGCAAGCTGAATGTAAAACTATATACAGTGAATCAAAAAGATTTTGAGGAAATAAGGATACTGAAGTTGCAGAATGTATTGCTATTGTGCCTGGTGTTTTGTGAGGGAAAAAATACGAACAGATTTCAAAAGCAATGCACAAAACAAAGGAAAAACACAGCCCAACACCACAACAGCTTGCTGAACTCTGTGACAAGGCAGTTCCTAACCTACAAATTTCTAAAGGGATATACAGAGTAAGGGGAATATCATTCTCCACTTGTTTCAGTTGTTACACTCTGTAAGCGTGTGGGTCTGCTAACCCCAGCACTGCAGAAGAATGACCTTTAGTTTGGTTTCATCGTCTTATGGCTGAGAAGAGTTGCTATGTGACTCTTTGCTTAGGAGCCATTCATTTTGACAGCCTGACATTGCAACCATCATACTGGCTTTTTACATGATTTTGGTCACACTCAAAAAGTTGTGGACAACGGCTCAACACCCAAGTGGAGACCAGTGATAAGTAGCATTACTCAGGGGTTGGTACAGGGACCAGCACTGTTCAACATCTTTGTCAGTGACACGACAGTGCACTATATAATTACTAATATTTGCACATTATATATAGTTTATATTCTGTACAAAGGAAGGAGAAGATGCTGAATGCACTCTCTTCTTAAGCATAAGCATTAGAGGCAATCACCCTATAAGGATAAGCAATAAGAGTTGGAAATGATGGAGTGTAGCATGATATGCCATTGTAGGAGCTTTTCTTCCAGATGGATTTTAGAACAAGCTTAATGTCATTCACTTTCCAACAAAGATGCTGTGTAAATTTCACAACACAACAAGGTGCTGTAGAAGCCTAAGTTTAATTTGAAAATTGAGACAGGATATTACCAGATAGACCCGGTATTAGCATGATTGAGGCAACTCCCTGTTACAAAGATGAAGCTTGGTAAGTAATGCTATATAAACTGGCAAGATTTGTCACATGGGTTTACGTCACGGTACAGTTGTACTGGCTGCAACAACCCAAGGGTAGGCATGGTTGAGTATTCCTTCAGAAGTATTCATCAAATTGAAACCAAAGGGTGTAGTCAAACAGTGTCAGCTTGGTTTGGACATTTATTAATGCTCTGACTCTTTTGACAATTTCTCCTATAACTTTGAGTGCATAATACTTTAATTGCAGGTTTGAAGCAGATACATTGATTGAGCTAAGCACCAAAAAGAGCTAGAAGAATGCAAAAACATGTACACAACTTTAGAAGTCCGAGTGTCTGTGTTATGTAACTTGATGGTCTTCACAGACTACTGTCACTGAATAAGGCACAGTTCTAGGAAGACAGTCAGGCTTCAAGTGGATATGAAACATATGAGAACCACATGAATGGACAAGACAAAATTCACTGTCAGTAAATTAATCTGGTTTTTTTTGACTGCTATGTAGTACCATTAGCCTCCACCTCTTTTCAGGATGAGATTGCGTTAGTGCTTTTGCATATAAGAGAAAGCATTGGGTGCCAAAATTTCTGGAAAGGGAGCACAGCTACCTAACAAATGTTTTCTGAGCTCAGATGGCCCTGGCAGCTCTTACTAGCTCTTCCAGTAACTGTAGGTAGGAACTTGCATGCTATCCATATGTTTTACAAATGTCACAACTAATTTCTGCTAATGCCACCCATTACTGGTTCCTCTGTACTAAAAGTGTCAGCTACTCTAACCAACTAATGCCACACAGGAAGAATCCATTCCAGCATCTAAACTATCAAGCAAGATCTGGAGATGTTCCTTGCGGTATGAACCTGCTGTGTTGGAGAAGATTAGTTACTACCAGACAAAAGCAATTTGGCTGTTCACAAGATAGCTGGATTACAACACTCATAGTCATGCTGAAGCTTACGAAATACTAAAGTGCCTATTTCTGCCAAATCCATGAATACACACGCATTAGTAACAGAATCAAGTGCATACTGAAATTGTGTACCAAAATACTCATCAATCAATCATGCCAGACTTTTTCTATTATAAATTTTAAAGCACAAGAGCTATGATACTGTTTCAACTAAACACCTAGCATCTTAACAGTGCCACACAGTACACCTAGATTTAATTCATAAAAAAAAGGTATCAGGGGACTGGAGCACCTTCCGTATGAAGATAGGCTGAGAAAGTTGGGGCTGTTCAGCCTGGAGAAGAGAAGGCTGCATGGAGACCTCATAGCAGCCTTCCAGTATCTGAAGGGGGCCTATAGGGATGTTGGGGAGGGACTCTTCATTAGGGACTGTAGTGAGAGGACAAGGGATAACGGGTTCAAACTTAAACAGAGGAAGTTTAGATTGGATATGAGGAAGAAATTCTTTACTGTAAGGGTGGTGAGGCAGTGGAATGGGTTGCCCAGGGAAGTTGTGAATGCTCCATCCCTGGCAGTGTTCAACGTCAGGTTGGACATAGCTTTGGGCGGCATGGTTTAGTGGGAGGTGTCCCTGCCCCTGGCAGGGGGGTTGGAACTAGATGATCCTAAGGTCCTTTCCAACCCTAACTATTCTATGATTCTATGATTATTTACCTATGGGTCTTTGAATCAATGACTACAGATATTGGAAAGCATATGACTGGTATTTTATAATGCAAAAGTACACATTACTAACAGGTGGGTACTGTCCCTGTAAACACAGCCATTCCTCTCAGCAAAGGTATTTTTAAGTAAAGTCTACAGACACTGCAGAGCTTAGAATTAGAATTTATTTCTTGCCTATCTGGCTCTGATGGGCACAGAGTTTTTTGCTTAAATGAACCTTCTCCCTCTCTGTAAAACAAGCCAGAACAACCCAAGGCCCTGTTGCCTTCAGAATTTAAATTATAATGAGTTTTTTGTTGTTGTTTGTTTTTCTCTCTATTGGTTGTGGAGAACTCTGTAAGGCAGGCTATGCCTAAATCATAGAACGGTCAGGGGTGGAAAAGACCTTAAGATCATCATTTAGTTCCAACCCCACTGCAAAGGGTAGGGACACCTCACCCTAGACCGTGTTGCCCTAGGCTCTGTCCAGTTTGGCCTTGAACACTGCCAGAGATGGAGGAAGGAATCTTCTTAAAGTTCATGTGCTTCAGACTCGTAAGAGAAAATAAGCTCTTTCATATTGTGATCTATTATGGTGCCTAGTCTGGGGATTTTTGTGTGTCCAGTGGAAGCTCTATTCCCAGATAGGCATCTAGCTTCTTATAGAACCTATAACTAAAATTGGACTATCAGCAACATTTTTGGGTTTTTTTGAGCTAAAATACATCTAAAATAGGCAGCAGGTAATGGTAACGGAAGGTATAATGTTCACCTCAGCCCCTCACTTGGAATTGCACAGGAGGATCGATACTCCAAGGAAGGTTCAAAATCCTGTCCTATAATCAGAAGTTTAAAATAATTCTTTCACAAGAAAGGGCAAGATATTCTTTTCTAAATATATGGGGTGACAGTTGAAGGAGCAGAAGCAGAGCAGGGACTGGAAGCCATACCAAATGAATTTGTGACTGCTATAGAGTCATCTTTAAATGCATACAGGTATTTTCTGCAAACTGCAGAGCTTGAATAGGAGCGACTGAGAGAATGCCACTACAGAATACCCTCTGCACTTCCAATCCTTTGTGATTGCAAACTCTGTTTTACGAAGTTCAAAGTTTTTCAATACTAGCTTACACAATTTGCTTTCTGTCAGGTAGTCAGCTCTTCTTCAAGCTGACAATTTAGAAACCTTCAGACAGAGCAGGATTTTTAACCTAACCTCCTGCAACTCAGGCAGGTGCTCTGTGTCAAAGACATTTTGCGTATCTACTGACTGTCTAAGTTGCAACAAAAATACTACCCACCTGCTCTTTTCAGCCACATTTCATAGGGCTGGTCGTGACTTACCTTACACTGCAGCACCTAGCTCCCCAACTGAAACAAGTGAGAAACACTGCGTATGAGTTCTCATGGGATTTAGGTATAAAAAGAATGCTAAACATTTCCTTGCTATCATGACATTAGTGGATGTGTGCACACTTAGCAACATTAACTGAGGTAAAAAGAGTTTAGGTGCCTAATAGAAAGATGTTTTCCCAAAACCCAATGAAGCAGGAGTTTCTGAATGTTAACGTGTTACCAAGATAGTAGATCCTCAAATACCAGAATCTCTTGATGCAAAACTGGGATCTGCTTCCTTCTTTTAAGATGGGATGCAACTAGTTTTGCAAATTCTGCTCGGTATTTCTCATTATGCAAAACTCTGACAAAGTTATTATGTGGTTCTAAGAGGTAAAAAACATAATGAAATCTTTCATCTTGGAACTGGCTTTAAGATTGCTTGTCACAGGCTCAAGATTGTTGAGAAAATATCAGGAAACACTCTCCAGCAGCAACTAATAAGGTCTAAATCAAATCATGCATCTACTCTGTTGTGGGTATGCAAGAAATATAAAACAAAAATAAAAAGGAACAAGGCCTGATTCATAACAAATCAAAATATAAAAATGAATTTAAAATCAGGTGTCAAAGGCCTTGCCAGTACAATTTTCATTAGCTGCCCTTTGAGCACTCATATTTTAAGGCATAGCTTAGGGAGAGTTTTCAAAAAATGTCGATATTTAAAATCTGAAAGGAATGGAAGAGATTTCTCCCCATCTGTTCAAATCCTCCTTCGCTTAACTCTGCGAAACTCAGATCTAAATTACTCGCTTCCTTCGGGAGGACTCACCCCTATTCTACTGGTCCCCTGAAAGGATTCTGCTTACTTGTTACTGAAAAATCATAGGAGAAAATCAGTCAACATTTGGTACTGCTGAATTTTAAAAGAGCAGGAGCTTATCTCATCTTCAGCACCCTTCCCTCTCACAGTCTTGGAGAATCCAGCCCAGGAAAGACTGATAAAGCAGTGGATCTACAACTCCATTCAATGCCTCCCCTAAAACCATAAACTGAACTTCAGCTATCAAGAGCACTCTTTACACTGTTATGGAGTATGCATCAGATAATATTATTTTAACGGTAGATCTGGACAGGACATCTCTTCTAGAACCAGCTTCAGGATTCCAGTTTCCCATTCTGTGAATGGAGTGTATTTTCTTTTTAATCTTTTCAGTGTTTTTACATCGATTCTCAACATTATCTTCATATGAAGAAGAATTAAAAGCTTTCTCAGAATCATAGAAAAGCCCAAGTTAGACGTGTTCTCAGAAGATCATTCCTCACAATATTTGTGGGAAAGGGAGCCTATATGAGATTATCGAGCATCTTATCCAGGCACATCTTGAAAACCTCCAGCAACAGGGACTCTACCACATCCCTGGGGAGGTTGTTCCAGTGATTAATTGTTCTTACTGGTAAAAATTTAAAAAAAATTAAAAAATCTACTTTCTTACATAGAGGTGAATGTACTTAAAAACAGAAATTTATGTTTTTCTTGCAAATCATTATGGATCTATTAAAATCAGCTTTGAAACCAATCTAGACCTTTCCCATGCACCAGGGAAAAATACTCATGAGGCCACTCCTCATGGGCTTGACTTCTTTCTCCTTAAAATTATTGGTGTGAGCTCTTTTATAAGCAGCTCACAGTCCACTGTCCCCGTATTTAGGACATTGTCTTCAATAATGACTCCAAATATTCTGTGCTGAATGTAAATCAATGTCATCATGATTTACTCTACCAATGGCTTTCACAAAACCCCAAGTCACTCAAAATCCAAACATCTTTTAGGCACCAAGAAACTTATCAGAAAGTGCCATCTCTTACTCCTATAGCTTAATCTTTTCCAGAGAAAACAGCAGTTTCTCCCAAATGGTGAAATCCACGTTCTTAGGGTTTGCAGTAAACAAAGGCTCTAGGTTTAAAAAAGTGCTTAACTCACAGCTTGTTTCATAAGGAGAAACTGGACTGATGTTCTCAGGTGATCTCAACCTTTTCTAAGACATAACACATTTTTTTCAGTTCTTGTATAATATGTTAAAAATACATCTTCTTCCCACTCCCCCACAACTAAACAGGGAAAGGGAACATGGCTGTGTCCAAAGGTAAGAAGAAACTCACGTCCCACAAGCATCACAGCTCTGAAACTATGCAGCACTTTAAGTGTGCCAACAGAAGCAGACAGAATACAGGACTAAACACATTTCATCTGATATATAAATCATATTCGCTATTGCTGTCCATCGTGCATCATTAAAACAGAAGCACAGGAAAAAATAAAACCACTAAAAAATTTCTAGGCATTACATGAACTCTGAGCTTTCTGGTGCCATGGCGGATTAAGCCTATCTAAACCAGTTTCCAATGGCCCTGCCTCCCTTGCCAACCCCAGCTATGTGTTTCCGATCTGTGTTGTACCCTGTATTTATGCCTCCGAGATGATACACTCAGTAATGCAGAAATCTAATGCAAATTACAAGCAAGCCAGCCAAAAAAAAAGCAGTCTGTAGCCAAATCAGCCCCCTGAACTGTCTTGCCATATGATCACTGGTGCAAGGAAGAAGGCAGGGACAACATATGGTGGGGAGGGCAAAGAGGAGGCTGGGATCATGCAGCTGCTGGTATATAAACTGATGTAATTCATCATGGAATGGTATGTGTTAGCGTTCGCAATCCAAGTGCAAAAATAAAAGCACAAAAAGCTCAATTTTCTACTAATTTCTTTATCTCCCTGCAATAATACAACTTTTTTGTTTCTCTGTTCTGGTTGTATCTGGTTAAGGGGGAGTGTAATCCTGGACAAGTGTGCATGAGCTGCTGAAAGGGAGGCGGTAGTTGTGCCATCCCTGGAGACATTCAAGGCAGGCTGGGTGTGGTTCTGAGCAATCTGATTTAGTTGAAAATGTCCCTGCTCATTGTGGGAGGTTGGACTAGATGACCTTAGAAGGTCCCTTCCAACACAGACTATTCTATGATTCTATGAGTTAACAGCAGCACATGTGATGTGGTGATTAGAACCTGCCCTTGCACAATAACTTTAAATTAATCTCCATTTTCACTGCTATTATTCAATAGCTGTTACTCGAGTTAGATGATTTTTTTAATCACATTATGATACAGACTCCTCTTTCATATCTGCCTCCATGAGCACTGAAAAAAAACAAAAACGTGCCTTGCAAATATATATGTATATAAAATTATTCATGAAAAGGGAATATTGGGGAAAAAGTGAACAGAAAAGGAATGGAGCGATGCAAATTGAAGAAAGGAAATCCACTGGAATGTCTTAAAAAACATTAACACTGTCAGCTAAACTAAGATCATAATTAGTAAGGGATTTAGATTCTGTACATGTAAGAAATGATACAGCAACCTGCTAATTGGAGACAATAATATTCAAATGTTACTGAGGAACAAAGACTGGTACATAATTACGTGCAAGGAGTAGGAGGGTTACAAGAAATGTTTCAATCTAGTAGACTGAACCACAGCTGAGAAAAGGCTAGAACAATAACCTTGAAAACAAGCATTAAAAAGCTACTGTCACAGCAAAAGGAGGATAAAGAAGAACATGTTTGTTTACACAGCAAGCCAAATTTTGCCTAGAGGCAGACCGACCCTACAAGAGAGCCACAGACATATACGCATAGTATTTGTTTGCAGATGAAAGTAAAATAGTTTTAACTATAGAGAAGCAAAACTTCACACCCTAGGACTGCAAGTTGCAAAGGTTCTATAAAAATAATATCATAGTTTATAGCCTGTTTAGTAATAATTTTGACAACAAACGTGCAATTGATTTTTTAAAATTACTGATACACTTTTTTTAAATTACGACTATAGAAAACAAATGCTCAAATCTGGCTTCTGATGTCTGTGCTGCCATTAATAATCACTCATTGTCCCTGAGAGACAGAGACAGCAAGCAACCTCACCTAACAGTGATGTAAAAAGAAATTCATTAATACTGTATTTACGGAGTGCTCACCACAGTGAGGAGTAGCATGGAAAAGCCTGTGAGGAAATTAATCATTCTGCATTCAGTGAAGGATCTGGCAGATGTGCAATAAAGAAATCCTGGAGACATACATAAAATATGAAGATAAAAGAAGATCCTAGCCATTACTAGCAGAAATAATATCCCCTGAATGAGCATCATCTGCCTTGGACATTAAATATTTCACATATTCTCATTCAATACAATGGAAAAACTTCTGATTAATTTGGTAAGATTATAGCAAGTACCAGCCAGGTATTCTGTGCAAAATATAGAATTTGATAATTGTCATGGGTTCAGCAACAGCAGTCATTTTTCTCCTTCTTGGTAGCGGGTGCAGCACTGTGTTTTTGACTTTCAGCCTGGGAGCAGTGCTGATAACACCAGTGTTTTCAGTTACTGCTTGGTAATGTTTTGGTCTGGCCAAGGACTTTCGGAGTTTCATGCTCTGCCAGGGAGGAGGGGAAGCTGGGAGGAAGCAGAGACAGGACACCTGACCCACACTGACCAAAGAGAGGTATTCCATGCCATAACACGTCATGACCAGGATGAAAAAACGGAGAGCAGAGACCCGGAAGGGTGGGTATGCACTGCGTGGTCGGGCTTGGTACTGGGCGGTGAGCGATTTTATTCTTTCCTTGTATTTGCCTTGTCATTATTATTATTGGTGGTAGCAGTAGTGGTCTTGTGTTATACTTTAGTTACTAAACTGTTCTTATCTCAACCTCTGGGAGTTGCATTCTTTTGATTCTCCTCCCCATCCACCTGGGAGTGGGGGTAAAAAAGAGAGGGGAGTGAGTGAGAGAACGGGCTGTGTGATTTACAGCTTAAAGCACGACATAATGTAATTAAGTCTATCATAAATATATGTTCTGGAACTAGTATTTCTTCATTTCTCCATGCTTAATTTTGCAACTAAATAACACCTCCACATCACAGCAATTATTAGCTAATGTTTATTCTCAGCACTCAGGAGCTCCTGTCACCACAGTCCTAGGTGTCTTTTGTGTTAGCACAGTAAATCAATCCATGTTTCACACAGCAGCTGCTAGACTGCTTCTGTAATCAAGATACCCTGTTTTACAGCTAGCTCAAGTGATTCAGGGTAGCAAAGACATGACAAAAGAAGGCTTAACTGTGGCAACAAACCTGCAGATTCACAGCTAGCTCAGTTATCTGTACTAACATTGCCCTGTAAATTACTGATTTTATTTTACTCTACATCAGTTCTTCTCTCCCATCCACATAAGTTATGCTTTGTCTTACCCCATCAGCTCAAATCTGAAGTCAGATTTCAACTTTCTCCTCTGTTAATCAGTAGGGACGGCTGCTGGAGAGGAAGGATGTGTAAGGAGGACTCTAGGATGCATCCCTGGGTTGGAAAAGGTCTATCAAAGCTGCTTTCTATAGTACTTCAGAAATGGGGAGAAGAGGCAAGGGGGGTCCATGCATGCCTGTCTAGAAAAATGAAAGATATGCTAGAATAATCTGGCTGGCAGAAATAGTCTCAGTATCTGTGCTGAGACGCAGCAATACTGTAACATATGATGGTTCCCAGTAAAAAATAAAAAATACAAAAAAAAAAAAAAATCAACCACTCACCAGTGCATCAGACAATATCGATGACCAACTATAGCTCTTCAAGCAACCACGTACAAACCCATGTCATTGTGTCAAGACTACGACTTTTACCTTGGCTACTTAAGTCAGAAAGGGCGCACTACCTGAAGATGCAGCAAGGTAGATAACCACAGGCTGATGAGCTGCAGCATCTTTAAAGGTTCCCAGGCTGTATATCAGCAGGTATATCCTATGGCTGACACCCAAATTATCCCTCATCTTGACTCCAGGAACCCGCCTGCAAAGCATGGGGACACAGCTCACGTGTTCTCATCACCCAGTGTTCCGAAAAGAAAGGCAAGGCTCTTCCACCTTCCCTATATGCAGTAGAAACTCTCTCTTACATTTAGAACGACAACACACTACCTGGAGACAGTGAGTTTCACTGCAGAAAGAGGCTAGCCTATGCTTACCTAGCAAGGTGAAAGCAGGCTCAGGAACACATGAAGCTCCCAGAGTCCCACAGGCTATGTATGTAGTTTCTCCCCATGCTATTCCCATGGCTGAGGCACAGCCGGTGAATTACAGAGTAGTGCTTGGACTTTCCTCTGCCTAAATTCAGCCAGACACTGCAAGTGGAAGTTTGGGTCTTTTCAGCCAAAGGTATTCTGGTTCACCACCACAAGAAGCTTCAAATCTTAGCTGAGCTATTGATATATTTACTGCTTTCTTTCCCACAAGAGGAATATTTCTATCAAAAAAGGTGCGTGGTGTTGTCTTTCGTAAGACAAATTGACCAGTTGCAGGGGGAAAAACCCCCATAATTAGTCATCTTCATGAATATACGTGCCCAAATGACAATGCGCAGTTCCCTTTCAAGGAGCAAACCTGACTGATTTTTGAGTATGCAGGTGGCCAGTGACTCATGAGTAAAGAGATTAATAATTTCAGTAGACAGATCTTCCAGGATGGCATAGCAAAGCTTAATGATATGTTTGTCCTCAGCTACGACAACAGTAGCAGCTAACAGCAATTTTTTTCTACAGCAGACATTAAAAAGTCTAATATAGGCACGTTTTCCATTTACTGTGTTATTAATACCAATGAACTAATAGAATTTGGGGTAGCTTTTTTTTTTTTATTTAAGCTAGCCTACCAGTCCAGTTACCTTCTATTTGACACAAGCAGGACACACACTGAGTCTGCTCTTCATACATAGTCTGCTCATTTAAACATAAAATTAAGACAACTAAATCTGATTAAGTGTCAAAATTAACATATCTCCTTTCAGGAATGCAGAACTGAATAGAGATTTATCTAGCTTTCCTTGAGATAAAAACCAAACAACAAACTGAAATTGTGTGTGTGCACACAGTTTATGCAGGTGAAAGAACTTCATCAGAGCTGGCAATCACCATGTCATCATCAAGACATTCAAACACAAAAATTGTAGAAATAGCAAACCAAAACATAGATTGAGAGGAAAAAAACCCACCCCAACATTCATAGAGAGAAAATCAAGATGTTATAATATTGCTCTTTGAAAGGCCAACAGCACACAATGATATCTACAATTACAGGGTTCAAAAACGATGATGGCAAAATTCACAAAAATTGCTATCTAGAAGTGACTGTCTCCTATTCTTTGTAGCTCAGAGCACTCAAATATATTGATTCCTTCATTTCAGTACTCTAAAATTTCCTGTCGTAGAAATCTGAATGAGGCAAATTTGAACCTCGTAAAATTGTAAAAGCCTATGTTCTGTCTGTTTGCTAATTCAAAAAGTTCACAGGTCTGATTAATTCCCACATAAACAGAAGGAAGTGTTAATAACAAACATCACTCCCTTTTCTAGCCAAAAGTTTTGCTCACCTTTTTTTTCAAAGAGGATAGTTTTTGATATTGGGTATTCTCAGTAAATGATAGCTAAAATACCTATTGCCAGGTACATCAAGGTAAATGTACAGGCCCCAGCTGTCATCTCTTCTGACTCATGCAATTTGGAATGTTAGAATCGGAGGGAAAAGAAACCACTTTTTCAAAAACAATTTTACTGCCATTGATGCTAGAACACCTACTTCTTTTTGAACGCATAAGAAAAAGATAATTCCTTTCATCGCAGATGTCTGACAAAGCTGATGTACCTTTACTGGTTATCAAAGGATCGATACTACTTTTGGTTATGTAACAGAAATAATCAAAGCCCTAGAATAGGCAGTGTCGCAAAATGACAAGTCTCTGTATTTATTACATTTAAATAACTTGTCAGTCTTGATCAAAAGATGATCACTTTAAGGACTTCCATAAGTAATGTTCTGTTACTTACCCACTTGGGAGATTACAAGGAATTTAAACAAATAAAGATTGATTTCTTTGGAAAAGAGTGTTCTTTATTCTTTACCGTAAAAAGACATGTTTTGTTAGGATGTTGCTACACATAGCAACTGCTTTGCTTAATTTACATTTTAGAATTCCCTTTGTGATCCAGTTAGTAATCTGTGTCAAAAATGATCACCATCAAAATACATAGGTTCTTTCTGCCTTTCGAAAAATGTATCCTACCCTTAAAATCTTATTTTTATCAGATTATACAGACAATTAATGTATTTTTATTCAGGCGAATTGTGTACAAGACTGCTAAAACTCCTAAGAGATTCTGATTTCTTTCTGCATTTCTTAAGCTGTCTGCTATTTTTCCCCACAGTTTTACATAAAGCAAGTCTATTCATGTAGTGCCAGTAATCTCTCTTTGGATAGGGATTTAAGCCTCAAAGCAATGACTAGGAAAGCAGACACCTAAGAAATACATGTAGCACAGAAAACCTTGTCAGTTAAATCTGACTGACAGACTATTCTCTAATGCTTTGGAATCATCAGTACCATAGGTATGTCAGTTTATTAATTTATTTTGCTATTGCTCAAAAAAGGAAACCATCTCTTCCCACAGTAATTACAGCAGTCTCTCAGGTTACTTCGCCTACCATTGGAATGGCTGTACTGAATTTAAACATCTATCTAATCACTGCACCACCTTTTTAACCACTTGCAAACTGCAAACAACAACTACAATCATAAGAGTTCCAGATTCTTGAGAACTATGGAGCAGAGAAAACCGAAGGATTATAGGGTAACAGTGCTAAACCAAGAGTGTGCATTTTATACATCATCTGAGGCTGTATTTTGGGTAAAAGGCACATTACATATCAGTCAATGGCATAACAACACAAAGACCTTGGTCTTACCCTTTGTTTTCAAGTCGTTTAATACCTTTGATTCCACAGGCAGTATGTCGCTCACTAGTTTTATCTCAATATTTCGGGACGCCAGTTCAAGCAATTTTTCAAAAAGACGCTGACCCTGGGAAGAAAATTAAAGGAAAGCAGAAGTTGTGAGACAGAACTGTTCAGACCGCAAATGAACAAATTAAAGTTAAAACAGAAACATACTGCACAGCAGCTGAGTAAATATGTTTCTAGCTATGGTTAAATCTACCCTCAATGTTAGCAACTCAAACCACCTTTTATTGGAGAAACAATGTTTTGAAGGCCAAATGTGCTACATCTTTTTCCCAGATTATACAATACCACTGATGACAGGCGACAGACAGAGAAGGAAGTGCCCAGATTTTTCATGCTTCATAAACGTATTCTTATATTAACTTTCTTCTAAATAATTACATTCTCTTAAATCAGAACAAAAAGGAGAAGGAGAAGAGTTTATTACACTTATTCGGTATTGAACGATTTTTTTGTAATTGATTCTAACCATAGTACAGTACATTTTCAAGTGATCACATGCTCATCTTTAGATGAGCTATATCATGAATGAAAACAATGATCTACATGTTTTTCATATGCTTTCCCTTTTTACAGTGTTATAAATCTACTATTTAAGCCCTATTTCTAACCAAGAACAAAAAAAATGAATCCCATACTGAGTTAGTTACTTGTTAAAATAGAAATCAAGGCCTTTGTTTCACTTGAAAAATAAAATTTTGAGTCACCACATTTTTCCACATCTGAGAAAGAAAAAGTACACCTGATTGCATAGTAAATGTTTAATTTTTAGATTCAATGTTTTAACTTTAAGAAGAATATTTAACTAAAAGCATCTAACAACAATTTGAAGAATGAAATATCCAGTAACATATATGAAATATGCTGTGTTACAACCACCACAGTTAAAGCCTGTTTCCTTGTTGCCCTTCTAGCTGACTACAGCAGACACCAGTAACAGCAGCCAAGTACACAAAAACTTTGGGTTTACACAGCTAACAAAGTGCCTGCCCTACCTATACAGTTCACTTTAGATTCAATATCATGACGACCCCAAGGTAAATCAAAAAACCAACAGTCATACCTACTTTCAAACAAAGATGTAGAAGATAAAGCTTTCCACAGAAACATGTTAGATAATTCTCTGAACAAACTGTTACTCTCAAAATCTTACAAGGATCTTTCTATTCAACAAAAATAGCCAAAGCAGTTTGTAATCTGACTTTGCATGGACTTGCAAAACCTCACACAGAAGCCCTACTCTTGCATCAAACCCAGAAGCAGCCAACAGTGGAAAGCCACCCTTTGCCCTGTAATTGCCCGCACAGATTGACACTTTGAGACTTGCTGAGCCTTAAGCGTCAAGCAGTCACAGAAAGTAGCTCTTCACCTGTCTACACTACAGACCTATTTTTTAATATTCACTTATTTTGAATATGTGGCACAATAAGAATACCCAGCTTCCTAAAAACTCTTTCTCAAAATTACGGGGCAGCCAGGGACTGCAATGAAACCACAAAACTACTGTTTACATTTTACTTCTGTAATACATGCCTGCTTGCTGGCTCCAATCCACAGCGTAGCTTCCTGCTCACCCCAGGGTTCATATGAACTTAGTAGTCAACAAGATACTGCCATAAAGAAAGCATTGGACAAAACAAGAAAATAAAGACAAATGCTTTGCATGAAGCTCCGAATTTTCTTATACTCGGATTCAGCATTTCTTGAGGTGTGTAGGTGGTCCCATATGTAAAAAAAGACACACATGGTTTAACTCACACACTCAAAAGCCCTTACTGAGTTCCTGGGTAAGTCAAGGAGTGGTTTTCCCTCAAATGCCTCCTGAAGCTAGAAGGACCCTTAACTGTCATATCAGTGATTGTGCTGTACTTTTTGAAGGAGAAGAGGAGCAGATGTTACCCAAAGTAAGTTAATGAGACAACAGCAAGGAGGGGGTGGTTGTTGCATACAGGTATGCAGCAGCTCTATTGGAATCCTGGGGGAGAAGAGGGGAGCTGGCCAGTATTCCTGGGGGCTTTACTTCAAGCCAAGATGATCTGTTCTGCAGTTGCTGCAGACATGCACTGCTAGACTAACTGAATTAGGGAACAGCAATCACTATATTGTCTGCTGGGTTACCAACCCACACCTGGCTTCGTTCTCCAGCTCTCCAAGGGCCATAGCCGATGACATGCCAAAGCTCAGGCAGCCTTTGGACACACTTCTTCTGTGAACAAGGACTGGAGAAACCAGTAGGTTTAGTTTTCATTAGTTATATCTTTGCAAAGAGTGAGCAGGAAAAGCTGAGTAAAAGGCTTGCATGACATAAATTAAATACATATATATGTAGAAACAGCTACTTGGAAAAGGTTCTATATGTTGATTTAATTTACTTGGTAGAAAGACAGACACTTTTTATTTAGGTTATTTGCAAAAACTGATTTTGACTAGAAGCATTGTAGAAAGCTCTAGCATACAAAAAATAAACACGGAAAAGGCATTTATAAATTTGATGGAAAGTGATTCACAGTATCAATACAAATTAATGCATTAACTGTTCCGCTAAGGAAATGCTTGGAAAGTTAACACCTAAAGCTAATAAGATTAATTGCTTCAGGGGATGGTTCTTTAGGGCTTTTCCCCCTTGGTGATTATTTTTGTTTACTGCCACTTCTATCTGCACAAGATTTTATTTATGTATGATTTACAAAAGCTTCAATAAACAAGCCTGGACTTCCTGTAATAATTTTAGTTCGGACCCAAAAGAACATGGCAGCATTTCCTCATTTTAACCTGATCTTAGTATGCCCTGATGTGACCAACACAGTACCCTTGATGGATCACCTGGCTGTCTCTTCCGGGCCATGCTGTCAGCTGCATGACCCATCCTATGGGTGAATAGACCACTTAAAGTGCAGCCCTGCATTCCAATGAAGATACCTTCTCTGAAAAGAAATCTCTTTTCTCATCAGGGACACTACAAGCTATGCATTTATAATATCCTTTTTTGTCTAATTATGTTCATAAATGGTAAAACCTCAAATTGATAAAACATTTAAAGCAACTAGGAGTGCACTCACCACAAATAGGTGTGTTTATATAGGTATACAAAAAAACAACATCCAGTGCCAGAGCTGCAAAGAATTCCCTCCATCTCATCTCTTTCTGCATCATCTTCACAAGGCATTTATACACTCACCACAGCTTAGTCTATACATTCTAAACAACTATGCAAATTTCCCAACTTGCTTTTAAAAGTGTGCATGCTATAGTAAAATAGGGTACGCTGTTGAAGAACCAGACCTTCAGCTCTATTAATATTAATTTGAAACTCAGTTTCTACACTTTACGACATGTTTACTTGGAATTCTTCTGTTTTCTTCTATGAAAAGGTAAAAAGACAGGACAGAGGGTCTGAAGAGTTTTGTCCCTGTTGTCAGCACATTTGAAATGCTTCTGTTGAATACAAACCCTCATGCTGTCATTCAAGACAACATTCCCTTTGAGAGACAATACCAGGCTGCTGTGTGACTATGTGATAGCGGTCAGAATAATTTCTATATACCTAGCTTATGAGGACTGATAAACAGCAGCAACCCAGTGCTGTGAAACTGCAGCATGCAACCTTATACCATACCTGCATTTTAACACTTAATACCACCAGAAATCCACATATCCTGGTAAAAAATTCCCTTATGCTTTTCACTGGGCTGTTTCAAAAACCCCACTGTGACAAAACAGGATGAAAAGAGTATTTATCACATGAACACACTGACATTCTTACTGTAGCTTTAAACTACCACACATCTGAAACACCAATCCCAGCTGTACCTGCCACAGTCATCTGGTGAACTGAAAAAAACAAAAAAGTTATCATTATCAAAAGGTCCTGAAATTGCCCCCAAAGCAATTTCCTAGCAGTCGCTAGGCAGACTGATTCTAGCCTGGCTGATATCTCTTCCCTACTGTTGTCTTTATCAGCATGCATTCCTCATTAAAAGTAAAATAGAGGAAATAAGGATACAAAAATGCTGTATTTATGGAACTACTATAAAATTGAATTATTGTACTCTTCAATAACTTACATTCCTACAGTTTAGACAATGGTCAACTTTATCTATCCACAGAAATGAAACTAGTTACTTCTCGAATTTTTTTCTGGATTTATTCTATATAGTTCTACTAATATCTTTAAAGGTTGCCTTATGATCAAGCCTTAGGTATATCTATAAAATATTACTAAAAAACACAGCATGCTGGCAGAAACCGGTGAAAAAAACAAATCAAAAAATCCTAACCTTAACTTCTGCTATTTACTACAGAACAAAGAAACTCAAATGCTCTCCTCAATTCTTCCAGCAAAACAGCTAATGAAAAGGGAGGGAATATGCTTTCATTGAAAAAAAAAAAAAACCCTCTTGCTTTAGTTTCTTTTCTATACCTCAATCTGTACCAGCTGCATTGAGGAAATGCCATCACCGGAAGAGAGATGCTTGTGTAAAAATAAGCTTACAGAAAATAAAATACACTGTGATGTCTACAGCTTACTGTAGCCAATCTCTGCTGTAGCCATTAGGTTTGGAGATGTGCTCTTTGTACTTATTTGCATTTTTAAATAACTTTCAATAATGGGTACACTTAAGCTCTGGCACTAACATTTGTTCAACCAAAGAAATCATAGAATCATAGAATAGTTAGGGTTGGAAAGGACCTTAAGATCATCTAGTTCCAACCCCCTGCCATGGGCAGGGACACCTCCCACTAAACCATGTCACCCAAGGCTCTGTCCAACCTGGCCTTGAACACTACCAGGAATGGACCATTCACAACTTCCCTGGGCAACCCATTCCAGTGCCTCACCACCCTTCCAGGAAAGAACTTCTACCTTATATCCAACCTAAACTTCCCCTGTTTAAGTTTGAACCCCTTGTCCTATCACTACAAATCCTTGGACAATGCATGTCTGAGTGACACACGACCCATCATCAGAGATTCACTACAAAATTGGACAGCTGGCTTACAAGAGACGTGCTACCAGATGGAAATGGAGACTTCTCCCATCAAGCCAATAGGTAGGTAAATAAAGTCAAGAACCATCTATTTTTTGTGTGATCACTGTAAAAATCAGATGCAGATCTATACTTTGATCATCTTATGGTCATCCAAATAGCCATCCAGGGAGAACTCTGCCATACTCATGGCAGTATCAATAAGTCACGATGGCATTAATTCTCGTTTGTGAAACAGAATAAAATTTGTGAGTAAGAACTTGCTGGAATTATAAAAGGTCACTCCAAATTAAAGTTTCTAAATATGAGATGAGCCAGAGGAAATAAATTGTGAAAAATCATGACATTGGCATTATCTCACATTCACTTCTGTCTTCACTGCAAATGAATGAAAAGCTATCCTCCAAAATTGTGCTTCTGTTGTCCTCTGGTATCTCTAAACATCAGATTGCCACAGGAGTCACATGTTCACATTCTGCAAAAATCTCAAAGCCTCTACACGACAACTACCCTGCTGTCTGGAAAATGCACAGATGATAATGCAAAAATCACCAAAACACATGGTTTATCTTCTGAATGAGAAAAGCAGGTGTAGAAAGCCTACTCAGTATTTTGCCAAATTCTTGCTTACTTGACCGCCTAACCTGCAGAAGCACACCAAACACTGTAGCATTGTGGGTTTGCATTTTGAGATTAATTCAGCAAGACTTATGAACTCAGATGGCCAAGCAGAGCAGTTGTAACCTGAACAACTCAGTCAGCAGTGACTGCTTGTTTAGACTTATAACAATAAAACATGGACAGGCAACTCTCAAGGACACTAGGTAACATAGATAACACAGTCACAAACAAAAATTAACAAAAATACAGCAGGGACTTCTGCAATTTCATATATGCACATGTATACATATGTATATATGTATGTGTCATGGTTTAAGCCCAGCCATAAACCAGCCATGCAGTTGTTAGCTCCCCCCCCCGGAGGGATGGGGAGGAGAATCAAAAGAATGTAACTCCCACAGGTTGAGATAAGAACAGTCCAGTAACTTAAGTATAACACAAACCACTGCTGCTACCACCAATAGTAATAATGACAATGGAAACAACAAGGGAAGAGAATACAACCGCTCACCACCTGTTGACCGATACCCAGCCTGACCAAGTAGTGAACTAACTCTTCCAGGTGACTGCCTCCAGTTTATATACTGGGCATGACATGCTGTGGTATGGAATACCTCTTTGGTCAGTTTGGGTCAGGTGTCCTGTCTCTACTTCCTCCCAGCTTCGCCTCCTCCCCTGCAGAGCATGAGGCTCAGAAAGTCCTGCGTCAGAGTAAACATTCTAAGCTGCAGCTAAAAACACTGGTGTTATCAGCGCTGTTCCCAGGCCGAAAGTCAAAACCACAGCACTGCACCAGCTACTAAGGAGAAAAATGACTGCTACTGCTGAACCCAGGACAGTATGTCCAATACATTTGGACAAAATGGACAGTATGTCCCTGCCCATGGCAGGGGGGTTGGAACTAGATGATCTTAAGGTCCTTTCCAACTGTAACTATTCTATAATTCTATGTATATGGATGATATTTATATGGGGCATTTATATATATGTGTGTCTATGTATATATACTATTGCAGAATTTTCTGCTCTATTTTTCCTCAATACATGTATTGGACACGCATATATGTATATGTATGCATGTCCATATGCATGCATATGTATAATGTACATGCATATATTTATATATACATGCACGCATGCATAAAACTACACAAACACATACGGAGAACATAGCAAAACCTCATGACTAATTATGGAAAAGCAGTCTAGCCTACTCAGCATTTCTCCTTCAAAAATCCATGTCTGTTGAAGTGCTCTTGCAGACAACCTTGCTTTGCAATATGCCTTGAATATTCATAAAATGGAAATCAGAAGTTACAGAGCAGGACGTGGGTCCATATGGAAAATGGTTACGTGCTTAGCTTCTGATAAAACAAGGATCCTTCAAGGAAAGGCTAGAACTAACTAAATACCATACTACCTGGAAGTTTTGCATCTCACCCCCTTACCTTTCATAGCGCTTCTGTTTTTTTGGGCAGATTTCCCTAAATTCAAATTGTAAAGACTTGAGAACAGTCGACTTATAACCTCAGAAAATGGCTAGATTACAATTATTGAAGGTCCTCTGAAATTTCACTTTAATTTCCTAAGTGAAGAAGCAGATGTAACAAGTTTTCTCCATTCCCTTTCACAAACTAAGCTTTGTATACATTCTCCTGGGCAGCAATTTGCTAGGAAGTGCTGCGACTTGGCAATTTCTTTAGCAATTAAGACTGGCCAATAACAGTACAGTGTTTTAGCATGGATAGACAAGCTTGACAGAAAGATCTATCAGCTGTTCAGCCCACACTGCTGTACAAATGAGGAAATGACTGGAATATTAATTGCCTTCAAACAGAAGTAATTACTCACTTTTGTAAGACTACTAGCAGGCAGAAATAGACACTAGAATAGAATATTATGAAAAATGTTTCATTTTTCTGGCTTTAATTGTGCATTTGAGGATGAAAGAGCAAATCCACTTCTTGCATATCTCTTCTTCCTTTCCCTGTTCTGACATTCCACAATATCTTACAGTTTTTACTTTGCGTGAGAATGTGGAAGTGTGAATAGATTTGATGCTTAACTACTGAAATCCCAATTTCCAGTTTCCTATTTTTGTCCTCTGACTGAGATTTGTTAGGCTCTGCTGGTTTTGAAGCAAATGACATCTTGAATTTTTTTCAGACAAAACATTTTTAAAAGATTCATGCATACACCAATTCAAGCACATCCTAAAAACATCTAAGGCACTATCTCTTTGAATTCATCTGCTTGAATGACAGTACACGGGTTTGAAGTTTTTCAGGCAATAAATTTAAATACAGTTTAGCTGCATAATTACATTGTGAAAAACCTCAATATTTTGATACTCAAAAAATTTATTCACAACCTATACTCCAATATTTATAAGCATCCTAAAAGAAAGGGTTTGCACTGCATTTTTGATTTGGCTGCTCGCCTCAGATTTCCACTCTTTTTAATGGACATGCAGAAGATTTATTCTGAAGAAAAGTTGACGTATGACATTCAACTGGGCTACAGCCTCTTTCAAAAGAAGTAAAATCCAGCTCATGACTTGAAAACACAGGCTATTTGCAGTAATATCTTCAGTTACTCAGAATACCAGTCTTTGTCTATGACTTACCAGAACTAGAGAGGAAAGGGAAGAGTTTATACCATAGTATAATAGAGTTGATTCCTTACAGTTACCTGGCTGCCATTTTAACCCCATTTCATGTTAGCTTAGCAGCTTCTTTCAGCAATGAATACAGATTGTGGAAAAGAGGACATACTCTCAGCCTACCAACTCTTTGATAACTTAGTTTCACAAGTGATACTAAGTGGAAATCTGCCCCTACCATATTTCTAAGAGTATTGATCTCAAGTCTTTGTTGGCACAGCATCACTGTAATGCATGTCTGTCTCATTCACTATGATTTATGATTTTTTTCTATTGCTCTTAATTGCAGAAGTCTTCAACACTGCTCCCTCACAAGATTCATTTTGGAAAGGTAAGAGGAATCATCTGATACTACATTGTTTTTTATATATGTACTTCTATCCATTTGGCTGCAGAATTAATCCACATGCTTGTGCTTTTACTGTTTCAGTTGAACCAAATTGAAAATAAACATATATCTTTATGGATATTCCCTAATTATAAATGTGTTAATATAGGTATAATTTTGAAGGGTTCTTAAGATTACACAATGACATCTTTTCTAGGATGGAAGCAATATGAATGTGTTGGATGCGATACCTAGTCCAAGCATATCAGCACTTTCAGAAAACTATCGTACTGGCAGGAAAATCTCCATGAGAAAATGTTTTTTCTTACACTACCCAAACAAATAGGTCTGCTACAGGGAACGGCTGTAGTTCTAAAAAATTAATAGTGAAACAACAAGGACAGATTGTTAAAGTCCCACCCTTTCATTAGGCTAGAACATACCTGGCATGCTGATGGATGGCTGTGATTGAGGTCCCACTGGGAAGATACTATGTCAACAGACTTTTCAGCCATATTAAGTAAATTCATCCAGCCTTGGAAAAGAGACAAATGGGATGGTGCACTGTCTGAATAGTTGATACCTTCAGGAATATTTTCCACAAGAGCAACCCTGAGAATAGATAAGGAAAGAATAACCACTTAACAAAAGCACTTTTCTGCATTAAAAAGTTCCAAACTGTAAAGAATGTCAGGTTTTGGGCCTGTGGTTCAACATCTGCTCCCAGAGGCTCTCAGCAGTGTGCCACCCTGCAACTCATTCTGAAGTTGCTGAATGTCATGCTCTGCACTTCCCAAAACAATTAAATGCAGAAATGACCTACTCTAATGCAGCAAAGCCAATGAAGCTTTTGAAGCCCTGTGAAATTAACTTAAATATGTAAAAACTTACTTCTAATAACACAGTAAGTGGGAATTAGTCCTTAAGGTGAGGATGGGAAGAATGAAACAATCTCTTCTTGTGTTGCCACTCTCATCTTTGCATTTAATTACTTCTCTCTAAGCAAAGTGGTGAGATGTATATTGCTGGCACACTCTTAGGTCTGCTTTTATAGTTGATATTTTATTACACTGCAGTCTCTATATATGAATTCCCCCTTTCCAATTGCTCTAAGCTGCCTAATTTCTGTGCTCTTGTTTACCTGTGTAAGACTCTAACTGAGATCCAGTGTTTAAGAAAGGAGAATTATGCCATTTTAATTTCCTGTTGTTTTTTGAAGGCTCCTTAATCTTATTGTGTATATAAAACCAAATCACATTACATACATTCACATGGATGCAAGAAGGTAAACAACCACTGTAGTAAACTGACAGTTCAAAACATGCTCCCCTGCTTCAGGGAATTACGTGTTTCAGGCAGCACACTGCCTCACTTCTAGGTTTTCCTAAATTGCAGCAGGTAAAGCTCCATTCTACACTCAATAGAGGAATCTTAAAAATAAATGCAAGTCAAATAAGATTCCCAATTCTGTCTGTAGGTAAACAGATGAAATTTTCAACTTATGCAAATGGCACTTCTGTAAGTGCTCCTAACATCTGCCACTCTTACTGTAAATCATACAAATCACATTTAGGAAGGCTGTAGCAGGGATTTGAAGAATGCTCATTTTCGTTGTATCCAAGTACATTGGGTATTTCCAGTCTTTTTCTGTACTTATTAATAGCATTAATTATCAACTCCAATAAGAATATAATTTTTAAACTTTTTAAGTAAATAATTAATGCCAACCTTTAGTGTAAATGAGAATTGTACACTTTTTGACCGTTAGAAAACCAGATCAGTTCATCTTACAGGGTCACATGGAAACTTTTACAGCTTTTTCACAATATCAAGCAAATTTCTGAAGTTAACCCATTAAAAGACTGAAGATTAGTACCCTGTAGCAGTGCAAAGAAAACCCATCAAGAACCATGATAAAGTAAACCTGTGATAATTATCACATTCTTACTCTCCAGGCTTGGCAAAAAATCCCCCCCAAAAATAGAACACGCACAGCTCCTCCTTTCATTAAACATTCAAGTACGTTCTCCTATTCTCTAAAATCTGACAATCAGTATATATATATCACTAAGCTGCAATTACTGATGGTGCTCTCCATAACATACTTTAAACATGGTATTCTAGCGATTAACATTAAACTTAACTGCATTGCAGAAACAAAGTTGTAAAAACAGTAAATTGACTGTAAAAGGTTAAATACACAACTTGATTTCTTAATGTCTTCAAAGTTTACTTTATTCTAAAACATTCTACCCACCTCATTTACAAACTTCTCAAAATAACTAGCCCTAAATTTTTAGAGCTTATATTAGTCTGTTAGCAATGCCGTACTTCTAAAAAGAATCTATTTTACTCTAACACTCAAGGTTTTAGACTTCTTTCTGCTGCATCCAATCCTATTACAGAACTTTTTTAGATCCCTTGAAAGCCTGGTGAGTGCTTTCTCTATAGTTAACATAACTAATCATAGTGCAGCTCTTAGTGGTGTCCATGTTCCTAGAGCTGTTTTATGAAGAGCTGCAGGATGGCCACCTTTAAAGAAAAGGAAATCAAAGCAGAGAAGGTAAAGTCATATTTACAAGGACATAAACCCTCCCTCCCCTGACAATCCAGCAGCAAAGAGAAACAAATCCATGTATTCCTGGCCTCTGCCATCCCCTACACAGTCACGTATAGATACAGGAGGAAGTTATTTTGAATATTCTCCAAAGACATTCTTCAGATCAAATGATTATTCAAAAGATAATCTATCAAAAGTGGTTCTCATTTATCTAGAATTTAAAAGTGCACATCACTCCCTTAACACAAGATTTGTTCAAAATTTGTCAGCATTAGAATATCACCTGACATATAGCGTTTTCTGGTTGAAATTATGCAAATGAATATACAGGAGCCCACAAAGGAACTCATAGGATTGAATCTGTCATGGTCACTTCCAGTGGCTTGTAGTTGTGTTTCCCATGTACTGAATTCCTGTCACACTGGAAAGCATTAACTTTCATTTTCCCTAACTCTGTCTTTGCCAAGTTGAAAGTTGACAAAAAGGTAACAGTCTTCAGAAGGGCTGACAATCCGGAGATCATGTAGCTCAACCCTCCTCACCAAAGCAGGGTCAATGACAGCAGGTTACTCTAGACATTGTCCCATCAGGTTCTGAATATCTCCAGTACCTCCAGGTCCAAGAAGATTAACGTTATATTTGAAACTAGGGCCCTAATCCAGCCAAACACATACATGCTTATTTCTGATATAATGACTTCAAGTTATTTAGGTCTGAATTTGAGGCAAATGCTCTATCTATATATTATAAACTCAGATTCCAGAGGTTGCTGGAAGCTATACCTAAAAGTGTAATGCAGTAAGATCTACAAATTTGCATCATTGCTCTATAGATACATTTGGGAAGAGAAACCATGAAGATATGTAAAAAAAGTTGGGCTCTTATTCTTTTCAATATGTTAAAACCATCTACTTATTCAAAGGAAGTAGCAAAGCAAATTTGCTGGGCAAAAGGATATTCATCGCTCTCTTAAAAGAACCCTTGTCAGGAACAAGGTGCTGCTTGGTAAGGAAGTTTGCCTTAACTGTTGGGCTGAACTTGCTCTTCACTAGGGGATCAGCTCTTAACTTTTCAACCTGCATAGCATTCAGCAGGCTACAGGACTAGCGCTAAACACGGAACGTGACACAGCTCCTGCCATTCTATAATTTAGGTTTGATTATCTTTGTTCTAATTGAATAATGTTAAAATTGCATGAAATAGCAATGGCAACAGCAACACATCAGGTGAAGGGTCTAGAGCACAAGTCTTATGAGGACCTGCCAAGGGCACTGGGGTTGTGTAGCCCAGAGAAAAGCAAGCTGAGGGGAGACATTATTGCACTCTACAACTACCTGAAAGGAGGTTGCAGTGAGGTTGGTGTTGGTCTCTTCTCCCAGATGACAAGTGACAGGACAAGAGGTAATAGCCTCAGGTTGCACAAGGGGCAACCTGATGTTTGATGTTAGGGAAAATTTCTTCTCCAAGAGTGTTGCCAAGCATTGGAACAGGCTGCCCAGGGAAGTGGTTGAGTCACCACCCCTGGAGGTATTCAGAAGACATGTAGATATGGTGCTTCGGGACATGGTTTAGTGGTGGGCTTAGTAGTGCTAAGCTAATAGTTAGACATGATCTTAAAGGTCTTTTCCAACCTAAATGATTGTATGATTCTATGCAATAGAAGACAAATGCACTTCTGTTAGTGAAATTGTTATTCAGAACAGAGAGTATCTGTTAATATATTTCAGAGTCTTCTATTTAACCAAATAGTAAGTACTTTGTTTTCTTTGACATTTCATCTAGCAATGGCACCAGTCAAAATGTTGTTTTCATAGTTTAGAATCCCCTTTAATAATGAAATGATTCTGCCAACCCCCCCAATATATTTCCCTATCTACTCAAAACTCAACATCAAACTCAGAATTAACAAAAAAAAGTCAACCACAAGTTTCTAAACTAAGTGATTTTGCCTTCATAATCTTTCCTTTTCCTTTAGCAAAACAGCAAAGTTCCTTTAGCACAAAAGCAAAGTGCTTAGTCAATAAAAGTTTTGTTAAACCTTCTGTGCAAAATTTTGAGTTTGCAAGCCCCAATCCAATCAATAAAAGCTAAATTTAGCTCTCAGTTTTGTTCCAATATAACCCACAAAGAGGTTTTTAAAATAAAGCGTAACAAAAATTTCCATGAGAGAAGGTCATTCACAGACCTTGAGGAATATCAGGAATGGTGACATAATTTATTCTGCAAAAATGGCATATTAACAAAGCAAAACAGAACAAATGTAGCATGGAGATTAAAACAGACACTTCCTACGCTCAAAGTCATTAGCAGATAACCTTACACCTGCTGGACGAGATGTCTTTCCCTTCCCCGATTTCCTGGTGTTCTATTTCATCTATTAATGCCAGCACAGGCTAGACTCTGGTTATATAGCTGAATATTTTCAGACCTACCTCACACAGACTGAGAAACCTGAAAGTAACTTTACATGATTTCTGTGAAGCTGGAGAGAGTCAGGGGTCAGAGCTGAGATTCAAGGTCCTGAAAGCTAACAGAAATGTGGTAAGCAGTATAATGGTATTTAATGCCCAACAAAGAACAGACCTTGACCTCAATAAGAAGACTCTTCTAAACTCAGCTACATGACTTGCATTTTAGCAATTCCAAATAAATTCTGTCCCAGGCTAAGGGTTCATCGTATTTGAAAATTCTCTGGTCAGAGAGTGAGAAGGTTTGTTTTTGATATATCAATTTTTTCCTCTGAAGGGAATAGAGATACTTTTAATTTAGCATATAGGTTAATTAGAGTAGAAAGAGGTCTAGGGCAGTGAAAATAGGCAGAAGCTGTACGTCTGTCTCTTGAATAAACTTGGGGTTATTGGCAAAAAATTTATAGCTCTGTTGAAGAGTTTAGCTGTAACTATTACATAACTATAAAAGTTCTCATAGTTCCAACTTCACAGCATATTAAAATGACAAGATGCAGAACATTAATCACTCCAGTCTGACTCAATACAGACTCATCCAGTAAAGAAAATCCAGGTCATATGCGTAATGGACTGTGAACTCAAACTAAGTACTCAAAGCTACCTAGATTATTAGCATCTAACTGAAAGTATCACAAGCTCTGTAACAGTCCTCTAAAACTAGCGAGACACGTTATGTGCATTTGTAAACACACATGTGCCCAAGTGTATGCACATGACAAAAGCTCTTTGCTGACATTTACCTGTCTGCTTTTTGAATTTTAGTCATGAAAACTTTAATCTCCAGAGAGAAAACCTTGGGATACTGAATGCCTGGTTTAAGACTACGCTTTGAATGAGATCTGCAGTGAATGCAGATAAGTGCAGATTTATGGCATTAGATGTATTTTTTCTGCAGACATGCAGCATCAGGGCCCAGGTACAGAGTTTTATCTGAATATTTCTGAGTTATGTGATAGAGCAGATTAGCGTGATGTTTAAACTGAAAAGCTGCCGTTATTGCCTCCTGAAAAATAGGTATTTCCAACAGGATTCCATGTGCTCAATGGTAAAACACTGCAATGAGCATATTAATTATTATTTTAAGAAATCAAACTGTTCTGGAATTTGAGAGACACATAGCACCAGTCTGTGTTCTGAAGGAAGATTCATCTCTTGATTGTCATTATATTCAGAATCTGGTAACCAGTCACGAGATATGAGGGCAAAAAGGTAAAAACCTGTTGTATATGAAGCCTAACTAGATGGTCTAAAGCAGATTTCCTAACTTCCCTGTCCCTGGACATGTGAATTGTAACCTAGTGGAATATAGGGGGAGTGGTTAATGATGTGCATGTAAATGGGACTACTGTTGTGTTGGAGCATATAAAGAAATAGAGCTATGGCTACAGAATGCAGCAAAGCAGTGTTACTTCTCGCCGTGTTGCCACAAGCAGAAGAGGCACATACTGATCCCAGGCTTTTGCTCCTCATCACAGCAGTGGGCCAGTGACTGGGCCAGTGTGAATGCCACCAGGGCACCCTGGTACAAGAAAGACCCACAACATTTTGCATTACAAATACAAGACATGCAAATAATTTGCTAAGTTACATGTAGCTAGAGACATCTAGGCAGCTAGAGTTAAGCCATCTTGCACTTACTGCAGTTTGACTGACTTCCTAACCACTGGCCTAAATTCTGTGAATGCCATCTGTGACTGGACTCAGAAGACACAGGCCTCTTCAGCTAAGAGAGTGGTCTGATCGATCCTATTTAACATACAGCTGCAGGAGGTGGCTGTGGTACCAAAGTAGGAAAAAACAGCGCTGCCAATTTCAAGTGTTCACTGAACTTCAGCTTTAAGCACTTCAGCTAATGCCCAAAATTAGAAGTTGCTTCTCAGCTTTCCCCTTCTATGCCTGCTGCTTCTTTGTACTTAGTCTCCTTTCAATTTTTCTTATCAGTCCACAGAAGTGATTGAAGTATGTTAACTATATAGCAACACATATTTTAACTCCTCACCACTTAGGCCTTTTTATATTTTCCATAATCAACTTGGAGATTACTGTTATTGCTATTCCCACATAATTGCTTTTGTGCCCACTCATCACAATGTCTACAAGCCAAATATAGCATGCAGACATGCACAGTGCATCCATCAAGCCTGGCAGATTTTACGTGCCAGATTCTTGGTTGGTACAACATAAAAAAAAAGAATTTCAGTCAGCAGTTATGTCAAGGGAATAATATCAGGTTTTAGCAGTGGAAGATCAGACCCAGTTCTGTGGACCTACAGAATAAGCAACTTGAAGCACTCCAGGAATACCTTTTCTCTTTGGACTGCCCTGTCGAAAAAGATGATTCCCTCCCTCTTACATCATCATCTTCAGAACCTGCCAACAATAAAATCTTACTGTTGCAACTTTCCTCAAGTGAGGAGTACACAATATATGTATTGTAACAAACCACAGGCATAAAAGTTTCAGAAAAACCCACTATACAAAACCACAAGTCATCGAAGGTTTGAATCCGTGAACGATTTCTAATTAAATGTATTTTAGGTGATGAAATTATATTTACACAATTGCATCCCAGATGTAAGTTTCAGTTCTCAAAGGCAAAACTGCATCCAACAGAGGGAAAGAACTGACCAGATGTTTTACAATGTCACTTCAACCTACTGGAGACAGTATTTCCCCTGTGCCAAAGCAAGTCTGAACCTTAGTCAGAAATTAAATCTAGCCTGCCATAACCATTTTAGTACTGGAACTAAGAGAGCAGTCGTACAATGTATTGAATGAAAAAGGAGCACAGACATGGGAAATAAAGAATAAATAGCAAACATTAAAGATCTTCATTTGTTTGTAATGATATAACTGATTTTTGCCTCAGTTCACAAAAACATATAAAGTGCAACTGAGCATTGAGCATTGAGCCTTTAAATAGCCTTATTGATTTTCTTATGGCTTCTCATATACTCAATGCAGACTTCGGCATTTACTTGAATTATGCAGGTCAGTCCAGCTCAATACTGACCTTTTCCCTCCACTATTACATATCCAGGCTCCTACCAAAATAATCATTATCAACTGCCCCTTGCTCCATAAACAGAATGCTGAAGTGAAGGTTGTTGATTTCATTGTATAAAATTATTTAACATCATTAAGACTCAGTAAGAAATATCTCATAAACAAAGAAAAAAAACCCCTTAGAATGCAATTGAAGGGATCAAGCAAAATATGTGTAAAGACCTTTCTGGAATAAAAATAATGTGTGGGTTAGCTTCAGGTGCTTTCCTTTAAGTTTCTAGCTCTGTTACATTAAGCCTGAACCATAACAGCACACCCACTGAAAAATATAACTGATTATTAAAGTCCGGTATCAAACTGAGCAGCCAAGCCATAGAACCAGAAATAAGCTTACCTACATTTAATAAAGGCAAGTGTAAAGACACAATAAAATATAAATCTATATGATAGAGATCTTGTGCTACTCTTAGTTTTAATTTCGTAAATGAATTTGCCCCACTTCGTCTGGGACTCCTCATTACTCTAACAGGAGTGACAAACACAGTAGGATCCATCTTTGGCAAATTCCTCGGAATTACTGCATTAGGAGGTAGCAGCATGGGCCTCTGAAAATCTCCACTGGCCATATACAATATTCAGAGTCAATATTTTAATATACAATATTTTAAGTACTGCTGCCTGAATTCTCATCATTCAAACTCTACATCAGAGGCATGAGGCAAGTTTAATCTGGCTTACTGTTTTGGGTGGTGTTTTTTGTGTGGTTTGTTTTGTTTGGAGTTTTTTGTGTTTGCTTTAAGGGGATTTACGGTTATGTCAGCACCTTCCCTACAACATGAAACATAGAATCAAGAAGCACAACAATATCAACTAAGACTTCTAATTATTACTCCTGATGATAATGCTTTGAAAGTCTGCTGCAGCTTACCTTTAGCTGTAGTAAATACAAAATCAGATATATTGATTTAAAAATGTGGTTACACTACTTAGCAGCAGCTTACATGGTAACACAGTAAGCCCTGGACAGCATGTAGGAACTTAAACAGAAGTTCCAAACTGAAATGGAAAAGGTTTCTTGGGTGATCAAGTACCTGTCCTTGCTACTTCAAGCAATGTTTCATATGCTTTTATTCCTAAATTTTCCAGATAAGGAAAAGATAATAGGACAAGGAAGGGTCTTTAACATGACTTGTCATATTGGAATATTTTTTATCTTGCTGCTGTCATAGGCAGAAATCTGCTTCACTTGATATCCTTTTACTTGCTCTATCCTTTATCCTCAGTAACCTAGATCCCACTTCTCTCTCCTGTGATATTTTTACGGATGACAACCATTTCCTTTCTTAGCTTTCACTCTACATAGTCAAGTGCCTTTAGTGTCTTCTTTATTAAATAGACTCTTCATTCATAAAACCTCCTCCTACTCACTATGAGTTCAACCTTCTTGGTTATTGGTGGTCAGTTACACATAGTATTCCAGATTAAAACTTGTCAGTGCCATTGAAAATGGCATTAATACTTCCTTTTTACTTCTGGTTACATCTTCCCTGATGTAAATAGTATTGCATCTATCTCTAAGCAATTCTCTCTTCTTTTATGACAGTTTCCCTAAGGAATTGCTACCTTTATACAGTATAAAGATAGAAGATCTAGTTAAGTTAGAGTTGGACTACTGCCTAGGAGTGAATAAAATCAAACTGTTAAGCAAAATGGTACATATATCCTCGTAAGAGACCAAAATACATATTTAAGATCCATTATAACCTCACAAATTTGAAAAAGGGTTTTCCCATTCTAAGCCTGATGAAAGGGCAGTTTGGGATCGCTTCTATTTATTTCCTGCCTTCAGATCATATATTTTCTTGTTCAAATTTAATTCTAATGATGACTGTGGGTAAATGTATCTTTAGGAGGCCCTACAGTCAGCTGTTACTTTATTCATATATTTAAGTCAGAAAACCCACAAAACCAGACCTCTATCATTCCCTGCTTCTGCATGACTGCTGTAATTTGTGAAGTTCAAGGAGTAAAGCAAAGTAAAGAGATACCAAGATTAAAGAAACTGAAGAATTAAAAGCCAGATGACTGCTGAAACGTGTAACAGACATAAGAAAAATCTTTATACAATACTTTACTGAAAGGGTAAGCAACACATTCCAACAAAGCAGCAGACAGTTGAAGTAGCCTTATTTCTCTCAAAGCTGCTTTTAAGGATGTTTTATTATTACTTTCAACTAATTCAAGAACAGACTAACCACAGAACCTGAGGAGTGATAAATTCCATGAAGTATGAAACATGGTAATTGTTGTGAAGCTGAGAGGACAAAAAGGTGAAAATACAGGAAGTCTGAAAAGAGCAATTTTGAAGCATTAACCCAGCCCCTGATAAGAAATTATATCATGATTGGGATCTGCAGCAAAAAAGCTTAAAGAAATTCTGCTGAAAGACCCAGAATTAACCCTTAGCAAAGATGTTGGCAATCACCAAAATCACCTATGTCATACTGAATCCTAGGGATGTCAGACATCCCTGCAAGAAGCGGACATAAAAAGCTCACACGACTATGAGGAAGAACACCACTGCAGAAGGGAATAAGGAACTCCAGCTGGCATTCCGGCAAACAAAACAGCAGACACTATCATCAAATAATTCAGGTTGAAAGTCCGCTACCTGTTCTAACGAGTAAATCAAGGAAAAAAAACCCCAACAAAAAAACGACCCACAAAAACCCCAACAATACCAAAAAAACCAATACAGATGGGATGTGGAAAACTCACTACAGTGAATGAGAGATCTGGAAATGATTAAATTATTATAGAACAAAACCAACTGTTTTGTTCTATAACAAACTGTAAGACAGAAGGTAGATACATAAAACCAAAAGTAAGGTGTATTTGGAAGATACTTCAATAGGAACACTAACTAGTAAAGCAAAAATGTTCCCTAATGTACTCCGGTTGAGCAAGTGTGCTTATAAAGAGGCATGGATATTTGCAGCCAGAAATATCTACACAAAAATAGGTTCAAGGACAAAGAAACAAAATATTCTATGATTTGAACTTAGAACTTATACAAAGTGATTGGATATGAAGCCATTTTATCTTGAGCCAAAAAAAGGGGAAAAAAAATTTATTGGTTACTCCTTATCCAGGCTATTCCTTCCCCCTAAGAAAACAAACAAACAAAGAAAAAACACACCAAAGTTATTTCATTTTCCCATCTCCAGTATTTTCCAGACTTTTTCAGTTAACATAACTAAGGATAAGTTTATAGGGGCTGCCTACATTACCCATACAGGCTAAACTACCACTCCTTTTCTTCTTATTCTGTTTGTAATACTTATCGTAACCTATGCCCTATAACAACTTACGGGAAATAATTCGCCCAGCCTTACTAAAACACTAAGTATTGACAGGTCTATACTGCTGAAATTTTATTTTCCCACTGCAGGATAGAAACATCTGATGAAAATTCAGCTGTATTTTCAGACAAGAACTGCTTTGCTCCATAACTGTTTTCTCAGGAATTCCACCCACTCTAGCATAATTCCTCTGGTGGCCATTTCTGAGATAAAATGAAAGGTCACCTAGCTTTCTTACAAGTTCAAGACTAAGTTCTTTAGGGTACAGACTGCATCATCTCATGGTTTTCTGCAACATCTAACATATCCTGCACAATAATATATTATAGACTATAATCAGGACTATGTAAAGATAGATAGATGCAGGGACAGATAAAAACAACAAGCTACAACTGGATTAATTTATTGGTTCTAACCCTTACTAGTAGAAACACCTGGCACCTCAACAAATAACCTATGGTTCAGAGTAGATTTCTCTCACTTTATCACACAATATTCAAAACACCTCCTCTAGGCTACCATTACAGGAGGAGAAAATGTTTTGAAAAGATGATACTGATCTGAACATTTCACATCTCCTCTGTTCCCAACACCACTAAAACCTCAAGGATAAGAAGGAGAAGAGTTTGTTTCTGTGAACTGGTAATTTAGTTATAACTGATTATTAATGCTTTAAAAAAATCTCTCCTGCAAGAAGAATTCCCGTGACCTATTTCTCTTTCATCAAACTATGCATATCAATGGAGATGTTATGGCAGGAAAAAGTCCACAAATATGCCTCTTTATTTTAGCTTTAGTGATTGTCAATAACTAACATAATTAATTGATGAGCTGCACAGCATCTTCAAAACAAAGCCCCTATATCTGATGCTCCAAAGACAGAAATGGGGATAACGCTACAGAGAACAGTAGTGATGACGAAAGAGGGAAAGGCAAAACCAAAACATCAGTTTCGTCTTCCTTATTTATCCACTGGCAAGCAAAAGTTTCTCACAACATCCATGTTTCCTCTGATACTCCCATGTCCAAGGCAAGCATACACTTTCATGGATCCCTATGCATCCCTCACCTGGGTTTCTCAGTGCCTTCCCTTCCAAGCATTACAGAAGGAATTTTTTTTTTTTAAATAAACAAATTGTTGTAGGTAGAAGACATCAACTGTTCTGTCAAAAAACATCAAGGCCCCTGCCCAGAACCCTATACACAAAGCACCTTCTTGTACGAACCCAAACTGCCTAGTTGAATTACTGACTTTGAAATGTGTGGTTTCTATTCTGCTACAAAGAACAACAAGAACATGAATAAACCAACTTCATTAAAGAAGATGACTAAGTTTTAGCAAAACATTGCTAAGCATTAGTAGAAATGTTTTGCTTCTACTTAGTAGCCATACACAAAATATTGTCATTTGTAATGAAAATTACTTTCTCAGATGTTGTTTTCAAATGCATAGTAAGATTCCATCAGCTTGAAAAATGCTTTCTATTGCCCGAAAGTGGTTCTTTTTCACTGGAAATTGGACATGTTTTTTTAAACGGGATCATTTGTGTTACTGTTGCACTCCTTTAGCACCATGCCAAAATACAGACTTCCAAGTAATCTTTATTACAAATGCTTTGCATATGAAATACATTTTAGATTAAACTGAACTTAATGAGATAAATGTTGTTACTAAAAATCTTCTTTTTACTGTCATATTGTATAAAAATAAAAAGCAGCTAAGTATTTAAAATGAGATAAACTTGGAAAAAAGAAAGTAGTAAATTTAACATGTTAACTCTTCAAAGAATTGAAACACTTGGTTACCTAGGGGTGACAGAGTAATTTGGAAGTAATTTTGTGTCATTCGCCAAATGAGAGAGACAAAGACCATGAGAACAAATGGAAACTCTACAGCCTTGCAGCAGTATTTTCAACTTTCAACTCAGTAGTAACTTCACTAAATGTTATTCAAACACGGTAATTGCTGTTTCAGACAGGAAGCAATACTCCAACAGAGAGACTCGGAGACAAGAATTAAGCACACACAGGGTGCAGATAGAGATGGGTCGGCCAGACTCTCTGCTGTTCTGAACATCAATCATGGCTGCAGCCACACTCCCCTCCTACACATGGCTCTCCACATACAGAGGAGAGTTTTGAGCAGCATTTTAAAAAAGATGACAGCATTATAACAAACAAAATCCCTAACAGTAAAATTAAAAGGCCCAAGAAGGACATAAACAATGATGATTGTTTCACTTAGCAATGATAAATTCAGTCACTCTACCTCCATGCCCTGCTCTTGTTTGTTGATTACTATGCTTTTCCACTTACACCCAATACCAATATGGGGACAGCATCACACCAAGCCAGAATGAGGTGAGCAGTGCCTTGCCTTTAAAACTGTTAACTTGCAGCTTAAACAACAGAAAAGAGCCTTTATGGATTTTTTTAAAAAAAATAATAATTTTTAAAAGAGACCTGCTGGAAATGCAGTCCTCAGAAAATAACCAAAGATCCTTTCTTTATCTTCTCCTTTCCTGATGTAGAGATGGAAAATTTTCATTTATGCTACATCTCATGCAAGCCAGTACTCTGCACAAACAATTTCAAGGCTGGTTAATGTGTATGCAATGTGATGACCTTCTAGCATGCATTAACTTCTTAAAACATTGGCACTGAACAATAGGAAAGTATTTACAACATGCACTCATAAAAAAAAAGAAAGTCATGGATAGGGGAGGTCAAAGTTTTGCTGCTACTTTTGACCCTGAACACAGACAAACACAGAATAGTCCCTGGGTACTGAGGAACAACAATCAAAGGCTAGTTGTCTTCCCAGCTATCTTTTACTCCTAACCTGTCACTAAATGTCTAGGAAGAGTGTCCCACATTCCAGCCATATTAGTAAAAGGCCAATCATCATTCTTGCCTTGCTAGATGGTCCATTAAGCTTGAAATAATATGTCAAACAGATGTCCCTTTTCATTGCCACATTATTAGTAACAGTATGAGTTCAATGAACTCCTATCATCTGAAACCTAGAAGAGGGAAAAAAGTTACATACCATCAATATGATGGATTGCTGGAGAGCAAAGGAGAGGGAGAGAAGACGCAACAAAGAACTGACT
The DNA here is from genome assembly GCA_028858755.1 of Ara ararauna. Lineage (NCBI taxonomy): Eukaryota > Metazoa > Chordata > Aves > Psittaciformes > Psittacidae > Ara > Ara ararauna. Next base: position 97,263,494 of record CM054379.1, read on the forward strand.
GTTATGAAGACCACCTACTTCCAAGAATGACATAAGCTAGCTTTAAATAAAAGGTACCATTTAGAAAATGGGTATTCATTCTTTGATTTTTACTACTGATTAAATACCACATCTACGTACCTCCCGAAGAAATTAAAAGCAAACCTTTGTTGTCTGTGGATAAATTTATGAACTTACTTCAAATCTCTTATTATCTTTAGTGGATTTTTCAAATAAACTCATCTTGCTTATAACTAGAAACAACAAAGTTGGAATTTGTGAGTTAAGACTTTAGACATGACAGCTCCACTTTATTTCCAGATGAAAGATATAACAGAAACAACTAAAATCTAAGTTTTCAGTAACAAATCTACAATTAACTCTTCCTTAGAATTGCTGCACATGGTTTACTTACCTAATAGCATGATAAGTTAATATAGATAGGGCTAGTGGAAAACTTGGAGAAATGTATTTTTTATTATAACACACAACTATTCCACAAATACATCAGGGCAATAATTAAGAATATATATACAAGGTTAATATCCTAATACAGCTAACTAATCTTGAGTCCACTGATAACCCCCTTTATCTTGCAGTATGGTTTCTCAGATACAGTTTGAGAATGAACAAGTTTGTTACAGCAACAGAATATTCAGTTTATAGGCCTTTGGTAAATTATCACAGGGTTACATAAAAGCAAGGCTGTGGTTGTGCTGAGATCTCGAAAAGCGAATTTGTGCACACCTTCAGGGTACATTTGTGCCAACTCCACTGAGCCTCTCAAATGGTGTCAATGCCCCAATAAAATGTTTAGGCTTTATTCCCCTGTGGGAGGGTACGATTTCTGCTGCCTTCTTTGTATGTTGCTCCTATTAATGGGGCTTTCACACATTGCAGTGAACACTGTAGACAGCTCTGTATGACCCAGATTTTTCTCAGAAAAAGTTGTGAGAATCTTTAAATACATTTGTATGCCCCTTTCCTGACTGCTCAGACTAAAATTAGACAATATTGAAGTATATATATTAATTCCATATTTGTGTACTGTTGAAATCACTACAGAAAATCTACTACAAAGAGCTACTATTTCTTGATACTGTTGACTCAAGCAATGCTCATGATATGCACTTCAGTAGTGTTATGAGAAAGTACCTGGAAAAGACATCTTTTTTTACTTATTATTTATACTTGTGTAAAATATTCTGAAGATGGTAGTGGCAATAGTCAGAGAAAGTAATTTGCTGAACTGCAAAGGGCTAATCCTACTTGTTCTCATTGTGATCTGATGTAAAACTGAAAGCTAAAATGAAGTACAACACAAATACAGTAGTTCGATATAGGTGACTGCACTTCAGAGCATGTATCTTGCACATTATGCCTGAACAGCCATTTGGGACAAAGGAGGACTTAACAGAGAATAAAATTATTGCATTGTTGATACAGGAGGTACATTATTACAGTACAAAAAAGTAGAAATACAATCAGCCCCTCCTTTTTTTTTTTTTTTTTTTTAGTCCCTGGTTAAGGTAAGAAAATAGCACTGTTTGAAACAGCTGTGAACGTCAACTGTTCTGCAGCCACTGTATTCCTTCAGCTAAGAGATGAAACAAAAACAATGTTTACATTTTCTTATCAAAGGTCACAGCTAGTTGTAAAATCTGGGAAAAGCACTCACCATCTATTTATTTTGCAACAGAAAACATCATTATCTTTAAATCTTGCTTTTAAAGAAGCAGCAAAACAATTCTTCAGTACTCCACTGACAGAGTCAAAGGTACAACTCTTCATTTCACTTGGTCACAGTGGTCACAGCCCTTCAGAGCATCAATGTGCACAAGAAGTTAAAATATCTGCTGAATTAAAGCTGACTGTTCTACCCTGGCCTTTTCTACAGAGCTTTTAAGCGCAGTATTTAGGCAGGTGAAGACACACAATGCCATTTTGGAGGAAACAAAGCAGTCCTTGCTTTGTGTACCAACAGAGCAGAACACTACTTCTTAGCTCATTATTTTTTGTTAAAAAAAATCCCAGCAGTAAAGAAAGCAAACACTCTCTGCCAAAGTCCTGAAGTGACTAAAGAGCCAAAATACAAGCCGTCTTAACAGCATAAGCTTCTCTCCCATTGCTCAAAATTCTGCATTCCACCTGTACTGATTCCCCAAAACCCTTATTCAGCAATGAAACATTTAAAAAAGCATTTCTTGGCATCTTGCCCTACAGCAGAAGAAAATTTACATTTTTACAGCATTTCTGCCTGTCAGCACTTTAACATTCCAGTGGGTTTTGCAGCTGTGCAGGGAGAATTGAGAGATGGTCAGCAGATTCTTATGGCAGATTCTTATGGGAGACAAGTGCCCAAGGGTGCTGAGGCAGGAGAAACCAGCTGCCCTGACCAGTCTTTACATTCCACAGAAAATTCAAACAGCACCTTTCACCTCCAATAAGCATGCCAAAACAAAAGCCCTTCATGATTCATGGGCTCTGTGTACAGAGGAACGTCAAAATCCTTATTTTTTGATTGATCCACACAAGCAGTAATAGGAACTACTTCATGTAAGAGACTGTAGATTAAGAATTTACAATTTAACACACCACCATTCATTATTCAAAATGTTCACACTCACACTGGAGTCTCAGGTTTGGAGTTAATGAGAATGGTATTCCCCCATTAGCACCTGCCAGTGTCTTGTCCATGCAACACAGCCACAGTGCCTCTGCCCTTTTCCTACCATCTAGGTGTCACATCACACTCAGTGCCTTAAAAATTAAAACCTCGTCCTTGTAAACAGCATATCTGTAGCTCACATTATCACATTGTAGATATCTAGATTCAACACTGAACGGTAAAGTATAAAAACATGAGGATCCTGAGGATCTGAGGTGAACTGAAATGAACAAAGATGAGGTACATATTACAAAACTCCTAGTGAAAAAAGAAACAGTGTGACCCAATTCTGTTGAATTTAGAATCAGGAATTTATCTGGCATGGCTGTTTATTATCTAGAGTGCCATATATACTATTAAGCAAGAGGCACTACATCATTTAGTTTTCTCTATTCACCACCATACTGTAATTGAAGATCTACAAGATACGCTTATCGAAAACCCCCACACAATTGCCTTGTCTACGTATTTCAAAAGCTCATGCTTAATCTCTAGACATGAAAGGACAAGGACACCATCAGAAAAGAAACATTTTTTAAGAATTCCAACTGATTTTTTTTCTTAACATCCTATTTGTTTGCACAATTTTACTTCTGAGCTAATGTTTTCAAAATCCATAATCTACAAATGCTGTTAGAAAAAGTCTTCCAAATACAATAGTTTGCCCATACCAAGTGCCTGCTTCCTGACAGTCTGTCCAAGCAATATTTCCTAAATGGCAGCTGGAGAAGCTCTGTACCCCATTCTGTGGCAGGCAGTTTGCTTTCCAACAGAGATGAGGACTATAAGGCGCACACAACTCAGACACAATGCTGACCTTTTTAGGTGAAGCCATTCTTGCCCCTGTCATGCATAAGGAAATCCAGCTACTGCTCTTGGTGTTAACACTGTATTTTTAAATTTAAATCTGCCTTTTTTTCCCCCTCTTATGTTTTATGGTATGTGTACTGCAGTGAACATCCCGAATATCCATCAGTTAGTAATCGAGATCTCAGACTTCCCAACATAACATTGTAAACGCTGACTCAGTTTAGCCACTGGAAAGAATCTCAGCCTCTTTCCTTTGTACCATATTTAAGTCTTGGGTAAATACCATTATCTTAACTCTCAAATAATCTAAAATTTAACAGCTGAGGTACTTAAAGTGCTGTACAAAGGTGCACAGCAACCACACAAGCCCCTCGTCAGATGGATTATTTCTATTCAGCTCTTTTGAGCAGGAACCCATTCACTGTTCATCCCCTCTGTAAAACACGGCAAAATATTCTAACTTATCAACTTTACAGAGCCTTTCAAAAGATCAACAAATATTGTATAAATAGCCACTGTCATTTACATTAATTAGTCAGTGAGATGTTTTTATTTTATTTCTACATTCAGTTTGTGACAATGCAAATTCACACAAAACCTTTTAACAGGGCCTGAATATCACAAAAACATATTACAGTGACATTTTGATCTTTTTATTTTAATGACAAAAGATATATTGCCTTTTTATTTTCTTCTACACGATCTTATATTAACACATTATAACTGTAAATAGCAACATTAATTTAGACTAAACAATCATGCATCAATACACAATAAATGGGACTATGATTGTTACCTTCTTTTTTCTCGGCCTATGCAACTTTCTAAAGGGCCCCAGTTATCTTGGTATGACTTGGGATGGATACATGTGTTAGCTCACAGCTGGAGAAACCAGTCACAAATCAAAATATTTTTCCTCATAAGTAAACATATTCTTATACTGCTTGAAATGATTTAATGAGAATCTTCTAAGTAAGAACTCTCTTCTGCAGAATAGGAACGAAAAGATATTCTATGATGTTGACATTTATACAATCCAAAAATCCCTTAAGCTTAATTAATGCCCTTCCTGCCCCACAAGAACAAACAAAACCCCTTTGTAAATCAGTGAAGGGAAATTCAAAACCTTTAGTCAGCAACAATTTGAAATCAGCACTGCAAATTCAGCAGATATAGTCAAGGTAGGAATGGTAATAAAAATCCACAGATGAAAAAAAAAAAAAATACTCAAAGTATCCATTCCCAAAGGACATTGCCAGCACTCAAATTACAGAGGCAAGATTGTATTAATAAGTTACAGGACACCTTGGGAGCACTAAATAGGTTTGACTATTGTCTGTTGCTTTTAGGTATCTATTTTTATTTCTGGATTTTGTTGGGTTTTGTTTGGTTGGTTGTTTCTTTAAGGGTAATTAATTTTAGTCCATGTAGAATTGCATTTGATTAAAATTGCATCCAAATTAAAACTCAAGGAGAGGAAGACAAGGGAAATGGGCACAAGCTATATAGCTTGATAAAGTAGCATTTATATTTCTACTAAAAGAATGTTTTAGACTGATGCACTCAGATTTAAAAAAAAAAAAAAACAAAACCAAGCAAAACAAAAAAACAAACAAACAAAACCCTAACAAAATAAAACATGAAAGCCCCCATCCTTTCACCCTTTAGAAAAAACATTTGTAATTAGCAACTGGTAATTACTCTGTACAGAAAACTCCACGGAATATATTTCAGTAGCAACATCCTGACTCTCAGAAAAGCCCTGAAAATATCTTGAAGCATTAGAAGTACATTTCCAGCTGGAACACTACCACGTAAACATGCCTAGCACAGTACCTCTGACAAAAACCACAGACATTTGTGTGACTTTTCCCAAGAGCAATTTTGAGCACCTCACTGTGTTCTCCTTTCTAGTCAGTCCTGAACAACTCTGTTCACACGCAAAAAGATGAGTCACTAGGAAAAGGAACAGTTTGTCTAATGTCATACAGAGGTTACATCTCTACTGCTTTCCCATACCATTTACCAAAGTTACTATAGTGATGAACTGGCTCCAGGTTGTGGCATTGTGTCCTTGCCCAAAATTGGAAGGTGTTTAGGATATCTTTAAGGTGGCTCAGATACATCTATAAAACATACCATACTGTCCGAATAGCAATGGCTGAATGCTTGAGAAGACATTTCTAGTCCAGTACTTCAGCCTTCATTGCCCAAAATACATCACCCATAGCATCCTCTAGCACCTTTATTGCACCGTAAGTCTGCCTACTCTCCACCAGCACCTGTAATGAACTGCAAAACATGCACTGCCAAGACGATACAAGTGACACAAAACTGGGTGGAAAAAGGACTACTGATTTTTGTTCTAACCTCATGCTGGTGGCATATTCATTCTTCCTTTAAGGTTTTTGATTAGTTATAAAGCTTGCACATATTTGTATTTTGCTAAGCTATTCATAAAACTGCATTTTTCTCCAATACTTAGCCAATAGAAGCTGAGCTCTAAAATTTATTATTTTAGAGACTGATTCAAGTCCATCTGACTTTAGGTGGCATTTCATAAATGATAACAAAGAAACTAAAATCTGATTGTCCCAAGAGATTTTTTTAAAGAAATATTTTTTGGAGATCAATGAAGATCAATTAGCTGTATACCTGACAACATGCAAAAGACATCAGATTATCATCTGTGGTCATATGCATGAATAAAACATATTTATTCTGAGAGTTCCATGCTGATCTAGAAAAACAGTAAAAAGTTAAAGCCAGCGCTTTTAATGTGCCATTAAATATCCATCAAAAGTTTAGTCAGGCAAGATGAATCCTCCCCCTCATATCAGAAGGTATGAAAATCACTGATGGCTCTTAGAAGAGCCATTTCAACACTTAGGATGTGAAGAAACAATATTTAAAAGTACCAAATTATGATGTTGTCAGTCATGAAAACTCGCTTTAAGCTCTATGATAATTTTATAATAGCCTTATTTGTAAAGGACTGGTCATTAAGTAGGGAATAAGTGACAGATAAAGAATTGTATCTAGCACATGCCAGAGCTGGTATTTGTGCATTATTTTTCTGTTTTTCATTCAGGTTGACAGGAAACAAATTCATTATGGAAAAACCCTAAAATGTAACATGAAAAACAGTGATGATAACAAAATGGACCAAGTCCTCCAATGCATTTTTTTCCTCTTGGTCGGGACAACTGGATGTAGGTAAGTTGAATAAAGGAAGCAAACTCATACTTTTCTGATTAACAGAGATCATGAACAGAGGGGTTCATCTGCTCAACACACAACAGTACTATGTATCTAAAGTGCTACTCACAGATAGTGATGCTCTGACTAAATAGAGAGACATGGACATAGGAAGACCACATGAGACACCATACAGAAGAGGTTCAAAGAGGCCAAACATATTCAGATCCCTCTGTAGAACCTTCCTACCCTCAAGCAGGTCAACGCTCCCACCCAACTTGTGTTATCGGCAAACTTACTGAGGGTGCCCCCAATCCCTTTACCCATCATGCTGACAGAAAGCATTTTTATACCAAGTAGTATAAGTGTTTTGTAAATAGAAATCTTCTGTTGCTCTTTAACAGGCTTGTTTTCAAAATCTGAGCATCTTGTTCTGTTTTGCTTTTTCATTATTATGCCTGTCAGAGTTTGTTTATTAAATAGAAATCCATCAATACAAACCTTGCTATATTTGGAACCCATGCAGCACAAAGAACACCTCCCCCACAACCAGCCAGGGCAAAGAACTTCCAAGGTAAAACATTAAGCATGTGATGCAGCATGCTTATTTCACAGCACTGCAAAACCTTTCTTCGAAATAGCAGAGAAGAGTTGAAGGAACAATTTATTAAGCAATAGAAAAAAAATCCGTTGTGGGCTCCAATTGTGTGCCCTCTCTCACAAACCAAGGATAAAGAAACTTTTAATGACATTGAAAGCAGTGCATGCAACACATAATAACTGATCAAAATAACTAATTACTGTATACAACCAGATCTAATCTCTATAACTTAGTGCCGCAAGGTACTGTTGAAATCTAAGTTCATCATTTCAACAGGAAGATTCAGCTCCTCTGCAGGATACCAAAATTATAGAGGAGAAAAAGCCTTAACCAAAACAATCTGAACAATTTCCAAAGAAAACACAAACGCTGCCCAAGTATCACCACCTACTTGCTATAGGGCAGAATTGGTCAAAACCTCCCTACAATCATAAATAAGTAGCTTTGCTATTCATATTATACAGATAAGCAAATTCCTTCAACACAAATCCAAACAGAAAAGGACAAATGCTTTCATTCTGCATTACTCTGAGAACAAGAGAAATGATCAAAATAGCAAAACTGTGTCACTGGAGCAGAACACAAGACAGAATCCTCTTTGAACACACACCCACACCCACATCCCCCCAAGAAAATACTCCCATTATCACCAGAAAAAGGGGGGGGGGGGAAATCATTATGACAACAGTTTTCATACACACTAACATGGGAATTGAGGAAAGCAGCTACCATTGCTTCCTTTCCCACCTTACCAAACCCATAGCCAGAGGCAGGAGCTACGCCACCTGCGACTACTGCTTCAATTCATATTGCAAAAGCCAGTGAGATGAGGATAATTAAGGGCATGTGTCAGCCCTGTAGGACCCTAGTATGACTATCAGCTGGAACAAGCAGAAGAGGCATACTGAACCTTGATGCAAACACTTTGGATAACAAAGACCATCTCTTACTAGTTGTAATTTCTTCTGTTTCCCAGATTGTTATTTTTAGTTTACCAGCCAGTTTCAACAATGCCAAGTAAGCCTTGACTGACATTATATCAGAGGCCAAGATTTATTCATAGCAGATCAGCCATTAAAAAGTACTATTTCCAAATGACAATAATCTAATTTTATAGCTGCAGCGTCTAATGGACGCACAGCAAGGCAGGCAAAATTCCCAGACTGCTAAGCATATCCTCTTAAGCAGTCTCATTCATCAGGTCTGCCTAACAACATTAATACGGATGTCTCAAGAGAATTATTTGTATCCCAACCAAACACAAAATGCAAAAGCTTTTCACAGTCATTACTGCTTTTCTATTCTTTAAATGTCAATTGGCTGACACTCCTTTCAATAGAACAGTCAAAAACCATTTGTATTTTTTAAGTCCCACATTCTGAAATCAAATTTTGTGGAAGGAAGCCAAGAACGTGCAGCACCCTCTGAAGTGAAATGCTGCCTCTCAGCAGACCTGGTCCAGTTGTAAAAAAAAAAATTAAGAAGTCTACTCTCAGTCAGCCAGTCTCTTCACATATAAGATCATGGTCTGAAAGTTATATGGGACAGTGTAAATAAGTACAAACAGCATTACTGCATCTAAACCAATACAGTTTCCCAGTCTGTGGAATTCAGATTCTGATTTCAATTCTGAAGCCAGAATTTGTGTGCCTGATAAATTCTACAGACCTTCCCTCATCTTTATTAGCATTGCAATGTATGTATCAGTAGAAGATACATTAATTTTTACAGAGGTGCCTGGTAGTTAATCTGACAAGAACATTTATTTGTCCCAATATTTGCCCTAAATTATTAGAATAGGGATGCAAATTATTTTAAATTGCCTATTTGTATTTTTTGGATTACAACATGCAAAGGAGGCTAAAGAAATTAAGTTTCTGTATCTACATCTCAAATGAAAAAAAAGTCATTTATTATTTAAATCTCACATATTTAAGTTCCTCTTGAATATTCTACTCAGTGTTATTGAATATCAAGTTCCTCTGCCTAACAAATAAAATGGGAAATGGTTTGCAGCCTACAGCAATATGACTTCACATTGTGACAGTCAGAAATGACCTATAATGCAGATACATGTCAGTTCGCAACCACTGACCGATTATCTCAGCGAGCAGCTTAAAGATTACAAATCATAATTTTGCTTTCAAACAGTTTCATTTCTTTAAAAAGTGCTATTTCCTATGCAACTTTTTAGATGGGTGTCAACAATCAAAGAAGACATGCGAAACAGCCTGCTTTTCTACTTCCATGACTTGTTTTTGCTACAAGGCCCCTCAGAAAAATAAAAACATCAGTAAAGAGTAAGGTCTTTTGGGCAACATATGCAGCAAGTATTCCTTATGTAATAAGAGCTAAGGAATGATTAACACAAGAGGAACATCATGTTGAACTCCCAGACGCAGATCAGAAAGGCTGCATTTGTATCCATGAACAACAGTACAATCACAACAAAAAAAGATGTAGGCTTTACTGGAAAATGTACCTCAGTGATTCCTGTCTCAGGCTACAAAAACCTCTAGACTTCTAAAAGTGTCTTCCTTTTACTTTCTGTCTCTCTCTCCTCCTTTAAGAAAATTCTCATTTGCTATTTTTTGGCACAAGCTCCAAAACTTTCTAGCCAAAGACTACAGCTCTATTTCAGACATATTTTCCTTTAAAATAAAAAGACAGAAATTAAATTGATTTTCAGAAAATGAAAGCCTTTAACAAATCATCAGTGAAGTTTTCTCTAATCAATAGCCTCCTTTCCCATCAAGCTTCTTCACAAATTTGATCGATTAAAAAAGGATTCATGTATCATAAAGTTTTCTTTGACAACCATTTGGTCTAACAAAACCAAAGCATGACCATCTATTACCTTTCTGTCTTACCATATCCTCCAAACCTAAGTGCCTGTTCCTGAATTTCAGTGAAAGCACTCACACAGCAGAAATATAAGTATTCAATTATTCTTGTCTTACATATTAGAAGTGCTTACCCCAAGTACTAAATATATACCACAGGCAGAAATTGATCTTGCAGCACTTCAGTTAAGTCTGCAATATATAAAACACATAAAGGAGCCCAGTTTCATCACGTAGAGAAGGATTCAATGTTAGCAGGTAGTAGCTGCCAGCACTTGGATACTGTTATTAGAAATGGTTTAGGCAGTTTATACACACAGCATTGATGTGCCTTCTGGTTCAGGCATTAGCAGCTAGAACATAGACTTAACTCAGTCTGTGAAAGGCATCTTAAAATAGAGGTGGGGTCTGAGATCACTTTTACCACTGTAAATGCAGGCCAATTTAATTGACTCCTGCTTTTAAAGATGGATTTACTCCCAGGCTCCTATAACAGTCCAGGAGAGACAAGAGTGACACACGCCAGCCAAGAAAAAGCTAAGGAAAGGCGAGTAGTCTTTGGAAAGGCAGATGGGTGTAACCCATACAAAGAGACAATCTCTTACGCTTGGATAAAATAATATCTTGGTTTTCCATAGCACTGTATATTGCCCCCACTCTGAAATTTTTACCGTTTGAAGAATACAAAGTAAAGAAGCCTAAGTTCTTCATTGACTAGGCCTGTGTAGCCAAAGAGAACAAAAAGGCAGCCATTAGTCGATACAACTAAGAGGAAAACATGGTGCAGTAGTTGTTGCGTGTGCTGAAGTTGTGTGCAGCACTCAGAAGCCAACGAGCAGAAAAACTTTCCCCTCATCTGACCTAGTTCTGTCAAAGATTCACACACGGAGATAGTGGGTGTAAAGGTGATACATGCAGTATCTTCAAAGATTTTGGAAGGCAACAACTCACAGTGAAGAATACCCAAGGCCCTGATGGGGAGAGACAGGCTAGCTGAAAAAAATGTAGAAAATGCAGACAAGATATCAGAAGGCTGCCCAGAGCTGTAGGCATACAAAAGAGTGAACAGATTAGGGCCAAGCCATTTTACAAAAGCAGAACAATGTTGAGGAAAAACAAAAAGAGGTGCCAGAAGGATAGCTGCACTGTGACAAGGCAACAAAAAAGGGCAATGTCCCTGAAGAGTTTTCACACAAAATCAACAAGGAATAACAGAAATAAGAAGACTGTTCTCCTTATTTCAAAGAAACATTAATATTTCATTAGATAATTGTAAAAAATGCATATAAATTATGTCCAAATCACTGCATACCCAGCCATCGGTAGCTTGGTTGACTCTGTACCAACAATGGAACAGGTGGCCCAGGAAGGCTGTGGAGTCCACCCTTGGAGCTATGCAAAGCCCAACTGTGCATATCCTCAAGCAACCTGCTGAAGCTAATCCTGCTCTAAGCTCGGTCATGGACTGGAGGATGCCCAGAACTGTAGCCCCGTCCCACTAGAGCAATTCCCTGATTAGATTAAAGTGGATTTCTGAGAAGTTATTTAAGGATGCCTGCTTTTTCCCCTCAAAATGAATCAGAGAAGGTGCTCTATACACAAGAAAAAACCTTAGGGAAAAAGAAAAAGCAGAAACAAACAAAAAAAACAAACCAAAAGCAATATACTTGTGAATGAAGCCTGCAAATGTTTGTTAAATCAGCTTTACTGGTGGACAGAAGGTGACCTTGGACAACACCATGCAAGAAAAGCACTGGTCATCACTGATGAACAGATTCATGAAGGAACCTGACAGTGAGGAGCAGCAAAATGAACTTCAGGGTCTGGAAATGAAAGGTCCCAAAAATCTCATCACCTACTGAAATATAAAGTTAAAAGATATACACACCTGTGGAGGTGTATGAGGCAAATCTTAACCCAACATAGCCAATGCTCCAGTCTGTCTGACCATATCACTAATTTTCTTCACAGTTTCTAGGCAAGCAACTCTCTCTTAGGGGAGTGCAAAAAATGAGAATATATAGAAGGTCCCCCTATATAAAAGGAACATCAGTCTAAGGTCGCAGAGGTCAGTGATCTTCCTGAAGAAAAAAGAAAGCAGCTCTTGATGAAAGACAGAAATGACAGAATCAGGAACCTTGAGAGCCACCTGTCCTGGGTTCAGCAGCAGCAGTCATTTTTCTCCTTCTTGGTAGCTGGCGCAGTGCTGTGTTTTTGATTTTGGGCCTGAGAACAGCGCTGATAACACCAGTGTTTTCAGTTACTGCTTAGTGATGTTTTGGTCTGACCAAGGACTTTCTGAGTCTCTTATGCTCTGCCAGGGAGGAGGGGGAGCCGGGAGGAAGCAGAGACAGGACACCTGACCCAAACTGACCAAAGAGGTTATTCCATACCACAGCACGTCATGCCCAGGATGTAAAGCAGAGAGCAGAGACCCGGAAGGGTGGGGGTGCACTGCTGGGTCGGGCTGGGTATTGGGCTGGGTGAGCAATTGCATTCTTTCCTTGTATTTGCCTTGTCATTATTATTATTGGTGGTAGCAGTAGTGATTTGTGTTATACCTTAGTTACTAAACTGTTCTTATCTCAACCTGTGGGAGTTGCATTCTTTTCGATTCTCCTTCCCATCCCTCTGGGAGCAGGGGGAAGAAAGAGGGGGAAGTGAGTGAGAGAGAGACTGTGTGAGTTAGAGAGGCTTAAACCACGACAGCCACCTCAGTACTCATTTACTGAAGTTTAATGGGCTTTGACCCAGGCTTACAAAATAATTGTACTAACACAAGGGTCTTGCTCAAAACACACCACCAAAAATAACTTCAAAAAGCATGCCTTATTTTGTCAAACCAACTTCCAAAGCCAGAGATTCAAAATGAGAGACTATTTCTTCCTCTTTTGCCTACTCTTCCCAATTACAGGACTATGGTAATTACTACATGCCATTATAACACACATATGTTCTTGTCCACCCCAAAAGAGAAGTTTTGTTTGTTACCTCTTACCGACAGTTATTTTGACAGTTCTTTTCTGAGAGTCCATCCTCATCTTCTCCCATAATATCCACTGCCGAAAATATCAGTGCAACCAGAATTGCAAAGCAGCATACCAGTGCAAAGATCACAATGCATCTTTGCTGGGACTGAAAGAGATTAAGATTAAAAAAGTTTTAATGGTGTGAGAACATTCCAGTCAATGACCTGAGACTCTAAATCTTTTACATAAGATCTAAAATTCTTTGAAGATCTTACTGCCATAGTTGCCAACATGAAACACACCTCAGGATGAAAACACACTCAAAATTGTCCTTCACGTATCACCTTGAGAGGTATTTTAAATCTCTCAGATTCTGATAAATAATTCATGACACAAATAAGATCCATAATTTAAACTGTTTTCTGTTTGTAACACAAGGAAAGCATTATGCATTAAAATAATGATTCTTACATTAACTACATATTTTTTGATTGAGCCTCACAGGCAAAGTACGCACTTAGGATGGCACTCAAAAGTCTTGAGAGTTTTGTTGTGTTTGGCTGAAATAAAACACGTCATTGCAAGTAGAATGAAGAGCAGACTTTTTATTGCTACACAAAGTAACTGACATTGTTACTATGACTGTCACAGCAACTGAGACACTTTGGCAAGTCCTTGCCCCACAGTACTTATAAGGAAAAATAATTCACAGATGATAGATGGGATTGAAGGAAAAAAATGGGGGACTGTTGCTTAGTATGATAGGCAATGCCCTCTGCATCTCAGATTAAATATTAAAACACAGCACAGCAGTACTTTATTCTACAATATGAAATCCTTCAGTACTAAATCAGATGCAATCATGTACAGCCACAGATAAAGGTGAAACCTCCTACAAACAATCTCCTGGCATGCAGTTTACATAGCTGCATGAAAGTATATTTTATTCTGAAACCAAATATTGAAACAAATATCTTGTGTGCAAAAAAGCACACTATAAATAAAAATATAAAAGTCTAACTTCTGTTGCCATAGTTATTTTCTTAATTTCAATTATCACCCTGTAATTAAAATGTCACATAAAGAAGAAAAGCTTTATAAAGGAATGGGTAAGTGAGAAAGTAGGAAAAGTGTAAGGGAAACAAAGTAATGTCATCTTTGCAGCTGAAAAGCAGCTTCATAGTATTTGCATTGCTCCTGACATTTTGTTTAAGATAAAATAAGTTTCAGAGTAATAAGAACATTTTCCAGTATACATAAAAAAAGCTTTTTTAAATAGGCTTCCAAAACTTGCAAACTACTGCACATCCCAGAAGAAACCAGCTCATGCCTTTCCGAACAAATCAGATATAAGCACTTTATTTCAGTCTGTGAAAATCTAAAATGCAGCAAACAACTCCTTCAAAAAACCAGTAACAAATATTCTGCAATTTGGTGAGAAATTAATCCTTTTACCCAACTGCAACACAGAATAACCTGCTTAGGTTATAGGCATATTTGAAATACAATGCATAGTAGACACTTTTATACACTTAAAATATATGCTCCTGTCTGTGCTTTCATATAAATTAGCTAAAATCTTGCAAGAATGCAGCATAGGAAAGTCATTGTCAACCATTTACAAGGCCTATTTTTAAAATAAACAAAATTCAGACCTTTTTCTTTTTTCTGGTGCTAGGTATAATCAAGGCAACATATAAAAAGAAATAGAAATGACTGCATTTGGGTGTCCAGAACTAAGGCTGCAGTCAGATGCACAGTAGAACTTTAGAGAAAAAAGTTAAAAGATTGCCTTGTTGCCTCATACTACTGGCAAGACAAACTAAGTGTCAAAGATAAAGAGGTATTCAGATCTGGGACACTGCTTTATGCCATTTCTTCATCAGGTGGGCTAGCACTCATAAGATGACCATTGTCTCATGCAGTTTTTCAGTTTTGTAAGTGTATTTGCAGAAACTGATGCAGCTTCTTCCAAGCACTGAGCACATTACCATGGCAGCAACACAGCAAAGCTACTCCCATACCAGAGAGTCAAACAGAGCTGGGGCTTGTTCTCAAGCCCCTAAGAGCAGGGGATGTAACCCAGCATAGCCTGCAACACTAGTATTCTTTTTCCTCCCAAACCAAGATAACTACAGCCATTCTACTCACTGGGAACAGTCAGAAGTCCATATTTGGGGGATAACTGCACCCTAGCTGCCACTCAGTATAAATTACTTTATGCCATTGCTCTGGGGAATAACTCCCATATTCTTTGCTGTGTGAACAACTAGAGAGACCTAGAGGGTCACTGAACCAGCAGAAACCACTGCAGCCTTCAAGGCTGGGCCAGAACACATGGAGGCAACAAAAGATGTTTCATTAAAAGGAGCCCACCATACCTCTACCACACGTCATAAGTCATAAAACAGCCCTATAGCCCTTTTAAACAGCTTAAAATTTAAAGGCCAAAAGCTACATAAAATCTACAGTGTATCACAAGGAGAGGGGAAGAAAGAAACCAAACAAAAACCAAAACCCAACAAAACAACAATAAAAAAGGCAGGTGCAGCAGATGCCTTAAGTTCCTTTAATACCAGAAAATTTAATGGTAGCAATTCCTAGGGGTTTATGTTCCAGGAACATGGAAAGTGGACACTCCACTCCTGAATGGAGCCTCCTAATCTAGCTTTAAATCCTATTCCACATAAATTTGGATAACATATTCAACGTTTCTTGACTTCTATGTTGCAGTTGAAATTTGTATAAGGTTCAAATCCCTGTTATGGAGAGCTTGTCAAGCTCTGCAGTTTGACTGACTGCTTCTTACTATGAGTGGCATAGTATCACTAGTAAGACCACTGCTAATACACCAGCACTAAAATACAGAAGTGCAGAAATCTAATTTGCTGCACTCATTCACACAGATCATTTATAATTACACATTTGTCTTTGACAGTTATAACAGATTAATTATTTAACTTTTTCTTAAGTACCAGCTTAACAGCATGATTACAAATAGTGTAGGAGGCCTTCTAAATTCACACACAGAAAACCAGAACAATATCAAAGGGTGAGAATAGTGTTTTTTCTCTGAACTAAAGATAGTAAAAAAAAATAAATCAAAACTAAACCTCCAAGTTTGCAATTCTCCTACCTGTACATTTTTAATAACAGGTCTGAGGGGGCAGGTAAAGGCTGTTTTTAAAAAAAAACATAATTAGTAAGGAGGACTTTGAATGGTTTTACAGTTCATCGTCAACTTCTTCTCCCGACTGGTTATTTTCTCGATCGCTTTTAAATCTATATGACATTAGAAATAAGTGAATATTGCTTAGATTCAAATTGATGTTTATATTAGAAAATAAATAATAATAATAAAACTACTGCCACTAAACAAGTCTTCTGAGCCTTCTGTTTGATAACGGTAATAAATCTTACTTTTCATGCAGTAATGCCAAACTCCAGGCGATTTTCTAATAGGCTTTTTCTAATTAAAATAGATTACAACAGACCATACCACTGTTCTACTGTGCCGTTCTTGTGTGAACCTCTGTGTATGTGTGCCTGCATGTGCAAGTAACAGCAGGTTTCTTGAAAGCATTCAAAGTAGAAGAGCTCATGCCATAGACAGACCAGAAGAAATCTGTTAGATTTGCTCCTCAGACTCTTGCATTGGTGGGCTCAGGCAGTCTGACTGCTTGGCGCTATGCTGCTGTTCCATATCCCCTTGACAACTGGGATCCCTCAGAGCTACCCTCCCCTTCTTCCTTCAGTAAATGCCTGAAACACCCTCTGTGTATTTAAGCTTTCTTAATTACAGAATACAGGATCTCGCCAGCTTATGTAGTCCATCTATCCACATACATGGTTAATTTATATAAATATTACTTCTAACGCATATTTGTCTAACCTGTACCTAAAAACCTCCCATTGAAAGGGATCCTACAGTCTCTTCAGGCAATCCATCCCTGGTGTTAGTACCTTACTGATGCCTAACTTAAGTCTCTTATGCTGCAATATATTCCCTTTCCAGCTTGGTCAAAATGGAGAACAAAGTATGTCATTCTTTCCTACAGCAGATTCTTACATATTTGAAGATTGTTAGAGATACTAAGAGGCCTGGGCCCAGAACATCTACTAGGTTGACTGCACCTGTCAGACCACCTGAGATATCACTCTTAACAGCATGGAGATCTCTCTATTGTGAACCCAGAAATTCTGTTACACGAGAGAAAGATTTTTTCAGAGCTTATAGAAGATTGGGAAAGAAACTTCTGCAGGAACAAGGACTATCAAAAATGCTGCTATTTTCCATTTCATGAGCAAAATGCATTTCTTTTACCTGCCTCATCTATCTTACCTAATATCTACATTTAAAAAAAACCAACAAAACGTTTTTACTAAAATAAAGCATGGTTATTTTTTATGCTTTTATACCCCAAGATAGATAGTGATAAAAATAACACAAGCTGCACCATGGGAATGCAGTGCAGTACTATTCACACCCAATTTTATTCTGAGAAGGACCCTTTCTGTTTGTTTATTATTAAGAAAAAGGATAGTCTATGTCAGCTAAGGTTGCATCAGAGCCTGTGATACCCAAGCAAAATTGAAAATGAGAGTAAGAAAGAAAAAGGCCTCCATCTTTACTGCACTCCCATTGCTCAAATGCTGTTAAGAACACTTCAATGGTCCATAAAGCTTTCATTTTCTTCACAAACAACAGGTATCTCAGTGACACACTAAATTTAATCAGGAATTTAGTTTTCCCTCAATATAGTACAAAATGTCCTTCTCTCCCCAAACATGAACCGTGAAATTGTAATGCTGCATCTGCTGAGAAAACTGAGCACATAAAAACAAAACATGCCATGGTTATAAACTACTGCTTCATTTTTATATCTATTTAGGAACACAGGATGTAATATTTATACGTACAGCATACTAATACAGAGTTCACATCCGTCTGTCAGAACCACAGAGGCTCTAAGAGATAGGTTTTCACATCTGCCATGAGTAGCCTGCTCTTTCCTGCAACACATCTGAACACCAGTGTGAGAACAAGAGCGCTCATCTTCAACATTAGCAACCTGTTCTATACCTCTTAAAATTCTGCTTACAAATAGGGCTTTATGTCATACTACATCACATTCGCTAAAGAAAGAAAGGAATTGGACTTCAAGAATTAATAATCATTCTTGGGTTAACCTTTACAGTAATAATCTTCATTGCATCCTTAAACCTCCCAGCTAGGATTATTAATATAAATCAACACTTAATTCCTATTAAACAAAAAAGGGAAGGAACTGATCCAAGAGTGCTGAGATAAGCTAAATATTTTCAAATTGGCTGGGCCTAGAGAGCTTCATGCTTGGTTGTTTATGGTATTGGCTAAAGCTAATTAAGAACTTTTAGCCCTTACCTATGAAAACAGATGAGCTTTAGTGAAGTATCAGAAGACCGGAAAAGCAAAGATGTTACCCATATTTAAGAAAAAAAGTTGGGCAAGCAATAGAAATCAGGAAATTATAGAATCATAGAATGGTTAGCATTGGAAAGGACCTTAAGATCCTCTAGTTCCAATCCCCTGCCACGGACAGGGATGCCTCGCACTAACCACATAGCCCAAGGCTCTGTCCAACCTGCCCTTGAACACTGCAAGGGATGGAGCATTTACCACTTCTTTAGGCAACCTGTTCCAGTACCTCACAACCCTCACAGTAAAGAGCTTCTTCCTTATATCTAACCTGAACTTCCCCTGTTTAAATCTGAACCCATTACCCCCTTTTGTCCTGTCACTACAGTCCCTGATGAAAAGGCCATCTCTGGCATCCTTGTAAGGCCCCCTTCAGATACTGGAAGGCTGCTATGAGGTCTCCACGCAGCCTTCTCTTCTCCAGGCTGAACAGCCCTAACTTTCTCAGGCTATCTTCATACGGGAGGTGCTCCAACCCCTTTATCATCCTCGTGGCCCTCCTCTGGACTTGCTCCATCAGCTCCATGTCCTTCTTCTGTTGACGACACCAGAACTGCACACGTAATATTGTAACTTCAGTCTCTAGAAAATACTTGAACCAGTAACAAAGCTATTATATGTAAACTCCTAGTAGAGAAGGAATTGTAAAGAAAAAGTACTATCAATTTTGATTTCCATCTTTCCTAGTCATGAGCACTGTTATCCTGCTAGAGAAGCTGAAAATAACATATTTTGAACTCCAGCAAAAATCTGTGGCAACTGAGGCACAGACTCCAGTTGTGATGCAACTGAAATCCTTTACTGAGCAAGCTTATAGGCTTTTTACAGACCCCTGCCTAGCGGTTAGTAATTGTTAGTATTGGTTAGTTTCTTTTCGGTACTTTTTGCAACATCTTACTCTTTTCCCAGCCAATGACATTACTGATCACACACCTTTTCAACCAATCACATTATTGTCCGTGCACCTTTGCTTGAACAACTTATTTGTACCCAGATGTATAAGCACATTTTCCTGTTACCACTTTCTGCTACATTATTACTTTCCATTTTCCCTTAAACACATATCCTTTTTTCCCCTCAGTCCACATTGGAGACTTTCATTAGCTCCGGGGAAAGTCCCGGGTACAACATTGTATCTTTGTCTTCAATAACTTCTTTGTTTCAATATCTACAGTTCTTGGAGATTATCTTGGTGTTCTAACTTCGACTCCTCTTGACTCTCATGGTTTGCAGCTGATGAGGGTCAGGATGTTTGTGCTCTAGGTCAGGTCTGCTGGGGCAGCTTCTTGTGCAGCATTTCCCACAAAAACCTTCTCACAAAGCACAAAAACTATGTCCAGATCATTACAGGAGAGGTGTAAAGCTGGTTGGAATATGCTCATTGAAAAAATGCGAGGAGATTCAGAGAATTCTACTGTGTATCTGTTTTTGTTCATGTCTTCATTAATAGTCTAAATTATGGACTAGAAATGAAATGTGCCTATTAAGTTTTCAATTAAAACCAAAGCAGCACAAATTGAAAGCATACTGGAACACTAGATTTACTTTTCAAAATGTTCTTGACAATTTAGGTGGTGCATTGAGAAAAACAGGTTAAAATTCAATTAAGGAAAAGAGCTACCAGGTATGAGCAAACAATTGCATAGATAGAGGAACTGAGAAAACATTAGGAAAAAGGATAAACAAAATGATTACAAAGTTGGAGCAGATGCTCTAGGAAGACAGAACAAAAATGGGTAGGAGTCAGTAGTTTGGAGAGGAGAACTATGACCAAGAGGTACAAAATCTTCAAAAAAGCATCAGGTACAGTGAAGGCAAAATTATTATTAACCAAGGACCACAATACCAGAAATAGGGGATGTTTAGCGAAACTTGTAGGAGTTAAGTTTCGAAAAGATAAAGTACTTTTTTTATGAAGTGGATATAGAGCATCAGGAATTTGTCGCCACAGGAGGTTGTGAAAGCAAACGGCAGCAGGTTTAAAGAGATTAGACAAAGCCTTCAAAAACATGTCCAGAACAGACGCTAGAGAAAACAGGCAGGCATGCGCCCTCTAATAGGATGATGGGGGATATGCTATTGCCACTGTTAGGCATACAGTCCAGGACTAGACAAGCCACAGGGGTGAGCTGTAGAATGCATTTTCTACATTCTTAAATAGTTTTCTTTTTCCACAGAAGAATCCACGAGTTATAGCAGAGTACAACCTGAACATGAACCTACTGTGTCACACTGTTGTGTTGACTTAGTTTTCTACATCCTGGTATAACACCAGTACTGTGTATGAGGCAAAAATAATCCTTAGCCTCTACTTCAACTTGGCATATTTTGTCCACCTTTCAAGACTGCATGGAGACAGTTTAGAGAAAAATCAACAATAAATATTTAGTCCTGTAGTTACCCACAGAAAGAAGAGAATCAACAGTTAATTCCCCAAACAACATTCTTTAATGTCAGTGTCTTCCAAGCAAACAAGGCATATGAAGTCACACTGTCTGCCCAGCAGCCCTTGTCTGCCCAGTTTCTTTTGAATCTGTATTTGAAAGAAAGATTCATAAAAAATGTAATTATCTCGGACATACAAAATCCAGTATGTAGATAGACTTAGCTGAGAAAGACCAAAATTAGTACCTCTACTGAGGGAACGATGGTCCAGAGTTTTGCCTTCCAGCACACACATAGCTCAACACCATACAGCTTCATGGAGACAGGGATGGGAGCAATCACTGCCTTGGTGGCATACAGAGGGGCTGTGGGCCCTCGTCACACACCCACAGTGAAGCAGCTGCATTGGTTTCACTCCCCACTGAACCAACATTTGATCCAACAGATCAGGCATATAACACATGGATAGAAATGTTACTATAAATAGAAAACCAATAAACTACTTTGAAAGAAATCCAACACTTTACAGGTTACTTATCTGAGCTGCCTCCACACAAAGCGCTATATTACAGAAAGCTATTAACAGTCAGAATATGAGCTGTATAAGAAAATATGGTTTTCAGCACATGACCAACTAACATCTAATGCATTTTGTTGACCAGAATTGGCAGAAAAGGAGGAGTGAAAATCTTGAATACATTTAAGTGTTCATGTGCCATTTCCGCGAAATTGGGCCCTAACTTCTCAACATGATGTATCGACAGCCTTCAGCATAAGACAGTTCAGCAATGCCAAAAAAAGGCCCTTGTGTACACTAAATATAACAGGCTACTCAAATCCAGTGTCTCCTGCAAGAAAAGTATTGAACAATCTGAACCTGGCCTGAACAACCAATTCAGAATACTATTAAAAACTCTATAATAGAAAACACAGTAAATCGTATTTCTATATCCTGATATCTCTTTACATATCTTTAAATCTGGACCCTCTAAGTAAAGACTCTTACCACAGATAGCATTAGACTTATTACTCCTCCAGGAATTTTACAAATAAAAATCTTTGGGCTACAGAAAGCTATAACTGATTTCTTTTTGGATCAGCACTTTGCCATATAATAAAAAGACAGAGTACCTTCAGAAAAAAAAAAAAAAAAAAAAAAACAAAAAAACAAAGCCAAAAGAAGTCCCCACCCAAAAAAACCCAAAACAAACAAACAAACAAACAGAAATAGGAAGGAAGCGGTAAGGTAAGAAAGAACGATGGAAAAAGAAATAATGAAAGAGAGAAGAGGTAGAAAGGATGTGACACAGAAAGATATGAGGAAAAAGGTAAAAACTCAGATTAGCACTTGAAAGTCTACAAAATAGAAATCTGCATCTAAAAATAGTGTTACACATATACAAATACAGTACTTAATTTTATATGTTAGATCTTTTATGTCAGGTAAGAGACTTTCTACATACAACTTCAATTCACAAATATAATTAAAATCCGAACTCAACCCTCCTCAGAAACCAGGTGAAACACAGCAAAAAATCACTGAGTAAACAAATGTTTAAAGGTCCATCATTTCCTATGAAGAACTGCATCCTATAAGGCAGCATTTTGAGAAAGAATGAAATTAATGCATCAAGATGCAATCTATTTTGTACACGGCAGAACATTTAAAATCAGTTAGAATCACTGGAGGACAGCAGCCTGGGGGGATCTAGCAGGTGATACAAAGACTGGCCTACAATCCACAAGTCCAGGTATCAGCAGGCGCTCTGGTTGTCTGATCGCCTGCAGAAAATATTCTTTTCAATTTTACACCCTTTATGTATCACTCTGGAGTCTACAGCATAGCAGGCCAGGCAGTTAGAAAGCTCTACTTTTCTAGTGGCCTTACTTTCCTCCACACTTACTTTAAATTTTATGTTGATAGTTTTAAGTCTTAATGGAAAACTAGACTGAAATTCCAGAACCTCTGCAAATCAGAATCATCTATGAACACTAAATGGGAAGCTGAAGTAACCCTGCCATATTGCATCTGCCTGTGGCCTGCAATTCTCTTGTTTTCATAAATCAACAGAAAAAAAATAATCTACATTACTACCATCTTTTCCACACTGTTTATGTCGAAATTCCATTTTTCTGACCCATGAGTTTCTTAACTCTCCTCTGGAATGAACAGTTCATTGTACTGTGCTCTGGCTGTCACATTTAGCACTGCATCATCAAAGATTTTGAGGCTGAAGTGATCAACAAAATGTTGGGCAGTTATTTTTTTGCACACACAATAAACTTTTATGTGCAAAGTACCTTTTAAGAGAAAATACAGCAAGCCTAACAATGTCTGTGCAAGTATGTATATGACAGATCACTGTATATCATTTTGGCATCCAAAAACACCTAAGCGTCTCTGTGGGCCTTATTCATATTAGTGCCATGTTCCCTGAAATCAGTGAGCATTTGGAATGTAGATTCTGGTTCCAGGACCGTTATTAAACATCTAAATTTATTTGTTATGTATATATATATTAAAGATGTATATTTATACACACAGACACCCCATATATATTTATAATGACTTTAATAAACGACACAAATACTTTTCTAAGTCACAAGGAAAAATTAGTAACATTTAGATATGTTTATTTGCAAAGTCAGACCAGACTATATACAGACAAATACACTTATAGCATACTCGTGACCTCTAATTTACAAATGGTAACGCTTCTGTTTAGAGAAACTATGTTTAAAAGTAACTATAGTTTATTTTAGTACTTTAGTAACTGGAAAACAAATACTACTGACAGGTAAGTAACCTGAAACTTGCTGATAGCACAGCATCAACTACAAATACATATTTCTTTCAAGACAGTGTTTTACCTAATGATGCTGCTAATAAGGCTTTAAGATAAACTAAATGAAATATAAAAATCCTGCACAATTTTTTTCCCTAGTGTTTGCATATGTTATTGTTGGCACATTCAATGACCATATGTACAGCCAGCTCAAGCTTCTTGCACACAGCCTTTCACTGTTTTTCCAAGAGTCTTTCAAAAAGAGATAAGATCACCACCGCCACCAAAACTAAAATAAGAAACTGGGGCTAGTGGCACATAAACGCCATCAGAGAGGATGTCACACAAATTTGAGCTCAAGTACAGTTCTACAGCAGAACAAACTCACCCCTCTACTGGGAGCATGTTTCTTCTTAGCCAAATTAACAAGGCAAAACCTATTACCTTCAACTTTTTCCACTGAGCTTTAAGCATCTCATCCTGCAATTGAGAGAGACTAAGAGCACATGTGCCATCAATTACAGCAACATCACATTAAGTTCCCATAAAGCAGTCATTTTACAATCAAAGGCAGGTGGTACATCTGAATCTGGAGGCACTAACTTAGTTTGTTTGATGAATTTGCAGTTTCCCTTTCATAAAGTATAAAAAGCAAATTAGAGAAGATTTAAAATTACTTTATTTTTTTATAAAAAATAAAATCATTAAAATTCAGCACCAGCAGCATCTAGGTAGGGTCAAAGAGATTAGTTTTCTAGAGAGTGCTGCAACCATGGTCCTACACCAGCAGAGTGCAAAACTACTCTACTCTGACTGACTTTTCACCTCTTGTTGGAATTATCTGATACCTCTTCCACTAACAGCCCTTCTTGTGCTGCTTTATCTCTATATTCATAAGGTTAGAGTCCTTTTGTTATGTTAGGATATGAAGGAGTTTAGGGCTTTTTTCCTCTTTGTTTTCTTATTTATTGCCTTTATGGAAAATTTTTGTCCTACTCAAGTTTTAGTCTAATAGTATTATTCTACTGAATTGGGATCATTACCTATTGGTCTATTATCTAGTCAAAATATTTATTTTGGTTTTCCTACTCTGTTTAGATGAGCAATAAATTATTTTTTTAAATAATTTCCAAAACTTTATACATAAAGATAATCCATGAGCACTGTAACTGACTGCGCATACATAAAAAATAAAATACAACTGTCAGCTTGGCTTCCTATTGTCTATTTTATCTCTGATTTTTTTTTCTTTGCATATAATTAAAAATCCAGATAAAACAGAGCCCAGCTACATAAAACATTTTGCTTTACTAGGTTGCAGAAAAGCTGCTTTTTCCTTCAACCCATCAACAATTTTCATGACACCTGACTTGAAAATCTCTTGAATACCTCCACTTTTCTATTACTTACCATTTAAGTCAAACAATGGTTTTAGAAGTTACTGAGATGGAAAAAGATGCTTGCACATGAATATACATATTTATACATACAGCCTTTACCACAGAAGTTTGTTAAATAGGAAAACATTAAATATGATATCCAATATATATGATGGTTTAAAAAAAAAAAAAGAAGATCCATGCAGGTACATGGTTATTCCAATGAAAACCATCAAGTGTTCTGACCTGAGTTTGTGTCTAGCTTTATTAATGTTTTAAATTAGGTATTCATTACAGGTTATTTTAATCATTGCTAATTTGGAATTTTAATCATTCTGTAAAATAAAACATGGAATGAAGCTACTGTGAAGATCTGTCTTCTTATTCTCAGTTCTGTAGAAAAGAATTCCAGTAAAGTAAAACAAGCAAAAGAGATGAAGACGAACCTTGAATACAAAACAGGCACACAGCAATTTGACATGGTGGAGGCACATATCCCTCACTGATGTTTCAATGTTCCTGCTAGGAGAGGAAGTGTATTGCACCTCACTAACAGAAGTGATGAACAGAGAAAGTGCCAGCAAAGAGTAAGTGCCAAACAGTGTCACTAAACGTTACCACCTTTCATCCTACTCTGAAGTCCAATGGTTTTCTGAAGCTTTTTCTTTTCTTTTTTGACAAAAAATTTCATTGGGAATACTGTCTTAGGAGGAAAAGAAACTAAATTATTTCGAATAAAAGCCTCTTAGGACAGACTATAAACCCAGGAAAATTGTTTTGGGAGAGATATCTGGGAAATCTTAGTCTCACAATGACAATCTCATGCCTAGTCTAAAAATAACAATACTTTATTAGAAGCTCTCTTTCAAAGTAGCCATTTTGTTAAGCTCTGTAATATTCACACAGACACCCAGCATTTCACCTACCACATTTTCAGAAATCTTTGATAATAAGGTTCTAGGCGTCTCAAAATATGGAAATCTGCTCATTTCTCAGAAAGCAGCAAACTGCTAATTAATTGTAGCATTTTTGAAGTAGCCTGGGATATGTAGACCTTACACTGTCATATTATACTGATTTGTATTTAAAGTTTTCTCCTGAAAGCAACAGCTGTAAAACTCATTCACTTGTGAAAACAAGCTTAGAGTCTAAATAATTTTTGTATGCATTGCTTAAGGCTGAAATGTATGTCACATGAATAAAAATCAATAGTGTTTACTGTGTATTCTGGTAAAGAAATGAAATCCAACTAAAATTAAGTACACATTTGCTTTCTGAATGTATAACATTTTAACAAGTATGATTTTAAGCAACGCACATGGATACTCTACCACTCAGAAATTGCATAGGTAATAGAGGTTGATAACACTTCCAGATGATGCTGCGTCACCATGTGTCCCTGTACATACTTGTTAACACAACAGAGATTCTCACAATTCTCCTTACATTTCTTAAGCAGAGAGAATCTGTAAGCCTAATGGCAACAGGCTTGCTCTTCTTAGTTTCCTATCCATTTGTAAAGAAAATCAATAAAATGACCAGTGGTAGAGATATGCTATGTATGTCCTTCTTCCAGATCACATTCCAAACAAATCTGATTATTTCTGAGACAATATACATTATCAGAAACAAGACAAAACAGATTTACTACAGAAGCTATATTAGATGCTGTGCATGCACTCATACTAGGATCTGATTGATACTCCATGTTCATGTTTACATAGATTTTATTTTTAAATTGCACGTATTTATTCCCATATTAATCGACAAAGAGTTTTACACAAAACTAGTTACAGAAAGCACTGCTTACAAACTAAAAGAAGCGTAATTTTGTTTGTTGACTGACATGCACTGTATGATAGTCAAGCAAATTAATTGGTATCTTTGCTGGCATTTGTAAGAAATACACACACATATATGTTCTACAAAGCTTATTTCTGGGCAAACGCCACTGTACATCGTAAGCATAGAATAGCAGTTCCCAAACTTTCTGGGTCACTGAAACAGTGCCAGACCTCAAGAGTTGTAATAAAAACCCACAACTATTTATCAACAAACAGCAATTGCAATGAAGGTGAAGCAAACAGTAATATTTAATACATTTCAGTGGGTCAGCTAAAGATCATCTACCATAAATTTTGTAGATCATCAATGCTGTTCAGAGTACACCCTACAAAACTTCACAGACAGAGCAAGCCTTATGATCTGGGTTCAAAGTTATCCTTTCCTATAGCAGAGAGGTATGGGTAAGATGCAGAGAGACCACACTCAAACCCAACTCTCCAAATGTACAGAAGAGATAATTGGAATATGTTTTCTCAATATAAAGCAAAAGAATATTTTGTAGCAGCTCTGAGCTAAAGACATGTGTATGCATACATTATAGCATATGTATGCTATAATGTAAATATGTATGCTAAATATACAAATATAATGTATGCTAAAAAAGACAAATGTTTTGCAGTTGTCCTGGGTTCAGCAGTAGCAGTCATTTTTCTCCTTCTTAGTAGCTGGTGCAGTGCTGTGGTTTTGACTTTCAGCCTGGGAACAACGCTGATAACACTGATGTTTTTAGCTGTTGCTCAGTAATGTGTAGCCTGACCAAGGACTTTCTGAGTCTCATGCTCTGCCAGGGAGGAAGGGAAGCCAGGAGGAAGCAGGGACAGGACACCTGACCCAAACTGACCAAAGAGGTATTCCATACCACAGCACGTCATGGCTGGTATATAAACTGGGGGCAGTTACCCGGAAGGGTTAGATCATTGATCGGTCAGGCTGGGTATCGGTAGGCGGGTGGTGAGCGGTTGTATTCTCTCCCCTTGTTATTTCCCTTATCATTATTATTATTGGTGGTAGCAGCAGTGGCTTGTGTTATACCTTGGTTACTGGACTGTTCTTATCTCAACCCGTGGGAGTTACATGCTTTTTATTGTCCTCCCCATCCCTCCAGGAGCAGGGAGAGGAAGCGGGGGAGTGAGTGAGCGAGCGGCTGCGCGGTTCTGGGTTGCCGGTCTGGGCTTAAACCAGAACAGCAGTGAGTTTTCCAAACGAGCCAACACTTGTTACTGTTTAGCAAGGAGTTAGTGAAGAGAAAGTTGCTCTGAAACACTATCCTTATCCACTGAAGAGCCATCAAGCTTGCTAGCACACTTCATCTTAAATCAATGCAGATTTAAGCCATGGTATGAAACATGATCTTCTACATCATTTCTTATGTTTCCCATTTTTATACAATGGCAAACTTCCCATCTGCTCCTGCCCTTCTCTACTCCACCTTTCTTTCGTAATGAACTGGCTACTGGCTTTGAACAAGCTGCTGTGTATAACCATTTTGCCACTGTCTTTACACTAAGGATTGTCTCAATCTTCAAAAAGCATATGTAATTGGTTTTGTATTGCCAAAGCCAAAAATCCACTTTGAATGAAAATGAGATAAATTTCTTTCAAATCATAAACCTTTAGCCTTTCTCTTTCAAGGGGCATTAAAATGCAGACTATAATCATGTAAAAGTCACTCATTCAAAACAACATTTTCAGGGACAATGTGCACTTCATTGTTTAAAACCTTTGCTTTTTCTTCAGTTCATTCTGTCTGGCTATGAAAACACCAGTTCCCTATGGACCTAAAGGTATAATTAGATATGTGCCTAAGCCAAAACTCATCCACTTCACTGAGTTCAAATTCATATTTTGCCAGCGGCATAAAACTGTGGCTGTAATCTAACACATTTATTTTGTGATGTTCAGAATGTACAGCTGTGTAGCAACCTCATAGCTCAAGCACTTCTGTTTAGCATGGTTCTCTGCTAGACAAACCTCTTCGATCTCATTTTGAGATTACCCTGAATATATAAAGGAACATTATTATATATGGTATAAAGAAATCAGCTTGATTTATACTATGAAAACAAGAGTCTTGATCAAAATTTTATAGATGATTCAAAGCATCTGGTACCTTATTAAATATTCATATATTACCCTATTTCTTCTCAAGAAGAGATGGCATTTTCATTTGCATTTGTTGCTAAGACTTTTTGACAGATCTATAATTTTCTTTGGTCCGTTACTTCTGTGCCATTCTCTAAAGGCCCTTCCATAAAACAAAACCATTCTAAATTTTGTCCCTCCTATGACAATTATACTCCTCTATAGGACACACTAAGTGGCAAGACCTCATTCTGTCTGCTGGATTTGTTTCTAAAACAGCTTTGTGATCAGCTGCTGAGCTTTTTACTGAGAAAAAGTGAACAACCTTAAGGATAAAGTATGACAGTAACTTATTTTTCTGTTTTCAGTTCTTTTCTGTGTTCTATTTTCATATACATACTTCTAAAATAACCTTACTATGTTCACTGACCTTCAAAATTTGCACTTACACAAACATGAACGGAATTTGGCTCCTCAGCTCTTCTTAGCTACCCCATGGCTGACAACTTCTACAAAGTTATTTAGTAGAAATTAAAATGTTTAAATACATGTCATTCTGATATATCTGCTTATTGCATGGCTTTCAGCTTAGCTCTAACATAAAAAAACAATGGGTATTCTGGAAACTAACCTTGCTATCTGAACTACCTACTAATAATTCAGAAATAAACTCTGTTACTTTCAGAAAAATTATTACAAAGCTAAAAATTTTTGCCTAAGCAGCACAGACATTATGTTTTTAAACATGAGGGGAAAGAAAATACTAGTTTCCATGCAAATCTGAGAAATGAGAACTGAAGGAAATTAATCAGTAATGTATAAATACAAGAAATACATTTGTACTTATACAGAGATCCCTCCAAGGACACTAAACCTATTTGTAATAGCTGCAGAAATTAATATATTCTCTTCATGATGTTTGGTAGCTGTGCAAATTACTTTGTAGATGGCAAAGATGGCAATTTGTCTCTTTACTATATAAGAATGGCCTTAGACACTGTAAATGGCTATTTGACAAAAAGCACCTCTTAAATTTTTTGGCTCAATGCAAGAATTTTCATTCTCTGTTAGAAAATCACAACTCTTCCCATAGGACACTGAAAGAAAGTACAGGCAAACTTCTTAACTGAAGATCTACAACAAGTTTGAGAGAAAAAATAAATTATCTGAAGGTTAGAAAAAAAAAAAAAAAAAAAAAAAAAAGAAAAACCAAAGCCAAAAATTATTTTAAAGGTATTTGCTGTCGCTATCGTTTTATTTCACCTTACATAAGCACAGGGTAGAACACAGCAGGTGATTTAACAGTTGTTTAAAATACTGTAACTAATAGTTTGGATAGATTTCTTTTCAAAAAGTAATACTTCTCTCCAGCCTCTGTGTTGTCATCCTTCAGCTGGTCTACCATAAAGCTAGCAAACTACTTCAAGGAGGACAGCTAATCTGCAGGCAAACAAGGCCACCCTACTGTGGCAAGACGGGAAGGTGATGGGCCTACCCTATCGTTATTCCAAGAGCTGGAATGGCTACAAGGCAACACCAAAATGCCATCAAAATGAGTTAATGCTCACTGATGATGGCATTAAAAAGGCAGCTGAGGATAATGAGGTTGCATAAATTGTTTAATTTAACTTTTCTCAGCAGCAATCTTGGCATATTGTACAAGGTGATGAAACCTGGGCTGGCAGACAGCACACTGTCTTAACAGCCAGTGCTGCTAAGAAAAAATTCTTAATTTTTCAGTATTTCTCCAAGGGACACACACAGACAGAAACCATAGTCAGTGGTTCTGTTAATGTAATATTGCAGGATCCAAACTGCCCTTTTCAGCCTCTCTGGCAGAGGAAAGCTTTAGAGAATAGAATGAGGAAGGTCTATGGGGTGAAGACAGACAGAAAAGGAAGACTAGAGTTGAAGCTCACTGAATAAAGTGATAGAACAGAAGAATTCAAAGAACTACTTTTAGAAATATAAAAAGACAAATGCCACAAAAAAAAAACCCACCACTGATATCTGATGTTGAGTTGCCCTGAAAATTATATATTGACTCACACGCTAATCTAGCAAAAAGACCTAGAAAGTCATGCTTGCACCATAATGCCACCCAGGGTGAGTGCTCCAGCACTATCATTGTAACTACAGTATTGTGCTCACCCTGCATGGCCTTGATGTTAGACCAGGGAGCATAACGAAGAAAAAAAATTCCTGTCTGGTATTCAGAAGCCCTTTCCATAATGAAGCTATGCACAAATTCCTTTTATCTTTTTTTCTTTTATCTAGTATAGCCAAGGAATAAAACCCAATCTTGTCATATAATAACGGCAGTATATTTTGCTCTTTCTTCTGTAATATTATCTTTTTGCCACAACTCACTGATTCTCCCTCAATTTCAGCAAGTTCCCTGCCTCATCTTTGAAAAGATGTCTTTGCACTGGAGAACAAAGATGCATTTTGACTTTGTAGCATGCCCCAACACCTTCACTCAAAAAAACAGGGAAGCTTCAGGATGTTCTACAAAAATCTTTTGACTGCTGTCAGAAGTGTAAGAAAACAAAGTCCCCTACGAACACGGGAGGATGCCAAAACCAGATGGAGAAGTAGAAGCCATTTATATCTACCCTTTGAAATTGTCTTCATTTTCAACAAGCACTCAGACTTTCATTAGTTTTAGCATGTCCCAGCACATGACCATAGCAAACAGCTTACTATGGCTTTTATTATGAATTATTCTACCTATAATACCATTTAAAAATCTATGTAACTATGACACCTGATTCTAAAATACCCATTCAATATTAAACACTCCCTGCTGACTACCAGGAAGATCTCCCTCCCTTCTTCTGGCATGGTTTAGTGGGAGGTGTCCCTGCCCCTGGAAGGGGGATTGGAACTAGATGATCTTAAGGTCCTTTCCAACCCTAACTAGTCTATGATTCTACGATTCTTCTACCTAGAACATTTCCCCCTGGCTTTGTTTATGAAAGTACAGAGAGTTTTACCTCCTCTTAAATGCTACACTAAGTCCTCCCTCTGCTATAAGAGTCTTAACTACACCACCAGTCACATTCACATATTATTAATTACTATTTCAGACAGGCTCAGTTAATAAATGAATTGAAGATATACATAGATAGCACAGAGACTTAGCATACTGGGACCACAGAAAAATTTCCTCTTCCATTTTAGCCTCTTGGCCCCAACCACTACAAACATTATAATTTCTATTTTTAATATAAGTCTGAAACATGCACGGAGACTTAGGTAGTTTGTTAAGGGAAGATCTTTTAATTCAGGGAGTTCTGAACATTGCAAGCTAACAAAAGCACTGTTGAGCTAAACATTAAAGAAATGGTAATCCAACAAAACCATTATTATACCCATCAATGAAAAAATATCAAAAACAATATGTAAAATCACATCAGTGCATTACTTAATAATCTAATACAGTAGCAATTTTCTAAGGTTAAGGTTTTGTCCCCCAGCATTAGCAAGTGTACTTGAGTAAACATTCATTGCTCTTTTCATTGTTCATTATCTTAGTTATGTGACAATTATCCTAATGGACAGACATTTAGCTGATCACACAAAGTAAAGAAGGCAACCAAAGGCAAGAAACTGCAGTAGGACCATGATGCTGAGTGACTGGATGGTACCCAAAAGTTATACAGCTGCATTTACCAAAGTGCACATAAGCACAAGTGACATTTCTGATTTAAATGGCCTCAAAATTGTTTTTAAACCAACTATTCCCACTATTGCACTATTACCATGAGTAAGAACATAGTTACAGGGCATAACCTTACGGAAAGCTCAACTTCGTGTCTAGAGGTCAAACATGAAAACTGAGTTACCAGAAAGGGAATATAACACCAAAGAATATGTTTTCACCTTGTGAATTTTTATACATTCGTGTGTGCTCACAACCTGAAAGTCATGTGCAGTTCTGGACCACACATTTCAAAAATCACAGAACAGCTGAAGAGGCACAGAGAAAGGTAAAAAGGACAATCAAAGTCTAGATTGTTTCCATATAAAGAAAGATTAAATCAACCGATAGTCTTCAGGTTTGAAAAAGAAATTACTAAGGGAGGGATGTGACAGAAATACAGACTTGTAAGCGGCATGGAAAAGATGACTAAGAAATAGTTATTCAATGTCCCTTCCAACAAAAACATTAGAGGGCATTAAACTGATTATGTTGGCAAGTTCAAAATGAACAGAAAAGGGTGCTCTTCCACACATGGCATTGTTAAACTGTGCCTTCCACACAAGGCACTGCTAATCTATGGCCACAGGATGCCATAGATGCTAGAAGCTAACACGGATTTGAAGATAGATTCCTTTTGATTTTCTTTATGAACGGAGAAAAGCTCTGGGAACTAGTAATGACAAAAAAACCAACTCCAGCAACTGGAAATTACAATTGAGTCTATTTTCTTCCCTCTTTGCCAGGCTGGCTAGATGTTTAGCATGAACAGCACAGCTACTCTCATGTTACTGGTACACATTTCCTGGAGAACTCTGGCTAAACACTCTAGGGCTGTATTTCAATGAATTACTGATGTAAGACACACTGACTGCTCAACGTTAGTAACATAGTCACTTATAAGACAAAATGCCAATACTGGATGTCAACCACTTGTATTTTCTTTCAAGTTCAACAGCTTCAAGGGACAAAACAGATGACAGAATACATATCACTAAGGAAATACTCATGTAGCACAGGTGGTAGCAGCGCCATGAGGGCACCCAACAGGCCTTACAGGTCCAGGCCAGACCCCACAGCTCCCCTCACCTGCCCACAGCTCAGAATGCCATGTTCATTCTCAGGTATGTCAGCTTCTGCCCTAGCAGTGCTGGTCTCCAGCTCCCCAAGGCCCTGCCCTGCTATGGGCTCTGCTGAGCCATAGCCACCTGCACCCCAATGTCTAGCACCAGGGCTGCCCCCTGGTTGCCCCCCTCCATGGATGGGTAGTGGTCCTAGCTACCAGGTCCTGCTCTGACAGCCCCACAGGGAGCCCCCGCTCCTAGTGGACCCTGTTCCCCAGGGAAGCCCCTGGTCCACATGGCGCTCTGGCCAATGGTGCCCATGGCACAAAGCAGCCTACACCTCCCAAAGGAAGGTAAATGTACTCCAGGAGAAGGAGGAGGAAAGGAATTTTACTGCAGTTGTTGATCCCTCAAAATCTGCACCAAAGGATGATCTCACTGATCACAATGTTTAGGGGTGTGCCTAACACAGGGAGGTTACTGCATTGTGCACAGGCTGTCACTGGTGACAGAAGGGTCCCAGCTGCTCCTGTTTAGGGACCCAGAGTTGTCACTTCTGACTGTGTGTTAGCTACCCAAATGTTTTAAGTGAAGAATGACCATGCAACCTGATTCTGTAGCTATTTAACTTAAAACACATCAAGAAAATCATGCTACTTTTATGTCCTTACATCAAAATAAATCACATTTTAAAGTTGAACTTCCTGGCACTTACCATAATTTCAGAGAGTGTATGTGTAATAACCTCTTAGGCCTTTTATGAGCCTGAACTCTCACCATCCAAGAGACTGTCATTGGATTATCTATTCTGAGGGACTTTTTTGAGGTTTCTTTTTTCTTGCACAACACATGCATTCAACTGCCAGCTTTATCTAGTCACCATTACAAAGGAGATGTATTACTTGAAAAAAAATTAAACCTTTAGGCTGTTCAGTAAGTTTTATTCATGGTACAGGAGAAGAAGGAAGACTGAGACACTCCTTTACGTAAATCTTCAAAAATTTAAGGCCATTTGTACTTGAATTTATGACAGTAATAACCCACCTGTGTTGCTTGGGTTTATCAAAATTAATGACTCCAATAAAAATAACAGCAACAGTTACATATAAAAAGCATTAATATTAATTCAGAAAACTGGCTCCCATGTTAAAAAATAAAGCCAACGTTAACACTCTCTGTAGTGATGCAAACATCCTATTCAATCTATCAAAAGAGTAACACTATCATTCTAAACAGAGTTCATAATGTACCAGTCCTAGCCTTCAGAGGCATACATTTTTCCTTTATTATAGTATGAGACCTTGGAGCTTCCCAGTCCCACGTGCTGCCACATGTTTTGTGTCAAAGAACAGCTTCCAGATAGCAACTATCTGGATTCATGAAGACAGTAGCTTGATTTTCTACTTGCTTTTCATCTTAAGAATTTTGTCAAGAAAAAGTAGTGCTTGTCTAGCATATGGACAGCTCACATACCTGTGGAGTTATGTGATTTCCTATGTATATATTTCTCATAAACACAAGCAGCAATGAAAATGAGTCTTTGTAACTGCATACGCAAAGGTACTGTGTTTTTCGGCTATACAGCCTGCTCCTCTTTCTCAAATACTGAAGGATAAACTAATTTTGGTAGTACCTCACAGCCACCACTAGACTAGAAGTCGAGTCCTCAGAATTATCTCTGCTCTGTCTTTAGCACACAGGTTACTAATTTGGGTTTTGTTTGTTTTTAATAGACTGATTCTAACAAAAGGTAGAGATACTCATCACCACTGGGAACAAACAAAAGTGAAAAGGATAGGTTTCAAACTCCCTGAGCTGATACAATTACGAACAATATCTATGACTCTCAGTAAATAGGACAGATCATACACTCAATGCCAGTGAGTGAAGCAAGATCTATTGAATTTAATAGAACTGGCACAAGATTCACTATGCTGAAACTATTAAAGTAAATGAAAAGGTTCGGCCGGTCCCACTGGAAACTTGCCAAGGCTGTAATTGATAAAGGTTTCTACTAAACAGAATTAACAACTAATAAAACACACTGGGAATATAACTGTCATCACCATCTTATGGCACGTAAAATGTGTCTGTATGTGGTTGGCCAACACAGAAGAGAAAGAAATACAGGCAATCCACTCCAGCTGGGCAATTTCTGGCTATTTCTTTGGCCAGTCTCAACAAAGTAAACAATAATCTAGTCTCTTCTGAAAATTGACAGCACTCATGCTCTAAATCTACTCTTTTTCTTCCTTATTCAGATTTGAGAGGTGTTTGCAGTGGGCAAACCAGCTAGCAGTAAAAATCATAGAATCGATCTAAAGTCTATTCTGTGAATAATTTAGCGTTTACCCGGCCAAAAAAAAAACCCAAAAAAAAAAGTTATTCAAAGATAAAAAAAAAAGTTAAAACTTCAAAATCAGCTGACACAGTAAAACAAGGCTCTCGAGGTTTCAAAATTTGAAAATTTTTACAGTGTTATGAAGCAGGATCTCAATCCTAATTTATAAATACATTCTAACATCTCTGTAACAGACCCACGTTCCTTACACCTACAAATGCAAATCCACTATGGTTTCTTTACTTACTGGTTCTAAAACTTAAGAACCCCTAAAAGGCACCAAGACAGCAAAACATAGTGCTTCTTGCCTTCTAAAATACTGATTCTTGAGGTAGAGAGAACGTATTTTAGTTCAAATGACAAATGAGATGTTTTCCATTTTTTCTTATGCACTCTCCCTGGTTCTCTTCTTTTAAAGAAGATGCAACATGTACAAGATAAATGCTGATAGCTCAATTAGTTACACAGTGCACCATTAATTACTTAGAGTAACATTAAAATCAGCAATGAATCTAGAGCTTAGATGCTGTAAAGTCCTTAAGTTTAGAGCACCAGTAACACAAGCATATTTGTATGGTACTCTGTGCAGGAGGAAAACAAGCAGAATTCACAGCTCTCTCAAAAGTTAAGTGATCAGCTCAAAAGCATAACCTGATAGAGAAACCTATGAAAAATTATTTACTTATTCAAGAGAGCACTGAAAGAACAAGAGTCTCCTGAGTGACTTTCATGACCAGAGAATAAATCCCAGCGTTTTCTTTTGTGCTCCTACAGCCTTAACAGTCATTTTTGTTTATGCTTAGCAATACTCCTGCCTTTATGAGGCAAATCACAGATTCCTTGCCAAATCGAAATCTGCAATTCTCCCCTGCAATAGACAATGTCTTTCACCCTAGAAGACCGACACTCTTGGTTAGTTTTCAAGCAAGCAGCTCCTGAAACTGATTTATTACAAGGATGGGACAGCATGGCTTGAGGCAGGGCAGCCTGAACTGGATCATTTAAGGTACCTTAGAAACACAGCTTGAATAGGATGGTTTGACAACTTCTTGGGTAACCAAATTTCTCATAACTACAGAAGCTGCACACAACAACAGCTATTATAAAGCACTGTAGCTATTTAAGCCAGATGCTTGAAGTTGGATGATGTGAACGTTCCTTCTATATTTCAATTTTCAGCCACAACAAAGATTTGTGAAGTGAAAATGTCGTGGTTATGCTCCATTTTTATTGCTTT
This sequence comes from Ara ararauna, assembly GCA_028858755.1. Lineage (NCBI taxonomy): Eukaryota > Metazoa > Chordata > Aves > Psittaciformes > Psittacidae > Ara > Ara ararauna. Next base: position 97,300,842 of record CM054379.1, read on the forward strand.
GTTATTTTTGTTGAAACATTTCTTAATTCACAGTGATCACTAAAGAACAGCAGTATGATTCTGTTGGTGATCTTCCATGGTTTTTAGGCTACTTACTAACTGAACCAGAAGGCCTGTAAACCACCTGGAAAGCAAACTATGCAATCCTGTGTTAAAGAAGACTTACTGCTTCCTGGATGATTTTCCTAGGAGCGCTAGGTGACTAGTGATTTGTAGCTATCAGGAATCATATTATACATCTATCTAAACAAAACTCACCACCAAGGCAAACTGAAGCAATAACTGCGCATACTCTGATCAGCATTTAGAAGGTAAAGCATAACAGGCTGGAATTTTAACATTTCAGAGTAAATTCCCAGATTTCCCACTTGCACTTTTAATGTGCAAATATCATCCCAGGACTTTCTGCAGCAGGCTTCACCACCAGAACTCTGAAAATTCTTTTGCTTCAACACTGAGCAAGAAAGACTCTGCTTAGTTCATGAGATCATCTGTCACCAGTGCCAACTACAGCACAGCAAGATCAAGGTTGTGATCTTGATGGTTTGCAAACTGGATATAGGTTTCCAGAGCTTGAGTTCATCCATTTTTTAGCTGCACTGTTTTCTGTACTAGAAGGAAAATGCAGGTCATTTTTTCTGACAATGCTCACACATTTCAGTGGCAAAGACTTGATGTTACAAGGACCCTACTCCTCCCCCAACTCTTTCTCTCTTCACTCCCCCCAAGAAGAGTTGTATCACACTGAGAAAACAGCTTGAGGAAGTTTGGACTGCCACTGTCTAGGGAGCACACATTCCGTGGGCAGGCAGACTATTTCATTTGCCAGAGCTGTCAAGCGAGCCCTTTCTACAAACAGTAGCTATAGACAAAATAAAAGAAAAATTACAATAAAATGCTTTAAAAGCTGCATGCAGAGTGCTGAAGAGAATGCATAGTAATTAACTGGTTTCCTGGGTAACTAAGGGCAAAATGATCAAATCTGCCTGCTTAAAATTAGTTTCTTAAATTTACATTTAGACATTTAACAGTTGTATAATTTCCAGGTGTTCTGCACCACAGCTGTTTTGATTAGCTGCACCTCTAGCAAAGCATGCAAGAGTCAGTCTACAGGCTTGGGAACATAAGTCAGTAAGATGACTCTTTTCCAGTTGTGACTTCAGTATGAAGTATAAGAAGGACTTGATTTGACAATGTGTCAGCACCCACAACCTGGCAAACTCAAGCAGAAGTGACCTTTCAAAAACTTGAACAAGGTAAGACTCTAAATTAAGCATTAACACTAGAGATGTCTGCTTACCTAAACACAGGTACAAATCCAGCTCACTGGACTAGATCACAGAATATGAAAGGACATCTTAAAATCAGAGTGCCTGATTTAGAAGGAATATTAATGGCACAACCTCAACAAGAAAGCTTGGAAAATTGCCTTTCCCATCCCTTTCAGTATGTATCTGCAGTTCTTGAAAGGGACAACAGGGAAATAACACAGGGGAAGTGGTTAATGCCCTTTATAAATCCACTGAACTATTTCCCTCTCCACAATGGACTACCTGCCTTGCAAGCTCTGTCTGGGTGTTCAAAAGCTTTGTCAGTGCTTTCGCCTTCAGTGTGTCAGTGTTAGCAAGCATGAGAAGTTGGCAAGCACCATAATGAGCTGTGCAGCAATGACTTAAAGAATTATTTAGAAATTTCATTTACCACATGAAAAATGCAATGCACACCCTAGCAGATGGGCAATCGTGTGAGGTTTTGGACCACCTGAGTCATTGTTATTTCAGGACTAGATAATCTCTTGTGCAGTTTCCTAAACCAAGGAACCTGACACCTGGAAACCCAATTGTTGTAACTTAAAACCTTTTTTTGAAAAATTTATTTTTATTTTTAATTTTTTTTTATCTTGCTGTGTGTGGGAATCTGTGTGCGTGGGAAAGAAAACAGAATTAACTGTCTGGTCAGTGATTTCACATTACAAACAAACCCAATTATAGATGCTTTTCCCTGGTTTGTACAACAATACCAGCCAGTTCCTAGTGTAACTTAATGAAAACATTGGACTCCCACTAGGCATGTATTTGTCCAGGTGGGTTACAGCTGCATAATAGAAGTAGTATGCACATGCAGTTCACTAACCAGGATTCAGAAAACAACCTGCTGGGTAAAAAAGGAAAGAAGAGGTTCTCTCTGCAGTTCAACCCTTTTATTTATTTATGAGAGAGAAAATACACACTCTAAAAATGCAAAAAAATGTGACAGGTGGTAAAGAAGCATCTGAATTATGTTTCAGCTCTAATGAAATGAGTCATGGGGATTCTCATCTTTCAAAATAATTTGAAATCTTTAGAACGCTATTCTCGATGGTGTTTCCTAGAAGCTTTTCTTCACCAATTTAAACAAGAACAAAAAAACACTGAATTTTAATTGACTGTCAGGTACATCAGTTTCTATTCCAAGCCCCATCCAGAAAACAACCATTTTAGAATTTAAGATAGAAGAGTGCTTATAACACAATAAATAATATACTTCTCACTGCAGCCTAGTGTCAGGCCCTAAGAGTAAGCATCTAGGATGAGAAAGTTGGGGCTGTTCAGCCTGGAGAAGAGAAGGCTGTGTGGAGACCTCGTAGCAGCCTTCCAATACACCTCAAGGGGGCCTATAGGGATGCTGGGGAGGGACTCTTCATGAGGAACTGTAGTGAGAGGACAAGGGGTAACGGGTTCAAACTGAAACAGGGGAAGTTCAGAATTGGATATGAGGAAGAAATTCTTTACTGTAAGGGTGGTGAGGCAGTGGAATGGGTTGCCCAGGGAAGTTGGGAATGCTCCATCGCTGGCGGTGTTCAAGGCCGGGTTGACCAGAGCCTTGGGTGGCACGGTTTAGTGGGAGATGTCCCTGCCCCTGGCAGGGGGGTTGGAACTAGATGATCTTCAGGTCCTTTCCAACCCTAACTATTCTATGACTCTATGATCTGAAACTAAGAATGGTCTATGTCCTGCATCCATTTCCCTAGAGTACACAGTCCATTTGGAAATTATTCTTTTGATTTAAAAAAAAATACATACACATTTACACACCATAGTCTGAGATCAAAGATTCAGCAAAAAATATAAAGCCACTACTGAAAATACAAGAGATCTATGTAAGCTCCGGACAGGATCTCCCTATCTAAACTCTGCAAGTCTGCCATATTCAGCTGTGGGTCTCACTTTAACCATTACAACCAACAGCACCTATGTTTTTTGAAGTCAGGTAGTTACATAGGGTTAGGTTATAAAATCTGACAGAAATTCAGCTTCATGGGTTTGGGTAGGATTTCTCTTTGAAATTAATGCTAACTGAATTCACCATTCTTCCCTTTTGCTATGATGCAGTCTAGGTCTAAATCTCTGCCCTGTTTTTGTGCAACACCTAATACCAAAATGCAAAGTGGAAATGGCAAGAATACTCAACTCCAGTTACTGTGACACCTCAGTATACTGCAAACAGTTGCAATATTCTAACATAATTCTTACTCAGTAGCAAAGTTTACAGTAGAACAAGTAAAGAAAACTAGAAAGAGCCTGTCTTTAAAACAGAGAAAAACTGATGAACTCCAGGTTAATTGCACCAGGGTTTCTTTTTAAATAGGTGAGGAAATTTATTTCATAGCTTCAGCGAACCCTCCCCAGAGGAAAACTGCTGTGCCAGTTCATTTTCCCCATATACTTTCTGCTGCGCTTCTTCAGTCAGGCCTGGGAGCAAACATTACACAGCAACTTCCTAGCGAAGCAAAATATTCATCAGAGGTGGGCACAGGCAGGAGCAGCCTCGGCCCTGGCCCTCCCTTCAGAGCTCCTAGCTGAGAGCCAATCCTCAAGAGACTTGAGCTCCTCCTGCTGAAAGATTTCTTTGGGCAACACTAAAAGCATAGCCCACAAAGTGTATTTTGACCAAGAGTTTCCAGCATCAGCTAAGCTGTCCTTTCTTGCAAACAAATATTATCACACAAGCTGCCTATACCTTTGTCAGGCAGCAGGTAAAACAAAATCCACTGAAGCCTTTTCCTTTCCACAGAAAATGGAGGAATAATGGGGAAGAGGAGGAGGGAATCATAGAATGGTTGGGATGCTCAAAGCCCTGTCCAACCTGGTCTTGAACACTTCCAGGGAGAACTGGTATATTTTTTTGTCCATTTAGGATCCCATTAATACCAGGAAATTCACAAGACACCATACCTAGTAGAAAGCACTTGCAAGATTTAGCCCTGAGCAACTGACTCCATTTTAATTTCTGATGTCCAAGTCACTTCTGAATTACTTCCTAAGTAAGGTAGTATTTAGCAGCAGATGAATTACTATTGTCACCTCCTCTGGACACCACCACTGACACAGCTCAGAGTGAATATTTCACTGGTTTTGGACCATTAAATGATCCACAGCAAACACACTATTTCCATAAACTCGCACTAGAAAATCCATAAGGCTGCTACAACTCTAAGACTATTAAAGACTACATCAACAGAAATTAGCAAACTTTCAGCCTTTATTCATCCTTCAGATTCTTTTACAAATATTTTTACATTTCTTTTTACTAAAAAGGAACTCTAATCAACAGTGGAGCCAATTTCATTCGTAAGACATAATGTAACAAAGTCACGTAAATTCTAAACCACCGTATAATAAGCTCCCTTCTATAACAGTTAAAAACCTGCAAGTTCTCTCTCATGATACAAGGCATCAAAACTAATTTATTCAGTTAGATTTACATTTGCCATGACCTCAAGGAGTTCTGAAAGTGACACAGTAGAAAGATTCATGTTTATCCTGGTACACTCTTAGATTTATTTTTTTCCAAGCACTTAACAACACATGCATCTAATTGCACTACTGTTCCCCATATGAAGTAAAATATCTAAACACTTATTTAGCAGAAGTCATAAATATTAGCCCTGTGGAGGTATTTTGATTGGAGGTTGGTTGATTGTGTTTGGGTAGTTTTGGTTTTTGGGGGGATATTTTTTAGGTTCTTTTTTTTCTTCAAAATGAAAGAACAAACAGTGCCATTGTGCAATGGCACACGCTACAAATGCTGTTATTGCCAGCATCAGAGGAATGAACTGCTGTTATCTTAGAGCACGTGTTCTCCATCCATTGAAAACTACATCCATAATATTAGTTTCTTAGTATTTTTTTACTTCCAACAAACATCCTTTCTTGGATCCTAGCAATACAGCAATTACCAGTCAAGTCCAAAATCATCAAATCCACCAGGATGACCAAAAGAATCTTTCAGGACTCAATCTTTGAAGCTCTTCTGCAACTTCCTACAAGCCCAAACTGAGTAATCAGCTGTGAATGATGAATATATGAAAGACCTTGAAACAGAAGCTATACATGAGGCACAACTAAAGATGAGGAAACTCCCCATCACTTGCTAGCTACAGGACCACACCAGCACTGAGAGAGAGAGGAAATAGAGCACAAGACCAGCTTAAGTTCACAGAGGAAGCAGCTAGCTACAAACATAATTTCATGATGACCTCTGCAGCAAACAAATGCTAGCATAGACCTTAATACATTCTGCCTGTAACATTCTTAGTGTGTTGGATTCATCCCTCACATAGAACTGATTTTGTCATGCTTTGCATGTGCAAAGAAACCAACTTTCTCTCTACCTGTGCTGTAGTGGAAGAATTATTAGATGCAAGTGCTGTTTTTGTGATCAACCCTCTAGAATAGTGGAATGAAGAGTAAGACAAAAAAAGGTTTCTTTTTAACATGCCTATCAAATTTGACAATCCTATAAAGAGAAAAATAAGAAAATTAACAGCCATGCATACAGGTTTCACAGAGTCAGAAAAGAACCTAACAAGGTTTAATTGCCTTAAAGGACTTTTTCATCATGGAGTTCTTCAGCACCCTCTGAAATTAGCCCTTTCTATTCGCTCCATCCTTGGAAGCATTTAAGTGCAGGTTAGATAGGGCTTTGAGCAACCTGGTCTAGTGGGAGGGATCCCTGCCCATGGCAGGGGGGTTGGAACTGGATGATCTTTAAGGTCCCTTCTAGACCAAAGCATTCTATGATTTTATTTCACCAATGAAAAAAAAAACCAAAAAAACCCCAAAAACACCCCCCCCCAAAAAAAAAAAAAAAAAACAACAAAACAAACAAACAAAAAACCACAAACCAAAACACACTTTTTCTCACATAAGTTTTGCAAGGACATTTTGAGTTCATGGAAGATCTTTCATTCTTACCTGAATGAATCACAGGTTTGCAGAGTACTAGCTCTTTGGCTACTCAACACCCAGTAACTCAGAGTGTTTGGGCCAAATCAAGCATATATTCTTCCCACACTTTCTCTCTCGAACTAATGCTGCTAGAATCTATACCACATTACACAGATTTTTTTTTTTTTTTATTTCTGAACAGGAAGGACCACAACAAAAACTTTTATAAGTATTGACAGGGAAAAAGCTGAATCTGAGATGTAGTCCTATAGCATCCTCCTTCTTGACATTTTTCCCAAATGCATGTCCAGTCTCAGTCACCAATTGGGCAAATAAAAACCCATTATATGGCTCAAACAGGAGCCTCCCTGTAACTGGATATGGATTGTCCTGTCATAGAAGAAGCATGTCAGCAGTCCCTAGCCTGGTAGCTTGAATCGCATGCACCACCTCCTATCCTGTGACAGGGAGAATTATCACATAAAAGTAATGTGATGAAAACTGCATCCCATCACACAAGGGGAGAAAAGGCTGCAACACATGGTTTCAGAACATCTCTGAGCTACCCAAATGTTTAGCACTACTGAGTTAAAGCCATGACTAGGAAAGCCATCCTACCATGGCAATAGAGGCAGAAGTGCTGTGGGTTTCAATCAGGACTTATTTACCTTCTTCAGCTGGATAAGCATCTACAACAGAGGCTGCCAACCTTCTGCTCTGAGTCTTATTCAAAAATCTTCACGGATCCAAAAGCTTTAGTCATATACCCAAGGTGTATCTTGCGAGCAGAGGGGAAGTGGAGCCTCTGGCACAGCTCCAGGGGAGCAGACAACACTCACTTCTGCATTTTCCACTTCATTATCAGATGAGACAACAGGACTGACTGCAGGTGTAACCCAAGGTGACATGGCAACATCAGAAAACAGATTTAAATAAAATTTACAGTAGACTAAAAACTCAAGTGAAAGATGTAGAGAATTCCTCTAGTATGATAGCTTCCCATCACCACTCTATGTAGTGGGGCAAGCCTGGAAATCCTGCCAAACTGCACATCATGTCTCCTACCCACCACCTATTACATAGGCTCTGTTTCTGACTGGAGCACACTCCTTATACAAGCATCGGAAACATACCCTTCAGGGCACAACTCCGTAACTGACTGTTCTTATGCTGCACACTATCAGTGTGTATAAAGTTTTCAGTACCCTTTTGTATCCTCCAAACCTTTTTTATGTAAGAGAGGTTCACAGTAAGTCTCAACCTTAATTGTTTTCAGTTTTCTCAATATGGTCATGAATTACAAGAACAATTATGCGTTGCAAAACATCACACTGCTATGAGAGTCATAAGATGTATGGGCCACAGAATTTTGTCCCAATATTTCAAAATACTTCAAATGCTACAATGTGAACATTAACCAGATGCAGAACAATATCTATTATCAGCCATCTTCACACTTGAGCTCTATTTCTCAGGAAGCTGCTCCCATCAATTATTTCACCTAGAGACCAGACTGACCTTTTCCCCTGCCTTCATTTTTGATGGCATGATAGGATAAAAGCTAGAAGGACAGACTAATGCTAAAAGCATCCTTTTCTAATAGTTTCTTTGTATATCACATAAATGAAGGAATAAAACCCCATCTTGAACATAGATGCAGCAGACGTGCTAATACATTATGTAAGCCCCAGCAAATAATTTATAACTTTCTGAAGGCAACTCATTATAAGTTATCCTGCAGCACGATAGCACAGTTTAAAAGATGGATTTCAGTGAGGAAAACCTGATCTACAGAATATATTGGTAATGAATCAAAAAAAAAAATGGCTTAAAAAGAATCCTCCCCCATCAAAAAATTATTGCAGTTTAGGAATCCTTGCATAAACCTTGCTTGCTGTCATATTTTGTCCACTGAAAGTATCTGGGCTCCATAAACACGCGTGCTGATTTCAAAACACAAACTTATTCCATTATGAATAAACTCTAATACATACCTGGAGATATTCCAGCATTACTTTTCAATTAAGGGTCAAAGGGATTATCTTCGCCCTTCACAAACAATACTTGGGTAGCATGCAAGAGCATATTTCACTCTAGAATGGCGCACAGACTTATTGGTGTGGTGAACAGCCTGTCACACAATTATGACATCATCTGAACTGAACTGTGCCGAAAGTTAGTTGAGGCATATAAATTAGTACTAAACACACACACAAAACCTGTGATTTCACCAAAGCTGTACTGTGCCAGGTTTCTTCTGACTAAATGCTTCAGTTCTTTTTCAGCAACAGCATTATGAAAGCCAGCCTGAACGAAAGCCATACTTCTGAATGAACAAACTATTTTTTCCCCCAAATAAGCAGAATAAACTAAAAAAACCTGAAACAGTAAAACCTGAGAATATTGCTGAGTCTTGAATCAGCTTCATTGCAGATGCAAAGCTGGGTTTCTTTTCCCTAAACATGATTTATATTACATATAAACATACAGCTTGCATATTTATAGTATAGCTCTTTAAACACAGGACTACACTTTCAGGCAGATTAGCATACTTTTCTGGGGGGTTAAAAAAAAGGTATTTAATGTAAATTCATTTGTATGAATCGTGCATTTAATTGTTGAGTATTCAATTGTGGTGCATTTAGTTGTTGAGTGTGCATTAAATTTTTGAAATTCTGCACCAGAAAGACACTTTGCCATACCCAGCACCTCTTGCACTGATCCTGGACGATACTTTATTAGAACTTAGCACTGCAATAGCCATGTCTGCAACCCTTCAGTTTCTCAGGTAAGGCTGGTACATTACTCGTAATTTTATTTTTGTCCCTTAGTCTTACTAGAAAAAAAAAAAAAAGCGCTTTGAAAACTTAAAGCTGGGTACCTAGTCCTTGACAGCTTGCAATTCTGACCTCTTTAAGACCTCTCTTTAAGAAAGAAATCCTACCATTTTAAAATTGCCCAGACAATTCAAACTGAAAGAAACGGATCCCTTGTGAACTGCCTGCACTAGTTACCTAACTAATCCACAAAAACAATGCAAGTTTACTTTGGCTTAAACTATCAAGAACAAGGATGTTGAATGTTATGTTTCTAGAAGGAAATTTTTTTCTTAATTTGCTGTTACTGAGGCATATCTGTATTTGACTTATTTAGGAACTAAGGAATCACACCTGGAAAAAGTGTCAAGTACCAGTAATAATACTAACAACAGCAACAATAATAATAATAATAATAATAATGATGACCACCACCCTAGTTAAAAACAACACCATGCTTAGATTCACACTAAACATCTTTCCAAGAACCTTACAGCCTAGTTGCCATCCAGTTATTGATTTTTTTAATCTATGCTGCATGTTGAGAAGGAAATCATAAATCTTTAACACAAAGTATGTTTACAGTCATAAACTGGAATATACAGGCCAAGATAACACAATATCTACTGTACTTCAGTATTTTATTTCTTGCCACTCAGGGAAACCACTTTGAAAAGGAAACCATCAGAAAGCATTCAGTGATAGTTTCAGTTCCTGCAGTCGAATTTTCATACTGCTCAGCAACAACAAATACACAAGAAAGATAAAAAAATACCAAATCATAGTTTCACATCTGCTGTACACTTTTCAAACTCACATAGTGGCTCTTTTAAAAATTTCTTCCATTTGAATCACAAAGGGAATAATTTCCCATATATCAGCTGGGCTGTCAAGTAAGCACATTTCAGTACTCTTCATATTTATTTAGTAATTAGTTTTCCTTTCATCCGGATGTACTTTAACTTCATAATCAATGTATTCCTGGACTTAGTATGCACTTAAAATGGCTGAGTCCCCAAAGAGGAGACTGGGCTTAATTCATATTTCAATTAAAAAACAAAGCAAAATAAGATAGTCTTGGCAATGAGTCTTGGGACTAAACACTCCCAATATCTGTGGAGAGAACCCCCTTCCCCCCCTGCACTTCTTTAGTACCTAGCAAACTGCTAATAAGAATATTTTATTGTATCTTTAAGCACTGTTTAAACTACTAATATCACTGGTATCAATTTACTATAATTTCAGATTTTATATTTGTGTTTTATATTCTACTTCCATTGCTTAGTATTTAGATATGAATATTTAAATACTTACAAAGAACAAAATCACTACCCTAAAAAGTTTTTCTTGGTTATCTTTGTCACTAAACAATTACACAAGAGATACACAATGTGACTAACTGGTCTTCATGGATCGAAAACCCAGAAAAATAAAAACTTCTTAGCTCCCTAAAACTTAAAAGGCATGTACTGAGCATTTCTGCTTCTTTCTAAAACACAAAACCCCCAAGCTCCAGCAAAAAAACCCAGCAAAAGAAAACAAAAACATATAGCCTGCATAAGCAATCAGCATACATTTATTTATATTTGGATGCATAATGTCTGTATCTGTGGTTATTAATGCAAAATTATTTTTAAAGCCCATGCAGCTGCCCTTCTGCAATAAGACAAGTAGACAGGCTTACATTTTACATCACATTCGAGTCAGCATTGTTTCCCAGTTTTAAAAGATTTTATATAAACTGCACATGTTCAATGCCAAGGATATTTGTCACCAACTTGCTTTGCTGATCTCCTCTAGCAAAACATTGATAATGCACTGAATGTTACACAGTTTTCTTGGTTTAATTGCTAATCCCTGCTAATTTCACCATCATCTTCTAAGCACTTTTTTTTCAAAGTAATAATCTCAATCTGGTGAAAAGTAAAGAGCTTCTTACCATTCTGATTCAAAATTATCCCCGTCTCTGGAGTCCAGCAGCAAGGAGCTGTTGCTGTTGCACTGCCTACTAGAGACACCAGAGGCTTTGGAAGCAGAGAATGTTTTATGTGGTTAAAATGTATCACCACTGATTATATTTCAGTCTCTCGGTTCCTAGCCTTGATGCTCTGGAAATCAGCCAAACCAAGCGATAAAGAGGTTTGCAACAAGAAGTTGCAGAATTTTCACAGCAAATGCTTCATGGAAATGTTTTGCTTCTTGATACTTGTTTTTTATATCCACTATATGTTAAAATAAACCCTGGCTCCCTCTTCCCTCCTCCTCTTTTTCTTTTTTTTTCCCCCAAGATGAGATTCATATATTGTTCACAAGGGACTTCAGCACTTGCTACAGCTAGGCACAGTGCAGAAAGGCATCATGCCAGATTACGCATATATCTCTGCCAAGATACCTGAATTTTGACTTGCAACACACCCTGTTATTCCAAACATGGGTCTTCCTAAGCCAAAGCTCCTGACTTTGCCAAAACACACAGTGTTTTTGTAAGACAGCCAAATGCCCCTTTGGATTAGCTAAGAGCATCTCTTATTTGCAATGTGGTTGCTCTGTGTTGTCTTCTTTTTTTTTTTTTTTTTTTTGATAAACACTTTTTTCTAGTGAAGACAAGGTGGTAAATTCCAAAAAGATGAAATGATCAACTGGTACTTCTGCTACGTGTTTCTGCCCCCACCCCCTCAAGAATACACACCACAGACAATCTCTCTGCAATGCTGTAAAGACGATTAACTACTTAGTTATTATTATAACCACTTTAATGTTCTCAATGACAACCTCAAGATGCTACTGTGCTGGGTGAGATACGAAAAAAGCCCAAAAAACGAAGAATAAAGACAGTCCTGACTCAACAGATCTTGCTGTCAACACAGTAAGAGATGACAGAGAAGGAGGCAGAAAGGATCAAATCAGACAATTCTGGCTAGTTTAATAGGTAGTGTAATAACCCAGCAACCGGACTATATCCAAGCATTTGGGGAATTACAATAAGAGAGTTTTAAAGAAAGGGTCATTAAGAAGCTATGGTGACTACCTTAGAAATTCTCTCAAGGAGGAAGCACGTTATTGTAGTACTAAGAAGCACAAGATTGAGTGTGAAATTTTAACGAATGGATGAAAGAGGATGGAGTCATTGCTTCTGCAATGACTGAGGGCTTACAAACATCTAGAAAAGTTAAGACCACGCTCCGTGCAAGAAAGGAAAAGAAATTCAGAAGAGATGCTCATAGCTTTTTTCTCTTTGTAAGAGGATACAATAATGATTTTCTGATTCAAACTGAATCAGTTTGAATGGGTATGAGAGTGCATGACTGACCTGAAGAAGGGAAAAGCAAGGACGCTGCACTAATTGTCAAGCTCGTTTAAAAGGTGAAAATCAGCTGGAGGGACGTTTCGATAATTTGTTGAAACAACAATGAATTTATTGGAAGAAATTATAGAGAGAAATAAGACTTAGTCATCAATAGCACTGGTTGTTTTCTCAAACTTAGAGAAAGAACAAAGTAATAAATGACACGTTATGGAAATCACAGCAAGATTAAGTTGTTTTCCAGAGTGACAATGAAGCAGCAGTAGGGGAGTTTACAGGAGGTAACAGCCATGTTGAGCTGTTATTTTCTAGCTGAATAGCCACAAGAAGCTCCCTCTATTACAGACCTTCCTTTTTTAGCCAGAAATAACAAAATTCATTTGCAAGCCATCACAACAAAGAAGAATTGGATTTGTATTTACAGATGTGATTACCTTACGTAAATAAAGGGACCATGTTTCAACCCCTAAGAAATACAGCAAGATGTCATGGAAATGGTGTTGAAAGAATCATAAAGGAGGAAGGAGAAATTAAGCAAAAAGTATTCTATGAAACCAAGACAAAATTTCAGGAAGAAAATGGGCAACAGTATAACAAGGTAGCTTACAGGATAAAGAAAATCGGTATAGAGCACTGGTTCCACTGTTTGACTAGAAAGCTCTCTGCAGTGACTTTGCCTTGGCAGTTTCTGCAGCATGGAGGGAGCAGTAGATGCACTGGAAAATGCCCAGTGCTTCACCAGAAGTTTGGCAAGGATAGCAAACAACTTGTACAGCTGGGTTAGTCAGACTGCTAATGGGATTCCCATTGAAAGAGGCTCCACTTGTAATATCCCTGAGACCCAACAGACGATTCTGTGAAACAATTCAAAAGCTACAGAGGGCTTGCTCTGTTTTAGAAATAAAAACTTTTCCATCAGAATGTTTTCAGCCACCTTGCTAGTCTGTGCAAACCTCTCCTGTAAACTCTGACACTTCTGAAACCCTTATAATCACAAAAGATACATACTGGGAGAGTGATCAGATGGTGAATATGAAGACACACAGCCAAGTCTTGCCTCTGTAGGTTTCTACAGATAGCATGTATGGAACAGGGTGACATGGCCCTATGCACACATGCAAACAATTTTCAACTTTCTCTTTCAGTCAGTGAAGCCAGATACCTCCATTTCATATTGACTAGTTAAGAATTAATTGAATGCATGCAAATTTCAGAGTGAATTCTGGCATGGCCTTCTCATATTTAAAACAGACACCTCCCAAATGCAAGTGAATATATAACCTCCTAAATTCAACTAAGACGTTTCTATACAGAACAAACACTATCAATACAAGTATACAGGCAGAACTGACATATGCTATACAATTAGCACTCTTCCTTCAAAAAAAGGCCTCCTTTATCATTTACCATAAACTCCTTCCAACACACACACACACACACACACACACACACAGAGGCAAAAAGAAGTGTTGATTAAGGGAAAGAACTGTGTACTTGCATAACTGCAATAGTTTAAATGTGAACTTCAACATTTACACCTACATAACTCATAGCAGCCTTCCAATACCTCAAAGGGGCCTATAGGGATGCTGGGGAGGGACTCTTCATGAGGGACTGTAGTGAGAGGACAAGGGGTAACCGGTTCAAACTTCAACAGGGGAAGTTTAGAGTGGATATGAGGAAGAAATTCTTTACTGTAAGGGTGGTGAGGCACTGGAATGGGTTGCCCAGGGAAGTTGTGAATGCTCCATCCCTGGCGGTGTTCAAGGCTGGGTTGGACAGAGCCTTGGGTGGCATGGTTTAGTGGGAGCTGTCCCTGCCCATGGCAGGAGGGTTGGAACTAGATGATCTTAAGGTCCTTTCCAACCCTAACTATTCTATGATTCTACGATAATCCTTAAAAATTATTTTGTTTTCCATCAGGTTAACTGCCATCAGAAGCTATTTACAAAACAAAGCTCTCAAAGGCATCTGATCGCATTCCTTAGGCACCTGTAGAAATGTAGCTAGCAGCCCACACAGACTAAACACTTATTTAAACAGTGACATAAACAAGCCCTTGAATGCTCCAAATCATCAAGAAATGCACAATGATGCTGAAAAAAAAACTGTTGTTGGATTAAAAGTCATCTATTTTTGTGATGTAAATAACTTGCATTGCCAGATCTACTCCTTCACGTGCATATTCTCTACAGCATGTAAACCTTTGCACTAGAGCCCTCAGTCTGCAACAACTGAACAGTTGTATTAAGAGGTGCCAAACATAAAGCGATTGATCAAAAATCTGAATTTTTGTCCTGGTAGAATTTTTTTTGTTATTATGGCATGTGATTGCTATCTGAAGACAGAATGGAAAAATCAAAGTATTTCAATTTTTCATTATTTCAGAAGTCCTAATAAATTTAAATGCAGAACTGTTGAGTCATTTTGGATTTGCTTGAGATGCCACAAAGCTCAAGGGACATGCAGTTATGGCTTTCTTGGGGCACTCTAAGTCTGTTCAAATCATCCCTAGCATTACAAAGCACCACCTCTCCCCACAGGTTATAATACATTAAAAGACCTATGAACAGCTTGCTAGAGATAGTTAAATATAAATCACAGCTCTGTGACTGAGATAAAGAATGAGGCAAAAGCATGCAATATTTTTTTACTTTGCAGAATGACGATAAACTAGGTTACATACATCTGCAGGGATTCTAAAAGCCAGGAAACCCAAACAGATACAAACCCTCAAAGAAACCTACAAAACAGAAAATTTACTAACAAAGGACTTTGAATATTTTAATAATTTGATATAATAAAATATATTTTTTCCCCATTCCTTCTCTGAAATTTTTACTCTCAGAACAGGTCTAAATTCACCATGATAGCTGGGATCTATATAGCATATCAACATGTATATTCTCATTTTAAGGATATTCCATTTCACCAGGAACGGGAAAACAATAAACCATGGCGCAGAACACAGTAAGGTATTTCAAGATCTTAAGACACCCATATTTTAAAATCCAAGCCAAAATACTTTCAGTATGGAGTTTAGCCTATCTTGGCAAGATGAACTCAGAACAACAGACTCTACTTCCATGTACTAAAAAAAGTCAACTGAATGCACGCTCACCATCACAAAAACTCCTTTCAGACAGCAGTGTTGCACCTTACAAGAAGCTTCATCAAAATCTCACATACAAACTGCATTTCCCATTATTTTGTGAAGAGCTATTCTGAAGTTAAAGCTAAGAGTTAAATTTAAAAACAGTTGCAAAAGAAATGCCATCAAATTAAAAACATTTTCTTAAAAAAAAAAGAAAGAAAAAAAAAAAAAAAAGAAAAAGAGAGTGCCTTTTTATCTATCAGATGCTGCTGAAAAAACATATGAGTGCTGCCTCCCAGAGTCCAGCTGCCTAGAAACAATTTCTTCTCTTTTGCTGTGGTACACTGATTCAGCATCCAAAGAAACAATCTCCAAGGGCTGTGAAACAATAACTGGATTCTCTGTTTCTGTCAGCCATTTATACCAAAGGACCACCCCAGCTCAAGCTATGCACAGATCTGTTGTGTTGCCCAAACAGTACAGCCAGGTAACACCTTCAAAATGGAGCAGAATCTGTCTCTCATAAACAGATGCAACCATATAAAGGAAAAGGCAGTTGTTAGACCCTCTCCACAGGCCCCCAGATTGCTGCACAGAGCCTATCTCCACCACTTCCCCACTTGAAGCAGGCAGGTGGGCTATCAGAGACTCTTCAGTGCCCTGGGGAGATGGCTGTGGGAGGAGAGGCACAGGACTGCGACACAGCACTGCACTGAGAGGGTGGGCAACTTCCACCTCCTGTCATCAATATCAACAAAGATGATGACACCGTTCTTATGCATGCTGCAGCTAAACAACTCAGACCAACATTTCTTAATGTAACCACTGAAATCAGCACACAACCGTAACCATATTCTGACTCAAGAAGGAGATGTTTAAGGAGTTCCATTTAAAGAAGTTTAGGGTTTAGGCTATTTTATTTTGAGCACTAATCACAGATCACTATTTTGCAAGTTTAGTGAATACCTTTGCCAAGCATCCTTCCATCACAAAGTAACTCAAGGGATGTTTCTATAGTCTACATTGTATATTCTATATATGTTAGTGACGATGAGACACAGCCTTTAAATATCAGTTATTATCAGTATAATAATAGCTCATCAGCAAACTTTTCTGTCTGAAATACGAGTATTTCCCTCAGTAACTTCAATTTCTAAAGAAATATTTGCTCATATTCAAAATGGGAAGAAAACACGCAACAGTCGATGCAAATCAGCTCATCTTGGTTTCCTGCTGCTTTCAAGGGGACGCCAGTCAGGCACTCTCTTCGTCTCCCTCTCGCCACGAGGGGGGGGTGCAGCATTGCTCGGGCCCCGCTCTCCAGCAAGGAAATAAATGTAAAACACAGAAGTGTACCATCATCTTAAAACAACCACTTGAATTAACTTACTTAAGCAAAGCAAGAATGATCACAATATATGCTACTGAGTACTTAATAAAACATATTTTTATACAAAAAGCCTATGTAATGTATACACTGAAAAACAGCCAATTTTAAAAACAGGTACTCATTTTACATACATTAGTATCTGGCCTCCTACATACATCAAAACAGCATGTGGTTAATTCAGTTTTGTTTCCATGTGAAATTACACTTAATATAATTTTCCTAAATTACAAAAGACATTTAATTCTGCTGCAGTATTCTTACCTAATGCCAGTTTCATTCTTGGATAGAGGAGGGAAGAAATTGCAGGAAGATCAAAGCTGCCACCACTATGTTGAGAATAGATAGAGACAGAAGTGGAGAAATGGAACAGCATCCAAGATCTTCAGGGATTGGTGTGACCTCAGGGCTAAATACATAAGAGTGACCAACATCTGTTGGACTTCCACGATCATGATGCCCCTCCTTATGATCTTCTGAGCTGTTCGCAATACAGAAACACACGCTTAGAGAGGGATAGCTCTGGAAAACTCCAGACAAAATAGAGAGGCAAAGCAGAGTTCGACTGTAAAGTCATATGGACAAGAAAATGCTCTGAAGGACATTATATGGCAAAGGCTCACATTCCTAGGCAACACAGTACCTGACAGACATAGCAGCATGCTCCTGAGGAACAGGACCATGAGAGCACCAAACTATTCCATAGTGACTAGCTCAATGATAAATGCTATCTATTTTATAAATCAGCATGCGAGCCTCACCAACTGGTTCTTGGGGAAGTGATTGATCCTAAGAACAAACTGTGAAGTAGATGAACAGCACCAGCATTTGTTCAGGTATCAGACACTGTGAAGCAGGCGGTGTTGATTAAACCCACCTCCAAATGAAAAGAGACATAAGCAAGAAACTAAGCAGGCAAATAACTGCCACAAATTTATGAAAACTTGAGAAGTGAAGGTGCACACAGTATGCAACTTCAGCACAAGCTGAGCAAGAAATGGACCTGCACAGCCTTGCAAGACATATGGAAGATTAGATTTCCTTTACCATGAAATAGGAACAGCAGCAGCAAGCAATACCTTAATGTCAGCACATACCTGGACTCCCAAGCCATGAGCTACCATTCTCCCCACTATAAGCTCTGAGAGAAAGATGAAGTATGAAGATACAATGTGGAGAAAGAAGTAGGCTTAGAACAATATGGAAAGGCTGTAGGATTTGGCCCAGGAATGAATCCTGAAGGGCAGTCATCTGAGGTGCGCTAGGGAGTTACCACAGAAGCCCTAGATGTCACATCCAGTCTCCATCCATTCAAAGGGAAAACAAAAGAGCAACAGCAAATAGATGCTGTCAAGTAGCCATATACTATTGTGCAGGTATACTACAGACACTGCAAAAAGTTAAGAAAGTGTAAAAGACACAAAAAGTACTGCCTAAAAAAAAACAAACCCAAAAAACAACAAAAAATCCCCAAACACAGCAAAAACAAAAAAAACAAACCAAAACAATACCAAAAAAACACACCCAACCAAAGAAAAAAAAAAAACTCAGCAAAAAAAAAACCAGACAAAAAAAAAGAAAACCCCCAAATTTTATCAGTATCAGAGATTAACAAGGACACTCAAAGTAGTAAAGATAACAGGGACAAACACTCCCATACTCCAAAACCTTGCTTGATGCTCTGAGAAAATTGCTTTCTGAAAGAGTGGTTGGAGGATTACCAGAACTTTTATCAAAACAATGGACTGCACGCGCTGACAGCATTTTGTGAAAAGGCACAGCAAGTGGTCAGACATCTGAACAGAAACCATCCCTGCAAATGACAGAACATTTGAAAAACTGATGACAGCAGCAGACGATAATCTGGCCCACTTGCAGCTAAGCATACAAGGAAGAAGAATATGGAAGAGTTGACTTCAACAACAAAAACTTTGAAAGGTTTCTCAAAAACTGCACAAGCTTCTGAACTAAAATTTTTAACCAAAATCCTTTGGAAAAAGGAGAAAACTGATTTAAAGGATGGGCCGTTTCCTTACAAGACAGAGGGACAGTGTAGCTGAGGCTTTGCCCTAAACTAATTGTGGGCAAATACAGCAAGATCAACATTAAAAAGTCTTTCACTTATTTCACCAAGCTTCCATTTACAAAGGACCACAAGATAGACTATTCCTTGTCATGAGTAGTACAGGACATAGACAGCTCCTACCTATGAGAAAGTAAAATCATGTTTAGCCATGCATCCAAAACACAGAACCATAAAGTGCACTGAAGAAAATTAGCTACTTCCCAGGTTGACACATTTCAACTATTTTGGAACAAAGCTGACTGTCATGACGGGACACAAAAAAAAAAAGGGATCAACCTGGACAACATGGACAGCTTTATTTACTTGCAAGGTCTTAACATGAAAGAGAGTGTTACTATCTGCCTGAAGACATCACAGATAGAGCAGATGATAACTCAAAAGACATCATGGAGAAGAGATTATTAAAATCAGATATAAAGTCTCAGCTTTGCTCTTTGTAGCCAACACACTGCTTGGTTTTGAAATTAAATGTTTCTAATGGTTGCCTGGAGTCAGCTAGTAAAAGGACATCAATAGCCACAATTAGAAAACAAGAGTGAGAAAGAGCTGATCAATAAGGTAGCAAAAAAACCCCAAACCAAAAAAAAAGCAGCATGACTTCTCTGAAGACATCTTCCAGATGAAAGATTATCATCTGCTCGTAAGGCTGTTTTTCAGGCTAGCAGGAAGTGACTGGACAGTGGAACAGTGGTTGAGTAGCAAACTTAACACTGCACAGTGAAGCATGAGACAGAACAAGAATATACTGTGTGCCTGGTGCATACAGTCATTGTACTGCACTGGCAAAGGAAGAAAGGAATAATATACATTTATAGTAATTTAGATTAATACCCACATTTTTGCAGTGTAGCTGAAAGCTACTGTTCAGAAATTTAATGCTGGGAAATGAATAACTTAATGATCTTATTACCGGTCAAGCTGAAATGAAGGCACAGCTTAAGTTCATTAATGGCTTAATCATGTAATGAATTTAAGAAATCAAGTTAGTTCCAAGAGGTAATTAAGGCCTCAGTATCTTTCCTGGCCAAATTCTTTGCTGCTGTAGCACACATACAGCCTCAGTAGTTTCAGCTGTGTTTCAGGCTATAGTATACAAAACACTTTCTGACTTGAAAATTTGGGGGGTTGGGGGATGGGGTGGAGGGAGGGGAAGGTAAGTGGGAAGCATTACTATTTCCATTATTTGCAACAATTATACAATTACACATAACATTTGTGTAGCCAACAAAAAAAAGCTTCCTGAATATACGAATTTCCTAAAGATAATATATATCTTTGAATCTGCTATAAATAATTTGACCACTAACTGGAGACAGAGCCACAGCATGTCCATATAATTTACATAGTTTACAGGAACTATTAAAAAATATGAATCAGCTTAGACTAAGTTTCAAATTTCTTTCCACAGATTTCTATCCTTGATTGGTTTTCTTTTTTAATCTTTACAATTACATAAATTACATTTGGATTATATTCTGATCTCTTAATATCTGGAGGTAGTTGTTGATACCTCTTTTATATTCCATCTCTGTTTTTCTTTAGCATTACATTATCCTAGCTTTCAGGAACCCAAAGCTTCTCCAGATAACAGATCGTAACTATGTGAAGCACATCTTTCCATCTCTCTTGCTAGCGCCACAATCAACAATAAAAGCAATACTATCTAAAACGGACCTCCAAATTTCCATTTTAACAAAAAAAAAACCCAACCAACCAACCAACCAAACAAAAACAAAAAACAAAACAAAGAAAAACTACAGATTGGGTTTGCTCTCAGTCTTGAAACAAAGATCATTCTTCTAAGAAAAACAGTCTGTCAGAAAAGGAAGTTATACTTTGATACACTCTCCTTTAGAAATATCTTCTCACTAGTTTTCAGTAAACTATTTTCAAAGCTTGATTGAGCCCTCTGAACACTGCAGAACCTCCAGATAATTCAGTCCCAATTCAAGAAAAGAACTGAATATATTTGTGTAGAAAAAACAAAAAAACCCAACAAAACAAACAACAACAAAAAAAAACCCACCACAAAAAACAAAACCAAAACCAAACAAAAAAAACAAAACCACAGACAAAAACAGACCCTCCCCAACCCAAGAACCAAAGCTTCAATCCCTTGAAGTGAAATTGTGAGATCTGTTATGCAAATAGAAGCCCTTCTTTGTTTTCCTAAAGAGCTTCTCTTTTTTTGGCTATATGATGGGTACATCTATATTAACATTTTAGGCTGCTTCAAGAGTGTACTTTTGTAAATAAACAAGTCTCCTGACTGTCCCTGTCTTCTACTGGATCCCAATAGGGAACAAATCCTTTCAAGACAGGTAACTATTTATTAATATTCCAGAAAAAAAAGTGACAGCATGTTAAAAATAAAAAGATAAAAATCTCATGTCTCTTCTGATGCTGGGAACCCCAAGATGATACTGTATTGGATGGACTCAGTCAGGGCATGGCTCTGTGCATTGATTTCCACCATGGTGAGGCTGACCAATTCTACGTTCATTTGCATTCTTATAGGGTCTTCCTTACAATACAGGATCAACTATCACTGCTAGCAATCAAGTCTGGAATATAGATTTAGCTTTGAAGAGTACCTTGGTGGCAGACCTTAATGTTCTTAAATCATTAATAAATCACCAGCTCTTGGGAGCACGCATATAGAATATTTGCATATTGATTAAATGCACATCTCTTAAGTAGCTAGCCATCACATTGCGTTCATGATAGGGAGACGTATGTCTGGATATGCTATCACACAGATTACTAACTCATTCTACAATATTCTTCTGGACCAGCCACCATAGCCCTCAACTAAATTTGTTTCAGAGAGTGGTCTGGGCATTGGCAGCTGGATTTAGCTGGATTAAACCCACATACGCATTTCAGAAGTGCAACTAATATTCAAAAACTTACAGGTGTTCAGTCAATTGAACCAAACTAAAGCTAGTCCTATTTAAATCTCTCAAATATCTACAGCATGGACATTCAGCCTTATCCACAAATCTTTTCCTGTAAAGATCTGTTTGTATGACTCTGTGCTATTTGCTATTGCAGAGATAGCCTGTGCAAGTGCCAGGGACAGATGCAAACTGAGGGCAGGGTGTCCTGTATCTTACAGACGCTTGCAATAAAGAAAGAAAAATAAACCAAAAAGTGAAATATAGTGGCTAGGACACCACTCTGGGAGTCAGAGAACTAATTTATGTCCAAAACCAACAAACTGAGTAAGAAAATTGACATTTTGGATCTGGAGAGGAACAACCCTGCCAGAATATATGCCACCAGTACATGCTGGTGGCACCAAGCTGAAAGCAGCAGCCCTGGAGATCCTGATGGACACCAAGTTGAACATAAGCCAGCAATGTGCCCTTGTAGCAAGGGTGGCCAACATTATCCTGGGCTACATTAGAAGAAGTAATGCCAGCAGGTCAAGGGAGGTGATCTTCCCCCTCTACTCTGCTCTGCTGAGGCTCACCTGCAGTACTGTATCCAATTCTAGGCTCCCCAGTACAAGAGAAATATGGAGCTGCTGGCAAGAGCCGAGTAAAAATGGTTAAGGGACTGAAGCATCTCTTCTTTGAGGAAAAGCTGAGAGAGCTGGGACTGTTCACCCTGGAGAAGAGAAGGCTTGGAGGGAAGAGCTCATCAGTGCGTACAAATGTCTGAAGGGCTGATGTAGAGAAGATGGAGCCAGACTTCTCAGTGGGGTCCACTGACAGTCCAAGAGGTGATGAGCACAAACCGAAACACAGAAGGTTCTATTTGAACACCAGGAAACACTTTTTTACTGTGAGGGTAACTGAGCACTGGCATATGGGGTGTCCAGAGAGGTTGGGGAGTCTGCATTCTTGCAGATGTTCAAAAGCTGTCTGGACATGGTCTTGGGCACCCTGCTCCAGTTGGTCATGCTTAAGCATGATGGTTGGACAATATGACCTCCAGAGGTTCCTTCCACCCTAACCATTCTGTGATTCCGTGAAGGCACAGAAGAGTTATCTGCAGGAGCTTTCTCCCCAAACCTGCCTTGAGCATCTTTCCTCCCTGATCAGAATTTTCTAAGGTTTTCCTTATGCTTTTATTCTTCAGGTATTTCTGTGAAAGACATTTAGCAAAAACTAGTATATTTTACACTGTATATTCTGAAAGCAGAAACCTCATACAGAGCTTGACTGCGTCCAGTATTTTTCTAACCTTGAGCCACAGCCATCTAAGTTCCTACTCTGGAAAAGACAAAGATTTACAAAGCATACCCCATAAGAGGCCATGAGAAAGTCATACTCATCCCTAAACATGTTATTTTGCTTTGTGTTTCAATGAAGATGAGTATATCAACCATCAAAAAAGTGGTTTCTTATCAGCTCCCTTCCCCTTCTGACACTCCTGCTCCTTCCTCTACATGAAGTTTAGCTCACCCTGCAGTAACATGATCACTACGTCAGCTCACCTATCTGAAAGTTAGCAATTTCATTTGGGAAGAAAGGTAAGTAAAAATTATCAAGTTCATCAGCTTAGCCTCTGGCCACATGATCATTAGCAGCAACATAAGGAAGACAGCAGACACTGCATTTGAGGAAGCTGGGCATCATTTCTCAATATCAACCTGCTGCTGGAACAGATGAGATGTATAGAATTGAATCTAAAATTGCCATGATACCATCTATTCTGCAGAGCTGAAATGAAAAATGTTATATTCTCTTTTATCTAAAGTATTAATATGGTTTACAACTTGCTCATCTGTATATTTTATCATCTTCACTGGATATATCCTCACAACCCTTACAAAGCACTGAGTAATGCTATTAGCCCATTATACATGCAGAGAAACCAGCTGCAGCACAAGTATGGTATCTTGGCCCAAGGTTACATTGAAATTGCAAAGCCTGTTTCACTCTATCTTTAAAAGAACCAGTAAGTCAATCACTCTCCTGAGATTTTATTTCCTGACTATGCCCAAAACATTTACTTAGGTTAGGCCAACTTCAGGTGATCCTAGAAACGGAACAGAAACTCATAATGAAGAGAAAATTCAACATTTCCTCAGCTCAGCTCCATGGCTTTTTCAGAGTAGCCATTTTTCTGGAGCAGAGTAAACCTCAGGGAAGTTAAGTGAAACTAACCCTACAACAGAAGAAACTTCTGCCAGATGAGGAAACTTGGTCAACATCTTTAATCTCAAAGTAGCACTGCTACTGCTTTAGATACTCATTCTAAAGCAGAAAAAAAATTAAAATCCAAATAAAAAGATAAAAAATAAAAATAAAAAATAGGAAAATAATAAAATAAAAAACTCACAAATATGGTCTCAAATCTCATAATTAGAGTAAATCAGTCTAACTGCAGACAACTTGCCTTGGGAGTCATCCTGGGAAGATAATAATCTGGTGCTCTGAAAAACAGGTGCAAGGGAGGAATTTATATCCACTTATTTCTTCGAACTGGAAATGGCAGGAATAATTTAGGGAATGAGTCCAAATGATCAAAATTTTCATACTTCAAGAGGGAAGGCAGCAAGTGAGAAAGATGATGTGGACATAAATTTACCTAGAGTGAACTGTATTCAACTAACTTGAATGTCTTCTGTGTGAGTTGACTGTGGACTCTGTGGAATGAAGTAAAGCAGAATGTACTGCATACCTTGTCGTTAGCAAGGCTTCTGACAGTCTCCCATACAATTCTTAGAGAAATTGTTAAGTTGCACACTGGCTAACCACATAAAAAGGGCTGGAAACTGCATGATCCATTGGGCTAAAAGGTTGTGGGTCAGCACACAGAGGCCAGCTGGTGGCCAGACACTACCAAAAATCAACCTATTCCTATGTTTGAAATCCCAAAAGATAAGACAAAATTAAAAGTGTAAAATCAACACCTCCACCCCCACAAAACTGAATACATAGGAAAAAGCAGCTTTTAAAGAATGTTAGAGAATTTAATTTTATCAACAAGGAAAACCTAATGAAAGTGATTTAAGAATTGAAACTGTCATTATTGCTATATCTAGTATTAATACTGTACTTGGAAGCAGCTCAAGGTCATAAAACACTTGTCCCATTGGACCTGATGATCTTATCCATAGTCTTTATATCTTCCTTTCCCACAACATAAAGAAGAGTAGGAGAAAGAAAAAAAGCTTCCTGATTACCCAAAATATCCACATCAACTCGTGTTTCCCATATCAAGTCAAAGTGCTCATGAAACACCACAGAAAGGAAAGAATTTCAACTCTCTGGAAGACAACGCTGTCACTCAAATGACAAATAGGAGACTCATAATAGCCTACAATGGGTTATTCACATGGAAAAAATTATGACTAAAGTGATTGCGTTGTTCTCCCTACATGCTGAAAGTAGTGTAACAACCTTACACATTATATGATAAGCAGTACCTAAGAAAAGTGCATTTCATTTCTGTAGTCCTGGTTTAGATATAGGAAGATATTAAACTTTTAATGCAGTTTTTCTTTGAAAAGCAGCATGAAAACTGCTTGATTTTTTACATAAATCAACAGCAATTTATCTGACAAAGACTGCAGAAGGAAACTAAAACCCCTTCATCTCAGAATAAGTATAAAACAGGAGAGACTGGTAGGGCTGAAAATCAACATTTGAGAAAAGTACGCCCCATCTTTATTTTACCTCTGTTTTCAAGTGACATACAGACTTTCAGAGTGGGCTCTTTTGGGGTTGAAAAAAAGCTCACCTTGGAAATATCTGTGCATGCATACACTTGCAAAGGCTTATATCAAAAGTGTTCGCATAGCCATCCACAAATTACTGATGTGACTTCTCTGCAGATAGCAAACATTAGAAAAGGAAGAGCAACTGAACTTTGGTCCAGTTATTTGATCCAGTCATGAATGACAAATTGCAAATAAATAAAGAAATTAAACCAATAAAAATACCCAAAGAACTTGTCAGCTGCATTAAGACTTTGACAAATTAACTCACAGTTAGAACACCTCCAACTTTTGGAAAGCAAGAATCAAACAAAAACGCCCACCTTTCTATTGCTAAGTACTAACACAAAAATACTAAGCTAATACAAGACCCAGAACTCAAACCCACTGCATGGCAAAATCTGAAAAATAAAATTTGGTTCTGTTATCTTGCAGGGCAGTCTTTTCTTCCATTTTGACTATCAGATCGAAAAGCTTACAAAGGCCAAGTTGAGCAATGCTCATATTTTTACCTGTGGAGTCCTAAAAAAAAGCTTCAATTTTTCTATCATCATACAACTACAAGCAAGTTCACTACTCCTTACAGGAATCTTCCAGCCTGTTTCCTTCAAGCTTCCCAATTCCTCTTCCCTGTTTTTCTTCCCTCCACCCTAAAAGCTTCTCCAGGCCTCACAGAATAGTTAGGGTTGGAAAAGACCTTCAGATCATCTAGTTCCAACCCCACTGCTCATGACTCAGTTGCTCTCAAAAATCACTCATCTCCCCCTTGTGCAAAGCACAGCAGCCAGGACAAACTAATAAGACAACCTTCTTTGTTGCTGCCAAGGTCATCACCTCCCCCCCCCCCCCTTTTTTTTTTAACCAAAAACTAACACATTGCATAGTAAGCGTGCAATAAATACAACTAAACAAACCTATCAGTTATGGTATCAAGCTCAATATCTGAAAGCATACACATACATAGACATTAAAGTTAATTAAGTAGAGCTAAACAAGCTACTATAAATCCAATATAACTCACAGAAAAGAAGCCACTAGCAGCAGTTATGTTGCTGTTGTTTTCAGATTACATCATCATGATGTCTCTAATTAGACATGCGATTATTACCTAGAAGAGTATTTTGGGAAGGTGTTTCATCATGGTGGTAACAATCAAATGGCCATCAGAGCTGATTCTTCATCAAGTTGTCCTACTCCAGTCACAACTACCATGCTCAGAGCCTGAAGAAATTAACCAGATATGCTATCAAAAACTAATGATGTCCAGAAATAAACTGAGAACATCTGTTGCCAAACAGTCATAAGTGAATAAACAAAGCAACAAATATGTGCAAAAGTTCTTATAACAAAATGTTAATCTCCTAAATACTGGAGAAACAAGCAGAAAAACAAACAAATCACAAATAGCCGTTGGGGAGAGACTTTTATTAAAAGAAACCACAGATAGCCACAGCTCCAATAGAGTCATCAGATTAATTCAAACGGGAAGGGATCTTAAAACCTTTCAAAAATACTAACATCTCCTCTTAAACAAAACAAAACAAAAAAACAAACAACACTGCAAACACAACAAACAGTGGTAACCCGAGAACTAACACATTACACGTACTTCATGTGTCTTACATACTGTGGCCTGTAAATCACTAAGCATTACTATCCAGCGGTGCTCCTATAACAAACAAGCATTTCTGTATCTGCTGCAAATTCCTCCCTAGATCAGAGAAAATTCTATTTAGTACCTGCATAAACTAACTTCAAAAAATGCACACAGTTGTCTATCTCTGAAAAACAAAAATAGATGTGCAATCCCTTGGAAAACAGACGCCATAATGCTGAGAAAAAGTTCCAGCAACCCTTCCAAGGCACAATGGTACAGCGGCTTGTAT
Source organism: Ara ararauna (assembly GCA_028858755.1). Classification (NCBI taxonomy): domain Eukaryota; kingdom Metazoa; phylum Chordata; class Aves; order Psittaciformes; family Psittacidae; genus Ara; species Ara ararauna. Next base: position 97,328,297 of record CM054379.1, read on the forward strand.
CTCACTGCACTCAAAACATCCGAGCTCTCATTTAATTACAAGGAGAGAAGAAGATTCTGAAAGAATAGGCCGTTGGCTGACATAACAAACTCACACTGGTGGCAAGAAGTTTTGTTGTTCTTAGCATAATCATTGCTTTTACGTTACCAGATCTATAGACAGCACTCAGAAGGTCATTGCCCACCTCAGGCTGTCACACAACTCACCATTCCATTTTCATTGTAACTTCAGGGTTTTCAAAAGTGCATGCTCAGGATTTATGAGTTTAAATGACTTAAGAACTTCAGAAAGTATTACCCTACCAGTATAAAAATTATGTATAAACCTTGTAAGAGATGTATATTTGCAAATCATACATACGTTTCACTCACCGTATCTTCCATGATAGTTCCACACAAGGTGCATGGCAGAAGGTGGAATGCAATACCAAAATAGTGCTGTGGATTCATCAGAGAAGTTCAGGAGGAAATGGTATCATATAAAAAATAAGCATTATGAAAGAAGTGATGAGATGAAAATACAGAAAAAAGGAGAAATCAAATGCCCTGGTTTGGGTACATAACTCCAACCTTGGAGAAGTAAACAGGGAAACAGTTGTGCAATACAAGAGCTTTTCTAAAATTGGCTAGGAAGCAACAGTAATTGAAAGCCAAACAAAATGCTTGGAACAGCCCCAGCACAGACAAACCTGGGGAGCAAAGCGCACGAGCGGAAGAATTTTTTTTTTTTAATTTAAATTTCCAGCAGTCCAAGATTTCAGCTGTCATATGGTTGCTGAAACAAATTGATTTTGGCTAATGTGCTTTAAGACCATATACCACACAGTCAGAGAACACAGGCTGGCACATTCCAGCTTTCTGCAGCAGGAGCTTGATGCAACTAAGCCATGACAACAAAGCTCAGAGAGAACAATACTGCATTAAAATGGGATAAAATAACACAGAAAGGGCTGGGTGCTATCTGCCTGCCACATGCCCAATAGGGAATTGAAAGAAGTGTCTGCAGGGACAGCATCTCACTGACACTGACAAAAGAAATTGCTTTGTTTAAAAGGGTAACATTTTCCAAAACACGTAAGTGACCTTGCTTCATGCTAGACCCAAAGGAATTGTTGTTGCTCAAACAATAAATCATGCTAACTGCAAGAGCCTGAAACAGCTTTTGGTGTATTGATATCTTCTGATGCTCGCAGCATCCCAAATAAGCACCAATCACTATTCAGCATCACAGTTTTGGTATAAGTCACATTCCACAAACAAATCACTCAATAAATACTTTCAAATTGCAAATAATTTCACAATTGTTGGGTTTTCATTCATTAGTGTGTTTTTTTGTTTGTTTGTTTGTTTGCTTGTTTTAAGCCGTTTGTTTTCAAGTTGTATTTCCTTAGAAACACTTGATCTGCGGCACCAGCCGGGTGATCTTTCTTTATGTAACAGGACTAACGCAAAAGATGCATCTTCTCGGAGAACTAAAAATCACCGATCCAACAGAGGCAGCACTGAATATACTCCATGACATATTGTTTTAAGCAGCACTTATGCACAGGACTGTGTGTGTGACTCTGAATGACTTCTTTACCAGCAAACAGCAAAAGTCAACTATTCACAAAACATACTGGTTTTCCATTAAAAGATACATGGAGAAATAGCACAACTTAGCAAATGCTTCAAACTGTGACTGAAGCCATGTATAAATGACATGAAGGATAGGCTCACTATCCTAACACAACTTAGCATTATGAATCCTGTTGAAAATGTAGGGAAAATACTTTTCCATAAAGCATTAAAAAACATAAAGGTCAGTAGATAGCATACCTTCAGTATCAGAGTTTACAGTACCAAACACACTGCTACAGGCCATAAGACAATTCTTTAATAAGCAGGAAAAAGTTACTGAATGTACTGATTTAAGGGAAGAAAGGAAAAAGTGTAATCACTGACTCAGACAACCCATTGACTTGAAACCTTTGAACCATTTTTATGCAGAAGGTAACAGTGATTAGGCAGCAAAGGGTTAGAAATGCACATCAACTTCTGTTTATGAAGACAGAAATCTCCGTTCATCGTACTGCATAGGCTCTAAGAGCTGTTCAGGTCCTAGAGCAAACTGACAGAGCGTTAGCCCTAACTTATTACATTCCACTCATCTTCCCAATCTAATTTATGCTGGCTATTTTATCACTGCCCACAAAGAGGCTAAACAAGCCAACTTCCGTCAGCAGCCACCAGAAAGCCACAGGAAGGATGCTGCTTCAGAATTTCTGTATGTTCCCTAATCACTTGGGGTCCTTGCCAATAAACAACTATGGAACAACAGAACTTGACAAGAGTCTCCATCTTTATCATAGGCACTAGTCACATTAATACATATTCTTCTATTTGCTCACCTATTCATTCCCCACAAAAGGCAACATAGAGGGGTTTGGGGTTTTTTGTTTGTTTCCAATTATTATCATTAAAGCAGGTGCACATTTCCACTTCAATAAGCATAAAATGTAAAAGCAGATGATGCCTGCTGTCATTAAATTCAGATCATATTCCATATTAGGTTTGATCTGATTTCTAGCACAATGGGTACTTTCTATGAGGAACAGAAATATTCTAATTGGGAGCAAAGAAACAATTTCACACGTAGCTTTGTTTTTCTGAGTTTTCTGTCATTAGTCTTGTCAGATAACTAAAGTTTCAAATGCACCCGTCTAACTCCCTTCTGTATTCTGCATTCTGAAACCCCTGAAGGTGAACTTAAATAGTGGGCAACTGGTTCTATATAATTTTTTGCATGCTAACATAGACATCACAGTTTCTTACATCCTATCTGTTATATCAGGATGCCTTCTGTCTTTTTCATAGCCTGCCATAGACCCTCCCCTGTGCTAACTGCAAGGTGTGCTCAAATAATGCATCCTGTGACCAGCCTGACGATCCTGAGAACTAAAGCTCAAGAAAAGGTGAGACAGATTTTTCCTGCAACTGCTAGCATTATACATGCAACCTGCTTTTTTGCCCCAAACCCATGACAGCTGAGCTGATCCACAGCCTTCTCTCAAGTAGCTCATATACAACTTAAATCCACAGTAGTGAAGTCAATGGAGACTTTACTATTGCTTTGGTACAAGACCAAACAGAAGTGTACAAACTGTATCAAGGAAGTAGAGTTCAAGTCACTGCCAGCTTAAACACCATTCTTGTAAGTAAGTAGGTAGCCTCAGTTGAAGTAATGCCTCAAGTTTGTCCAGAATACTTAAGGAACACTCCTTTATTGAAAACGTCCTGCCTAGAAAGGGTCAGTCATGGAGCTTAATGGGCAGCAGCACAATTTCTGTAACATGAAAAACTAATCAGGCACGCCCTGTTTACTGTGGCTAGAAGAGCTAAAGATCATAGAATCATAGAATCATAGAATAGTTAGGGTTGGAAAGGACCTTAAGATCATCTAGTTCCAACCCCCCTGCCAGGGGCAGGGACACATCCCACTAAACCATGCCACCCAAGGCTATGTCCAATCCAGCCTTGAACACCCCCAGCGATGGAGCATTCACAACTTCCCTGGGCAACCCATTCCAGTGCCTCACCACCCTTACAGGAAAGAATTTCTTCCTCATATCCAAGCTAAACTTCCCCTGTTTAAGTTTGAACCCGTTACCCCTTGTCCTCTCACTACAGTCCCTCATGATGAGTCCCTCCCCAGCATCCCTATAGGCCTCCTTCAGATACTGGAAGGCTGCTATGAGGTCTCCATGCAGCCTTCTCTTCTGCAGGCTCAACAGCCCCAACTTTCTCAGCCTATCTTCATACGGGAGGTGCTCCAGTCCCCTGATCATCCTCATGGCCCTCCTTTGGACTTGTGCCAACAGTTCCATGTCCTTTTTATGTTGAGGACACCAGAACTGCACACAATACTCCAAGTGAGGTCTCACAAGAGCAGAGTAGAGGGGCGGGATCACCTCCCTCGACCTGCTGGTCACATTCCTTTTGATGCAGCCCAGGATACGGTTGGCTTTCTGGGCTGCAAACGCACACTGTCAGCTCATGTTCATTTTTTTACACATTCACGTGTTTCAAAGCAAATACACATCTGCTCATTATGACAAGCATTTTATAGCAGATACTAGCTTTTAGAGAATCAAGTAAATATTCCTTTACCGTAGTAACAACAGATCATGAAAGGTAAAACGGTCACAACAGCTATGTCATCATTGCTCCCCATTTGGTTCTGCTCCAAACAGTTCAAATTACATTAAATAGTCTGCATTTCCACAGGGTATCAGAATGGCAGGAATTATCTAAATCACATTTTATTTTATTAGTATCAATTCTCAAACACATTAGCTTTTTATTTCATTAAACATTTCATTACAAATGTAAATAGTGAAATATGAATAAGAACAAAAATTATAATAGAATGACTATTATTTATGTGCTGGAACAACTATATGAATTATAAAACAAGTTGCTGATTATGTTGATGTCATGCAGTCAGAAATGGAGCTAAGTTTCTTAAAATTCTTGGTTTAATAAGACAAATTAATAAAATGCACAACTGCATTTACCTACAAACACTGCACATACAGAAGAGAGTTTATAGGTTGTGAAAAAAAAGAAGAAAATAGGCAAATTTGTCTATCTTCAGAGAGCAAGCCAATGAAGTACTTCTAAAAATATCACTCTGATATTTCTCTGTCCTAGGCTACATTATATCTACACAGTCAAATTACATAATGCATAGATCAGAACAAAAGCAGCCAAATCATGAAATATTTAGGGTTGGAAAGGACCTTAAGATCATCTAGTTCCAACCCCCGTGCCATGGGCAGGAACACCTCACACTAGACCATGTCACCCAAGGCTCTGTCCAACCTGGCCTTGAACACTACCAGGGATGGAGCATTTACCACTTCTTCGGACAACTTGTTCCAGTGCCTCACCACCCTTACAGTAAAGCACTTCTTCCCTAGATCTAACCTGAACTTTCCCTGTTTAAGTTTAAACCCATTACCCCTTCTCCTATTGCCACAATCCCTGATGAAAAGCCCCTCTCCAGCACCCTTTCAGATACTGGAAGGCTGCTATGAGGTCTCCACACAGCTTCTCTTCTCCAGGCTGCACAGCCACAATTTTCTCAGGAAGAGACCTTAATGATCTGCTAGTTCCATCCCCTACCATAGACAGGGACACCTTCACTAGCCCAGGTTGCTCAAAGCTTCATCCAACCTGGCCTTGCACACTTTCAGGAATGGGGCAGCTACAACTTCTCTGGGCAAAACAAAAAACACTGAAAATACTCAGATCCTATGTTATATGTGGAAAAGCCTTTATAAAAGATTCTTTATAAAGAATTCTGAGGAGCATACCTTGGGGGGGGGAAAAAAAGTGACTGTTTTGAAGGATAATCATCCAAATAACTTAGGAATAAGTCATTTCTGATTAAATTGATTCACTTCATCAGCACCAATGCATCATTCATTCTCCCTCTTCCTCCTCCTGAAGTTCTGAGGTTCTCCTAATTCCCTGCATATATTTCTTCACTTTTAGCTGAGTAGCCCTTCTGTCTACTAAGGCACAGCAGATAGACAGACAACCAAAAGACGACAGTACTTGAGTCACTTTGATGGCACAGTACGCTAACTGGCTTCCTTTATAACACTGAAATCTGGTGAATCTGGAAGTGCCTCAGTCATCATCCCCACCAGATAACACCTAGGCACACATTCAGTTCACTGTTCCCCCATTCTGGAACCCTGGGCATACAGGTCATGAGCAAGTAGCAGCAAAGTTCCGTATCTTGGCTGATTACGGGACAGCATGTACCTATTGCCTAATCTAGATACACCCTCAAATAATGTATTCTAGTTATCAAGAACTGTGAAGGGCAGATTGGAAACAACTTGATTGTCTACTCAGACTACACAATGCTACAGGCAATAGATGAGTGTCAGTGCACCGGAAAATTAATTTTACACTTTTTAGCTCTAACAGCTGTCCTCTAGTAATGGAAAACCTAGCAAGACAAAAATTCAAAAAAAGCATCCAAATCTCATTTTAAGAAACCTCCTTTCATATTCTTTCATATGACAGAGGGAATATGCACTTTAAGAGGCTATATGGACTTACCAAGACATCAGCAGGACACTTATTTTTTTTTTTTGGGGGGGGGGGGGGAGGTTGGTTTTTGTTTGGGTTTTCTTGTTTCTTTGTGGGGTTTTTTTTGTTTGAGTTTTTGTGGGTTATTTTTTCTCTCAGTAAGGAAACTCCATAGAAGGCCTGGGAATCAGGCCTTAAATAATGTTACAAACATAGCAAGGCAAGAAGTAGACTTTCATAAGCATATCCCTCAGGAAAGGTCTCGACTAGGGTAGAAAGATCCAGGACATCTATTGCCACCAGCAGAGGACTTTCTTTGCTAGGAATGATTAAGAGAGTATGAATTCCAATCTTGAATGACAGTGAAATGGCATCTATTAATCATTGGCATGAGCTGATCTCTTGATTCCATCTTAAAATTGTCTGGTACAGAGATTTTCACTGCAGTATTTTAGCATTCCTTGTTCTGGAATGTATGAGGCCTAAACTAAACATATATTCAGCCACAGAAACTAGCTTCATTGGGCGTCTTCTACAGACAGCGAGTGGTTGCATTTAGGAGTACATATTTAATAAGGATAATTTTCCTAGTGTCTTAAGTACTCCTGCTATGTTTAAAAGTCAGTGGTTTGCTACAAGAGCAAACCACTGAAGGCTGCAGAGTATTCATTTGTGTACCAGACAAGAACATTGAGTTGCAAGTTTCTGGAGCTGCGATTTCAAAATCCGTAAACAAGGGTGGTCAATGCTGATAAAAAGAAGGGATGACAGTAGCAAAAAACTAATATGGATTTTCTGAATTCTGGTAGCATTAGGAAAAGCATAGCAGTGAAAACCACTTTTCCCATATCTTCACTGAAGTTAGCATCTGGAACAAGCACAGCTTAAGAATTGGGTCTTTTGTTCAGAAACTACAAAACTGCCTTTCTAAAAAATCTTGAATAGGTTGAATTAAATTTATATATGCATGTATAATAAATTTTAAGTGCAACTTTGAAGCTTCAAGTTGCTATGTTTTCTTGTGCAACAACATGAAGCCAGACACTATAAATTAAGTCTGCTACAGTGACTGTGCCTCTCAAATGCTTTAATTTTAGTTTTAGAGATTTGGACTTTCAAAGTGATTTTCCTCAAGTTGGGTCTGTTTTGCCAGTGACAGTAATTGGTGAGCAATTTTCCTGTCTTTATCTCAAGCTGCAAGATGTTTTATCTCATTTTCCCCACCTGTCCTGTTGAGAAAGGGGAGGGAGAGAGTGGCTTAGTGGGCAGCTGGCAGACAACCAAGGGCAACCCACCACAACTGAGAAAAATTAACCATTAGATTTTTTTTCATAGTTTAACAATACAAAATTACCTTTATGCGTGGTAACTGCTGAAGTTATTCTTTCTCCTCCAAATATCAAGATTTCAAGTTCCCGATATTACATTTGAAAGAAAAAGTTTTGTCTTTTCTGCCCTAAAATGCTATTCCCAACACTGTTCAATGAGTTCACTCCTCTATTTCCACTTCTATGAACATTTATTTTTCTTTAACTACATTTGTCTAAAAAACATTACTAGTGAAAGACACCTTCAAGGAAAGCAGTATTTCAACAGAAGAATTCCTCCACACACAGTCTGTCAGCACTGAAGCAAACTGCGTGCTACTACTTCAGTGAGAACCTCAACACATGCTAGTACCGCTGCTGTAGGCAGACACTTCCAAATGTCAGTTGTCTTCTGAGGAAAATCCAAAGTCCCTCTACTCAATGGAGTTTGTTCCCTTGACTTTAATGATGAAAACTAAATATAGATATCTATCTCCAGGACCAGATAGACATTTGGAATTATTACCTGCAACCATGCCATCAAAAAGTTCTAAATGCTGGAAACCAACTTCTGAACCCTTTAAACTGAGCCACTTATGTATCTCCATACATGGTGCACTCTATTCTTTCTGATATCCAACATTATTCCAGATGACAAATTATTTATACTTACTTAATGCAAGAGACACTGACAACTCATTTAAAAAAAAAACAAAACAAAACAAAAAAAAACAACCCAAAACAACCAACCAACCACCACCACCACCACCACCACCCCATGTATCGCATTTAGTGCAATACAGGGACCATTTCAAAAATGTGTAATGATTTTTTGAATTCTGATTTAGATCCTTTCATAATTCTCCCTTAAGCTGAAGTTGATGGCTCCTTTCAGGAATTGATCTGTCTTCATGGTGTTCCATCCCTGTTACTTGCTTTACAGCAAGCTACGTCCATTTTCTTTGTTTACACGTTACAAGTTATAGCTATGCACATGGTGTCCTCTGCCATCCTTGGATGTCAAACTCTGAAGCCTACAAATCTGCCCTTTCACTTTTAACACTCATGCTAACTCGCATGCAAGAGCAAAACCACAATTTTAAACTATCCAACAATGTTTTTATCAACAATTTCCTGTATCATAAGAAGAAAGAAATACAAATTAAAGAGGGAAGAAAAAAAGGCTGCCTAAGAGAACTACTAGCTTTTGAATAATAACAATGCACTGGCAGAATTGGATTTGGGATTTCAACTTTTATAAAGATGTTAAGATATGTGAATTAAAGTGATCTTCTATTTCTAATTTGCTCCTGAAGCTCCAAGATGTAACACAGCCATGCTTGTCAAGCAGTGTTGTAAATTGTCTCAGGCCTAAAGTCTGCACATTAGATATCTTCCTCTGTTGCCACGTGACCCTGTCCTCCCTCTACCTCATAAACTGTTCTCTCTGGGTAGCAATGCTGCCAAAGGAAGAAGTATGCTGACCAGCTGTGTCACATCAATTGGTCAAGTCAACTCTCGTAACAGCAAGAGTACTTGGAATCCAAAAATCTCAGTGTTGTCTTTGCTATCAATCTGAACTTACATAAAAAACATGAGATGATGCAAGAATTATCGATAGCTTGTCCTAATTACAATAATACTACAGGTAACGAACTGAGGATCTCCAAAAAATAAAACTCTTCTGATACCAGGTCTCCCAAAAAAAGTCATAGCCTTGAAGCAGTTTCTTAAAAGACAACTTAAAAAATGTTTTAACATAAAGAATAATTAAAATTAAAAGTTATTAGAGAAAGACTTACCGCTACATCTCTGAGAAGCAATATCTGTATTTGTCATTAAAAAACATAAATATATCTGTTGTAACTTCAAAAGAAATCTGATCTGCTTTTGGTTTAAGTTTTGATTATTTAAAACTAATTCTCCAGAATTATTTGCTGAGGTACTGGGAAACCAGCTATACAGTACTTGTCATTACTGAAGGATATTCAGACATGATGGATACCTGCTGTAAATTAAACCAGACATCAGTAACTCCCACCAGCTACAGGCTATCAGGTTAGCTACTCTTTCTCCCCATCCCTGACTCTTCCTTTTTTTTTTTCCTCTTAATCAATTCACATTTCATGTAAAAAGGCAACACTAGACAAACAAATAAACAAAAAAACACTATGCAAAGGAGACTTTTAAGAATATTTCACACAACTGTTTTCAACACTTCCAGTACTTCACAAAAAGCACAAGGAACCAGCTGAAGTAGATACATAGAATCTGAGCAATTTCAACTCTGCAGGCATTTCAGCCTCAGGTCTGCACCATCCTTGTGGTCACATCTGCAACGTCGGAGTTCCTCACACCTCTAGTTATTTCCTCCATTAAAAGTACAACACATGAGCGACAGCACACATGTACACTGAGGCCTCACTTCAGCTAAAACTTCTAATTGACCTATCTTTAAACAGGTTACAGCAGATTCATCTTATTTAAAATATGGTGTCCGAGTTCTCAACGGAAAACAGAGGTGAGTTGCGTTCAGATCTGGGGTGGTACAAATTGTGTTACTGCCATTTGGAAAAGATAATCCATGTAAACAATTAGCCAATGAGGAGACACACTACATAAAGGCCCATTTCAAGAACAATCAATTAGTAAGACGCCAGCAATACATTTCAGATTTTATTTCTCTATGGTCAGTCAATAATTAAGTATTGAACAATTTTTAAACAAACTGTATTATATTTGTGCATCTGAACTTGTTCTGTGCTTTTAGAAGAGATATGGCAACAGTTGAATTTTGAACCTCTTAATGCATACTCTTCAAAATGAAATCTGTTAAAAAGAAAAAACCCCTAAACAACAAAACTTAAAGTCCACACCACCAAAACCTACAACTCTGTTGCAAATTTGAGATCTAGAAACTGTTTCAAACACAACTGTTTGTGTATATGAGATTTTTTTTAATATAAAAAAATTGTTTTAATCAGAACTTTTTCAGCCCCTCAAACTATATCTGGATTAATAAGGCATGCATCATATGAATAAGTCATGCTACTTTAATGAAAGTCAATGTAATATATTTACTGGGGTCTACAAGGATTTACTGGAAGTAGCATACAAAATATAGTGGCCTAATTTTATCCCTGTTACAACCACACTGAAATCCATGCAAGAAATCATTTCAATGAAGCAAAAAACAACCCCTCCCCAAGACCTAAACAGTACATGTGAAACTTCAAAATATGTCCATGCATATCTTGACTTACACTCACTATACACCCCTCTTCTGCCTATATCTGTCATTAAGAACCATGAAATTTGCGATGATATACTTTCAAAATCAGTCCATGTATGCCCATTTCTTGTATTTTGATTTTCTTTATTGTTATCAAGTAGCACGATTATCTCAGAGGGAGCTGCAATGCCCACAGCAGGGAAGTTGGAACTAAATGATCTTAAGGTCCTTTCTAACCCTAACTATTCTATGATTCTATGTCCTCCAACCATCTCATGAAGTCTGTGTATCTTCATTACCCAGTATTGACCATAAGCTATCATATGTCAATGACCATACCATTTAAAATGATATATCTCAAATGAATTGGTTTGTCTTTTGGAGTGGAAGAATGGACTGTAGGAGATAATTTATTTGGAAGAAAATACACTCAAAACCCTAGAGATTTGTCTGAAAACAGAAAGCAACAACCTTGGTCCAAAACTATATAACCAAAATGCAATCTAGAAATTAATATGTATTTTATTTTCATTCATTTAGGGCAGCTATGCAAAAGCCTGCCTGTTACCACATACATGAGTAATGCAATTACCCTAAATCATAAACTAAAAGTAATTTCAAATACTTACTGTTGGCATATTTAATATTCTACACGGTATTCACAATAGGTATCAATGTAATAAATACTTCATGGAAAGCAAGAAATATCCATATTCCATTTTTTTTTTTTTACATTATTCAAATAAATTCTGGGAATAAAAATAACTGGATCAAATGAGAGGGAAACCCCCAGAAGAACATGCATTCATAACAAACTGATTACAGAAAAAGCTTTTCACACCAGTGATGCAGGGTTATTTATTGTAACAAAATACTGACTTCAGCATAAAAACAAAGAAACAACAACAACAAAAAAACCCAAACAAACAAAAAAAAGCCACCAACCAAAGCACACATAAGGGTTTTTTTCACTTCTAATCTTCTAACAAGTTAATGCCTGTTTTCTTTGGCCATGCTAATATTGGGGTGTGATTTAAAAAACTGGTATCTGAACATGCTAATATTCAGCTACCAGAATAGTAGTTAGCTATCAAACTGCTGACATATTATTCCCCCCAATTAAAATTGAAAACCATTCATTTGATGACACATATCAACATGTAACCAGGTGTAGCAAAAGCTTGTTACAAAAGCCAAAGCTCATATTTTTGTGTTTTCTATGTTTTGGCTATGCTGAGATAAAGGCACTGACCTTTCTTCTTGGTTCACAATGGGAGAATACTCTGCTTACAAGCTTACTACTGTGAAGCCTTGCTGTTAGTGTGAAGAATCACGAAAGCATTTAAGAAGGCAGACAGGATTCAATACCTTTCTCAACATTGGAAATGTGATATTTCCAGCTGCTCATCAGTTCTAGTCATTTCCCTGGAAGAATAAACAACTCAAGTTTAAGATTTCACTAATAGGGATAAAATACTCTGCAGGTTAGTGGGAAGGGAGTGATACTCCATGAACTTGTTAGTACAGGAGCCTTTTTCAGGTTTCATTTTTAAAGGACCCTCCTATGCCATCTAGATTTTTTCATGTAATAAAGGCAATTTACCCTTATAATGAGACCATTTCTATCCAAAGAGATTTCAGGTGGCTGACTTCAAGATGCACAGGAAAATATTTCCTGTGGGACAACATGCCTGTGATTGCAAATTACTTACTAATGTAAAGAATGACAGACTGTTGCACTATGCAAATCCACCCTTATTCTTCTGCATCCCTGTAAATGCAGCCACTTTCCTGGTTTGATTGTACTGTAAACTGTAACAATGGGTTTCACCTAATAAGCTATCCAGAAAACTCTTACACAGTATGCAGGTCATCTCAGCCCATTTCCTTGCTGCTAGAAGTAACATGAAAAATGCTTTCAAACATCATCTAAGACAGGAATACTTAGAAGCAACTTAAATTCTCATTAAATATTCACTAGGCCTGTGCACAGTATCACTTTTATTGTGGTCCCAAACACAGTTAAGTCATGTACTACTGCTGCAGGAATTGATGTCTTGAAGGAAATCTCCTCTCCCCCACAGAGTCTGAGTATTTTCAAAGTCTCATGCACAAAGAAGAAAAAGAAAGGGCGGAGGGAAATCACAGCTAGAATTAAAAAAAAAAAAAAAACCCAAACTATTTTCTTTTAGCAATTCTAGACCTACATTATAATCACCATGAGATAAATGCTCTAACCTCCATCTGCATCATCCTAATCTTTCTCCTCCCACATCAGTGCTGAATTTGCAGAACAGAAGAATGAATAAACTGAGAACATTAAAAAAATATTTTAGTTAGGAAGACTTGCATGTGGTTTGAGAACAGCACTGACATCTTATTCATGTCAGATTTGACTAGGCTGGGACCTCTAAGTAGCTCCCTTCTCTGCCTTTTGGGAAATGCCATGCACAATTACTGGAGCAACACTTCTGCAGTCCAAGCTGATGGAGAGGTAGCCTAAGAGAGTATCTAGACAGAGGTCTAACAAGAAAACAAAAGGAGGAAAATAGAAGCGGGCTTACGTGCTCCAGTTTGTCTTTCCTCCTCAACCAGACACTGGCACTGTAGTCCTGCTGCTTGACAGTGCTGTAGAAGTTCGCACCTACTCTGGTGAGGCTTGGGGAAGGCTCTCTGGGTCTGCTCTTCAGCCTCATCTGCTCGAAGCCCTCATGGGGGGATGAGGAGAGCCAGTCATGCCTGACTTCCATCTTGACATGACAAGGCAAAGTCCAAAGAAAAAAATCAGAAGAAATCAAGAAATTAAGAACCACTAGATGAAGAGGGTCCAGAAAAGAACAAGATGGGGGAAGAAGAAAGAGAGTCAAAGCAAAAACGCCCCCAAAAACATAAAATGGGAAGAGAAAGGGAAGAAAAAGAAAAATAACAAGGTAGGAGGAGTGGAGGGAGAAGAAAAGGCTGCAGGTACGAGAGAGGAGCGGGCTGAGAGAGATGAAAGGGGAAAGAAGAAAACGCTCCAAGATGCCGCTGCGCGTTGCCCTCGCCGCCAGCCAGCTGCTGCCCCGGACCGACGCAGCTGGACGCGGCTGCTCGCGGCTCTGCCCGGGACGGAGGTGCGGCCCCGCACAGACCGAGGCCAGGCCGGGCGGGGCTGCTGCCGCCCGCCCGCCTGCAGGTTGGCGCAGTGGAGGGGCCGCCGCCCGCCCGGGGATGAAGCCGGCTCCTCCCCCTCGGCAGCCACCTTCGGGGAAGCAGAAAGCAGCACGGAACAGCCCCGCTGTCGGCGCTAGGAAAACGGGTGCCACCGCCTCCTGTGGGGCAGGAGGCTCCCCGCACCCGTGGGGAAGTTCTCTCGTCCCGCCGGACGCCAACCCGCTCCCCGGCCCCCGCCGCGGGGTTCGGCGGCCGGCTGCGCCTCCGCCTCCTGGAAGCCTTTGTCCGAGCTCCCCGCACCGGGGGCTCCCGGGGCTCCGCCATCCTGCCCTGCCCGGGGCGAGATGCACCCCTCGCCGCTCCCCGAACCTGCCGCCGCGACCGGGAGGTGCGGGGCTGAAGGCCACCTCTCTGTCACTGTGTCGCCCCCATTCCTCCCTCCCTGGGCAGGGGCTCCCGGAGCTCTGAAGCGTAACCAGTCCAAGCTGACAGTTCCTCGCCCCGGGGTAGCCGGAAGCACACTTCACCTGGCCAGGGGGAGAAAGCGTCAGGCCCCGGGTAGGCAGGGGCCTCGGGTCCAGATCCTGCCTGGAAGCCCTCAGTCTCCACAGAGTCTCAGCCAGAGCCAGACCTCAGAAATAAAATCGCTTCTGTGGTCCCGGCGGGACGATGTCGCTGGAGTGCCCACACCCCGTTACCTGACACCCAGGTAGTGCTCTCCTAAAGTAAGACGTTTTGGGGTGGCTTCTATAGTCCACTGCCATCTCTTGTAAAGAAGTTGGTTTGTGTTGCTATTTAGCTCAAACTTGTTTCAGCAAGAAAAAAAAAAGATATCTTTCCTTTTTTATGCTATGAAAAGCCACCTCGCTAATTGCCCACACACTCTGCAAAGCTATATTAGGCACAGATAAGAAAACTTCCTTACGTAGCACCAAGAAATAATTATTGGAGCTCAGAACCACATTTCATTTTTCTGGTGACTATTTACTGGCAGACAATCTGTAGTTTGCCAGAGACATAAACTGATGTAGCTATTCAGATATAGTGATACTGAACTGAAAGTCTGCACTTTAATCCAGTTCAGTGAAAATAGCCTTTGAATGGTAAAACAATTCATTCAGACTAGTTGGTAAGAACATTATAAAAGACCTCTCTGTTAACCACCTGATCTGGAGTGAGCTGTACCTCCATCTGAAGTAAGATTTAAGGTATCATTATGGTTGGGCTCAAGCTATACTGCTACAAAAAATAATTCAGAAACCAGATAAATAATGAATGTTTTCCTTTCAAAATTCTAAGGATGAAGACAAAGCTCACATCACCCCTCATAACTGAGGATTATTATTAAGAAGTAATACTGCTATCTTCACAAAATGTTGTGAAAATAAATTGAACAGTAACAGGGATTTAGTAGGAACATAAAGTACAGCATTTTCTCCAAGAAATTTAATCTCATAATAGTTACCTGAATACTACCAAAAAAATCCTGTAAACACTCTCAAAGCATAACAAAATAGCACCAGGAACCATCAATGCTACATGGAAATAATTTTTACTTACCAGTACAAAAAACTTGCAGATGTCTTGCTAATAAATTCCTGTCTAATTTCTTCAGTTGGTAGAGTTAATCTGGGTATTTCTGATATCATCAATACATTCTCATAACACCTGGAGCAAAAATTATGACCATGTGACTGCATGCAGAACACACCTGAAGGCACTGAGATTTAATGTATGGCTTGTCACAGCTGCAGTAGTTTTAAACTCAGACAGAATAATGTGATTAAAAGTTCTGCTGAACTGAACTGTAGTTGCAGATGTCCATTCATGAATTGTATATACTTACAGATGCACCTACTGTCAGAGGATTGGAATACATATAGATATTCAGCCAAAAAGAAGAAAAGAAAAAGCCTCTGAGTTTATTCCTGTGCTGTAAGTAAGGACAGCCTGCTTTATGCTGGTTTCGCATAAGAAGTTTCGCATTGTTCCTATAGCAGTATAAAGCACTTCAACCTTTTCCTTATTCCTCTGGGCTTTCTTGTTTGTACTGCTTGCAAATATTAAAAAGAAGAAAAAAAAAACCACAAGAAAAGTTTCTTTTAGTGCTCTGTAGTTGCTACCTGCTTTCCTCCCCTTTCCTTAATCCTATGACAGACCAGAATCAATATGCCACTGTACTTCAGTACAATGCGTTGTCCCATTCCTCCATGTATGCCGTCTTTTCTTGGGAAGAAGATTTAGAGTCAGAAAACATAGTCTAAAGACTATAATTCTTTGTGTTTTCATAAAAATCTTACTCAGGCAAAACAACAAACTATGAATACAAAGTCAGTCCCTAGCAAATACATAGCCATTAATCTAATTTAAAAAGAGTTAAAGAGCTGTTTCCCAGATTTTCTTTTCCAGCTTATTTCTAGTTTGGACCCATGCAAGAGAACAAGTTTGTTCAAACCACAACCACAAGCATATCAACCAGCTTAATTCAGAGATAGCTCAACTCATTAAAATTCCATCAGTTCTGTAGTAGGCCAGCAATTCTAGTTGTCTGTATGAGCTGGATTAAATAGCTGTCTTTCTCTTCCATGCAATTTTCAGAATTATCCAAACACCTGCTCCTGTCAAGGCCCTTTCCCTCCATAGCCAGATGACTACAGCAGCAAGAATGACTGAAAATACAAATATTAAACTTACATTATTAGCAATAGATGCAAGTCGTGCATATCATAACATGATTTTACTTTACCATGGCTCATGCTCCACCCTTCTCTAATTCACTGCCTATTTTAACATCAAAACTTGGAGAAATTCTTTCTAAGGCAATCTACAAACTTTCCATATTCCGTACCAACTGGGTAAATGCTGTAGGGGGCAGAGTAAACTCAGGCCAACGTGAAGAAGATAATCAGATGTAAGTAGAAGCATAGGGCTACAATATATTTACCTAAAATAAAATAAATATATAAAAAATAAAGAAGACAGCTTCTTTTTCTTCCAAAAATCTTGTCCAGACAAGTTTTAAAGGAACTTCTCCCTGTGCTCCAGCTTTCTAAGTTTTTTATGTTAAGGGGTTCTTAGCAATACAGCGTATGTAGAAGAGCATTACACCATTTACCAACAAATGGCATATACCTAGAAATAGAAAAAATTTCTATAGCAAGACCTTATTATAGCTGATAGCTAATATACACACATGTATGCACTTGTAATAGAACCATAGAACGGTTTGGGCTGGAAGGGAACTTAACATCATCTATTTCCAACCCTCATGCCATGGACAAGAACACCTCCCACCAGACTAGGTAATAGATTCAAGGTTTCCATACAAAGCATTAATTTATACTGCAGAGCTGGCCTGCACACAAGCCACCATGGCACGCTTTTTAGAATGTACTACACCTGATGGAACCAGCAGGTAGCAATTGCTTGCAGGCTTCAGCTGATGTCCAGTTAGAGAGCTGTGCCTGACACCAGCCTCAATAGCAGCACTGTGCCTGGCAGCCAGGCAGAAGGTAACTTTCCCCCTCTTGCCCAGCTCAGCTGAACTTACTTTCTCATCTAGAAATTGCCAAGACTCAGGTAGGGTGATCTTTGTAACCTCCCCAAAACACTGGCATGTCACAGACTAAACTACCAGTTTTTCAAACAATTTTAGAATTACCAAACCACCAGCCCCTGCTCAGCCATCCAAATTATAGCAACCAACAAAGAAAAAACCCGCTGCAGCAGCCTCTTTGCTCCCTGCTGACAGGCTTGCCATGCATGTCTCCCAGCCTATCAGCCGCCAATCACTGAAACATGGGTTTGCCACAAGGAAAGACCAGAGAGAAAAGATAGAGGTTTTTTTCTGTCTAGTGGGATCTCATACAGTACTATGCATAGGGTCAGATCGGTAAAACTCACTAGATGCGATGTAGGACAACAGTAAGAAAAAAGCTAGAGTGCTACATGGGGAGTTGTAAATAATTCCTGTATTGTATATGCTGCATATACAACCTTTGGTACATTATATCTGTAACTTCAGTTTATTGGCAAGAATTGAATTCACAAATATGTAATGGTAGGGTGAAAGCTAAGGCTACAGCAAAGATTTTGAGTTGGAGGTGCTTCAGATTTCAGGCTACGAGCATATCAGACATCTACCTCAGAAATTACATGGAAGCATTGTCTAGTCCTGATAATGTTCTCTGCTTTAGCCTCCACATGTCTTTTTGGATTCAGCTACTAACCAAGCTGTTCTGTGTCTCTTGCCTCAAATTTTAACCCCAAATTCTTTCTTCTTTGCATAATTGCTGATTTTTAAAAAAGCCACACATACAAAACAACCACCTGTTAGGAACATCATTACTCTTGATACATCTCCCCTCCATCAGATTTGGTTGAAATCAGCCATGTGTTTCAGAGCATATCAGTCTGGGACTGACAGACAAATAGTATAATTATATCAGCTTTGTTTCCTTTAGAAAGCAAATAAAAATATCTGAGAGATCAACTAGTCCATTTCCCATTTGAAATTAAAGGCTCTCCTGTAAATATCGTCAACATTTCCAACTAACCTAGAACTGCAGGGCTAGAATTTTTCTCCTATGGCATCCTTTCCACCTCCATATAACCTAAGGGAGCACTAAACCAGCCCCTTGGGTCCGTCACATGCTGAATACATGCCAGTGTGGACTGGGATTCCCTTACTTTCACCAGGGGTTGTGACAGAATATATAATATTTTTCATCTCAAATCCAAATCTGCCTTCTCTCTTTCTCCTCTCTTTCATCCCCCCATCCACACCCACGCACACATTTCTAAAGAACATTTTCAGTTCTGGGACTCAATAATCTTGTCCAGACTATATTTCATCCTGCACCTTAAAAATAACATTCATTAGTGGCACATACTAATGGGGCCAAATTCTGTCCTCCATTGCACCTCAATGTCCCCACCAGAGTCACGAAACAAAAATAATTGTATAATGAAGGTGTAACCAGGGGGCAAAATGTGGCCTACATTTCTTTAAAATAAGTCTGCAGCAAGTAATGCTTGTCCATGTCCCCTGAGAATAAGACCCTTTACATTTGTGTGAAGGGCAATGGCTTTTTTGTTGTTTACTGGGGAGGTTCACATCTATCTCAGCTTAGGTTCTTCATGCTGAATTTATCTGTTTGATGCAGCTAAGTGCAATAGGCAGACTGCTGACAAGATCTAAGCTCTTGAATACTTTTGCTCTGAAGTGAGTAGTTAAAATTGTTCCAGAGGAGGGGTAGTCAACAGAGGAAAAAGACTGTAAGGGACAATGTTTTTTCCAATGACCTGGAACTGAAAGCCCAGCAGATGTGGGATGTGTGCCACCAGAAGGAGGGATCTCCAGGGATAGAGGAGTGCTTTTCACTTTCATTCTCAACACATACACGAATTATAGTTGATAACAAGGGATATATGCTCTATATTTGCACAATGTGAAGTGTAGGGAGGGAGGAGAGAGAAAAATTGAACAAACTTTCATGAATATTACCATATAAACAGCAGAGAACAGAAAGAAAAAAATCCAGTTACAGAGTGGAAGAAGTAAAACGAAGAAAACATTTGTGAATGTTGTTCTTTGTTTTGTTTGTTTTTTTTTTTTTTTGTGGCTATATCGGTAGGACCATATAGGGAAAGAACAGGCTTTAAGATTAGTACTCTGAAAAGCTTCAGATTATATTCTTATGATTCACAGATATAGGGCAAAAGAAGAAATATATTCCAAAAAGGATAAAACAGCATGAAGATTTTTTTTTCCCCTTAAAATAACAGAGCACCTCTGTAGTGTACATTTATACTTAGGAAAATTTTCACTAAAAAAACATTAGATCAGGAAGTGTCCAAAGAGCTCTCTTACACGTAAGACTTTTAGACTTTTTTTTCTGTTTCCGATAAAATCTTATTTCTACTATACGAAAGAGTATGCTTTAAAACAACTGAAAATCTTTTCACACAGAAATTTGTGTGCCTCCTGATTATTCTTCAATATACTCTACATAATTTCATAGCACAGAAATTTTTGATACTGTTTCTGTGATCCAAAGTAAAATGCGCTAAATTATAACTGCACTTTGGAAATTAGCTCAAAACTTCCTGCTCAGTAATGTCAAGCTGCATGCTACAGTATCAGAAGCTTTAACTCAAACTGTTTTCTAGTTGCAATAAGACTTACAGGTATAAGTGATTCATCTGTATTTGTGCTATTCTGTGTACTATAGATATAGTCAATTTAAAACATTTTGCACTGAAGTGTTTATAAATATTTGGATGCTGGCTTCCATTGAAATACACATTAAAGGGTCATTATTTACTGCAATATCTCCCACTGAGAGCAACAGAAAGTTGTGCCATGAAAGTAATATTTTTTTTCCCTAAAAGAGATATGTCATGTTACATCAGATATCAGACTTACTTGTGTTACCAGAAAGATATTTATTGATGTGACAGCACCTGAAAGAAGACTAAATAAGACCCATGAGACAATATGGCATTAACTTCATGCTTGTCTTTGTACCCTGATCCAACTGATCTAATAGCACTTAGGGTGACTGTCATTCAATCAGACCAGCTATGCATAGAAGAGCAGACTGGGAGGAGGATGTTAACACATGGTGCAGCATAAAAGGACAGGCTGCAGCAGCCTGGATTTAGATTGGTTTGATTTATGGGGAGCCATGTCCTTACATGTGCCTTATATAAAGCTTGATTTTTGTCAAAGTAGATGAACCTTCCTGGTACCAGAACACCATTTTTATTTTTGCCTTGTATTGTTACACCTCAAAAATTGGTCTGTATTGCCTTCTTTTTATCACTGTCTTATTATAAGATGTTTTTTTCTTTAGCATTTGGCACCAATAGTTATTCCCTGCCACTTCTTCTCCTCCTTCCAAATAACACTTGACACATTCTGTATTCTTTTTGTTTTCCTGTACCTTACTGCTCCTTCACTCTGTGTTACTTTGTTTTCAGACTTCTTAGTGAAATAGCATCAGGGCTCTAAACTAATCAAGAGTCTGAGGAAGTCTGTAATGCAACTGCCAAAAGCGTGTAATTAACATCAAGAAGTTCACTTGAGGACATACTAGTGTGGCAGAATGTGTGTAGTATTTCCAGCACCCTCACTGGTGTTGTGGTAAAGCCCTAGTAGAGAAACATAGTGAAATCCTTTAGTACACAACTAGTGGGTTGAAATTTCACCTGTAGTGTTTAATGATTAACACAAAAGTATGGTGCATCTTCTGGCTAAATAGTGAAATGAATTCCAAGCGGTCTTACCTCAGTCATTAGGGCCGTTATAGGCTACTGAATTATTTTTGGCATCTCACTTACATTCTTTGTATCTGAATGATCTCTGCTAAATTAGAATAACATTGCTTCCATTTTCCAGTCTGTCTTGTTTATTTAGATAGAGAGCTTGAGAGGCAGAGAGTATCACTTAAAATACTCCTGTGCAAAACCTTGCAAGAAAGAGTCCCAAGATGTCTGTTGCAGCAAAACTGAACATGATACTATCTGTAATTTATTTATATTGTACCTGTGCTATAATGTATGCTAGTCACTGATGAATCCTAACCTTCAGAAAGCTTATCCTGAAATGTTAATCATGTATGTATTCCTTATAGAATGGAGAAGAATGAGTAAGTCTCTTCCCTGTCCTAAAGGTATTATTTTTCAATACATATATTTCTGTTGTATTTGACATATTCAAAAGATGACTGGAACTTCTTTTGAATATGTCAAAAGGATTTTGGAACTCGCCAGAAAAGCAGTTGGTTCAGACTTAATTTTACGCATTTGCATATACTTACTGTGTGAAGTTGTGTGTCATGGTTTAAGCCCAGCGGTAAATCAGCCATGCAGTCGTTAGCTCACTCCTCCCCTTCCTCCCCCAAGCTCCTGGGGGGATGGGAAGGAGAATCGAAAGAATGTAACTCCTACGGATTGAGATAAGAACAGTCCAGTAACTAAGGTATAACACAAACCACTGCTGCTATTGCCAATAATAATAAGGGAAATAACAAGGGAAGAGAATACAACCACTCACCACCCTCCAACCAATACCCAGTCCGACCGAGCAGTGATCTAACCCTTCCGGGTAACTGCCCCCAGTTTATATAGTGGGCATGATGTGCTGTGGCATGGAATACCTCTTTGGCTAGTTTGGGTCAGGTGTCCTGTCTCTGCTTCCTCCTGGCTTCCCCTCCTCCCTGGCAGAGCATGAGACTCAGAAAGTCCTTGGTCAGACTAAACATTACTGAGCAGCAACTGAAAACATCGGTGTTATCAGTGCTGTTTCCAGGCTGAAAGTCAAAAACACAGTGCTGCACCCGCTACCAAGAAGGAGAAAAATGACTGCTGCTGCTGAACCCAGGACATTGTGTTAAAGATATGTGACCATTATTTTGCTGAATTATGGATGGCTGTCATTCAGAAGGACTAAATCTGTCAGCTCTTCAGAACATAGGATGATCTTACTTTTTATGAACTTCTGGGATGAGATTACCATAATTGAAGACAATACATTTTGCCTTTAGAGCAACAGTTTTAAAGAAACACTGTAAGCTCATCCTTACTTAGCTGTATCCTCACTTGGAAGATACATTGGTAGACAAAGGCTAAATGAGGGAGCATAGTTATATATCTGCAGCATCAGGCAGTACTGCTATAGCTCCACCTTGTCACAGCCATATCTGAGACATGCTCCTGTTGAATTCTAACAAAATTCACAGGAAATGTATAGTGAGAAAAGAGGTATTTTTCCTTATGAACATTCTCAATGGCTTAAACCAAGTCTTCTTGAAATGAAAAATTAAAATTGTGAAATCGGAAAACTTATGTTCTTAAATTACCAGAACTGCTGTAAACACATGAGGGAGTAAGTGAAGTCATCACATGCTTCACATACTCTACTCTAGAAAGGAAAAATTCCAATTTTTCTTTTTGATGGACTGAAAAATAAAAAAATATTAAACTTTCTTCAAAGTGGAGTACTGACTGTTTCCAAGGCCTTGAAGTTACTATGGATGTTCAGGATATGCTGTATTACCCTTTCCTAAAAATTGTTTGTGGTGTGTATGATCCCTTTTTATCGTGCACAAGAAGGGTAAGATTAATCCCTGAGAGTGCAGCAAGTAGTTCATGGATGCAGTGCCTTGTTTTAAAGATAAGCATATACAAGATAGACATCTTTCCTACCCATTTTGCTTTCTTCTGTCACTAGGACTTTTTTAAGCAGAAAACATTTGCAATTGTGATAGTCCTGAGGAAAAGGTGGCAAGATGATGCAGTATCTTAGTATTTATTATTAATACTAGGTTATTGGGGGGGGGGGGGGGGGGGAAGAGGGGAAGGGGGAGTGTTATTTGTTTGTTTTCCAGTGAATTGGTAACATTCTACTTCCTTTCTAAAAAATATTATATTATTCTCATGTAAGGAAGTTGTGCTACTATGGGTATGTTCAGCATATATTAAATTAGAAGCTCAAAAACTTGAAGCAGTTACATAAATGCTCAAACTCTCCAACCCACTGTATCAGTAGGTCTAGAATTTACGAATTCAGATACAAATTCTGGAAACATTAAAATACAACCAACATAAGGCCAAATTGTGTACTGATGGAACTGCAAAATGGCAATTAAATTATACCAGTTTTATGCTTTGGGCACAAAAATCTCATTTCCTCTAGAGGCATAGTGGAAAGAGCAAACAAGCAACGCCAATGCTGCAAATCCATCATTGGGTGCTCCAATGAAACTGCCACAGAGTGGCATTAAAGTACAGGGCAGGGAAGACAAGTGATTATCTTCATTTTCCCCAGTAAAAATACAGAGAACTGCCTTAGGTTCACTTCGATGTAAAGTTTTCTGACCTACCTCTAGTGGAAGGAGATTGCACAGCCTCTCTCAGCTGCCTTTGCCAGTACTTATACTTTGAAAGAGGCTATTGGTATCTAGCCTGAATCTGTTTTACTATGGATTCCGTTTTTCTTTTTTTTTTCAGCAGGTGTGTAACAGTGACAGCGATTAAACCAGTCACTGTCCTTTTTCTAATACTCTTTCCATATCCAAATCATGGCTGCTTGTCTCCTTGCCACTTACCTCAGGTCTCTCTTTCAGAAAAAATTGATTTTTTTCTTAAGGTAGATGTCTTCTAAACAATATATTCTTACTGTGTTCTCTTTTAGTTACTTCAGTTAGTCTATTTCTTTCCTAATACATGATGCCAAAGACCTGACGTGGTGCTCCAGCTGAGACCTTGCAGAGGCCAATTACAACAGAATTGTTTTCTCTTATTACTGGTACACAGTGCTGCTTTTTCTACAACCAACACTGAGGTTCATCTTGCTTGCATGAGAAGCACTTTGCTGGGTTATATTTCAGTTGTGGTTTCTTATAAGATGCCTGTCATTCTCTGCAGGATGATAGCATAAGCAGTTACCACTTACATTTTTTATGTGGACTTTTGATTGTTGGTTTGTTGGTATTTTTTTTTCCAAATACAAAGCCTTATAAATTTCAATTTGTTCACTTCAGAATACTTTTCCAATTTATCATGACTATTTTGAATTCTGATCCTGTCTCCCACATAAAATATAAGCCTTGTATCTTCCACAAGCTTGGTGGTGCTAATCTACACTCCATTGTTCCTGACATTAAAGCTGATACTGATTAGGACTGGTCCTAACGGTGTAAGACACTTGATATCTCCACTCAGTCTGACACCAATACATTGGTATCTGCTTTTCCAATAAATCTTTTAAACCAGTTTGGTTCCTGTTTTATTTTATCTATCCCTCCTATTTTTCAGAAGATGGTTCCATGTTCTGTGAGAACAAGACAAGCATCTTGTCATCGGGTGTTCATTTGCCAAACAAGGAATCTGCTCCTTCCCTGGAAAAGAATGAAGGAACAAAACTAGAAAGCCTGAAAACACTGACACAGTTCATTCTTTCTCTAGTCCGTTACAGAAACATCATGTGGGATGGAACCAATGTATCACTGTAGTCCTGATACAGCATGTCAGTGAACTACCTACCACGTAAGGTGAAAGTACATCTTTCTGTTGAGGTTGCCAGATACAATTATCCTTATTAGAATATTAAGTAATTTGGAAGTTTTCATTCTGATACTTGCCCGATTTTTTTTTTTGTTTGTTTGGTTTTGGGTTTGTTTTTTTTTTTAGTGTATTCAAAATCTCAGCACCTCACCATTCCTTAGAGCAAGATTAGGAAGACTTTTTGAAAGGCTTTAGTATAATTCCATACTTTGGAAGAGAAGTAGAACTTAGGGTTGATTTTGTACCAGGAAAGTGCTTCCCCATTTCTTGTAAAAATCCATTCACAATTGACCATATTGTACTTTTAATTAATATAGCTTGCTCATTATATTATTAGAACTTACATGGAATTCTAAGAACTTCCCCCTAAGACACTTCCTTCCATTTCCTTGTGTCCTGTTGCTGGTTGCCAGGGAGAGAAGATCAGCACTTCCCTCTCTGCTGCCTGCCTTGAGGATATGTCTTGTCCAAAATGATCATGGAGTTTTTATCAAGTCATACGCCATTAATGACTGTGGGACCACAGTTTGAGAATGCAGACAGAGGGTGGACTGGCTTGATGAGGACTGAGCAGCATTATGGAACCTGGTTAATTGGACTCAGGGCAAAAGGGACTTAGAGTGAACAGACTGGCTGGGAAGAATAATTTAGCATTTAGCTATGCGCCTGCTGTATAAAGATCTTTGTAAGTTCAATCTTTCCTATTCAAACTATAATTAATCTTTTTCAATCTGCTGTGAGGGATCCACAATTCAAGATGAGAATGTCATTACTTACATTTGATTTTAGAGTAGAGATGCATCATTCAACACTGTTTAATATTCTTCAGTTTCATCATCTAAAAAAAAATAAGAGTTTTATTTTTAGTTTTCTGTACACATAATGTAGTGAAACCAACTTCAATATTTATGCATATGTTAAGGGAATCCATTTTGACAGAGTAATTTCTTGAAAGACTTCGTTATTAATAATGAATATGTCTTGCAAATCTAGTAAAGCAGTCAACCTATATAATTTCTTCTTATAACACAACATGTAAAGAGGTTCAAAATGGAGAAAAGCATTCAAAACAGTTAAAAATTATGGTGATAGTACAGTAATTTTAATTCTAGCATTCTATCATAGTATTTTTATAATGATCTATTCTTATATTTTGGTAGGCAACTCAGCACATTTTCTAAATTTGACAGAATTATTTAAAATTCTTCTCCTTCTTATTCTGTTGTTATTTTATCTATCACATTTACCTGGATACTTCCTGATGTTCTTCCTGTCTTCTCCGTCACTCATAGCTATGCACAAGACCATTCTAGCAGGATGAAATGCCCTTTCAGTTCATGATGTCTTTCTAGCATGGTTCATATTGTTCTTAGCCTAATTTTAGCTGTAGTGAGTCACTTTTCTTCACCTTCTGTGTGGAGTCACTTCTCCACACAGAGGAACCTATAACTTATATGTAGAAGCATTTTTTACCCAAGACTTGCTTGTTTACTTAACTGATAGGGTGGGTGAACCCTAAACTCTTAACAGCCTAGCATGCTGCTCGTGAGCAAAGAGGCAGAGTCACTGAGCTGACACTCCTCCAGTATTCTACCAAAGCATGTCTTTCTTAGAACTGAAATAACTGTCTGGGAAAGACATATGATGCACCTCATCTGAAAGAGCAGTGGGATGTGCCTCTAGATATTTTCAGAAGTAAAAGAGAAACACCGATATGGGTAGGGCTTTGCAGAGATGAAGCTAACATTCAGGATAAGCTAATACCAGTTACCTGAACAGATTGGGAAATAGATATTTGCCTTCTAGTATAGGACTGTTTCTATCATTATTTTAAGCTTTAGTACAGCTTGGTTTTTTCTCTTATTCTGGACAATATAAATTTTATTATTTTGATAAAATGAGTAATTCTTTGGGGCCTCCAAAAGAAGAAGGATGTGGACCTGCTCGAGCAAGTCCAGAGGAGGGCCATAAAGATGATCACAGGTTTAGAGCACCTCCCCTAGGAAAACAGGCTGAGAGAGTTGGGCTTGTTCAGCCTGGAGAAGAGAAGGCTCTAGGGGGATCTTATAGCAGCCTTTCAGTACTTAAAGGGGGCCTACAGGAAACCTGGAGAAGGACTTTTTCCAAGGGCAGGTAGTGATGGGACAAGGGGGAGTGATTTTAAACTGAAATAGGATAAGTTTAGATTAGACATTAGGAAGAAATTCTTTACGAGGGTGGTGAGACACTGGAACAGGTTGCTCAGAGAAGCTGTGGGTGCCCCAGTGTGTGTTCCAGGCCAGGTTGGTTGGGGGTTTGAGCAACCTGGTCTAGTGGAAGGTGTCCCTGCCTACAGCAGAGGGATTGGAACTAGATGATCTTTAAGGTCCCTTCGAACCCAAACCTTTCTGTGATTCTATGAATGCAGTAACAAAGACTTAGCCACAAACAATGAAAACAGTAGGGAAGGAAAAAATGGGTTGCAGTTTTTTCCTAAATTTTAGTTGTAAAATATTCATGCAGGATGCACCCATTAAAATGATTTGGGAATAGGGTACTAGAATAATAGGCTTGTAATAAAAGCACACACAAAAAGTAATTAAGATCTTTCTACTGTCTCTGATTCTCATTCCCTATCAGTTTCATTCCTTGAAGGAAAATGTAGACAGCCATCTCCTGACTCTTGAAGCCTCATAACTTGAGATATTATGACAGTAATTCTTATGATATGAACTTTTCAGAGGAGCTGACTGTTAAAGGAAGAGTATTCACAACAGCTCAAATAACAGCCAACATGCAGGTATAATAAAGTACTACCTTCTAATATGCCTTCTTTACTGCAAGAAGAAGCTGAGTGTGAAAGTGATTGTGGTAGGGAGGGCTGGGACTCTCGTAGGAGCATGAATTCCCCATGTTATCTTCCTTAGCTACTTCCTGAGAAAAAGAAAAAAAATTGAGAAGTTTGGGGTGGGGGAGAGTGTAGAAGCGTTTCTCACTGAGAGTGGTTTTGTGAGCAATCCAGCCTTTGGCCTGGCTCCAACTGTCCAGTGAGCAGAAGGCATGAGAGGCATCCAGCCCTTGGCTGAACTCCAATTCTCTGGTAAGCGGAAGTCATCAGAGGCTGCAGGGGGGTTGCTATAGGGCACCTCACCGGAAGCCACTAGAAGCTGCTGGCAGTTGCCAGCAGCTTCTGGAAGTTGCCAGGGGGTGCTGGAAGTTGCCAGAAGGGGACACCCACTTGCTGACATGAATTTAAGCCTCCAGTCACAAGCCGTTGCTAGGACCTGACATGGAGTCAGAGCCAATCATCTATTGTGGAATGTTCTGGTATTCTGTAATTTTTCCCTATAAAAGGTGTGCTTGCGCAGAATAAATTGTTCAGCGTTCGATTACATTAATCGGCGTTTGCGTTGTTCCATATCCCCCGCAGGAGAGGAAATCATATTGAACAGAGAGAAATAGCAAGTTCAGGCAATGTACAAAATCAGGTGGGATAAAAGATGTCCTGGGTAATGTAAAAAGAAGCTGTCCAGAGCTGAGGGAGGAGGTGTCTAAATCCATACGGAAAACATAATGAATGAAGAAAATTTCCTTATATGACAAAGGGATCCTTGGAGGAAGTAAGTTTTGTAATTATTACTGTGTAAGACTGGTTACTGCATCCAAATGACTTTCCAGGCTTGCTTCACCAGAAAAATAGATGCTAAGATAGTAATTACTAATTCAATTGAAGTCCTTCCTTTATTTCACTGCCCCAGAAATCAAACTCTGGTATGTTGCCACAGGCTTCTCGCAAAATGACTGCACATTAAAATGTCTAAAGTGCCCTTGAAGTTTTAACAGCAAGTTCTGTAGATCATAAACAGAGAAAATCTTGAAGAAGCAAAAATGCATTTATCTGTCATTTTGAAAGAGGAGAATCAAGAAAACGGATTCTAAACAGCCTTGCTATGCTACATACCAGTACAGCTGTTTCTAATCTATGAATACTTGGCCAGGATGCTGGCCAGGATGTTGCTTGTTTTACTCATCCGTAGATTCCAGCTCCTCATACAAGAAAAATGAGTAAATTCTGGAGCAATTTCATTACCTTCAGGCCAAATTATACAGAAATGTCAAGATCAAATACACAACTTCTGGATCTGAGCTTCTGGATAGCATGAACTTTGGAACAGGAAAGAATGGAAAGCGAAAGAAGAGGAGGGAAGGCCAAGACAGGGAAGAGGAGGCAAGGTGAGAAACATGGAACTGTTGGACTCTTCTATGTTTCTATACAAGCACAAAGAGCAGAGAGGATTCTTCTAAAAGCCCAGAAGATAGGAGCAGAAACTGTGTTTATGTCTGTTTCTTCTATCTATAAAAAAATAGCACTATGTATTTTGGTTCTGTTTACATTCTCATATTTCAGTGAGAAAGCTAATACAAATGTGGAAACAAGGTAACAAATGCAAGAAGCTTAAGAGATTTATTTAAGTGGTATTGAAGTGGGGAAGTCTGTGAGAATGTGTTTGACTTTCACAGAGTTTAACAAGAATGTGTAGTATTACATTATACACGACTACCTCAGTGGTGGTGACATGTGATTAAACACATAGATCGTGTGAAATAACTGTGGGTGCATGGGTTTCTGTTAAACTGCAAGAGGATTTTCAGCCAGTACTGTGCTAGAAATTTCCCTAGCCAGCTACAGCTTCATGGTACGCACAAATTCTGATGTAGTTTTCTTTGGGTTTTAGTTTCTTTTTTTCCACAGGAGGTATATCATACACTAGCATAAACTCTGCTGCTTACTGAGAGTCAAACTATGTTTTGTT
Source organism: Ara ararauna (assembly GCA_028858755.1). NCBI lineage: Eukaryota > Metazoa > Chordata > Aves > Psittaciformes > Psittacidae > Ara > Ara ararauna. The sequence goes on from CM054379.1 coordinate 97,357,938, forward strand.
GCTGCTGTTGTTTTTTTTTGTACCTGACCAAAGTAAACAGCTGTGACATAGTTAAAGAAGACATCTTTTTTAAGAGTCAATGGAGAGACAAACTCCCCTGCAGCAACAAAAAATACCCAAACTCAACAAACACCTGCAACAACTTCTTAGAATGATATAGATAGGTTCACAACTATGTGTACTACCATTCTCCTTGAACTCTTGGTGTGTCTCCTGTACTTTGGAACAACATTCTGCCTATTGTCCATTTGGCCTCTCATACAGGAGAGGGACAAAGAAAGAAAAAAGAAAGAAGGATATAAAAAAAACCCAGCAGCAGCACATTTATTTTTTTTCTTTTTATGCTGCTGAGCTTTACTTCCTGCAAAAGGAAAGAAAATATCCTTCTATTCCTATCGTTGCCTATGGCACTTTCCTCTATGGATCCCATTAATTTTAACACACTGGTCTTACCATGTACATCAGAGCTCCTATCTCATTTTTGGTGTCTTTTGGTGCCCTGAAGATTCATAAGGGGAAGTAGGACACAGCTTCACAGGAAAAAAAGGTCAAAAGCTCAAAGTAAGTGAGAAATTTCTGCAGAAATGATAGATTGCTGACAGTCTTGCAAAGCAAGGCAATACTTTCCCCTTCCTCTCTTCATTCATCTTCATTCAATTTACAGTCAGGAAGGGGACAGGTTTTTCTGCAGAAGTTGATGTTCCGTCCACTTCCTAAATAATCATAACTTGTAATGATGTAAGTGATCATTTCTGGACTAAAATAAATAAAATTCTTACTTAAGCAATTAAAATATAATTTACAATCATAATTAAATAAAAAGGTGCAGATATTTCTTTGCAGTTCTCTTTAGTGACTTTCTCAGTGTTAGAAATGTTATTCTTGTTATGCTTCATAAATTTCACAAAAATGAACTTAAATAGGTGGTCTGTTAGCTAGACTTGGTGATTAATGATTAATAATCACACTATACTGTATTTCCTAGTGCCTAGATAGTTTTATAATACAAACACACAATTACATATTAGTTAGAATGACTGACTTCTAAGCCAACTCTTTTTCTGGGTGAGAAGTATCTTTTGTCTACTCCTGGTTCCTGATATACAAATCAGAATTACATTTTCAATAACAGCAACTCAGAGCAGTTGAGATTTAAACCCCAAATTTTCTTAACTGTCTTCCTCTGAGATTGCACAGGACTATAAATTATGCTGGGTAGGAAAAAATGGGAGAAAATGGTGCAATCTTATTCTACATCAGACTCCAGATTTTTTTTTCTTATTTGATTAACAGTATTCTCTCTCAGTTCACAAGGGGAAGACCTCCCGTACAGAATGGAGCACAATTCTATTTTTATGGAGATCAGTACAAACAGGTACTTTCTGCCTTTCTGTATTGTCCTCAAAGTCTTCGAAAATGTGATTTTTGAATGTCAAATACTTTTCATATCATCAGAAAGTAATATATACAATAAAAAAAGTCAGAAATATTCCTTATTTAAACTGAAGGTAGTTTAATATGAACATTTTACGATCTATTTTGCATTCTGCTAACCACATCTTTTAACATACCAGCATTTTCTTTGAACTTCTGGGTAGCATCGTGATTTAATCCATAGAATTCCATAGAAAGATTAAAAAGAAGAAAATAAAATCTGCTTCCCTCAAGGCTAATCAACAGGGAATATAGAAAGTTAACTCTGCCTTTTCTTCCAGCTATTTTCCATCCAGCATAGTTTATTTAACACTTGAGGAAGTGAGGACATCTCTAGCTATAGGGAAAGAATAGTGTTTTTTAGAAAACCATGAAAATTGCAATTGCTCCATCACATTTCATGATGGACAAATGATAACCCTAACTCACAGTGATATTTCTAAATCCAAAAAACCCTCAAAATATTCATGAGACTTACAGAAGACGCTGAAGAAGTGATAGATGCTGGGATTACAACATGTCCATAGCCTCCACACTATCATTGTCCCATATAATACACATGTTTCTGGTGATACGGCACTGAAATGTTTATGCAGTTCCTCCATCACCATCACAGCATGCATATTGGATCTGTACCTGCTACTGCATAGGCAACAGTTTTAGTTCTCCAGTCAAAAAAAAAAACCAAAACCAAAACCAACCAAAAACCACCACTGAAGTGATTATGGAAAAATAATTTGCAAAGGCAATTTGGACTTGGTAAAGCACAATATCCACTCTGACTAGCTAAAACAGTATTACTAAGCTATATTCAAATTAATCATTCAGTAATACTAGCCTCATAAACATGGTTGAATTGAAATGCCAATGAATGTACAATTGGTATTTCTTTCATGCGTAGTGCACTACACCTCAATAGGGTTTTATGCATTTCTCCTGCCAGATAAGAAAACATGGTAGGAAAATATTCACTAAAGAGGTGTATTAGATAATTTGGGATGCTGACAGTGCTGAGATTCTTCAGCAATTTCTTTACTGGCTTGCACTTTACCACCAATTTGTAATAAACCTGATTTCACTGCTGACTTGTGAGGCTTATGAGGAATTAACAACAGAAAATGGAATGAAGCTGGAATTCTTATGATGTGATATAATTACCTGTACATGTTATTAAAGCTAGGTCCATTTTAGTGAACTGCTACCTTATAAATTCTTTTATATTAGAAATAATGCACAGTTACGGAGCATTTTCTGTGTACCTCAGGAGTTAAATACTAAATCATTTCTCCTTTTCCATTAATGATTATTACACAACCTTTATAAAACACATTCAAAAATCATGTTGGCTTCTCCTAGTCAGTAGAAATGCTGAGGATTTTCTGTATCAGGTGATTCAAGTGCAATATATATCTATATTAAAAAGGTCAGGGATAATTCTTTGATATTTTCTCTTCTCAATGATTGGTGATGATTATCCCAGTTCACCATAACTTTGTGTACCTGAGAACATACCAGCTATGTAACAAGCTCCAAAACAACCACTAGAGCTGCTTCAAAGAACAAATTCTCAGTCTTACTGTCTGGGGTTTCCATGGCACTTAGAAACACCCCTAGCACTGAAGCTCATTCTTGGATTCACAGAAAAAAGGCAGCTCTAAAGCTACAGCATATTTATTCTTGGATAGATTATATGCAAAATACTGAACTGAGCTACTTAAATATGCATTTAATGATAGCCTTGTTTCTTCAAGTCCTTTGCCTGATATCCAATCACAGCTAGACATAATTAGCACATATTTTCACAGCAAAATAAATTCCTTGTTTCTCTTGACCAAAAGAAAGAGCATTTTTCAAATGATGCTGGTACAGGTTTTCTGAAAACAAAACCAACAAAAGTGAGGCAAAAAGAGTTTTTCTCAATTACAACCTTTTTTTCTGTTTTACATTCTGGTTGTTCTATAAACAGATACGCATACAGTTTTGTTAAAAGAAAGCAAATTTGTTTGGAACTGAATACAAATTTCAGGGCTTTGTTTTTTCTGATATTGCTGGGGTTTTTTTCCTGGAGCAGTAAGTATCATTACTAAATAAATAAATAAACAAAACCCCAGAACATCAAGGCAACATGCCAGTTTCCTCACTACTTCTGTCCACTGTGGTCAACTACAGCAGTGCTCTTTTTCTGAGCCTCAACCTTGTTTATAAACCCTCTCACTATATATTGCAATGTTACTTTCATTTTTCCAAAGCCTTATGGTATTATCATCACAAGTCAAGCCTCAGGGCATTATAACAAGCTAGAAATGAGGCAGTCAGAACTGTAGTTGTACAAAGCGATACTTCAAGAATACCTTAAAAGGCAGTCTTAGCTAAGTGCAGTTCTAGTGTCCAACTGTTTGAGCTGCTGGCTACAAAACTGACAACACGATGGAAAGCACAGGCCACTTCAGAAAGAATACTCATGCCTTATGGCAGGAAAAGAGTGCAAGCTGTAGGATGCAAACACATCAGCAACAGACTGCCCCCTGTGTTTGAGCAGTAGTGTAAAATACATTTCTAAAAGTGCTTTATCCAGAGAAGATACAGCATTTAATTATTACTTGATAGTGCTGTGTTTTCTCCTTTGTAATAAGTAGGGGTCACAACATTGGCATGTTAATCATCACTCTGGTTATGGGGAAAGTCTTTCAGCACCTGAAGCCTACATTTAAATGAGAGAAATTAATGAACACCAATGTTCTGGTCCTTGAATTTATCTCCCCCACAATTTTATGATTCATGACCAAAATATCAGTTGTTATTATAACAATCAGTCAAAAAGAATCACTTCAATGACCCAGAGGCATTGTATATGTTCATTTTCATAAAGTAAACAAATATTAGTAATATCTGGAGAAAAAAAATGCATATCTTTATCTTGCATAAACCCTGAAGATTTGCAGGCACATAGCAAAAAAAGATACTGCTGCTGACAATGCATTAACAGTGAGATGTTCCTGTTTTCTTGACACAGGTATGACTACTACTTCACCTCTGTTTAGTAACCTAGTAATCTTTCCGAACTCCTCAGGGGATATCAATTCTGTATCAGGCTTAACTCATACTGGAGTAAATTCAGACAAAAATCCAAGCTGCTCTTTGTACTAATGCCAGCAGCCACATCGATCCAGTAATGCCATACAGAGCAAAAAGATGCATGATGAAATCAGTTTGGGGATTAAGTGGGAAGTTTCTTGCTCTTTCTTTAGACTTTTCTAGTTTGCAAGATTCTGCAATGAGTTAGATTTTGTATTCGTGTAAGACTATTTCTACACCTTCTCTCCACACAAGGGAAATAAACAATCTAGTAACTCTCAAGTCAACTAATCATTTACTCTGGACCCCCAGTACCCTGTACAGGTGTAGAAACTGTTCAATACCATTTTTTGCCTTGCTGCAATCTATTTCATCAAAGAAAGTCAGGAAAACCAACAGGCTTCATTGCTGACAGTCGTTTGGGTAGTTGTGAAAAGCTGTGCAAGCTCCCTGAGTAGTTCTTTGCCCTTGTGCTGCCACATTTTATAATTCTTCTAAAATACACTCAGGAAACATATAAACCAACATAAATCCATGTAAAAAAAAATAAAAATGTATCACTACACTGAACTGGGGTCAGGATCTTATGATCAGGAGAAATAGCTTGAAAGGATTCACATTTACCAGTCCAACTGATGTGAGCTCCCATAGACTGAGGCTACTATAGGCAAACACTGCCTTCAGAAATAAAGGCCAAAAGATCTTACATCACTTTTTATCCATAGTTGAACTTTGACACAGTTGCAACAAAGTTGTGCGCTGTTATTTAAGCTTTCAGCTGCAAGTACTAAGCTGCCATCATAAATAGAATCATAGACTAGTTAGGCTTGAAAAGGACCTTAAGATTGTATTCTTAATATATTTTTCTGTGTCTAGAACTGACTGATATAGAAATGTTCTCTACCATGATTAACAATGCGTCATATTTAATGGATTTTAATTGTTTTCCCAGTATCTTCTAAGCGTATATAAGAATTAATGTAAGTGTCTGGGTCAATATAATCTGGTCTGGTTTCTGACAAAGAAATATTTTATCTACGTATTTTACTTTCTGTTATGCGAAGAACAACCTGCATTTGCTTTGTATACCCATCTGAGATGACCACCAGCAGTACTGTACAGAAGCAGAAAAAAGGCTTACAAAAACCCGTACTCTGTAATCTTCTATTGGCACTCATTTCTTATCAATAGCAATAACTTCTTCATAGCAATAACTTCAGAATATGTGTTAATCACATACCACAAATGGAATTTTGACTTGAGAAGAACCATTTTAATCTCACAAGTCACCTCAGCTGTAGCATTTAATCCTCAAAAGAGAGCTATTCAATAATGCAGTTGTAAATTTGAGCATGGCCAGAAGGGCAGAAAAAAGAAAAAAAGAAAAAAAAAGTGTATTTCTGCAGCTCTTTCCAAAACAAGTAATAAAAAGAGTGCCTTCTTTTTTTTCCTTTCATTGCTTTTAGAGCATACAAGGAAAATTGGAGTGTAAAAGAGTGTTGCAGAAAATGCAGAAGCAAGGGCAAATTTAAGGGCAGTTTTCAAAAACGGAGGCTTAGCATGGAAAAAGCAGAGAATTAAGGTTCTTTTATTACACATTAGAACATGCTCAAAAAATGTTATGCTTGTCTCCTTTTGGTTAACTCATATACAGCAATAATATCTGATATACCATCTCCTGAGACCATTTCCCCACTGGTCTTGAGATTGTTTCTTAGTCTGTTGTCTACAATATCTTTTCTTTCTCAATTTCATCCTGTAGCATCACTGTTGCATTTCACTCTTACCAAAATTATCAACAGAAAACCAGAAGAAAGTTACCAAAAGACAAAATGTGTATGAACTTGTTATATCACTGGAAGTTCTGAAAATCACGTATCTGTATACCATTTTCATTGTGAGGTGTCTGTGTGTGTATGTAAATGGTATATGAGATTTTCTAAATGAGAAAGAAAAGAAAAAAAGCCACATCTCATTGCCCATCACTCTTGTTGAAGATGGAACATCTTTCTGTACTTCGGTTTGATTGGCATTTTTTTCATAAAGTGAACCCCATTCAGACCTATTCAATTTTCCCTTGGAACAGCTGCATCTTACTTGAGGGTAGATAAATTATCTACCCTCAGCTTCTGTGTATAAGCACCACAGAACTAGGTCAATTATCACAAGACACTCTTCCTATAGAGATTCATCTTTATTCCAATAGACTTTAAGAGTTAGATAAATGTTCATTAAAAAAACTATCAGCTCTTTATCTGTGTTAGTACAGTAAGAGGAAGTTGCTACTATCATATGGCCTTCATCAAATGATAGACTGTTCATGTGGTGTAACTAGCACTTTTTTGTATAGCAGAACACAATTCCTATCTTTCTGCTTTTTCTTTTTAAACAGATGGGCTTCAGATACTTCAAGATCCTGAAAAAAAATTTCATATCCCACACATTGGGTATATGAGCATAAATGGTCATTTGAGATTATTTTCAAATTAAGTTTATTTCATTTATTTGATTATTTAGAAAAATAATAGTAATTTGGATTTTCTATTTTAGGATCTGATTTTGAACAGCTGGAGATTCATGCGAGAAGTTGTCCCTATTTTTGTTAGTGTAATTCAGCTAAATAATGTTTTTGTGTCAGGGAATAAATTTCATTCTATATTCTACCTATCCCCATGAGAAGAAGAATTAAATGGCAACGGGATAAATGATTTTCCATGGCCACAAAACTGCACAAATATCTGGGGAAAAAAATGTTAGACTTGCCAAGACAGTGAGCTATAAACACTCTTGTTGCTGTTCCTGGGGGGAAGCGAGAGGCTTTAGTTTGGATCGACAGCAACTGTCAAAAGAGGAATATTTTTAATCATATCACTTATGTGATTTGATGCTATTAAGTTACTATGGCCTTTTGTTTCCTTCAACTGCTCTCTCACCTAACGAAGTGTCAAATTCATGAGGACAAGAAGAGAATTAAGGGATATTACTGATAACCAGAATTTGAATCAACAGCTGAAATCTGAAGTTAACAGAGTTCAAACTGGGAAAATGATGCCATATTTAATAGTGAGACAGTGAAGGCGATCTCATGAAACATGACAAATTCTTCATCATCTGTAGTTAAGATTGATGTCCTTCTAAAAGTTTTACTCAAATAGAGCTTATAAAGTCAGGTGTAATAATCTCTTTCAGGAATTCAACATTAACATTACCTAAGAGGTAAAACATAAATTTAAAATTTTTATCTGACTTTTAATTCTATGAATATTATTAATATATATCTAGCAGAAAAATCTGATGCAGATGGTAGGATAATTATGAATGAGTAAAAGATTAAATCAATTTTTACTCCAAGGAAACTGATTTTCTTTTCTATACTTTTCATTAAAAAGAAAATAAATTGAATGATTATATTGAATAATTGTAATTAATTGTAAAATAAGTATATGCAAAAAATCTCTATTCAAATAATCACAGTGAACATTCTTTAGAGTGTAAAAAGGAAAGTGTCAGTTAATTTTTCTGAATGGCCTATATTAGAAACCATGTAGAGAACAGCAGAGGTAATTTGAAGTGAATTTTTCAAATTATATCCACTCAAGGTAACTTCTCACTGGAAAATAGTGAGGGACAGGTGAACTGTTCAGATGATGCAGGTCACAGAAACCACCTGCTCTGAAGGTGGAGCTTTGGAAGGCTCCTTTAAAACCCCTTTGGATCAAGCTTCAGGAAAAGGAAGCACATGTGACACACTATATGGAGGGTGTGATCTAAATGGGTCCCTCAAAAGTTACTGCACCCTTTAAGTGCTTTCACTGTGGTGACCGCTGGAACCTGAGCTGTGGATTTGTAGATCAAGCTTTTACACTTACTGCTGATAACAATTAGAAGCTATATGGAATGCTGACAGATTCTTTTCAGACACTGATCTAGATTTAGCCTGATTCAGTTGAAAGGCCTTTTTGCAGGGAGAAACCCTTGGCATTCCTTATATTCTGTCTAATTTATGCAATTCATTAGCCTAGAAGACACTACAGCCAGCAGAGTAAGAAGACAATTCAAAGCATCAAGGGAATACACTAAATATTAGCATACCCTAGCTTTATCACCTCTGTATGACCGACTGCAACAAAGATTATTCTATAGCACTACAAAATCATGACTCCTGTGACCTATTCCCTTAGGACATAAACCAAAATTTCAATCTCATTATAGACTTGAGAGCTTTCATCTTTGCCAAGTTAAAGTTCAGGATGATGACTTTGACCTTCTCAGAGCACCTCTAAATCCAGAGAAATGGGGTCTTCATCACTGGCACTTATTTCTGTACACCCAGAAGAGCAGCTAAAAGAAATTTTCTACTGTATTCACCATAAGCTTAGATTCACTTTTCCATGGTACTCCTTATCAAATTCATTTTCACGTCTAGAATCAAAAAGAGAGGGCATTTAATACTTCTCTCATCTTAATAATTTACTACTAAAAATCTACCAATCCTTAAAATATCAATATCACATTCTAATGAGCACCTTTTTACTTCTACTACCTTCTACTACTTTCTACTTACTGTTACATCTAAACAAAACAAAACAGAAAAACCTTTTGTTTTTCTTACTAAGAAGGATGTGCACAACCTTAGCTGACCTCAAAGATATGAAAGATGTTCCAGGCTACGCAGGGAGTTTGTGACATTCTGTACATTTATACACCTTCAACCTTAACCTTTCCCAAAATGTAAGGATTTTCTGAAACTCTTGAGATTGCTGATATCATATAGTGTTCTTACCTGTAAAATCTTTAAGTGGTATTTAGCAGAGGACACCATCAGAAACAAACACATATATTAATTTTCAAGACTTATAATGACAGAATACATGGGTTTTTTTTTAAATCAAAATAATTTTATGTCTTCCTAACCTATTATAGTGTAGTGGGATAGTTTCCCAGTATAACTGCCAAGTCCAAAGTATTTTAAATTCCTGTTCTTTCTGTAGTACCATTTCCTTTACAGAACAAAGCACTAATTTAGGTTGACTGACAATCAGCAGATAATAATAAGAAATCAGTATATTAAGACTCAATTTTATAACGATAGTGCTAAAAATTCCTTTTTGCACATCATGAATATATAGTAAAACTTCACAGTGTGAAAACTAGCATCCAAATATCTATGCCATAATGCATCCTACTTTTCAACATGGTCAACTCATTGCCCATTTGTTGACTCATCTTCACAGTGAAGATAGTGCACTCACTGCTGATCTGTGCAGGCCATTGCATCTTACACTAATTCATTTAGAATGTTCAACAGCTCTGAAAGCCATCAAAATGGCTTTCAGATGACATTTCCAGAATATTTTCAGGTGTTTCTATGCTTGCTTTGTATTTCATTAAGGAATTAACATCTGAAATAGCAAGTGCACACAGGAAAATAAATCAGTTTATCTCTGGTTTTGGCACTCTTGGAAGATACTCTCATTTGAACTGGAAGATAGCTGAAACTATTTGAGTGAAGCAGTTGGATTTGGAATATCTGAGTTTACATAGATATTTCAGTCCCATTGCTATTTTTCGTGCTTAAAATCATGTTCTTGTTCTTTCTTATTTTTGGCCATTGTCTTCCCAGGTATTTTGTGTTCCGTAAGTACTCATTAATCAGCAGTGTCTATCACTTAATTTCAAGCCAATCTCTAACTACTTGAAATCCAATTCAACCTTATAGCACATATGAACCACATCAAGTGAAACATTATTTTTTATCCTATCCTACTCTTCTTTTTGTTGATTCTAAACCTATACATGACCATATAATCTATATATTTTTTCTCTTTCACTGAACACTCATTTACCATTCAGCACTGAGGGGACAGGGATATTTTTTGTGTACATCCTAAAAGGGTGCATTGATTTTCTTGTAGACAAGGGTTTGGTTTTTTTAGGAGTTGGGTTTTTTCATTCTTAAGGAAAACAATGAGCATCCAAAGACATGAAAGAAAACACATTGAAGCTCCATCGCTCTGGAACTGATGTTAATTTTACCCATTTATAGACAAAACAGAATACCTAAAACAATATCTATGCCACTGTTCTGCTCTTTTAAAAGTTTTTAATACCTATAATAAAATCTATTTTTAGTATGTTAATCTTTAAACTACCCAGAGTTCCTGTTCCTTGAATTCTGTTTGTCACACTGCCAATTTATATTGTTATTTTAAGCTTTTTTAATCTAGTCCTTTCTAGTTATAAGTAATGGCATCTGCTTGCTCAACCAACTAAATTAGTATGCAATACATTTTTGCTTCTTAGATTGTCATCAGTGTAGACAGTGAAAATGAGACCGGGGGATTCACTACGTGCTTCTGCAACAGTACAAGCAGCTCAGAAACTGCCTTGCTGGCTCAAGAGGTAGGAAGACAGTAAGAGTGATTTACATGACACAAGGGTATCGATGTGCCTTCAGTGGCTGAAGGACTTGAGTTGCAGGTCTCATCTTGGAGAAGGAGAGCAGGGATGCACATTAGGAGTAAAGGGAAAAGGGTAAATATTAGTGATTATGGGCTATGGACTGGAAACACTGACCTTGAAGGAAAATAGTTAAGGAGACAAGATAGAATGCTGGCATGCAGGATTAACAGGCAGAGCCTGCACTGGTGCTGTAGGATATATAAATATATATATACATGTATGTATATTTTTTCTTCATTTTTTTCTGTATATATTATTTTCTTTTACTCGATTTGTCAACAGTTGTTGGAGCCATTCAGTAACAGGAATGTACCTCTACTTACTTTCAGGTTTATTTATCACACAAATTAAACATCAAATCACCACTCCCCTTTTAATTACTATCCTTAGTGAAAGCTGCTGGCCCAATTTACAAAACAGTACAGCAAATGCAAGAATTCACAGAATTCATTATGAGCTGTATGCACCTATGAAAATGAGGCCAACTTTATACTTGGGTATGGAACAACCCAGAGCTAATGAAGCAGCCACACTGCTGGACATCTTCTATATAAAACATTCATGATGAAAACGTACAGATTGCAGTGTTGAGACTGATATTTTGAGAACTGTTTGTTGTATTTTATTTTAAACAAACCTACTTTTCCCAGAGCTTTGCAATATCAATAAGCATGGAAAGATGGCAAAGACAGTAATTTTGACTTTTGGTGGCTGTAAGCATGATGATGTTTTATTTTAAATGGCCTTTAATGTATCAGTTTATTTTAACTCCAAAATATTGGCACAATTTGCAGAAAGAAATCAACAACAAAATGAAAACCAGATCATGAAGTCTATTATGTATATTTTTAAAGTCTCATAACTTCAGATGTGTCCTGGGTTCAGCACTAGCAGTCATTTTTCTCCTTCTTAGTAGCTGGTGCAGTGCTGTGGTTTTGACTTTTGGCCTGGGAACAGCACTGATAATACCGATGTTTTCAGTTGCTGCTCAGTAATGTTTACTCTGATCAAGGACTTTTTGAGTCTCATGCTCTGCCAGGGAGGAGGAGAAGCCGAGAGGAAGCAGAGACAGGGCACCTGACCCAAACTAACCAAAGAGGTATTCCATACCACAGCACATCATGCCCACTATATAAACTGGGGGCAGTTACCCGGGAGGGTCAGATCACTGCTCGGTCGGGCTGGGTATCAGTCAGCGGGTGGTGAGCAGTTGTGTTCTCTTCCCTTGTTATTTCCCTTATCATTATTATTGTTGGTGGTAGCTGCAGTGGTTTGTGTTATAGCTTAGTTACTGGACTGTTCTTGTCTCAACCGGTGGGAGTTACATTCTTTGGATTCTCCTTTCCATCCCCCAGAAGCGGAGGGGAGGAAGGGGGGGGAGTGAGCTAACGACTGCGTGGCTGATTTGCCGACTAGGCACAAACGTGGGGCACGAAGGGTTGAGATAACGACAGATCTTACCAGAGTGTGTCTAATCGTATTTGTGATAAGCATTCATTGTTTCAGATTAATAGCCACTTGTCACAATGCTGATTTATTGGCTCTCAAAGTTGTTGCTCTTGATCTCACAGTTTCAGCATGTCGTACCTTAGTTACAGCCGGTTTTTGCTGTGTTAGTGTTTATTGGCTGAGGGCCTTGGGCTAAGGTTCTTGTTTCATTGTACTTTATGGTAATGACTTGTAATACAATAGAATCATTGATCATGAAACTGATCTGGCTTGCATTCCCTGTATGGTCACCACCTCTATACTTTGGGAGGTATATAATAGAAGTGCTGAGCAATTACACATCTTTTTTCCCCTCCACGGGTGGTCAGCCTGTGAAGGAGACATTCCCTTACATTCTCAGCCCCCCCACCAGACCATTTACAGCATCATTTGAGAGTTCTGAAGGTTTTGAATGGCCTTTAGGTAACCTTGAGACCTGCCTTCCAATTGTGATGGGGATCACCATGTTGGCACTCATACAGAGTGTGTTTTACCCATGACCATTTTGTCTGATCTCAAGAGTTAAGCAGAGATGGGTTTGGAACTTGTCTAGGGTTAGACGATGATATAGGAGGACCAAGAGATTTTCCCCAAGGCTGGACAGTCATGAGTGGCAGTGTGTGTGGGATAGTATAGGCAAGTATCTAGGCCAGTGGGCCCCTCCAGTGCTTTGGAACTTCACCACTGAACAAGTGCAAAATCCAGAAAAATTAGTAAAACACTTAAATGAGGTGTGTTGTCATTCTGGTCATACCAGGGATGGACAAATCATGGCAACGTGCTGGGGCTTGGCCTGTGCTTACAGAGCCCTGTTCAACACTGTCCAGCACCTTCAAAAGGGAAAAAATGTCTCTGGATCTGATGGCAAAGCAACAGACAGCACAGCTACTCCAGCTCCAAGCACAGCAGCTACACCAGCCCTAGCAACACGTACAGTAGCTACTCAAACTTTGATCACAGCAGACAGTGCAGTTACTCCAACTCCAAGTACAGCAGCTACACCAGCCCCAGCGACAAGTACAGCAGCTACTCAAACTTTGACCGCAACAGACAGTGCAGCTAATCCAACTCCCAAGTACAGCAGCTACAGCAGAGGACCAATTCCTGACAATATTCGTTGCCCCTGTATGCAAGGGGAAAAGCAAAAAAGAGGCAAGAAAGATGAAGCAAGATGAAGAAACAATGTACTCACCACCAGGGACAGCATCTGACCAGGAGTCATTAGTATGTGAATCAGAGGAAGAAGAGGAAGAAGAGGTGACATCTCAACCCCAGACCTCAACCAAGTTACAGAATATGTGAAAAGATTTTACCCATCAACCAGGGGAGCACATCATCACCTGGTTCCTCAGATGCTGGGACAATGGGGCCAACAGTCGCAAATTAGAAGGTAGGTAGGGAAGCCAAGCAGCTGGGATCACTAGCTAGGGAAAGGGGAATTGACAAAGCAATTGCTAGAGAGAAAAAGTCCCTCAGCCTTTGGAAGCGGCTCTTGGAAGCTGTGAAAGAAATGTTTCCATACAAGGACGATGTTATGAGTCGTTCAGCCAAGTGGACTACTCTAGAGAAAGGCATCTAGTCTCTGAGGGAATCAGCCATTGTAGAGAGGATCTATCACATCAAGCTGAATACTGGGGAGGTACCCATAGATCTAGATGAAGTTGAATGTACACAACCCATGTGGCAGAAATGTACATGGAATGCACTGTCATCATATGCCCATTCGTTGGCAACAGTAACCTGGAATGACACAGTACCACTAACAGTGGACAAAATGATTCATAAACTCCAAGAGTTCAAAGACAATCTCAGCCCTTCCATCATTTCAGCTGTGGAAAAACTGTCCCAGGAGCTCAAACAACTGAGAGACAATCTATCTGATCTATCCAGCTCCTCACGTGTACCAACACACATCTCAGCTATTAACAAAAGGCGTCCTACTGCTCGAGAGAGAAGATATAGAAGGTATACGCCACAGGCCACCCTATGGTTTTACCTGTGGGATCACGGAGAAGACATGACAAACTGGGATGGAAAACCTACCTCAGCTCTGGAGGAAGGGGTGCGTGAATTGAAGAGGAGAACAAAGGTCAAGGATGATCATCCTATGAAAGCTGCGGCTTCAGTCTCTGGTGAGCAGGTTTCCAGATGGAGCGGAAGAGCCGATTTTACTCCAGCTCCTGTGATAAAGAAGAATAATCCCTTTCTACAAGACTTGAGTGTTCAACCCTGTGATGACTATTAGAGGGGCCCTGCCTCCAGCCAGGTGGAGGTAGGGGACAATCGGATTTACTGGACTGTGTGGATCAAATGGCGTGGCACATCAGTCCCACAGAAGTATAAGGCTCTAGTAGATACCGGTGCACAGTGTACCCTGATGCCATCAAGCTGTCAAGGGGTGGAAGCCATTTCTATTTCTGGAGTGACAGGAGGATCCCAAGAGTTGACTGTACTGGAGGCTGAAATCAGCCTGAGTGGCAGAGAATGGCAAAAGCACCCCATTGTAACTGGTCCAGAGGCTCCATGCATCCTTGGCATAGACTACTTCAGGAGAGGGTACTTCAAAGACCCAAAAGGGTACCGATGGGCTTTTGGTATTGCTGCTTTGGAGACAGAGGAAATTGAGCAGCTGTCCACCTTGCCTGGTCTCTCAGAGGATCCTTCTGTTGTGGGGTTGCTGAAGGTCAAAAAACAACAAGTGCCAATCGCGACCACAAACTGGGGGCAGTTACCTGGAAGGGTCAGATCACTGCTCGGTCAGGCTGGGTATTGGTACGTGGGTGGTGAGCTGTTGTATTCTCTTCCTTTGTTATTTCCCTTATCATTATTATTGTTGGCGGTAGCAGCAGTGATTTGTGTTATACTTTAGTTACTAAACTGTTCTTATCTCAACCTGCGGGAGTTACATTCTTGCGATTCTCCTCCCCATCCCCCCGGGAGTGGGGGGGAGTAAAGGGGGGGAGTGAGCTAACGACTGCGTGGCTGATTTCCCAACTGGGCTTAAACGACGACAAGATGTTATAATGAAACCTGCTCTGCTTACTTCTGAAGTCAGGATGTGGCTTATATTGTGAACCATGACAACCTGCAATTTCATCCTGCTTCAATTCCTGTAGGGCTTGCACAGTTTCAGCACAACTTTCTCATATTTCTATACCCATGCATATATTTTTAAAATTAACAGAAAAGGTACAGAAAATACCACTTTGCACAACAGTCAGCCCTTGTCTAAAATATCAGAATTCTTCTGAAGCTGGTGAAGTTTAGACTATACTCTGGCTAAATTTGGCCTATTGTTTTTATAGAAACAAAGGTATTTGGGTAGCCAAATATTTTAGAAATCAGTCAGCTTACAGTGCTTAGAGGTCTTATTTTTCAGGTCATGCTTGTTGTTTGACACTGAAAAAGTTCAAATTGAGAGTCAAAATTGCCAAGTATACTGTATTTTATTATTTGTAGGACAGGGATATTTTTATTTTTTTTTTTTAAATCCAATCCAATGCTGCTTGCAGGATTCTTGAGAAGTGTACCAAGGGATTTATTCATGTAGTTGCAGTTCGTACATGCCCAGGAGAACTTAGTGCCAATCAATAATTAGAGACTGCTGCTGTAACCTAATGCTTGTCATGGCCATGAATGTATTAACAGCAGCAATTCTTATTATGTGTAATGGACTGTACCTCCTCTTTGCTAAATTCAAACTATTACAAAAGTTATAGTACACTGGTATATTAAAGTGTGTTAGGAAGTACTTAATTCATAATTGCATGATAGAAAATAACTAATAGAAATCGTGAAGGAAAGGATAACCTTACCAGAATAGTAATGCTTTGCTTTTTAAATATAATATAGCAATACAGCATCTTTGCTGGCATCGATGGGAATTTACGGTAGATTTCAACTTGCAAGAGATCTTTTTACTTATTCAACACTGTCAGTTAAAACATAAGAAGTACATTTAAAACCCAAAAAAGTCTAAAACCACAGAGTCTAAATAAACTTGGCCTCATTCATTCATATCAGCATCTTCACATACTGCAGTATTTTATGTCAAACAGGC
Source organism: Ara ararauna (assembly GCA_028858755.1). NCBI lineage: Eukaryota > Metazoa > Chordata > Aves > Psittaciformes > Psittacidae > Ara > Ara ararauna. The sequence goes on from CM054379.1 coordinate 97,374,457, forward strand.
TGTATTTGCATCCTGAAAAAAAGCCAAAAATTAGGCCAGGCTTTAAACTTAATTGACTGCAAGAAAATATCTGATTATGCAAAGACTTGAGCATAATTCACAGAGGGCTGAGAAGGGGCATTCTATCCACACCCAACTGGCGAAACATAGAAACACGGTGTAATCTGAAACGTGACTCCTTCATAGAACCTGTAGAAAAATATGCCTAGAATCTTTCTGTTGTAAAAAATTACCAAGACTCGTACTTCTCTTTTGAGGAAACTTCAGTCTCTGCTTAACCTCAAAGTACCAGCAGAATTCAACGCTTGCCCTTCATCAAAAATGACCCAATTACACTAGGTATTTTTAAACTAAAGATTACTCTTACAAAAAATATCAGGCTGAAATGTTTTAATTGCATCAATTATCTCAAGTAATTCATTAAAATGTGACAAGAGTGAAAAATGATGCTCTCTGGAGTTCATGTATATGTTATCTTGATTGCTTTAACGTTTATTTTGTATCACCAATAATCATTTTACACAGCAAAGATGCTTCTGTGTGTATGTAAGAACAATGAAAAAATCATTGTTTCAGGGCATGTAAAGCTGAAGAACTTGCTCTCAGACCTGAAAACACTTTTTTTTTCCTCTCTTTTATTTTATTTTTTTCAGGAAAATAAATCTCCTAAACAAATCACTGAGACGCTGTGAACTATGTGATAGATAATCTCTTACCCTGCTGTGCATTTATCAATATTCATGGAGAGTGTGTTTTAACTGACTGTTCCGCGGTCCATCAATTACTTCAGATCACAACAAAAGCTGGTTTGAGCTTTAGCTTGAGCTTCAGTGGGCACAAAGGAAAAAAACTGGCAGCTTGATTTCCTGCTCTCACCAAAAAAAAGGTAAGACATTCATTTTAATTTCCCATTGCCTACGAATGCTGTAAAGAATAAGAAAGCTTCCTGGTTGATTAAAAAGCCATCAAAGTAATTCTTATTATGCAAGTTAAATGAAAGAATTTTAGTTAAACTATACAGACATCTTGTTTACTGTTTAGGTGATAAGCTTAGCAGATAGAGTTGTAGGTGGACTTGCACTTTGACTAAAAGCAAAGTTAATAAACTAAATCAATACAACATTAAGACTGCATATCTTAAGCAGATTGAAACCCAGTGATAGTTTTCAAAATGTAGTGCTTACTTAGATACAAAGATCATCAGACACAATTCCCATAGGCCCTTGAGAATCAAATAAATAGATTTTCTTTCAACTCCTTCCTACAGGAATCAAATCTTGGTCCCAAACTACTTCATATGTTTCCTATTGTTCAGCCTGGAGGAGGGAAGGCTCCACAGAGAGCTTACAGCAGTCTTCCAGTACTTAAAGGGAACCTAAAAGAATTCTGGAGAGGGATTTCTAACAAAGGCATGCATGTAGTGACAGGACAAGGTGGAATGGCTTTAAACTGGAACAGGATAGATTTAGATGAGAAGTTAGGAAGAAATTCTTTGCTGTGATGTTGGTGAGACACTGAAACAGGTTGCCCAGCGAAGCTGTGGATGTCCCACCCCTGACAGTGTTCAAGGACAGTTTGGATGGGGCTTTGAGCAACCCGGTCTAGTGGAAGGTTTCTCTGCCATGGCACGGGGGTTGGAAGCAGATGATCTTAAAGGTCCCTTTCAACCCAAACCATTCTATGATTCTATGATATGATTCTATATTTACTAAAAGTTACGGGAGACCATTGTGGTTTTGTGCTAATTCAATGCAGTCCTGTCAAAGATGTTTAACATAATATTGATCTCATGTAAGGGACCATCATACTTCATAGACTGACAAAAAGAGGCTTTCTGGTTCCCCAAAATAAGCTCAACAGTTCAGGAAAAAATATGAAAATCACTGATGCTGTTGAAATGACAGGTCTTTAAAAAAAAAAAAAAATTTAACTTCCTTATCTAGAAATTAGATTAAATTTTATTTCACCATTACTTACAGCAGTTACTATGCTTTTTCATGATCAAAAAGCAACAAACACTTGTTCAGTAATAACTCTGACCTTAGATTAATGGAGACAATAAACAGTAATGAACAAATAAAACGTGTACTGAGAAAGAACAGTTTTTCATTTCTTATGTGCTGCTTTGAAGTTTCCAGGTGGACTACAGAAACATAGATACTTCTCAAAGCAAAAATAAATTAAAATTGCAAAATTATATAACAGATTCATAAAAGAAGCTTCACAACAGCTCGGGAAAGTTGTGTTTTAATGTTCTGACAAGGTATTGCTCAGCAGCACATTAAGTTTTGCTTTGGTATTTGAGAAGGCAGTGATTAATTTACGTCTTTTGTATTTAAAAGTGTACTAAAATCTAGTAACAGTTTCTTCTGGTCATAAAATTTACATAGAAGCACATACATTTTCATAATGATTGATTGGGGTGCCCTGTGTATGTAATGTAAATACAAAAGAAACATTGTGTTGTCAGAAAAAGAATACAACAAAAAGGATTTTAAATGTAACTCATACTGCTAGCTACATGCAGAATTCTAAGTATTCAGGATTTTGGCACATGCAAAATGAAATGGCAAAGGGAATTATATAAATTCTTAAAGAACAGAAAAGTGAAAGAAATGAGTTATGGTTCTGATTTCAGTCATAAAATTGTAATATTTTAGCTACTCTCTGATAATTACTTCTGGTCTATATAGCATCTTCTTTCATGGCTTCTATCCTCATACTGTAAAACCAATCACTGGAAGAATTCATTCATGCACACAATCTGTGCATTATGAAATCTGGAACACTGATTTGAAGAGCCAGAAACACATTTAAATTATTTTAAAAATTAAAGTTTAATTCCATGGGGTATTTGTTTATACTGTAACAGATTAATATGTCCCTTCAGAACATCTCCTAACTAAAAAACCACAACATGTTAACATTAACATAAAGACACTTTTGGATATGATGTCTCATTTAACAATGAGAGCCACAAGAAGCCCCAGCAGAGCCAAGGAATTCATTGTCCTGCAAAAGTGATTTGAAAAGGGAATACAGTCCATTAATTCTTTGGCATCTTTCCATATATAATTTTTATCCTAGCACTGTATGAATTATTTTATTCTAGGTTGTGGCTCAATGTATGTCATAGATTGAGAGATCCTCTTCCACACTTATATGTGTGCATATACACGTGTCTATATATATGCATGAATATACAGTGTATATTCACAAGATGCTTAAGAAAATAGTAACAGCAGGGCATGTACAGGAATATCTTCTGCCACTGGCAAATTTTTATACTAAGTATGAGACAGCTGTTCTTTTAGAGGTTTTGTGCTTCCTTGTCTCAATTACAAATGTTTGGTCTTTTCTCCCTATCTTCAATTGCTTATATCCCATTTTCACATTTGTCCTTGCACCATGTAAATCCATTGGCATTTGTGAAGTCACTGAACTTATGCTGGGGGTGTTTAAATTAGCATCAGCTTGGCTCAAGAGTGTGCTTTTGAAGTAAATCTGTTCAGGCTCTATGCTTATGTTCACAGAGCAGCTGCATTATACGTGAGAGACTTCTTGTATAAAACGGAACAGAAAGATTGCACCTCCAGCTCACTGGACATTGGGTCCTAAGCACCAACTGCTTCTCCCAACACACCCAATCCTATTGGACTGAACTATTTGCTAATACCCACAGCTGCAATCAGACAGCAAAAGGCCAGAAGTATCTTCTGCTTACCAAAATCTATTTCTCTCACTTAAAATTCTTTGGACACTTCCTATCACACTGAAAGTAGGCTCTTGCATTGGGATACTGTCAGCATCAATGTAAAGCTGTGCCTAAGCTCATATATCAAACATCATTTTAATTCAGTTGACAAAGTAAAGCCTTTAAGGGAGGAAGAAACCTGTCAGAGTGTTTATCAGGTACATCAGAGGTCTGGTTAGTACCGAGAGCAAATAAGGTCAATAACTAGTTACAGTTAACTAGCAACACTTTCACTCAGCACACTTCAAGCCCAAGATATTTTTTTTTAATTATTATTAAAAAATAACACAAGAGTTCCTCCTATCTCACTTTTCCTAAACATGCCACTTTCTCTCTATCCCCATGCTCCGGCGGACTAAATTCTCATCTCCCTCCAGCTGTCTGCAACTCTCTTTGCAGAGACTCACCTGCCTCCTTTAAAACCTCATTGAATCCCAGGAGCATACCTTGCTGTGACCTTTTATAGCTAGCTTCTACTTTACTCCCAGCTTCATGAGTTTTGTCTGGTTTACCTCCTCCTGTGCTCTTATTAGCACATACTTCTCTCTTATACAATCTATTTGGCCTTGTCCTCTATTTACCTTTTTCTCTCTCTACAGCTCGCTGCATCCTGCCTTCTATTGACACTCTTTTGAAAGGAATAGAGCTCTCTTTCCCGTGCTCCAAACATTCCTCTTTCTTCCTTATAACACTTCCTTCAAGCAGCTCTTTGACTGTCCTCTTTTGCAAAACCTTACTATAATAGATTTCTCCAACAGTGTTTCTGACCTTTTGTTTTCAAGAGAGTCTGCAAAATTGCTAAGCAGAGAAACCTCAAGGATGTCTGCAATGGTAAAATGAAGAGAATCAAATCTGAGTGCTTAGACCCTGACTGTGTATAATGCTTAGTTGTCTTTTTTCTCCTCCAGGCTTTGCCTGCACAGTTCACAGCAGTTTTCTCCAATGCACCCTCACTTGGTTTGGGGATTATCATATCAGAGATCACGCTGAAAAAGAGTGAGCATGAGACTGCATCAGTTTTGACATTCTCCGTCTTATAAAATTCTCCGCCACTCCAACCTCAGCAACCGGAGTGCTTCAGGACACGTCATAAACAACATCTGTACCAGGTGATAAAAACAACATTTTGGTGGAACATAGAACATCCCTCACATTATTTCAGATATTTTGAGCATAAAAGTAATTGTATTTTAGGGCTACAGGAGTACCACATAGGCAAAATGCTAAATAGTTGTGTGCTCTACAGAAACTAGCCTGACATAGGCTCATCCACACAATTTGGCTTCAGGGACAGGGATCTTTCCTGTCCCTTTTTATTTCCCTGTATAGATCTGTTCTCCAACCTGCACACCACCTTGAATAAACTAGGCACACATCACTCACAGTGCTTTATAGACAAGGTCTAATCCACCATGATGGTATTTTCTCCATTGTTACAATTGTGGCATCTCAAACCTGCAACTAGTACTCAAGACAGACAGTGTCTTCTTTTATTCAACACTTTTGCTATTAAGGTGGGCCATATTTATACTCAAACAGGAATACATGGCATACAGCTTAAAGAAGGAAGGTGCTGATTTTTCTGGCTGCCCAATTTCCAGTTAAACTTCCTTCTGCAGCTAAAAAAGAGCAATGACTGGATTCTGTTTCTTCATCCCAGTGCCCACAAGATTGCTCTCTCCTGTTCTTGTTAGGCCATAGTTTTACTCTAAAATCTGTAAAATATTGCAGGGCTGTCCAATTTATAGCAAACTGAATGCCAGATTGTATTCTAACACATTTATTCATTGGCCAGATGGCAAATAAATCTTTAGAGGTTATATGTACTACTGGAAGAAGAGAGACCAAGTGGAATTCTCTTGCTGGCCTCCAACTGAATAGTCCTTGTTTATACGCTCGTAATTAGATAAGGGCAAAAAAAAGTAACTTTGTTTTACCAAAATCAGTGAAGGTCTCTCCATTCAGAGAGAATATATGGTGGTCATAATTTGAATGCAGAAGAACTATATTTTTGTGGACAAGCCAATAAAGAAGGAAAAATCAGGCAACGATTTTTGCACAGATTTTTTTCCTTTTTTTTTTTTTTTTCCAGGCCAGGAAACAAAACCAACAAACTTCAAATTGCTCGTGAAAAACCGCTCTGAGCTTAATTCAATTACATTCATCAGCCTGAAAAAAAAAAAAAAAAAAAAGCGGTAGGAGTAGTTGTGAGATAAGGTGATATGTCAGCAGAGAGGGGGGAGGAGAGAAGTTCAATCGCTCCTGTGAGAATACAAAAAAAGAAGTAATTATCACCTATGGAGCAATGAGATATGAATGATATTTGGCACAAGGGAAATTCTAAAACCTTGATCTAAGTATATGATTTTTTCTGTCTAAAAATTATGAACTTCAATTCTTAGGCTTGCCTTTTAATGATATTTTTAAAGTCTTCCTGGAGGTCAAAGATGTAACAGTTGTTTTGTGAACGCTCTATCACAGGTAACAGAACTCCTCTAACAGCTGTATAAAGATGCCTTGCATGGAGTCTATTTGAAGATTCCAATTAGGTGGAAGTTATGAATTTAAGAAGCTGCATGTATGTTGAATATTCTGCTGGATATGTGGTAAAGCTTATTGCACATTCAAAGGATGAAAACCAAGATAAAATGTAAAGAAATAAAGAAATATTAAAAAAGGCAAAGAAAGAGAGGAACAGCCTCTTGCTAGAGAACAGTGGCAAAGAGAACCCTACCTCCTGCTCCCATCAGAGAAGAAAAAAAAAGAAAAGAAAAGGATGTTAGACCAAGGGAAAAGATGAAGTAACCAAACTCCTGATCCATAAATGATCCTAGACTAATATTAAAGACACTGTAATGGTAAGCCTGGGAGTTTGCAAAGTGAACAGCTACATTTAAGGAAAGATTCTCACAGGCACTGATTAATTACTACCTTCCAACAAGCAGCAGAGGAGTGTCAAGCAGCATGTGACTTGGAAAATGCAGCCCATTGTCACATGAGGCCAGTGAAAAAAAGAAGGACCAACTTTATTCTATTGAGACTGGACAGTTTGTCAAAGTTTACTGAGAAGTTGTTCATATGAAAGTGTATGCATGCAGCCCATAAAGACTAGTGGACATGTACAGCAAAAAAAAAAAGAATCTTTCATTCCATAGGAGTTTGTAAGAGTACATTGGAAGTCTGCATTAAGCACTCTACATTGCTCACTCATGTTTTCGTAGTCCATTTCTTGTTCACTTGGTTTTTTAATCCTTCATTCTAGGGCAGATCAAAGAGTAACTACCTAATCATATCAGAGGTACAGGAGTGCAGCAACCTGATGGTGAGTGAATTTAAGTGAGAAAACAAAACAAAATAAACCCCAAGCGTTTAGTAGGCTTAATTTGCAGCAGCAGCTAGGGTTTCAGCTTTCTGAGAACATACATCGGGGAGCCGGTCCTTCCTGGTTTCTCTCCTCACCACAACTGAGGATTGATCTAGCTTCTGTGGGTTTCCCTTAAAATGTCGTTTATAGTGGAATTTTGTACTTTTGAGGATGGAAATATCAATAAATCTTGGCTACTTGGAGAGAATGTTCCAGAGGTTATGAAAGCCCACTTGAATTGGATGCAGTGGTGGATGCAGATGAAGGGAGAAGTGGACCTTTGTTAATACACCCAAGAAAAAGTACCCTGAATATCACAGAGAATGGGGAAACCCAATTGTTGTACTGGTTTGATGACTGCAAACTTGATCCCTTCTGTTTTTTTCCCTGTGAAATTGTCAACAAACAATTTTTACTCTTTCATCATATATGATACTAAATTCAGAGTAAAAAAAATGAGAGAGAGAGAGGTGTTAGACTGATCAAAATAATGTCCTTATTATGATGAGCTTAATAAGCCAGAAACTCATCTTAATTAATTAGCTTTAAATCAGATTCTAAAAAAAGGGTCTTGATTTTAAGTGGGATCTCAGATTAGCCAATTAGTTAATGTTTGCAAAGTGTGGTGAATATGTGGAGAGGGCGTTTGTTCTATTGTGCAGGATCTCTACTCAGTCTGGGGGAGACTCAAGCTGAGGCCCCCTTTGGAGTCTAGGTTTGCATATAGGAGAGAAAATGCCCTGATGGTTGTAGCCAGCTATTGCCAAAACATTTTGATTTTGAGCTGATCTCTGCTACTGACATACTGTGAATGGAAGCAAGTCCATTTGTTCTTCTAAAACACAGAGATAGTCAAAACAGACTACTTCAGTAGGGCAGTAAGGCTCATTTGCTTGATATGTGTGATGCTCTTGAAGTGCCATGGATTGATATCAAGTATGAACTGAATCTCTTTATATCAAATGCACTCCTAAGGATTGTGCTGCTGAGGGGAGAGGGATTAAGAGTTTTCAGTGGCTTTCACAATGCCATGCGCATGAATGACTAAGTCTGTTTTGTTAGCATACCAAACTACTTTGATTATAGTTGTACAACTGAAGTGAAGTGACCACAGTACACAGGAAAGGATAGAAAAGATTAAAAGCAGAAGAGATTAAGGGGGCAGCTTTCAGTAAAAGCAAAGAAGCACAACAGATTGAAAAATGAAGGAAGGCATAAGACGGACTGTACACGGGAAAGAGCAACGTGGGAGACTGGTATGTAATATTAGTATAATAATTAATCTCCACTGCTTTCCTTAGCAAATGACAACACATTAAAAGAAATTGTATTCTCTCTAAGAACTACTCAGAAATAAACAAGCAGGGGAAAATTCATTTGCTGTTGTGGAGTAATCTCTGAGCACTCATGAAGGACAGCAGAAAAAATAATTCTCTTCTTGATGCTGTTGTATAGACCAAACACATTATAAAAAAAGTAGGCATGTTCACATGCCACTAAATTGGCTCTTTCTCACATACAGATGAAAAGAAAATTACATTCACTGTATTTTATACAAAAAAATTGTGGCTGCTTGAGAAAAAAATTGAGTTGCTCTCCTCACTGATGATCTGCCTCTTTCTACCCACTCCTAGACAGCCAACACACCTGACACCATTGACTGTTCCAGGGCTGACCATCCATGGGTCAGGATTCACAGTGAATACCTCAGAGTGTTTCTGCCCAGCTGGGGACACCTGTTCTTCAGCTTTTTCAATGAAGTTGGAAACCAGCTACGTCTCAGGCTTCTTCATGAAATTACCCAAGCATAACATGAAATACTAGTGCCAAACCAGCATTCTGTCATGTCCAACTGGCATTAGCTTGAATTCAAAGAATCTAAGCTGCAGTTGCTTTCCATATCAATGTACTCACTTCCTCATATGCAGTATCATGCATTTCTCATATTGAATCTTATTTTCTATTATAAGTTTAATTTTCATTATTGTTTAGTTTCATTAAAATGAAGAAAAAATTATTTTCCCTCTACAAAATCATTAATGTTCATTATTTAATATTCTTGCAATGTAGTTCCTTTATTAATCATTTCTCCAGACTAAACAGCTCCAATTTTTTATGTCCCTGTACAAAAATAAAACTTCTATTACATTTGCCTATTTATGAAAATGTCATGCAGTATTCCAGATGACAGTACACACAACTTATATAACACAATTGCCAATTAATTTCAGGATTTCTTCTTCATGCTTAACATCTATCTTTGCATCACAATGCTGCTGCATGCCACTAGAGGCTTTCCTTCATTTGGAAACAACCATTCCTGTGTCTATACTTCAGTATATAGTCATTTAGAACTCATCAATGCCTACAAATAGCATCTAACATACGTTACTATGGATTTGTCAGCAATTAATTTCATTTTTTCTTATATTGACAATTTATGCACATTTTCTTCTCAAATGATCTTTAGACTTGACTAATCTAATTACTCTTTTGTCCATCAAAGCTGAGAATTTGACTCATCTAAAAAATTAGGACCACTGAAATGGTCATTCCTTCAGAGTTTATCAGTCCTTTGCTGTTGTGTGGCCCCCATCATCACCTGGAAGACACAAAGAACCTGGCAAACATGAAGTCAGGTATATTGCATATGAATGACAGATTCTTCCTTTTGGTTATCTCCTTTTCAACAATATTAAACATTGTTATAACTAAAAGCAATATTACTAATTGAGAACATACATTGAATTTTAAATGTGCAATGCAATTCATTTCAGTCAGTATGATTTTCCAGTGTGAATTCGCCACAGCAGCTGCATTTAACATTTCATCTAACCCTTCTTTTCCATCTAATTTTCCCATAGATTCTGTCTTCTGTGATCAAGAAGAGGTGTAGTCTGAGCAGGATGAAAAATGGGTTATTCTTACCCAAGATTTATCCCTTCTGTATTGATTGATGTCCTCTCTTACAAACCCAACAATACAGCACAACAGCAGAAAACAACACCTCAAAAATAGTCACAGAAATACTCTCTCTTTCAGAGGAGATTTCATTACCTTGTTGATCAATGACTTTCAAAAATACTAGATCAACATCAAAAATAACTGTATTCGAAGGAGAAAGATTTACTGAACAGTAAGTAGGTAGGAACGTCTTGGTAAGTAGTTTTTACTTTATATTACAAGAATGCATTATAATCTTGCAACAGTGTAAGAATAGAAGTAAATAATAGATCACTGTCTTAAATAGCTGAATGACATATAGCTAGCTTTCAACCTCAACATATTTCAGATATTTAAAACATGCTTTAAACTTAAAAAGAACAACATTTTGTACAGGAGGAATAAGAGAGTCCTCTCTAGACAACACAAAACCTCTCAAAACAAAACCCACAGTCAGCCTCAAACGGGAAGCTGGGTAAAGCAGAAACAAGTGCACCATCCAAAAAGATTCCCAAACAGTAGGGAAAAAAAAAATTCTTTTCCATTTTATGAGATGAACACACTTTTCACACCTTTTGAACACACTGTAATGAATTAAGTCATATAAATGTCTTATGTCGTAAATCCCATGAACAGCTCTAGCCTTAAGAGAAACGGACAATATTCCTTGGTCTTCCTGTTCTCAGCATCAATTACTTCTATACCTTCTAAAGTTGTATTGCCCAATCTAACTTAATCAGCTGTAAGGACCAAGACTGTCCATCCTAGTCTCTACAGCCTGGACATTTTAAATACCATTCATTAGAATTTGTAGATTATCTCTTTGGTAAGTAAAAGCTTACAGACCAAAATATTAATGAGATTGTCACTAATCCACTTAAAAACTCAAAAGCCTTTCGATGACTTTTAGCATTCTGAGGAAGAGAAATTGAACTAGAGTCAATATGATAATGTAAAACCTAACACTTGTTTCAAGCAGCTCATTTATTATAGTAAACATACCATAATTGTTATTCCCACTCCACTGCATTCTCCAAATGGCAGGATATATTTCATTCAAGTTGGTATTTACAGAAAGAAATACCACATACTATAAAGTTTGGAAAGAGTAAGCATTTCAGTCAGTTGTTTTCCTGTGAGAAGGTACTGCTCTTGCCCCACTGTAAAAAACGTCTAAACTCACAGGCTTCAGCTATTATTTCTCACACTTTCAGCCATTTGCAAAGTGAAAAAGGTAGAACTGTGACTATTTTTAACTATGTTTCTGAAAATATTTAGACATGGTATGGTGACAAGATGTTGGTAACTGCGGTTCTGAAGGAATGCACACTTTCAAAATCACCTTAGTCCACCTATTTGCAACAGCAGCCTAGTACAAGCAACATTGCACATATATATGTAAATTGCAGAAAAAATTTCCACTTTAAAAAATGTGCAGAAATTTCCCTGCCGTAGTTGAGAGTAGACATTCTTAGGCAGTTAAATTATCCAATAGAAGAATTAATGGATAGTTAAGTTAGGCAAAGAATAGCCATGAGACACCTATATTCTTCTAAAAACATATTAATATTGCAAGTGTATAATCTTTACATTCCAAAATCCAATATTTATGTAGTATTTAGCAATATTGAATTTCATGCAATTTTCCTCCATTTCTCCATTTCATAGGTTTTAAGAGATATCAGTCTATCCCAATCAAAACCTATGATAAAATTTCCCAAGGTCTTCAGAGAAGACAGGATTTCAGTAATGCGTATTTGGGAAATGGTCACTGCTGGAAACGTTTGCCAAAAACACTAAAAAATAAGGGATTTTGAAAAGGTTACTTCTTAGAGAACAGAAAAAAATAACCTGTAGAAAGAAAAAGAACTGAGCTCTATCAAAATTTCATTTCAAAACATTCTCAATATCCACTGTGACTGGAACAAAATATCTGTAGCATAAATAGGAAATTTTTACTGATGTACTAACATAAAGTGTGTTTCCATTAAAAATTGTACTATATTTAGTTAACATTTGAAGTTATTTTAAAATATCATCATACTTATGCTATTATATCAGCAATTACATATTCATGGTAACGAAAATATTTGAATTTAGCAACTGGAGTGAGCCATTTTTCACACATCTGAGTTCCATGACAGATGTTGACCCATTTGAAAGGAAGTTTTGTGAATTGGAGGTATGTGGACAAGTCAGTTGTCCTACTTCTGTTCAGTCACATGGTTCAAAGGCTCTCTGTGTCCTAGTGAGAGATGTCTGGAATCTTATAAAATAACTATGCAATATCACTCAGTGTAGTTCTGAGTTCATTGCAAAGACTGTAACTGAAGTCATAATAATTGCAAAAACATGAAACAGAATAATAATTAATAAAGATGGATATACAGATTTTCTGTTCAGAATATCATCTCGTTTCGTAAGTCTATAGAACTTTATATTTGAAGTTTATTTTTTTCATGGTACTATTCAAGTTATGAAAGTGTGTTTCTGATGCACTAATTCCAGAGTATAACAATTCTAAGATGGATGCCAGGAACATGATTTTGCCTGTGCAGTTTCAAGCAGAAACTATTAAGAAGCTAGAATAATATCAAATCAATCTGCAGGTCAATGAGTAGAAATGAAATGGATACTGTTGGAGACAGAAGTTCTGTCCAGAGTGGCATGATTAAATTTTAAAGTGACAGTTCCTTGCCATGGATGTACCTGTGCCATCATCAGTTTCAGTGATAAGAAAATGACATTTCTGTGTGTACTAGTTCTTTCACTTCTTTTCATTGCTGCTAGGGAGTGTCTTATAACTGTCATGCAGGTGGTAGTGCTTTGGTGATAGGAACATCAAGGAGTTTAATGTTGCAGACTGTGGTACAATAGGAATTTCAAAACTGGTTTTCTTTAGACACCTAAGCAAAACAATGTCCGGATTGCACATGTATATTTGCAGGCATACTGGCTTATCCGCACAATGGACACACTACTATGAACAATTTCATGTAGGACTCATGAGCACAAATAAACATGCTCTCAAAGAGGGGGCAATTAAGGAAAAAAGATTAATTGAAAACACATTTCATACAATTTGAAAATCTACTTTGCACTTTAGAAGAGCATAAGTTAAAAAAGAAATCATTAACCATCTTCAATATGAATCTTAAGAGATTTACTCTTTCTTTTTGAAGGTCTGACAATTTTTTCCTTCTGCACTTGTTTACCCATTCCTACTGAATGTATTCCAATTCTGAGTTCCCTAAAACCTTCTCAGCAGGCTTACAACATCATCTTCACCTAGCGCACTTCAATTCCATAGAGCTCATCACTTTGTTGTGAATAGATATGCAGCATACTAAGTAGGGGAAGAGAAAGACTCCTCGACTCACTACCAGCTCATTTGGAAAACTCTCTCTTGGTCTAAACTTTACACCAGGGAAGATCTGCCAGATACAGCAGAGGAGCCAGTTCAAGTCTCACAAAATGGTTTGGTACAGAGAGCTGACTTAATAACATTTGAAAGCAGAAAGTACAGTGCCAGCAGGGATCAAAAAGTAAACAGGTGTTGTCACTGCAGGAGAGAGTGAAATGCAATGTTATCAGTACTCTTATTGCCTCCATTTGAGGAGGTATAAGCTGACGTTATGAAATCCCATGCTAAGGAAGAAAATCAGTAAGTCAAGAAATAGAAAGAAATGCCACTCACTGCTAAGACTGAATATTAAGATATATCCACTGTGTCACTATTAGCAAAGTCAGATGAGTGTCAAAGTGAAAGTTGCTGGAATGGAGCTTGGAAAATGAAGTCTCTCTGCTCAAGGCCAGGCAATCATAGAATCACAGAATGGTTTTGGTCAGACGGGACCTTAAAGATCAACTAGTTCCATCCCCCCTGTCACAGGCAGGGACACCTTCCACTAGAGCAGGTTGCTCAAAGCCCCATCCAACCTGGCTTGAGCACTGCCAGGGATGGGGCAGCCACACCTTCTCTGGGCAATGTATTCAAATGTCTCACCACCCTCATAGTGAAAAATCTGTATTCAATCTGTATTCTAATATTCCTGACTCATGGAAATTTCATTTTGCATATATTTTTGGATCGTTTGTGTTTATATTTGTGTTATTTTGCCAAATAGTAAGTGATTCATTTTCCTTCTTAAATTCTAAATGAAATATGTTTACTTGTTACCAAGTTGGGAATACTAAGTTGTGCAACAGCAGAAGATAAAAACAATTGCCTCAGCAATTTTCATAGGTTAGGGACTATCAGAACATCAGTGTTAGAAAATAAAATGCTACTTCAGATCTGTGCACAGTTTCACATTCATCTGTACATGGAATAATTGACTATTATTTTCAGTTTGCATGAGTTTGTATCAGGTAAATCAGCGTAGATTATTCTGATCCAAACACTTTCCTGAGATAGTCAGTGCTTTGACTTCTTTTAAGGACACCTCATTTTCTGTATTAGCTGCTAGCTAATCTATCCATTTAGAAACTTTGCCTAGGGAAAACAATTAAAGCAAAAAATTACTTTTCTATCAGTTTAAAGCCTTATTTATTAACTTTGAGTGATGCCCTGAGGTAAAATTTCAAGAATAAAAAGTTGTATTAAGGTCAAAACTGCACTGCTGGACAGTTCTTTAAAGTAAATACCCAGCATTAGGAAGAGGGGAGAAAGGAGGGCAGGAATAAAAAGTGAGAAGCCAATAGTCAGAAGATATCCAAAGACACCCTAACCTTGAGCAAAGTAATTCTGCAATACACTATCAGTACAGAAATGAAAATACATAGTGCAACTGAGGTAACACAGTCCACTAATTTCCTCCTTCATTGTTTAGTTGAATGTTATTCCACAAGTTCTGAAGAAGGAAAACCATGAAAACATCATTCCTTGAAAAAGGATGTGGGACATACTGTAGTTCAGAAATTGAACATATGTCAACACTAGTGTGATGAATTACAAAAAAAAAATACAATTATTAGCAGTTATTTTCTACAACACTCATAAATCACTTATTTCATTCTGCTCAACATTGGCAAAGCCCCACCTGGATTGTAAGGCTGACTCTTGTGCATTGTAATGCACAGAAGATGCAGGAGAAGTGAAAAAACTGCAGAGAAGAAAACATCATCTGGGGTTCCAAAATGATCTACAAGCTACAGTAGAAAGAAATTAGTTCAGTCTACAGAAAGAAAAAGAGCAACTATAAATATATTTACCAAGCACATAGTATTTTAGAAAAGAAAGAAAGAAACATTCTGCAAATTTACTCTGAATATGATTTGCAGAAATAATAGGTTTAAATTACAGCAAGAAATACCCAGAATAGGTGTTAGCAAACACCTTCTAATAAGGGCGCCAGAGTCTTAAACAATTGCCTGGTTGAGGAAACCTATTATTTTGAAAATTGTTGTATATTCACTCAGGAATTATGTTGGGCTGAGATTATATCTTGATACCCTTCCAGCCTTATTTATACTATGCAATCAATATATATGTGTACATATACATGTACAACTACATATCACTTATTCACATTTTCATGAGGCTTTTCTTATTCAAAGAACAAAACAGTAAAAGCACAAATACAGTGATACCTTTGCAAAACCCTAGTCCCAATTCCTGATTTATTCTGTTTAGTGTGCTTTATAAATTTCACAATCATGAGATGAGATAATGATTTCATTATTGCTTTTCAAAATATTGGTATAAAATTCCAATTATCTGTTTCATTGTTAACATTCATGCCATGGTACTTTCAACAACTGCAATACAAACATAGAACTAATTAGGCTCACATGTAATGTGCAAGTCTAACCTTTTTGTAACTTTTACTGAGTTATATTATGTCATCAATATTTAAGTATGCCCCTATTGATTTCAATAAGAAGCTCTGCTTAAAATCTCAGTATTATTATTTTGTTATTATAAAAAATGACACAGTATGGTCTACTGATATTAAATAACAAGTGCATATCTTTTCAGAAACAAGATAAGCACAGAAAGCTATCAAAATCCTGTTTTGTCATACTGCTTTACATCAAAGACATTCTTGCACTTCACAGGTCTTGATTTCTGTTGGTTTACATCTTACAATTTTTCATTTGCACCAGTGAAAAACTGAATGGGAATCTACTTCAGACTTACAGCTGTGAAGAAGTTCATTCAACTTGTATAAAACTGCTAGTAAGAGGTGATATAACCAGCATCTATGAGAATCTACACAGGGTGTAAAACTTTAAAAACTGGAATACTCTGAAAAATGGATAAAGGCAAAACAGCATCCAAAATCTCCAAGTGAACAATTCAACGATTTGGACTACCATTAAGATGCAAGTTTTTAACAATGAGAGGCTACTAAGCCGTGGCCTCTGAAATCTCAGAAAATCTAAAAGCTTAAGTGATTGTAAAACAACCATTCTTTTTCAACAGAATTCAGTTTTCAATTTGTCTTTATGTGGATGATAACATATCCCAGACAACAACAAGAACAGGGCCCAAACTCCTCTATGCTTGCTTCTAAAGAAATATTTTTCCAGATAAAATATGCAAAAATAATAAGGAAATTGCATGTACCTTTAGACAGGGAAATCCCACTGACTGGGAAATTCAACCTGGAAACATCTTCTTAAAACTCTTCTGCCATCAAATTAGCAAATTTGATCAATTATTGTTTTGAAAAATAGAAGGTAGATATTACTTTATGCTTGAGTTGCACTGCTTATATTTATTTGCAAACACTGCCCTTCTGTTAGCCATTACCATGATTCTTTGGTTCTCTGATTGCTTTTGATCCTATTAACCAAGCATTACTCAGCACAGACATGCAGAGTTTTAAAGAGCTGATTTACCCCTGCAAGATTAGAAGCTTTGGTGCTAGAAATCTTCAAGGACAGCCAGGCCTAATTGAGCACAGGTGGAGCTACAAAATGAGTAATGTACCAACAGGGATAGCAGTCCTGAAAAGTTCAACCTGACTGCTAATTAAATATGTGTCAACTTTTTTGCTGAGGGTTGTGAGGCAATAGCACAGATGCTATCACTCATTCCTGATATCACTCCGCTTTGCATTACTGATAGAGCAAGCCCCCAAAGTCACCTAACTGAGAAACTAGTTATGTTATGTTGTTAACATGCATTTTCTAAAGCATGGAAACATCTTGGTGTTTAGAGGAGTACATCTGTAGATAACTGTTTCCGACAAAACCTCATATGAGTTTCTACTCAGAGAAATTTATTGTCTTAGTATGATAACATGATCTGATAGAAAGCCACCCTTCTTCCATAATTTATTCTTAACAAACCTTTGCAGATAGCAAATGCCAAATAATGTGCCTGGGAGAAAAGACTGTCTATTCGAGCGTTTAAGTATCTATAGGCACTGAACAATATAATAAGTTTTAGCAGAGCCCTAGCAAAGATAAAATAGATAGCTATTTTTTTCAGTTTCTATTACACTAATCAGAAAAGCTGTTAATTTCCCAAAGTGCCTAAATGTGTAAATCGCCATGATTAATTGTGAAGATGCTTATTAAGCTGTACTTTGGCTGACCTTCATCATCTAATTCGCAGCGCTGTAGAATAGCCAGTGTCAGATACAGAACTGGTTGAATAATTTGATGAAGCTTTCAAATGCATGTAATTAAGATGGGAATCAAGCATATTCATATTTACTCACATAGAGTACCACACTTCTGACATTTGGATCACATATTTCAGCTCCCAAACAGAGATTCTGATGCTTGCAATATATAGGCATCAATATATAAAAAGTAGCATTAATATTTTCTTTCTGGCTTTTTTGTATTTTTCTTCTAGAATGCATTTTCTTTCATGCAATCAGATCTCTAGCTGGCAAAGAAGTTGCAACAATTTGACTTACTGAGTTGCTATCAAGGATATGGGTATTAATGTGCTCTCTAGCAAACGCTGATACTTCTCATTATAATGCCATTATCATCTTAGAAAAGCTTACCTGGCTTTTCAGAGAAAAGATGACTTGTATTTGAATTTAATCCAAAGGTGCATACCTCATTCATGCTTTGAAATGAAATCCAAATTAAATCCAAATAAGGAGGCCAGTGAGAATTGTGCATATCTACAATTTTATTTTTCTCTTTGTACCTTTAGTAGCCATCTCAAAAGCCATAGAAAAAAAGTAAAAAATGCTGTATTAGGTATCTGTAGCTTTTGCAACACAAATAATCAACACTTATGAAGTGAATTAAGACATGTTAAAACACTAACTCATTCTAAGAACAATCACTTTGCTGTTACTCTTTTCCAAGTCAAAAAAAATGTAAACCTCTGTTAAAGTTCCTGAATCACCCTGAGGCTATTGCGCAGCCACAGATCTCTGAAGTGAAAATTTCTTCATCCCTTGAAAAAACAGCCACCTGAAAAAAACTGTACTGAAAATGACCTTTTGTCAAGGATACATTCCGAAAGATTTTTAAACTTCCCCGTACGGTAACAGGCAGAAAGATTAAGGTCTTTTACTTTTCAAAAGCCATTATTTATAGAAAGCTTTGGATGGTCTACGACTTCAGTGAGTGAGACACAATTCCAAATTAACTTTACCCTTCCACAGCTTGCAAGAGATGGATTCAAAGACTTTCTTCCTGTTCTGCTTCCCCTCCATCCACAATTCTTTCTTTGCCTCAGTAAATGTTGCCTGATGCTTTTATTTTTTTGCTTCCTTGACTTCCTAACTAAAACAGTGTGCGTGTGTGTGGGTGGGTGTAGGGATGGAATAAAAAAAAAAAACAAAAGGGTAAGCCCAGGAAAAAGAGATCTCATGCTTCTGTCTACACTGAATAGTCTTCTCTGATTGTCAGTGAGAGAAAGGGAGATGGTAATGTCAAACAGGGTCTCACCATCATTCACTAGACTGATAACTGAAGATGGGCACATCCAATCAATGTGCTAGTGTATTTGCGCTATGCTTACTCCTGAAATTACAGGGTATAACATTCTATCACAAATTCAACCCTGCATATATTGCAATTAGGCAATGGTGACACATTTTTACACAAATAAGACTTCAAAGTCACTTCCTACTCATAAAGAAGCAGCAGCTCATTATAGAATGATGGAATCACAGAATCACCTAGGTTGGAAAAGACCCTTAAGATCACCAAGTCTCGCCGCTCTCCCAGCACTGCCAAGTCCACCACTAAACCATGTCATACTACATTTCATTGATTCTAAAGGGTTCAGATATGATGCTGATATTTTTCTTGGTGTAAATGGTGAGGGCAGAGAATAATAATTGCCACATATTACTCTCTATATGTTATAGAATCATAGAATAGTTAGGGCTGGAAAGGACCTTCAGATCATCTAGTTCCAGCCCCCCTGCCATGGGCAGAGACACAACATACTAAACCATGTCACCCAAGGCTCTGTCCAACCTGGCCCTGAACACTGCCAGGAATGGAGCATTCACAACTTGGGCAACCTGTTCCAGTGCCTCACCACCCTCACAGTAAAGAACTTCTTCTTTATATCTAACCCAGACTTACCCTGCTTAATTTTGAAACCATTACTCCTTGTCCTACCATTACAGTCCCTAACGAAGAGTCCCTGTCCCCCATCCTTGTAGGCCCCTCTCAGTTACAGGAGTCAAGCCTGCAGTATAACCAAGACTTTCCAAGACCTTCAGCAACGGACAAACCTTTTATTCCAGCAATCTAAACACAGTATTTCACTTCTAATTCAGTATCTTTCTCAAATCTTTACCTCCTCAAAAACACTGTACCCCTGCTGCATATGCTGAGATTTCTTTTCAGGTTCTGCCAAAGCCATACAAAGGCTATTTCATTCTTCGTATTGTCCCCCCTAAAAGTAGTTTCTATTATACAATTTTATTGTGTGATTTTTAATTACAAAATAAATTAATATACTTTAATTATATATATACAGATGAAACTACCACATTTCTTAAGCACTGTCAATATTCAGCCCATTTTGTCTATGACAACAAATCTATGATATTAGATTAGCATTTTGTAACATGTTGGAGGGTGTTCTGTGTGTTTATTTTGGGCTTGACTTTACTATTAAATTGATAGTGCATAAATTAAAAGCTATTATATCTACAATGGTAAAGGCAGTATAAGTATAGAATAAAAAGGAAGTAGGGAATGAGATGTTGATATGTATCTCTCTCTGGGGAAATCTTATTAGAGCTTTTCAGTCCTTACAGAGGGTTATAAGAAAAATGGGGACAGACCTTTTAGTATGGTCTGTAGCTATAGGACAAGGGCTAATGGCTTTATACTAAAACAAGATAGATTTTGACTAGATATAAGGAAGATATTTTTTATGATGAGGGTGGTGAAACATTTGAGATGGCCTTGTTCATTACAGGGGATTGGAGTAAATGACCTTTAAAGGTCTCTTCTAAACCAAACTATTCTATGATTTTGTGATTTTTAAATACAAAGATTTTAACATTCAAAAATAGGTTTTAATTCTCTGTATGCTTGTGAGATAGCAAGAGACCTACAGATCTTTCAAGCTATGATAAGTCACTGCCCCATCATCATTTCTTCTAACCTGAATTACACTGGAAATCCAGCACTGGCAAAGAAAAATGCAGCTGCCATTCAATTTTTTTGTTGTCTCAACTTTGGGGAAGGGAGGTTTTGCACCACAACTTACATCTTATAAAGTGTCTTTTATAGGGATGCTGGGGAGGGACTCTTCATGAGGAACTGTAGTGAGAGGACAAAGGGTAAAGGGTTCAAACTTCAACAGGGGAAGTTTAGAGTGGATATGAGGAAGAAATTCTTTACTGTAAGGGTGGTGAGGCACTGGAATGGGTTGCCCAGGGAAGTTGTGAATGCTCCATCGCTGGCGGTGTTCAAGGCTGGATTGGACATAGCCTTGGGTGGCATGGTTTAGTGGGAGGTGTCCCTGCCCCTCGCAGGGGATTGGAACTAGATGATCTTAAGGTCCTTTCCAACCCGAACTAATCTATGATTCTATGATTCATTGTGATGGTCTCAATAAGTAAATATGGTAAAAAAGAAATCCTTGATTCAAGATCTTTTCTATTAGCTGGTGCCAAAGGTGCCTTGGTTTAGAATGAGTTCTAGTTGGGATGTAGATGAAATATGTCATAATGGTTTTTATGAAAATAACTAGACAAGATACTAAGAAGTGAATTTCTTTTCTCCGGCAGGAATCACAAGTATGCTTACATATAGGTTAGAAATCCATGAGTCTGAGGTCATGAAAGGTCATGAAACCTTGCACTCTTGCAGTGCATCTGGTTTACTTAAGATCCTCTGAAAAAGTTAGGAATCTCTTGCAAGTGATATTTGATAATGTAAAAAACCAATTTCCCTAATTCTCTCACAAAAAAATATGTCCTGGGTTCAGCTTAAACCACAACGAACTAGCTTTCAATATAATGGTCCTTTGAGGTGATGAGGCAGTTAAAGTATATTAATTGTGACAGGAGGCTGAGAAAAATGGATTTGTTGAGTCCAGGAAAGATGAAGAGGAGGCTTTAATTGCTGCCTTCATCTGCTTAAAGACACGTTGCAGAGAAGACAGACCCAGTCACTTCTCAGTGGTACACAATAGAATACATAACTTCCCCTTTCTTGACATTTAAAGGATACTGCAAGAAGAGCTGGTTTGCTCTTTCTTTGCTAGAACTAAAACCTTGTCTTGATTGGATCATTTACTGTCTGCCTGTTTAAATCCACCTTGATGCAGTAGCTACTCCATTGCTCTCCTGCAAATATTTAATGGCTCTCCAAAATTGCTACTATATTTCACCTAGTTCTATTGCATTTAGTAGTGGTAATGACAGTCTCTGTTCATTTCCACTGTGTAAATACCTATATTATAGTAAAAGTCATCTCAATATAAGCACTTCCAGATCCTTCCACATGAACTACTACAAAGAAATATAGATTTTTACCAAGTAGATCTAATTCAAAATAGATGGTAATTGGGCTAATCTACCAGTGCGCAACGCAAACATAATTTCATGCATCATATCACATGATGACCTCATGGCTCAAAGTGAGACTCACAGGTTGCAAATTTTCTGTACTTCTCACTTCGGTTGAATTGCTATGTATGTGATACATTTGAAGCAGTGCTTCTACTGAGAGGAGAATTACTGCAATGGCTAAAGAATAAAACAGAGAATTGTATTTTGAAAGAAAAATGAAACAGTGAAAGATTGTTATCTGCCTTATTGAAGAAAGTATTTTCAGATAGGAATAATAGCAAAAAAAAAAAAAAAAAGACCAACAATTAGGATTTATCAATGCATCAAGTGACTCTGCACTGACTTTAAATTATTTAGAAAATGCAAGATGCCTGAATGTTTCTAACAAAATCAATTTGAATGATAAAATGCTTGGCAAATGATGCTAAGTTTCCTCAACAATCTATTTTAGAAAGAAATGTAAACCTAAGAAATAGTCCTTCTTCAAATAGGAGATGAAGTTTGCAGCAGTATTACACAGTAATAAATCTTTTACTTCACATATAGCCAAGAGATGGAAATCTTGATCTCCAAATAGAGCACAGTTCAGGCTTAACTACACAGCTAAAACCATCGCTCCATGGCATAAATACACTCACATTCACTCAAAGAGATTTTTATCTCCTTGAAAATCTTAACACTGAGTTTGCATATATCTAGACATGATTTTTTGTTGCTGATTTTTCTTTTCACATATTCCTTATTTCTTGTTTCCAGAAGCCCATGCTATTTGGCTCAGCAACGATAAGGAGGACAGCTAGTAGCTGCACAATTCTTTGTGAATGAAGCAGCACCATAAGTAACTTGACAGCAGGCACTAAGCTCAGATCATTTTAAAAAGGCTCACTAGAATATCTGTAAATTAGACCTGAAAGGAACAGGAGACCACCACTGAGGAAGTCAAAAGAAACACTATTCCTAAAACATTATTTGGTTTAGAGATCTTTATGAGTATTAAAGCGATACAGAATGACCACACTTTGTTGAATAGTATAACACTCTTCATTGCCAAGCTCATTGACATGCTTGGCCTTTATTTTTTAATATTCTTATTACATTATATTAGCTAGTTACCAAGAACTATCTATACAAAAACAAACAAACAAAAATAAAAGACTAATCAAATTCATTGGATTCTGCTTAAAGCAATTCCATATTCATTCTGTGGGTTGATTAACTTTCCCTCCTTGGTTATAGGTTTTGCTTAAAATAGTATCAGGAAGTGCTACTATTTTAAGGATAAAATAGTGTATGCAGTGCTACTTCAGGAAAGTGAAAAAACAAAACCAACCAAGTAACCCTGCTACCTACCCTCCCATGCCCCCTCCCCCCCCCCCCCCCCCCCCAAGCATTACAGCTTTTCAATATCTGTTTTAGCTCAGATAAAAAGCTGGAAAAACTACCATTGTCCCATTATTCAGTGAAACCAAATCTGCCTAGTCCTGGACACTTCTGTCATCTACCAATCCTTTCTCAGCCTATACAAGCCACAGGATTTCTGTTAAAATGTCTTGATTATGCTTCTGCTCCTACTGCCCCTTGCTGGTGCTGATGCTGCCTCTTCTTTTATACTTCCTTGAGCATTATAGCTTTTGTGTGTAACAGTCATTAAAATGATTAGAAAAAAACTATGGTCAATCTTGAGCTGCTACAATAATTTCCTTTTACCAGAAAATTTTTTAAACTTCAAATATTACATTATATGTATTTTTTCAGTTTGCTGTTTGCTAGTTTGCGTAAAAATATGTTTTAACATTGTAGTTCAACAAGAAGTTTTAAGGAATGCAGGTCTACTATGTGTTAGGATTTGAGAAATCCATCTAGAGAACTGGACTCTGAATGTGAGCTGCTTACTGGAAGCACTCTTTACAAGCTCTGATGGCAGCTGCTTCTTGCAGCTCTCCACAGCCACACTAGTTTTGTGGCTTTCTTCTCAGAAGAACCATGCAAGAATAGGGAGCAACTCTCATGGAGCCCTCTGAATTTGTGACCATGGTGAGTCCAGATAAATCCAAACTAATTTTGTCTGAAAGCAGTTTCCAATGAAGATACAGATTTTTCTTTTTTCTTAGGTGAAGGTTCTGGCACACAGAGATGCACAGAAATATATTCTGTAATATGCATTTTAAAATAATCCTTTTATAGCTGATTTTCCTCATAATTATCAATGCTCCACAAGTCTCACGCCACTGCATAATTTAAAGGAAAGCTTAGTGAATACTTTAAGCAATGCAGAAGGGAGAGGACTTGCAAAATCTGAGGTGTGGCATATCTGGTTATAGACTGGCATCTTTATTAGGCAATTG
Organism: Ara ararauna; assembly: GCA_028858755.1. Lineage (NCBI taxonomy): Eukaryota > Metazoa > Chordata > Aves > Psittaciformes > Psittacidae > Ara > Ara ararauna. The sequence goes on from CM054379.1 coordinate 97,398,832, forward strand.
AGATGTCCACGTTGTGAACTAGCTGTAAAATATTTCAGTATTCAGTCATGTTCCCACATAAGTAAGGAAAGTAACTGAGGAAATTGGGCAAAGAACTATGGGAAAAATCTGACATGCAAACATTTAATGCACACTTTTCAATGTGCTTATAAAGCCAGTACAAATTACTGTCATAGTTTTAGATCTGGAGAAATTGAAAGGGGCAAGTTAGTCTGTACATGGTCTATCTTTTTGCACTCCTAGCTCTGCTAGTTGAGGGGTTATCACACTTTTGGTAGCCAAGTCTCAGCTGAAAAATCTGCCAGGTGTACCCAGGTCTGCCTAGTCCCCAAGCCCCCTTCTAACATCCACCAAGCCTTGCTGAGCTTACCTGAACCTCTGAATTTCTATAATTTCCCCAACTATACTTCTGCCCTCCTCTTGCCATTGCATGGATGCTGCCTTTTCATTCTCCTCCTTTATGCTTTCAGTTGTGGCCACACTGGTAGTAAAATCAAAATAAGGAGCCAATTGAAATGCATCTGACTGTTTCCAGGGTCATTTTGATATTTCTGCACTGGAGCATGAGAACAGTACAGAGGCCTTGACACCAGCCCTGCACAAAGCCAGCACCGACCCATGCAGCTCATTGCTTAAAGTGCCTCCCTCTTAGATCCCATCATCTTTTGTGGGCTTTCATGTTTAGACAGAGACAATAAATGTGCAAGAAATTGCAGAGTATTCAGTGGGTCTTCCAGTAAAATACCTGATGTATGAAGACAACGATTTCTCTCCAGCTGGTTCACTGGAGAAACAAAATTCATTAGTGATATCTAGATACACTTGAATTTTATGAATGATGAATACACCTCAGAATAGCATTGGAAGAGTATGTGCTTTTGACTGAACTTCTAATACAGTTCAGCTTACAATATAATTATTTGCCTCTAAGGAGGATGCAGATTTCCATGCAAAAGGCTTCAAGAATCTAACAATAAAAACCTACAGAGAAAGAGATGTTTCCTATTGCTGCTGGCATATTATAAAATGCTATTTTACAAAGAAGTACCTGACCTTGTCATGAAAATGAAAAATGTAATCAATGCAGATGTAGAAACCTATGTAACTTTTAAAAATTAAATTCTTTAATTCAGACAAAATCAATAGTTTCCAAAATAGATGTTTTCAAGCTATTAAGTTATAGGTAATTAAAGCTCCAAACTGCTAACAGCTACTCCCACAAGGTACCACATATAAGTCTACACACTGGCTTTACCCAACAGACCTTCTGTTTTATCTGCTTGCAAGCATAAAATAGAAACCACCATATATTGTACATAGCCCTGTATGACTGATATCAACTAATCCACTACTATAATACTCAGAAAGATGAAAAGGCAGCAGCAGCTATGTCATCCTTTCCAACCACCAGCCTGTTTCAGATGACTATTAGCTATCATTTCAAGGTGTCTGGAAAGTAAATGGAAGTGAACATGGAATAGATGTCTGACGGGTGACTTATCTGGCATCAATGCTTTTCCATTGGTAGGGAAAAACAAGCTAGGTTATGCTTAGCTCCAGGGCAAAATGTGACACAGAAGGACCGACTGAGTGAGAGAATGAGTGCCACCTGCAGGAGAGGATGGGGCTATTGTTAAGACTCTGGTCAGCGGAGAACGGTGGGACGGTAAAATGGATCATGATTTTGTGGCAACAGTGGGAGATCAGTCTGTTTAATTCAGAAGGCAAAATTGGGCTCATTGAGCCTTTCACAGTGAGAAAGGAGCACAGATGGCTTATTGACACATTTATCAGGCACTCCAGAGACAGGGTAGCAACTTTTATGTGACAATGAGATTTAGCATTTTAGTAAGGATCTTTTTAATTCTTACCAAATTCATCCACAAATGCATGCATACAAGTCTCGCTTCCTTTAGTTACCATGGCTGTAGGCAGATAAGGACCTCTTAACTATCCTTTGCTAAATACTGAAATATCAATTAAAAAAGCTCATTGTTTCCACCATCACTATAAATCTCACTGACATTCCTGGGTGTTTTGTGAATGAAGAATAGAAGAGTATTTGACAAGCAGAAATTCTTCATTATTCCAGCTCTTTGCAATACACAAAGTAGAACAGAATAAAGTGATAAATGTCATCCCAATTTGGATAAACTAGTAAAGAAATACTATGTTTGTCACCAAACCAGGTAAGATAGTGCTGAATAAATTGGCTAGAAGTCTTTGTATGATATAACACAAAGCACATTCTTTTTAAATAGTGATCATCATTGTCTGTACTTACATAGCACCTCCTCATAGTCAATGCTGCAGGTTCTTTACTATGAAGCTTGAGTATACATTGAGAAAAATGAAGGAAAATCAGCTTTCTAGAGGAGATCACGTCTGAGGTAAGTTGTAGCTTACGTGAAACTAGTGATTATGCAAAGTGGTTTCCTTCTCATTCTTAGTCAAACTGCCAAAGGATTTTGCACTGCTATGTTGAAGAGAGTAGCAGAACAGAAGACTGAAACAAGAGGAGAATAGCAAGGAGATCTGTTGTACTGCAGTACCTCACTGATAAGATTGATACCTCAATCTTTGTTCTGACAGAAAACCTCAACCCATCCTTTTGTTAATCCTAGTGATCCACAGAGGTTACAAAATAAAATGGTCTCTGGAGAGGAGATCCATTTCTTTCATATTGTGAGTCTACCTTGCAAGATATATTTTTCTCTTATTTCCATGTTTTTCAGAAATTTTCATATTTTCTTTATGTTTACTCTGCATGTGAATATACTCCCTTTCTATAGGGAATATTCATAATTTATAATATAATGCATAAATGTTTTATTTTAGTAGTTTCCTGATTTTCAACTGAAGGAACATTTGAAGCAGCTAAAACATCAGCTTTTTCAAATTGAAACATTCTGCAAATATTCCTTCATGTAGCATTAATATTCGCTTTCTGGGAATGTTTCTGCCAGCAAAACCCTATTCTTCAAATGCCAGTGTAAACCAAATACAAATAAAAAGCAAGCTTAGTTTGCTGAGCTTATGCTTGTTTGCTGTAAATACTCTAACGAGACCTACAGAGTACTTAATTTAAAAACTATGTCTATTTGATATAGCTTCTGCTACCAGCTGTGAGATTAAAACATATATGCCAGTTGAAGAATGTACTTCAGAATACATAATATATGGAAACAATAGGAAGAATAGAGACTAGAAACAATGTATTCACCACTGCTGATCAAAACAAGAGACTATGTATGATAAAATTGACTGTATTGACTGAACATGATGCAAGGAAAGTGGATTTCTCATTTTCAGATTTTATTCTAGCTAAAATCCAAAAGCGTTTTGGCAAGTTAAAATACATGACCTACACCCTTTTAAGGTAAAGTACTACTCTTATTCCATAGACTGTGAATCCACAGCAATGACTACAGTCTCTTACACTCAGTTCTATATTTTGTTTGTCTTAATTTGATTTGATTCACTGAAAATATCTTCCTCTCATGTTGGGTTTTCTTTTTGGTGGGTTTTTTTTTTGTGGTTTTTTTTTTGGGGGGGGTTTTTGTTTTTTTTTTTTTTTTTTGTTATCTGAATCCTACACAGGTCAGTTTTTAAAAGAAAAAAATAATTCAAATTTGCATCTTCCATTGAGAATTTTTATAGGCCTTGTTGGATATAAAGTGCCAGTATACTCAGAAAAAAGTACCAGTACGCTACCAGAAACAATTCTGTCCAAAGAGAGGAAATAACCTGTTTCCAGCACGAAAAACCACAGGACTCTTAATGATAAAAAACGTTGCCAACAGGACAAGGGGTAATGGGTTCAAACTTAAACAGGGGAAGTTTAGATCAGATATAAGGAAGAAGTTCTTTACTGTAAGGGTGGTGAGGCACTGGAATGGGTTGCCCAGGGAGTTGTGAATGCTCCATCCCTGTCGGTGTTCAAGGACAGGTTGGAAAGAGGCTTGGGTGGCATGGTTTAGTGGGAGGTGTCCCTGCCCCTGGCAGGGGGGTTGGAACTAGATGATCTTCAGGTCCTTTCCAACCCTAACTATTCTATGATTCTATGATTCTCTCTCTTTTAAGAAAGATGTCGTGCTTTTTTGTGAGTGCAGGTAAAGCAGCTAAAGCATGTATGCTAAACCTTTGAGTTTCAGTTTTCAAGAGATATTTGCTAGGTAACTAAGTAAATCCAAGGGCTAGTAATGGATATAGATCTCTTCTATGACACCACATCAAATGCAACTTAAGTTGGCAATTTTTATCAAAATTATGGTTGGGCATTCTAAGACTGATTTCTGGCCTGCAGACAAGGTAAAAGAATTCTTATCCCAGACAGGAATTAAATCTTTTCATCAAAGCCAGCCCAGCATATAAAGTCTGAAACAAGCATAGCTAATAAGATGTATTTTGTTCACCTGAATGTGGGTGAGAATTGTCATTACCCAGCAATTATTATTCTGTTAAATTGTACTTAATAATAAAAACCTTACTCTTCCATTCCTACAGAAACCATGACAAAACATGGCTGATGAATAAAATATGGCACATTTTCACATGGTCTAGAACAAATTGAGGCCGTACATAGTACTCCACTCCTTTTGTCTTTGCTTAGCCCACATTACAGTGGATTGTATGGTAATATTTGGTACCTTTGCTAAAAATTTGCATCCACTTAAAAGCAGGAATCAAATGCTAAAAGAGAAGAAAAAATGGCCTCGAAACTAGAGGGGACTGCCAAGTTCATAGAGTTTGCTTTCACAGGCAGTTACATCATGCAGTGATTTCAAGAGGCAATGACACACCCCTTTAAAGTAGTGAAGGCTCTCCACCACTATTCTAATTACTATTGGGAAGTTGTTTCTTACTCTCTCCACTCTGACCATTACACTGGTGGCGTGTACTCATTGGTATTTTATGTTTAGTTTTATGGAGTCATAGAATAGTTAGGGTTGGAAAGGACCTTAAGATCATCTAGTTCCAACCCCCTTGTAAATTTTCCTAGTAATAAGAATTACTTGTAATTTCAGTATCTCATTTTATACACTGGAGCCACATTTTGAAGAAATTCTCCCTATTTTCTCTAATATTATGGTAGACATTTTAAAGTAGCCATTTATATTTTCTTAACAAAATATTTAGTGTTAGCATATCACAGGAATGACTTTTCTGTGAACTTAAAGATATTAGTCGAAATCCCACATAAATCAGGATTTTGTCCATTCACGTTAACCAAGCTACCACTCTCCTCTGCAGGGCACTTCTCGCTCTAGGCAAATTATGTGTGCAGCGAGGATATTGGTCTATAAGCTAGAATCAGTATTTTTTGATCATGGATATTTTAATTAATAAGACACACCAATCTGCATGCTTTTTAAGACTAACTTATTAGTTAGTTTCTGATAATATGGAGTTGACCAGAAGCTTTTTTTTTTTTCACTCCTTTTCTCCAAGAAGAAGCCATATCATAGATATAATTTATCAGCTACCTAATTGAATCTATCTATTGACTGGAAGCCTGCTTACATAAATTCTTTACCTTTTCTAAAATTGACTCTTTAGGTGTGAAATTCTGGCTGCGAGGAAATACAGCACATAAATGTGGACCTACATATCTCAGGTAAGCCTTGTTTGTGGAACTTTACAAGACTTAAGTAGTACCAGGGTTTGTCATAATTTTTCATGCAGGGTGAATTTAATCCTAAGGAATAAAAATTATCTCATCCCCAGTGCTTGCAGAAAGGAAAGGAACATTTTTTTGACGGCATATAGCATCTACACAAAAGGTCCCAGTTTCAGTCTAGGACCTCTTGACATGCAACATGAGCATTAACTGTAAGATATTATAGCTAAAATGTTGTTAGTGACTTAGAATAACACCAGTTAATCGTGTTACTTTCAGATCCAAAATTATTTTATTTTCTACTGTTTTTCAACCACAGAATCAAGTTGCAAACCTAGATCTGAGGAATTACTGTGTAAACAGGATTTTTTGTGATAGAACACTCAAATAACCTTACAATATGCACTATCTGGGGATACAAATTTTCTGAGTTGACAAGGCAGTAGCAGATTCATAATAGTTAATACTTGTTATTATAATTCATAATACTTGTTAGCAAAAATCTAGTAAAGTTTGAAACAGATATAGCTTATGGATGTGCTATGTTGCTTATGCAGTGTAGCCCAATGATATTGTCTATGTACTGTTCATTTCTAAATGTTTTATAATTCTCTGTTAAATAATATCCAAGAAGCAATGAAACATTTCTGAAACACTTCTTTTATTAAAGGCTTATAGGTGTTTGGTTTATTGTTTTTATTAATATTTCTCAAGCAAATTCTGCTGTATTCTATAGTAATTCCTGGGAAAATCTAATTTAAACCATATCACTTTTATACAAACAAGCAGTTTATCATGCCACTGAAGATGTGATTTAGAGTAAGTTCAGCTCATATTAATGGCAGCTATCTTTAAGAGAAAAAGGAGACTATGAATGTTAAAGTGCAGTTGTATAAAGGACATAGGAACAAGAGAAAAATGAGGAAGGCAGACATAAGTAACATATAAATGAGCCCCCAATGTTCTTGACCTAAGATTTAGCCTGACACTTTTCAGCACCTAGTAAATTTTATTGGAAGAGTTATGAACATAGGTAAAACATTTTGAATAGAAGCTTTACAATCTACCAACATTCTTAACTTCTGTATTCTACTAATAAGTCACTCTAAGCTCTTTACTGCATCTGATATAGTGTTTCCAGTCCACCCACAGTGAAATGGATGTGACTGGGACAGTACCAGTAGAGCTGCAGAGGAACTCCCACTTACCCCTGTCATTTCTACCCAAGGTCTTTGCAGCATCAATCCTCTGCGTTTAAGAACAGAAGTGCTTTTCGCAGCACTTTTCTTGCACAACAGATACCCTGTCATTGGGCCAACAGAACATCCACGTCGGTGTTATTTATATCAAGCAGAACTCAGAACATCCAGAGCATCTCACCTCCCAGACTTCCCCATACATTACTGTGCATAAGTAGGAGAAAACGCTCCATCAATGCTGTAGCAGTGGTATTTCTAAGGCTTTTTGCATCTCCATAATTTACTTGTCTACATGCTAATAAAGAGATGATTGGGCAATTTCTATATTCTTGACACACAGTAACTGAAGTCATCTGTTTCCATAAGATCAACTAAGGAACAAGCCTGCCTGCAGAATATAGTGTTGGATCTGAGCTATAGAATCAGAAAACAAAATTTATTTTTTAAGAGGTAGCCCTAATAAAAACAGTAGTTTCACAATTTAGGAAGTTTTGTGAGAATAGACTCTAGCTTGATGGTGTCTGAACCTCACAAATATTTGTGCTTTTCCACATCAACTCAGCTAGATCATCAAATATAATATGACCTTTCTTAGCCATTAAGAGTAAGTAGAGCATCAGCAATGTGTTACATTCAGATAGTCAATGAAGTCTCCTTTGCTTTATATGTATATTTACAGAGTTATTTCTAAATTGGCATAGCAGATGGCAGGAACAAAGATGATATTCACCCTTGCTGCAGCTACTTACTCGTCCATCTGCACTCTCAGTTTTTATACACAGTACCCTTGCAGAGACTTAGTCTTCAAGAAAGAAGACATGTTTTTTTCTATCTTTTTGTCTGCTCATCTCCCCAGTTTGAAATATATAAAACCAGATGATGTGCTGCTTCCCAGCAGGTTACATAAAACAAAACCAGACTCTAATGCCTTGTTAAATATGAAGAATGACACTACACCAAGGACAGAAAGACGCCTAAAAGCATAGTAGCTCATTTCACAGGTAGAGAAAATATGCATCAATGTCAGATGTTCATTGGAAGGTCAGATCTGACAGGTATCAGTCTGGAATTGGTGGCTGTCTATAACAATCCTGATCCAGGTTGGATCAGATAGTCAGGGGGCAGCTTAGAAGAATTTATTAAAGTTTTTCTACTTGGTAGGAACTACCTAGGCTGCTACGTGTCCAAAGTTTCTTATTAAAGGAAGTCCCAGCAATTTTATGAGAAAGAATTATGACAATTTGTTTCCTATTCCTATGATGGACACTTTTTGAAAAAATATATCTCATGTTTTCATTTCTATCTATTCTGTTGGTCTGGTGAGTATGACACCAAAGTCAGTGAAACCACTTTCTTTCTCAAAAGGGTTTAATGTTTTTGAAAGCATCTTTGGGGAATAGAAAATATCTGCCAAAATCCTTAACATTGTGTATACAAGTATGTTTTTCACCATCAGTTTTGTCCAACAATGTACTTAACCAGATCTTCATGTGGTTCACTGCTTATTTACATCCATGAACATGAGAAAGAAATAATCCACAGTTAGAATATTAATATCTTTTGGCATTTAACCTAATTGCCAACATTTTTTTCTTGAAAAAGAAAAAAAAAACAAACAACTTTCTCTGGGTTTAATTGAGCGTATAACAAAGGGGGTGGCTGCTTCTGCTTATGGTGGAGCTTTTATACTGACCAAAACCCTGGTACCTTTCTGATTCTAGTTCAGAGCACTTCTGGGAAAGCAACAGACTATGACATTGTCCCATTGAAAGATGAATGGAGCCATAGCAGTTCAGTCTCTAAATATTTCCAGTGATAAGTTTATGAAGAGTACTGTAAGAAATAGCTACTCCACTTTGTTCCTGTGTGGAAAGTTCCCAAAGGCAAAATTAATCATTTGAGAAGTACAGCTGCTTTTGCAATGATTTGCAGTACCAGAAATTCACAGGGAAAGAATTGCAGAATAGAAAAAGGCCTGCTTCTGCCCATACTTTTAAAGTGAGAGATATTACTGACATTTACCCAAGACATTTCATTACAGTGGAAAAATTTTCCTATATACAGAAGTACTAAATTTTTTTTTTCTTCCTGGAACACAGATTCTTTTTATCCTACACTGAAATTTGTTACCTTTCATGTAAATACCTTATATTTTCATGCCACTAGTTTTGTTCAGACACTGAAAGAAACAAGCAACCAGCAGGAATACCTGGGCAATCCTGATCACTGTGTTGAAAACAACGTACCCTTTCATATTCAAATTGATTAAATCTTTCATGATAACAGCTACTTACACAGCTAAGTATTTATTAACACTTTATTCTTTGGAGGTGCCTGCAGTACATTGGTTTTTAAGGAATTTGCAAAAAACTTCAGACAGCTTTAAAGTTTCCTTCTAGGCCCATAAGTGCCATAATGTAGGTATAAATCCTTCTCTCTAAGACTGTTATGCAGATCAGAAACCTGTCCCAGCGGAATATGGAAAAAACATTCAAAGCTCAGGTACAGTTCTAGGTGTTGGAAGGAAAAGAAACCACAGTTAAGACATTTAATTGTTTGTTTCAATGATATCATAGACTGAGGTACTACGGTCACCTAATTCACAGCTCTAAATTAATGGATCCTCCTCTTGGTATAACCACAAAGGAACCATTGGTTGTTTTCTCATGTTGTTTCATTTAAGTGTCATCATTTTCATTCTTTCATTTGTTTTAACTAAAAGGCTAAAACAAAGGCTTTCTCAAGAGTAGAACAGGACAACCTGTTAAGTGTAAACTATTATTTTTAAGGTCTTATTCTATTTCAGAACAAATTGCCATAATAGATTAACTTCATAACCTTCAATTGGAGCTTCTATCATTCTAATGAAATTACAGCTGCAGGCAAATAAATATCTCCTAAGTGACCTAAATAGCTTTTTCCCTTGTGTATGCTCTATCAGTTTAGTCTGTGTCACAGAGCAAAAGCACATTTGAAATGAAAGCAGTTATTTCTTCTCCTGAGCAGAGCTTCTACTATTTTTATAGTTTGCTTGTTCCAAGTTGCCTTCCATATTTCTTATATTGCTTACACTATGTGCCTGTCTCCTTGCAACAAATGTGCAACACAAGCAAAAATTTGAAAGTTAGGATCCAAATTTAAAAAAAAATAAAAGATGTTAAAGATGTTCAGAGCTGCAGTTATGGCATATCCAGATTATGGATTGAAAGCCCATAGATTTTGACTGGAGTTACGGATTTCAATGTCTCTGGAGAATTAGGGTAAAGGTACTGTAAACAAGGTATACAAAAACTTAGATATAAAAAAAAAAAAAAAAAAGTAAAAAGGTATAACAAGTTTTTTAGAGGGCACCTATACTATTACTGGATGATGAAAGAAGTGATCCATATTTATAGTAGGTGTCATTCCATTGAATTCAGTGGCATTATATCAGCTCTGAATTCGACAAGTAACCTGACATGCCACTTAGAAAACCAAAATTTAACTACTGGAGCTTTTGCAACATGTGATGACCGTGAACTGTTTACTGGAGATATGAATTATGTGTAATAAGACTTCCCTCTAAATGAAGCAAATGTTTTACAATGTAACATACCAAACTTAGGGTCTTTATAATACAAATACTGCCAAAGTATCATAACAAAATAGGATGTTACCACAGAGAAGAAGAAAAGAAATGCTAAAGAAGAGACTTGAGGATATCTAGACTCTTTGCTCCATTTGTGCAGTAAGAAAGCAAAACATCTATACAGATATAAGAATCTTGCAGGCAAAACTACTTCAGGCAGGAATTTCACAGAGAAAGCAGTGTGAGCATGGATAAACAGTTTCCAGAGTTTTCCTTTGTTTTAGTTTGAAGTAAATATTAATTTTCGCTAAACACTACTGAAAGACTATAGAGAGCTAAAGTTGTGAGGATCAGACGTGGATTTTTTCATTATGTCACAGGATTATACAAGGTTACCTAATTTGCCTTATTTCTTTCTCACTTACCTAACATTAATGATAAGGTGTACTTGGTATCCTAAAGCCAAATATTCTTACTGAAACTGATTTTAATGCAGGTATTCAGATTGAAAGTGACACAATGAAAGAATCAGCTTTGTTGTGCCTCTTTTTACCATCATGTAAGCTTCATTATAATCAGACAGATGCAGTCACAATTTCTCTATTAAAATGGATTTTGTTTTTTGCTTAGAAGAATGCTTCATACTTTTAGTGTGAAGAATTTTTTTTTCCAACTGACACCACAAATCTGTGACTAGAGATGTAATTTCTTGTAATTTCTCAAGCAAGTCTGCTGTGGTTTCTAAAGCAGAATTATTGTAACATCTAAATTCTTGAATCATGCCCTCAGCAGAAATCTATAAAGATGTTAACATTTTTTTCTTATTTTTCATTTTGTATTAAATATCTGGTTGCCCCAAATTAATGCTATTTTTCAGTACATATATCGCAGTACATTGGCCAGTGAGACTTAGCTTCTTTTATACTCTATAAACACAATGGTAAAATCCCAGTCTTGAAGTTAATGGAATTTTTGTTTACTTAAAGAAAGAAGAGACTGACTGATAAATTCCCACTTCTGGTGATACAGAAGACAGTTTGCTCTCTTGTCAACAACATTTTGTCAACATTTAAAATAAATTCTTAGCTGTCATACCTCTTGGTGTCTTCTAAAATATGAAACACACATCTGCTTGGTTCATCATCACAAATTACACTCATTTTTCATATACAGAATCATAGAATCATAGAATAGTTAGGGTTGGAAAGGACTGAATATTGAAATTATAGAAATCTCCAGGAACTAAATATCAGGTAAGTGTGAAATCCTGGACACCTTCCAAATTTGTGTCCTGTGCTCCTGTGAAGTCATTCCCAGTAAAGCATCAGCCATGCCTTAGACACTCAAACTGAAAGAGTTTCTGCCTTTTCATTGACCAACTTCTATAGTCACATAGTGCACATTTATTTATGTGGATACAAGGCTGCTGGGTTTTATTCAGCTGTAGAATGCAGGGAAACAAAAAAATCCTGATTTCAAGTTCCAGTTCATGGAAAGTGTTGCATAGGAACTATAGATGATTTAATTAAGCACATGGGTTTGTCAGTTTTTTCATCAGAGATAACTCGGATGAGTTAAGTATGCAGAATGTCCCACTGTTGTGGACTGAAAAATACCAGGTTTTTGTGTGACATTAGAAAACATTGCCTGTCGCGATGCAATGTCTGGCATCAGGCAGGAGAACCCTTCTAATACTGTTTGTGTGCAGGTTCTGCGACTGGAGAATACATGATTTCATTGTGCAATCTTTGGTTTTGGAATTTGTCAGCTTGGGAGTTTGATCTATGAAGCTAATGTGAGATTCATATTGTCAGCCAAATCTTTATCTCAAATGTCCATGCCATAATTCTTCATACACATTTATAGAAGCTATTTCTTTTTAATTTGTGTAATTGCAGAAATCACAAATCCCAACGTCAATCATGTCATTATGGTAGGTACTTGAGACAGTAATTGCCCAAGGAGCTCAGACTTTTACGATTTGCTTCTGCCATTTCCTTTTTAAACAGACACACATTTTGCAAGAAGATTCTTTACAAACAACTGATCAAGAAGTCAAATGATTTTCCCCCTTGACCAGAACAATAATAGAACACTGCTTGCTGTCCAGTGAAGTCTTGGACTTACAGACTAACAGAATTATTCAGAAAGCAACCTTTTACTATGCCTCAAAATATTACTGTATATTTGGAGTCTACAGGCAATGGGCTTCACTGCTGACAGTACACAGCTGTTATTCAAAGCTGTCCAGAGATTACAGTATCTGCAGTAAATACATCAGAGGTTTTAAGATACTAACTGGATCTGCTGCAGTTAATTTGGAAAATTCAAACTAATTTGGAAATTCCTGTATGACTGCAAAGATGCAATGAATCGTGCTCAGCTTCTCTGCTGTTAGCACTCAGCAGGAACATTTATGACAGCAGCTAGAAGTAAAATCATGAAGCACATGCCATGGTCCTGTCCCTGGATGATGTATGTGTATACAAACTGAGAAATGTAATACAGTAGTGTATTTATCACCTCCCATGGCTTTGCATAGGCTCTTGTTACTCATAAAGGTAATAAAAACTGATGTGCATATTTAAATAAGGCCTCCTGCAAGTTTTCATCACATAAAAAAGGGTGCAGTTAACCAACTAGATTTACATAATGTTCAGTATATATGCTGGGGGGATTTCAGCACAGAATTTTCAATGAATTTTTTAAGAGGTCATTTTCCTTTCATTGTTGTTTTAGTAAGCTGAAGATTCCATGTATTTTTATTTGTGTTGTAATGGAAACCTTACCTACCAAACAGTGGGTACTGTCTTGATCACAGTTTTCAAGCTAAAGGTTAAAAGCCTGCTGCCAGTAGTTCTAGCTTGCATTAATTAGGTTTACTGTCTTCCACTGATCCCGGAGAAGTAAAGATCATTATTCAATTTGCAGACAAGCCTACTATTTTCCATAGCCTTTGCTTCTTCCTGTATTTGGGAGCTTTGTTCTTATAACACAAGTGGTTTTGGAATCAAACTTGAAAGAACACAGAAGTATTTTCTTTGTGATGACTGTTCACTCCAGGCCAGGCTCTTGAGCTGGTAGAAAAAAAAAGATGCTTATCCTGTGATGGTTTTTTCCTATTAATTATCTTCAGGACTTCAGGAACGATAAAGAATGGTGAGAGAACGATGAGAGAACACTGTATTGAGAAAGCAATAGAGTAAATCTGGCCTATAGCCAAAATTTGAGCCTCCTAATTTAAGATATTTGTCCATTTAGGAGTACAATTTCTGCAGGCTCCTTATACAATCAAAGATCTGCAAGTATTCTTACATTATCTTAATTATCCTCTGGAGATCTCTCTTTCTCTAGTGGCTAAACAGAGGAGAGTTCAAGCTGATTACACTCTTAAGTCTGGTGCCTGTATTACACACCTAAAGATGGGGCTGGATGTATTCCATCAAAGAAATATTTGCCATGCTGGGAGGATGATTGCTGGACAGAAACACTGGGATTGGCACAAGGTGCCTGAGAAGTGAAAACTGTATTCTCAAAGTAGGTGGAATAGCAAATTTGGGCTCAAAAAGTAGGAAGGAAACAAGCTAAAAGATATAAAATCTGAAAAAAATATGGGAAGTGCAACTACAAAAATATTAATTACATGAAAACAAGATTTCTAATTCTGACCTGTCAAGATGTGTTAAATGCCATGTAAAGAACATGGGCTATACCACTTTCTGGTCTACATGAAAGACAACAACCAGCTGCTGCTTTTAATACTTCATTAACTAAAGTAGCAGTTGTCAGCCTGAAAATGTTTCAGCCCTGCTTCTGGTAGCTGTTAAAATGATTCTGTGTCAAACAGCAAACTCAGTTCAGTTTCACATGTTTGTCTGCTTAGCCTGGAAATTACACCTCTGAAAGCTGACACTAAGGGGGCCTATAGGGATGCTGGGGAGGGCCTCTTCATGAGGAACTGTAGTGAGAGGACAAGGGGTAATGGGTTCAAACTTAAACAGGGGAAGTTTAGATTGGATATGAGGAAGAAATTCTTTACTGTAAGGGTGGTGAAGCACTGGAATGGGTTGCCCAGGGATGTTGTGAATGCTCCATCGCTGGCAGTGTTCAAGGCTGGATTGGACATAGCCTTGGGTGGCATGGTTTAGTGGGAGGTGTCCCTGCCCCTGGCAGGGGGGTTGGAACTAGATGATCTTCAGGTCCTTTCCAACCCTAACTATTCTATGATTCTATGATTAAGATTGAAAAGTGCAGTTGTCTGGGAGCTAATGCCAGAATTACACAGAAGTTTCCTGCTAAGCAATTCAGCCACTATTATAGTCCAACTGGGCATATGAAAGGACAAGACCAAAGGTTCCTGTTTAAGATCAGGTGCTCGTTGTCTGAGCATTAGGAGGTTACCTAAACATTAGACATGCTTTTTGTGAAGCACCTTGCTAGAGTCAGAAGTCTAATTTAGGTTCTCATGTCCACCTGTGTAGCTGGGTCTCTGATTCTTCAAACAGGTGGTTTTAGAGCATGGTGAAACAGAAAGAAGCAGTTTTTCTTTCCTGGAAGTGCAGTACATGCTTTCTTCCAGTAGAGGGTCAAAATCACGTTTCATCAGCAGATTATCAATTGCGCGGAGAAAAGATGAGGGTAAACACATATGCTTTTTCAGGTTATCTACCAAAGACGGATGTGCCAATAAGAAACCTCATATATCCATACTAGAACTGTTTCTGTGCTTTCCCTCCCTGTGAGGCACACACAAAAGCACAAATAAAGAGTTAAGAGAGCTACCATCTAACCTGCAAACAAGAAATGCATACATTTATGAACTGACAAATATAATGACAAGAACTTTGTATATATGGGATATTCCCTTTCATTTTTATTTTAAGTGTAGTTCAGTAACAGTAGCATCAGTAGACCCAGATTATATTAGGCTCCATGCCATAGACTGTACGAGTCACCAATTGCTCCAGCAGCACTGTGGAAAAACCTTCTCAGAAAACGGAATCTTGACAGTACACAGCAAATAATCTTTTCTTCCCCACACGCTACCACCCCCCACAGTATCTCATGCATAAATACCAGATACCATATTTCACACTAGCTACTGCTGTCGGTTGGGTACCTTTAAACTGTATCTTGCTACTTGTTATTTTTTGTGAGTGATTAACCTATAAATCCTAATGAGCTGTAGTTCATTTTCTGTCAAAGCAAAATGGAAAAATCACATTTGTTTTTCACGAGATATATATTCTGCAAGTTCTGCTGGAGAATCATTTCATTGTATCAGGTTGCTTCTGCAGGTGCTAACTTAAGTAAGATCTATATATGTAGGCGATCTGTTAACATTACATCATAAAGAAATGAATAAATCAGATTAGAAATGGTTCAACTTTCTAAAAATTCGAATTTCTTTGCATAAATTATTTAACAAATATTTAATACAGTTCCTCAAATTTCAATTATAATGAATGTATCATTTATACGTGAGAGTGTGTAGTTAAAGGCTTTTCAAGCAAAATTTAGAGGATTTATTTCGCGTTATTTGCCCAGTTTTCTTTAGCAAAGGTATGCTACTGTTCAGAAACAATGGCAGTAGAGAAGAAGGTTGTCAAGGTCCCAGACTGAGTTGACAAATATTTTTCAAGCAGATGAGGAGCAGGGGAACTCTTAAAGCTACTATTCAAATTCAATTCATTAAGCTTAATGAAAGAAACTCAAGCTAAGATATAAGCTTCTAGTTATCATGCATACAAAACTCCCAATTACATTCCACTTGCTCCTGTGCTAAGAGCTTTCTTTAGAATGAGTAAGCAGAAGACATAGCTGAAATCATAGGCTCAGTTTGGTTTATTTTTTCTAACAGCAACTTTTAATATTGCGCATATTTTATTTTAAAATGAAAATAAGAAAAAAAAATGCCTTGTTCAGAAAGGGTAAGAGAAGAGGGACAAGCCAAACACCTGCAAATTTCTGAACTATGGGAGCTAAACCTAATTTCTTTTTTTCTCCTCTGCCAATAGTTAACAAATGAGACGCACGCATCCTTAGCACCATAACTTGCAATTGTAGGTGCTGAAGCCACACACATCAGCTGAGCCCATGTGGTCTAGATTATGCTTTCTTTGCCACGCCATTGTCTCCAGGAGGTGTTTGCACTAACCTTTGCATATTAACGATTGCAAACTGAGGGTTATGGAGCTGTTATTGAAGACATAGCCGCAAAGAAGTGACTTTCTCTATAGGTGACAGTATTTGAAATAAAGATCACCTGACAGAAAACAAAATATTCAGGAAAATTAGAGAAAAGTGCGGATTTTATCCCCTAACATGTTTTGGTATGAAATCAACGAGAAATTCCATCCTCATCCACAGTATCAGCAATCATTATGTGCACTTTCTTTTTTTAATATCAGATAGAAATTAAGAGGAAAAATGCAGATATAAATTTCTTATCAAAAGTAACTTTGAAAAATTCTGAAAACCTTATTTTTGAAACCACAGTGGGTAATTAGTAGCTACTTAGTTCCACTCAGTCTCCAATAATAAATAGCACAAGAAATGCTACAACAGTTATCCATTACGCTTAATAAGGCCATGATTCTGCCAACACACACATGTTGAGAAATACTGTGCCTGTATACAGCCTTATAATACGAACAGGTCATCTCATAGATTAAGATACTATTTAAGTACCTTAATTCTAGAGTGAAATTCTTGAATCATTCCCTAAATAGAACAGCGCACTCTCTGAATGACAGAAGCCACAACAGACTTTAAGAATAATAACTAATAATAAAGGGTTCAGCTGTTCAGACCAGAAAGTTCTTATTCATATCAGAATTCACTTACTGATAGGAGCACACAAATTCTTGTGGAGTCACAAACAGAGCATTTTCACCCACTTACAGTGACATTTGCCGTTACTCCAGAAATACATTGCAAGTTCTCAGTCTTCAGGTTTGCTTTGATTATTTTTTTTTACCTTTATGACAATCTGCCTCAAGCACACCTTAATTAGTAATTTTTCATCTTGACTGCTACTCACTGAAAGTTGGGCAGATGCTGCCTGTCTTCTCTGACTTGCTGTATCTACAGTTTAAGGCAGGTAAGGAGAGATCTTTCTGAAGGACAGATGAGTAGCTAGCCTCATTTTTGAAAACCCATATTTGTTTACTATTACCATTCTGTTGATGACTGTGAAGAGAATTTTTAGACATTCTGAATACTGGCATCCACCCTCCTCATAACATCAGTGCAAATCTATCCTCTTCTAAACGGATGTATTAACATTTAAATTTTGCCTACTGCAGAAAAGGCATTAAAAAAAAATTAACAAAATCACACAATTACCATGCACTAAATACTGATTGCATCTTAAACCAGAAGTATATCTCAATATTGTTTACAGTCCTCATTGTTCAGAATAAACTTCATTAGTAAGGGAAAGCAGACAGATTTTGGCTCAGACTTCAGTGAAAAAATGTTGCTTATCAGCTCTGAATTTTTCCCAGATGAGTAAATTCTAGACGTTGGATTTTTCTGTTTATTGGTTTGTTTGGTTGGGGTTTTCTTCAGTTTGTTATCATGTAAATTTGAAATTGAATTGTATATTTTGATGTTATAAAAAATAATGTAAATTCAACATTATGTAATACTTTTTGAGTTTTCATATATATAATTCTAATGATAAATACAGCGCATCAACTTGTAAAAAGTTTCATGCTTTGAGACAATGAATTAAGACTGTACATTCACCTTTCTAGAGTCACAGCACTCTTGCCATGATTATATATCTAGCTGTCATTGAGTTGCACTTGCAGAGATGTTCTTTCTTTGTAAAGAGAGAGACTGGATGATGTAATAGGTCATTTTCTATTCGTCACTTCTATTGCTTAATGAACAATAAATAATATTACTGTGTATATGTAATGTCTTGTTCCAGCAATAAAATATTGCCCACAAGACACAGACATTACTGAAATTGTGATATAATGCCTAAAATGTCCAGACCTAAGATCAATACATTGCACACAGTACAATTTTTCTATACTGTGAGCCATATTTAACACTTCTGCTCCTCAACAAATCATTGCAGTGAAAAAAAGGAAAACATGAGAGTTATAAATCCTACAAAGAGAATCCTATGAACTCAGACTCTTTGTTTTCCTATTTTCCTTCAGAAAATATGTTGCAGATAAGCTTGTGCAGCTATCTCTGTTCCACACTGAAGAAAATAATTTGGTCCTAGCAAGTATACAGTGTTAAGGACAGAATATGTACTCACAGCTGCCCAGAATGCAACTAAAATTTTATCTCCTTTGTTCCACAGTTGCAGTCTGAGTTTGGATAGGTGCCTAAAGAACCTAAATGTTTTCCCCAGTGCTGGTAAACTGGAGCAGAAGCAAAGAATAAAAATTACACATTTGAGAACAGCAGAGCCCAATTAGATGGCTATATTGGTCAGATGAGTCTTTATGAGGACGCTGGGCTTTTGTTTTCACACACCTCACTTAAACAGACCCTCAGATAAATCAGATATGTAATATGTGGAGTACTTTTCTATAATAGAGAAGAAAACAAATAATTTCTGCCATTCATATTGTTTAAGAATTAAATCAAGTCTCTGAATTCTGCTGGACACAAGGCAAATAAAATATTACCTCATATTTTTTAAAAGATATAGCAAACATAAGGGGTTATATGGTTTCCACTATTGTTATAGACAAAGCCTATGTAATATATCCTGGATGAAGACCAAGGAAAATCTATGCTATGCCTTCCATCTCACTGTACTAGAATAAAATGTATAGCTAGCATCCTATCAGGCATGTAGTCAAAAGGAAGTAAGGAAGTATTGTATCAGAGGCTCCTTATAGCTCCAGGTGTAACAATTAAAGTGTTTTGGGTTCTAACTCTTCAAAGGGCCAAAACCCTTCATTTTTTATTACATCGACAAAGCTTCAAGCCATAAAAAAGGATGTACTAATATCACCAGTAAAATTTCAAGATTTCCTCATGCCATAGCTGAGACAAGCAATTTTCAAACAAGCAATTTTCAAACAATATAATTAGAAAATACTACTTTTTCCTAGTTAAGATTCCTTGCAATGAAGCAATTTCAGCCAACTGATTTATTTGCTTTTGCAAATGAATTTCAGCCTAGGGGTTGCAACACACAGGTTGTTCTGTATATTCCCATAAACTTATGATATTTGAAAATCAAACTATGTAATTATCTGTTTAAATTACATGAGGTCTCCATATGTTGAATAGACAATTACTTCATCATCCTTCCCCGAGCAAAATTTTAATCAAAGAAATTTCATTTAATGATTACCCAGCTATCATACAATGAGCTGAAACAGGGAAACCAACAAAAAAATCATAATGAAAATGCTTTAAAAATAATGAAAAAGAGATTAAAATTTAAAGTAGAATTCTTAAACAATATACAATTTAACTAAAAGTTCCATCAATAAATAAGTTGATCAGAAGTTCTTATGCTCTGTGAATATAATAGCTTATCTCCAATTTGAAACTCCATCATAATCCTAAAGTAGCTATTAATAAAATGGAAAAGGCAAAAAAAGACTAGATGAATAGAAATGCTGAATTATCCTTATATAAGCAGGATAAATTTGTGAGTTGATAATGGCAAAGTGTACAGTTGTATCTCCTACTTATACTGATTTCAAATTTTATTGACTGGTTATTTCAAATTGAATAACATTCCTATTGAGAAAAATGAATAAAGCTTATGCTAGTTTTCAGAATGAGTACACCACTAATAATTAACATTGATTGCTTTGGTGAATCAAGCCAGGCATCTCCATTCTTAAGTATGTCCTTGTCTTTAAGCCAAGGGATTTTCCCTCAAATTTCTGTAGGAGCCCATGAACTGAAGTTAATCTTATAGCATCTGTTCCAGTATTTTATTCTGAGCTGTAAATATGCCAATATTCTTCAGTGACAGTATACTGATAGTCAATATTATATAAATTACATTTTATAGTATTCCCAGTCTTCATAAGCCAAACACATCAGGCTGAACAAAGTTTGACACAAAGTCAAGGGACATGCACAGAAATGCAAACCTTATATGGAAAGGATTATGGTGACAAAGTGGATGAAAGAACAGTTTTCATAACAAAGAGAACTTGAGTAAGTTTATGAAAAATATCTACAACCAACAGGTGAATCAAACATAAAAAATGGAAGTCATTCTTGGGCTTTACTGTCAAATGCAATAACCGAAATGCTCTTATTTTCTCTTTAAACTTTATCTGGGCATTTATTTGACCAAGTTAACAGTAACACATGAGGTACTATGAAAATGTTAACAGCAAACAGGAATATTGCAACAGTGTTCATAAAAACCCTGCATTGTATAGCTATATGCATGACTGGCACTGCACTTTTGACAAAAAAAAAGAAGAAAGAACCTAACTCTTTCTGGAGTGACTCCTTGTCAAAGATGTTGACTGCAAAACCTTAAGCACCATTCTTAGTAGTTCTACTGCCTAGCCCTTTCAGCCAAACATACTAAGCTAACATGGTAGCTTTTCAAAAATAAGTGTTTGCTCCTACAGATGACCAAAAAGTTCACATGCAAATTCAAGATACACTATCACAAGCAAAATAACTTGCATCAGGCTCCTTTTAGAGGCAATACATTTTCATTTCAGTCTTGCATTGGCCTATAATTTTCTAAATTTCTTTTCCAAAACTTCTGTGGATGCTGTAGTAAGAAAAACAAAAAAATGAAGAGGGATTAAATTCTTGGAAACAGTAAATCCAGAAGAAAAGCAAAACAAGCAGCATCATGTCTGGTCTGGTTTCAAGGCAGATTCATCTGCTGACAGGAAAAGAATTTCCGAAGAGGGAGGGGGTAAAAAGGGATACTAGTCCACACAACTTCTGTCAATGTACATAATTAGGGTGCATTTGAATCCTATGCGCCATGTAACATGATTAGCAACTCTTTTCTAGGGAAAATTTATACATTGCAGGGTAAGGCTTTGCGCTGTTTGAGAGGCAATTCTTCATTGGGGATGTTAAGTTTTTCCTCAGAGATACCACTTGCTGTTTCTTTGCTTTAGACAAGACAATATCAAAGTAACATCTTTACATCTGAGGCAGAAGTTAATGACAACTTTCTTTGATATAATCTCAGTTCCCAGGACAGATTTCATTCCACAGTTGCAGGCCAGCTCCTGCTTGAATTCTGTCTCTCAAAGAGGCAATTTTTTTCCACCAGCAGCTTTTCCCTGGTTGCAAAGAGAGTCAAGAATACATAGACAGAAAGAAATTATCACTGATAGTTGCCATCATAAAATCAGGTACTAATTTGAAGCTAAGGAGTGAGTTTTATTTGAAATACTGTGAGAAGACAGAGACAACAGAAAGAAGTACTGTTGCAATGTGGTTTTAGAAATAAACAGAGTTCACTCACTGTTAGGGGCCTGGCTTCACAACCAGACTACAAGTCCATGGCAGAAACCACTGGAAAGCAGCAGAGCTCAAGGAATTCAAGGCTCACACCACAATCCTTAGCCAAGAGGTAGGAAAGAACTGTTCAATGGCTGCATATATCAGTTCTTGATCAACAGAGAGCAACTTGCAAAGGAGCATGACCACTCCAAACAGCCCCAAAGGCAACTGTGCGTCAGATTTCATGTCAGAAAGGCACTCATAAATCTTTCAATATAAACTGATTTGTAAATATGTGCTTTCAAAAAAAGACGACTATGCTTTGACTTCAGATTTTTTAAACTGAAAGGGTAGATTTAGATTAGACATTAGAAATAAATTCTTTACTATGAGAATGGTGAGATATTGAAACAGGTTGCCCAGGGAAGCTGTGGCTGCCTTACCCCGGTAGTGTTCAAGGCCAGGCTAGACAGGGATTTTTTTAGACAGCTGGTCTAGTGGAAGGTGTCTCCGTCTGTGTCGGGAGGTATGGAACTTGATGACCTTAAGGTCCTTTACAACCCTAACCATTCTATGATTTTTCAGTACTTCATCGTACTGTTCTTCACCAAGAAACAGATGTTTTAGAGTGCATGCTCCAAGCACCAAACTATTCACAAAGTGGATGTGGTAGATATTAGTATCATCTGTGTATTTCTGGCTCTTGAGCCTTAATCAACTCACAGTTTACCTAAACAATACAAATGCTTATTGAAAAGACTAGAGCAACCAGGATTCTACCACTAGTTAGAGGTCTTGTTTTCCATCACTGCCTCCTGTCTTACTCCTTTTTGAAGGATGAGTCAGAGGACTTTTACATGATCCTAGACTCCTTCCATTTCTCTTAAATGTGAGAACAGTATTTCATAGTCAGTGCTTAACGCGCAGTGGTCCTCAGGATTTATGAGTGTGAATATCTGCCTACAGAGCATTGACAGGAAGAAATAATTCATCAGTACCACTAACTTCCACATCCTGGCATGTATCCAAATTCCCCACCCAAATTTATGAAAGTTCAGACCAGGAGCAGAAATATAATCACTATGATAAAATAGAAAAAGAAATAGCCACTGCTGTAATTGTGTATGTGAAAAATCTATACTGATTGAAGGTAATTATTTTGCAACTTAGTATCCACAGTACATCTCTGTTAAAATACAAAAATAAAAAAAAAGACTGGAAAAAATCATAAAGCCCATGGCCAGGATAATGCTTGACTTCAGGTTGGGGAAATCCTCCTGCTAAAAGTCTACAGGCTTAAAAGTTTTATTGTAAATGTCCTCTATATCTCTTGGAATAAGTGTTTTTCCCAGTATCCCAGAAAAGCCTTTTTCTGTTTATTGTCAACGTTTGCCTGACCACAATGAAGTTAAGAGAGCAGAATACGTCGTCCATTGTTATTTGTTATTTCAAATTCTGAACTGACAGAAACCCATTACAGCAAAGCCATAAAGAGTTACTAGCTTTTCTGTTTCTGTTTGTTTAAATTTCTTCCTGTCTGGGATCTAAGCTAACCTCTGCTTCCCACATTTTCCTGAAACAGATGAAATATCAATCATGGAAAATGAGCACCTGTCATGAAAGCAGATTAAGACAAGTCATACTTGAGAGGAAGAGCAGGTAACAGCTATCATAAATTAAACTACCTAGGGAAAACTTTATTTTGTTTGTTTGTACCGTACACAGACATACAGCTAGAGGATCTGTGCTGAAAAAGATTTAAAAAGAATAGATAGCCTCACCTTTTTGAAAGGTCACCTATGAGAACTAATGTCCACTAAGGCAAAAGACTCAAACAAAGAGATTTCTAAGGAGCTGCTTTGCAAATTATTTTTTTACCTACTGGAACTAGCATAACACCTTGGTAGAAAAGCTGAATCCTATTGCTGAGATAAAATGAAATTGTCCAGCTGCCTCAAGGGAGGAGATCTGTTCTTTGAAATCAAACTAACAATGGTAGTAGTTACCCGTTATTTCAAACATAATAAGATGATTATGCAACTACTTTATTGAGGATTTCATTGGCCTTTCATGGTCCTTGAATATTCCACAAAAATTAGTAGCAGATGCAGGGCTGCTAACTCTGGGGATTTCCACCACATTAACTAGTCCAGATTAAGTTCTGTGGACAATATAAATAGAATCTGTATAGGAAAAAGACAGAATTTCTAACTCTGTAAGTAAAGTTATCAATTATCCTTAATTGATTTAGAAAATCATGAAACAATGGAATAATGGGTAGATAGATGATTTGAGCTGCAGATGTCCTATTAGATATTAATTCTGTGAGGTGCCTGTTGGTACCTCCAAGTTTCAGAACCTCTGTAACAAGCTGGTTGTCAGTCCCTTTGAAATCAGAGTCAGAATATTGCTAAAACTTCAGCTACTAAATTTCAACTTTCATTTAAATAGACTGGCTTGTTTTTCACAAGGTCTAGTTCCATTGAAAACTTCCTGGCAAAACCAAAGACGAAGGAAAAAACCCCAACATTTTATTAATAATTACTTTCCATCTTCATAGCCTGATGTAGACAGGTCTGCAATGCTTCTTTTTCAGGTTGCTCTTTTTCAAGCATTGAAGCCTCATGTGAATAACTGTAACTTCAAAACTACAATAAGATCTTTCTTAAGAGAAACTCACATTAGAAACTATCACACATGATGAAAACTGATCACTCTAATTCAGCTACCAATATGTTCAAAGCATGTAGTATAGTTAAAATTACAACTCTCCAGTGTTAAAGTCATCCAAGATTAATTCCAAAGGCATTCTTATTTGAAAAGAGCTAGGTGGATGTTTAATTCTAGAACAGTTTCTGGTGAATAAGGAATTAAGGCTGCTGTAAAAATAATATAGTTAAATGAGAAGACTGTTTCATCTTCAGCATTTTTCAGATGAACTCACTTTGAGAACTGAGTCCTCATACTAAATGCCCTTATTAATCATAGAAGTTTTTCATCCCTTATCAGACATCTCTTAAACTTGCTGTGTTTAAAATCACTCAAGCTTCAGTCATTTTAGCTTTCTTAAAATTTTAGCTCTTATCAGAAATAGGATTATTGCCCTACCATGAGAGCATCTTGTCTATACTATAAAAAATGCAAAACCTTGTTCCAAGAAGCTTTTCTGTTTTATTTTGCCCATATATAAAACACTAAAAATTAAAACTCTGGCAAAATATTGATATCAGGAGAGGCCTTAAGAATGAAATCAGTATTTCTGAGTTTACTATCTCACTCACATGTCTTTATAGCAGCTGTCAATGATGAAAATGATGGAGATTAAAAGTCTTATTTTTCCACTCCAGGTAATTTCTCTGGAGTTCAGGATGAAAATGAAGTTGCTTTACAGCCAGGAATGCTCATATGCATTATTTTGTTCTATTTAATAACCTGTGAATAATTAAAAATGCAGAAATTCAACCAGAGCTGCACCCAGTCCTACCAGCCTAATATCTACCTCCACAATGCAGGAAGCATAATTAAGACAAGTGCAATAAAAATGGATTTCACATGTTAACTATTCTATGATTTTATGATTCTATGTAGCTATTTCATAGAACTATTAAGATAGTCTTAGCAAACCTAGATGGTTTTCTAGGTTTGCTATGGTGCTGTTTCTAGAGCCAAATCTTGGCTGCTTATGCATGACTTCAGTGGCTTATTCAGTGTCAGAGATATACAAATTTCAGTGAAATACACTGACAGGTTGTCATCAGTGGCTGTTAACATTTTTAGTATGCCAATAGTCTTCCCATTTGCCATGTATGTCAAGAAGAATTGATAATAACTTTTCACTCACATTAGTAATATTATTAATCCAGATTCATAATATTAAATATTGTGTCAACTAAGAGTTGGATCATTTGTCCCAAAGGTTATCTGTTAGCTTTAACTCTGTGAATTAATGGGTTAAGGGCAAATAGAAGATATTGTTTCTATCAATATATACATGCAACCCTTTCCTACTCATATTCCAAATAAATAGTTATGACAGTATTAAAAAACTAAATATTGATAGCACTACTACAAATATTTGCTATTAAATTTTGTACCTACTGTACTGATAGGACGTATTTCCCACTCTGGCCAGGGGACTTAATGAAGATAAAGTTTGTGTATCTCTTTCACAAGCTTGCAAAATTCATAGCTGCTCCACAAAGCCCAGAGGAAAAACATTTTGCAACTCAACTTAGCAGTTGTTGACATGTAACCTGCCCTGATCAGTAAAGAGAAAGAGGAACTTCAGTGACTGCAATTATCTACAGAACACTGAATTCTTATTCAGTGCGCAAAGAATCATGTGGTCATGGGTGAAGAAGGAAGGAGGCAGGGAAAAAGAGTTTCTGATCAGGGAATAAGGGCATTTCTGGAGAGAAGACCAAGCAGTGGGACAGGGCCACAGCTCAAGGATGAAACGAGAAGAGTTTAACGTTGCTTCTTTGATATAAAGTCTTCTTAAAGAAACACACACTCCAACCTGAGGGAGGTCTGGCTGAGCCAGTGAATTTCTTTAAGCAGCTGGTTTCCCAGAGAATGGATGCAGAGACCTACCCTGCCAACGGGAGAGGATGGCACCACAGCAGGAATGAGCAAAAAGTGTTAAAAAGTAAATTTCCACAAAAACTTATAAAATATAACAGCTGTGCATTTTCACACAAGTCAATGTTGACACATTTATTCCTTCCTGGAGAAATTATAATTCAGGAGTAAATTACAAGCATTTTGAAAACAGGTATTAAGGACTGGAGAATATCTGCAATTAAATAACCCATTTTCCATTTACACATAGGCTGTAAAAATCATATTTCTGCAGTGTAAAAGCACTTCCTGAAGAAGTAAAATTTCATTTTCTATCCAAGAGATCTTAAAGAATAATTACACAAAGAACCAAATAAAAGTCCAGACATATGCATGGTGTCACTTTTCTGGAGATGGAGAAACTACATTGACGTGAAATGCTTCTTACCATATTCAAGATCTGCCACACAGGTTTCTCAAAAAAAGAAGCATTTTGCATATATCCACAAAGTCAGTGGACAACAAGTGTGTTAAATCGTCTGGAAGCCTTTCAGATTGTAATTGAACTGTCTAGTGTAATGAATGAAGCATAGAATAATGTGCATGCTCTTTGCATTTGTTTATTCAGCCTGTCAGCCTGGTTTTGGTTCAGTTAATGTTAAAGAATTGTTTACAGGCAGATTTCTCTATTAATGTTCACATGGTTTCTTTCAAGTTTAGTTTTCCAATGCTTAGCTTCAGGCACAAGACTCATTATACTGCTAAACTAATAACTGAAGTGGTTTTCTTTCTGTCATTGTTCTATCTAAATAGATAACTGGAATAATTTTAGAGTTCCACTCATTAGCTTAGTCTTCCATGCATTACTGTTTTCTCTTCAGAGTAGCTTAGTGTCTTCACAAAGTTTAAAAACGAAACAGCAAATAACTGCTACTAAAATTTGCTTTTGAACAGCAATCTTACCAAGGTCTTCAATATCTGAGAAAAAATGGGAGAATTGCTGTTTTTCTCTACTCCAAAAACATTCACTCAGAATATTTTTCAATTAAATAAATATTATTCCACTGTGTGATTTACTTCACATAAATCCATAGAAAATTCAACTCTAAGTAAATATTTTGCAATTAAACATATGCAGACATATGTATGCTTAATAGGGATATTTCTGGGCTCCTAATATGCCTTATGTGAAAAGACATTCCACTAAAACTGAAATATACGCCATTTTTATCCTTTGAACATGAACCAAATCTCACTAAAGTCAAAGGGAAGCTTCTGTGAGCTTTCAATCATTCTCCTGAAATTTAACTGAGTTTGTAGAGATTCATTTGGGGCTTACAGGGATAGAAATCTGTCACTCCTGCTCTAAAATGTCTATGTCCCAGGAGCAATACAAATTTTCTGTACATTCATGCTTCTGGTCTTCCAGGCAAATATTACACTGTCTGGCAGTTTTTATGTACAGACATAAAAGAGTGGAGACAGTTTTAGCACAGGAACAACCTGATAGAGAAGCCTAAGAACAAACCAGGAATCTCCCTTCTCAGTAAATATTGCTACAGCTGAACATCCAGCAGCTCTGTACTTGAAAACATTCAACTAAAGATTCTGCTCTGTACTAATTTAAAAAGCAAATACCTAAGAAAAAGAAAACCAAGCACTGAATATCCTTCGCTTAAAAATCACTTAGGTTATTGCTTAATTACTGGGTTTGGAAAGCTTTAGTTGATAAAAACGAATGAAAAAAAAAGTTTGTACGTGTCTGCCTGTCTATCTATCTATATTCAGATCTATAAATTGGTTCTAGCTTACACTTCAAATCAGTGACTGAAAATTCTAAACAGAAGATCTAGATTCCCAGTATCCATTATTTCTGATGAAATTAGGCCATACTCTTATCTCTACAGAATCAATCAATCAATCCTAACAGCATGGATTATAAATTCAATTAATGAATGTCTCTCCTCGGAATTTCTGAAGAAATTTGCTCTTTATGGACTATTGTCAATTAGGACAGTATCCAGGAATGTTTGGATATAATTTATATTTTGGATATAAAATTTGAATGTTTGGATATAATATACAATTTTTCAAATTGTATAAGCGGTTCAGTTATTCACAGTTTTCTGCAAGTATATGATGAAAAGATGAGTTTCCAACAATGTTTCACCTCTCACCCTCCATAAGCAGAGCTGTAGGATATTCTCTCCATTCATGGGCAAGTGTAAAAGGAAGTTTAGCCCTGACACAGATGTTCCATTAGATCAAAATTCCACAAGAAAGATCTTCCAGACTGAATTGGCTGGTTCTTAGGTGGTGAAGAAAATCCACATGACTGTTGCAGGTGGAGCAGTTGGTTTAACATGGAGAAGGCTGGGTGCCAAATCCAGATAACTGCAATGTACATGGTCAGGCTGCACTCCAAAATCATCCAACAAAGAGGTATGAGACAAACCCCCTTGGGACAGAAAAGATCATAAATTTGATGAGTCCTTTTGTTAGAAGAAGATGGCACGGCTATCTTAGACCATGCACTGAGTTTCATCATTTATAGGAAGAGTCCCTGTGGTTCATGATGATTGGGGAATGCAGCTTGGAACCTGCCAGCTCTAGGGAAACACAGAAGGAAAATACAAAATAAAAAAAAGAAGAAAATCAGGAACAACTGCCCCTTAAAATAAACATCAGTAAGTGTAAAACTTCCTTAAATAAGAAACAACAAAACTGTAGAAGAGTATGCCATTGCCTGTGTAAGGTACAGAGGAAATATTAAAACTTTCAGAAGACTGAAAGAAGCTGGAAGCTTTGGAGCTTCACCCAAACATTTTATACCATGCACACTTCTGAGGATTCATTAAAATATGTATATGTGCTCATAGGCACTACAAGGCTAGAAAGTGATATGAATGCTTGGATACACATGCTACTGACAAAATAAATGCAAACATGGAGTATCCCTTCAAGAAAAAAATTTCAATTTCAAAACCACCTGTGATTGACACGTCATTCTGAAACCTGGATGAAAAATTCCAAGCATGTTTCATGTTAATGATAGTGTTATGCGACACTATTACCACTTAGTACATGGAAGCAGCAGGATTAGCAACTCAGCATGGTGCTAAGGTTATTATACTGTTGGAGACGGCACATCAGTGTAGTACAATGACCCAATTCCTGGTTTTGAAAGAGCAGAAATACTACTCTTCACAATTAGCAAAAGGAAGTATAAAATGAAGGAGGGCAATAAGCCCAGAAAGGAACCTGAATGCACCAGTGGGAATGAGCTCAAAATTCTGCAACTGCACTTGTTGAAATGTTAGAGACCAACAGATATATTGCCTTGTTCTCAACTAAATAATTAGTGTCTTTGGTCCCACATTTGGACTTTGCTAAAAATAAATAAGCAGTGAGTTCCCCCTCTAAGACTATAGCTGGCAACACATTTGGTCCCCACCACATATTCCAAAGCAAGTTATGGATGAATCTGTAGAGCCCTCTTTTAACATTCTTAGTAAAGTGGCCTAGATAACAACAGCTGGCAAGGTGACAGTGTGAGTGTAAACAGTTACAAAATAACTGCTACTGTTAAGATATGATGATACCTGAATCTGATATACCATCTTTAGTTATAAATGGCAAAGTACTTCACAGAGCTAGCTGATTTTGCAATTCTCTTTTAAGCACGGAACACTACATAAATTTGTGATTGTTTCAGTCTCCTAGAAAACATACTAATGCAGCATCTAGTGGAAAATTCATCATCATTTCTTGTTCTCTGCTCCAAAACCAAGCTTAGAAGATACATGAATTCAGGAAAACAAGTGAAATGATTAATCAAGTCAGTCATTTTGTTCATTGTTACAGAACTGGAATAAATATGTTGCACTAGATCTTCCCTTAATGCTCATATCTGCAGCACCTCACAATTGGTATTTCTATGATTAGATAAGTACATTTTCTAAGTGCGAGTGAAAGCATCAGAATACAAGAAGTACGCTGACTAGATGCCACCAGTCCCAAGGCTCAGTAGAGCACTAATCAGCTGATAATTAATTATAGAGACCAGTTATATTAAACCAATTATATTAGACCAGTCAGTCTCACCTCTGTGCCTGGCAAAATCTTGGAGCAGATTCTCCTGGAAGGCATCCTAAGGCACATGAAAAACAACAAGGTGCTTGGTGACAGCCAGCATGGCTTCACTAAGGGGAAATCCTGCCTGACCAATATGGTGGCCTTCTATGATGGGGCTACAGAACTGATGGACAGCGGTAGAGCAGCTGATGTCATCTACGTGGAATTGTGAAAAGTGTTTGACACTGTCCCACATCATATCCTTGCCTCTAAGTTGGAGAGATATCAATTTGATAGGCAGACCAGTCGGTGGATAAAGAACTGGCCGGATGGCCGCACACAAAGAGTTGTGCTCAATGGTCCAATGTCCAGCTGGAGACCAGTAACAAGCAGTGTCCTTCAGGGATCAGTGTTGGGACCGGTCTTGTTCAGCATCTTTGTTGGTGACAAGGACAGTGGGACTGAATGTGCCCTCAGCAAGTTTTCCGATGACACCACACTGTGTGGTTTGGTTGATACGCTGGAGGGAAGGAATGATATACAGAGGGACCTTGAGATGCTTGTGTGGTGGGCTGATGCCAACCTGATGAAGTTTAACCATGCCAAGTGCAAGGTCCTCCACCTGGGTCGGAGCAATCCCAGGCACAGCTGCAGGTTGGGCAGAGAAGAGATTCAGAGCAGCCCTGCAGAGAAGGACTTGGGGGCGTTGGTTGATGAGAAAATGAACATGAGCTGGCAGTGTGCACTTGCAGCCCAGAAAGCCAACCGTATCCTGGGCTGCATCAAAAGGAGCGTGACCAGCAGGTCGAGGGAGGTGATCCTGCCCCTCTACTCTGCTCTCGTGAGACCTCCCTTGGAGTATTGCGTCCAGTTCTGGTGTCCTCAACTTAAAAGGACATGGAGCTGTTGGAACAAGTCCAAAGGAGGGCCATGAGGATGATCAGGGGACTGGAGCACCTCCTGTATGAAGATAGGCTGAGAAAGTTGGGGCTGTTCAGCCTGGAGAAGAGAAGGCTGCGTGGAGACCTCATAGCAGCCTTCCAGTATTGAAGGGGGCCTATAGGGATGCTGGGGGTGGACTATTCATTAGGGACTGTAGTGACAGGACAAGTGGCAACAGGTTCAAACTTAACCAGGGGAAGTTTAGACTGGATATAAGGAGGATGTTTTTTACTGTGAGGGTGGTGAGGCACTGGAATGGGTTGCCCAAGGAAGCTGTGAATGCTCCATCACTGGCAGTGTTCAAGGGCAGGTTGGACAGAGCCTTGGCTGACGTGGTTCAGTGGGAGGTGTCCCTGCCCCTGGCAGGGGGGTTGGAACTAGATGATCTTAAGGTCCTTTCCAACTCTAACTATTCTATGATTCTATATATAGGAATACTAAAAAGTGCACTACATATTGGACATTCATGGAACTCCTCATCCCCTTCTTCTGTAGACACATCAAAACAAGTTTATGTGATAACTTAAACTCATCTACTAATTGACTTGATGGAACCTAATGAAAACTTTTGTGATTAACTGTATATGCAAGTGACAGTAACTGAGCTGTGCTGAGCTGTCCATTCAGACCTAGATGAATATTACGAGAACAAAATGCACACTCTGGAAAAACCATCCCAAACAAAGCATATGCTTGTGCAAAAAAAATTTAGACATCCCCACCCCCTAGAAATTTTTCTAGTGACTGAATTAAAGGAGTACAGTATTCTAACAGTGGATAATACACTACTTGGTACAACTCTACAGTGTAGCCAAGCATAATAGAAACGTTTCTTGGGACAGAGTGTGCACGTACGTAGCAGTTACTTAACAGAAAAGATAGTGAATATAAAAAGAACAATCAGGAATTGCAAGATGTTAAATTAAATAAGATAGATTAAATGTTTGTAAAACATTTACATCATGACTAGCTTAAATGTGAGACTTCGTCAAAGCTATTTAAATCAGTGGGACAATTCCTCTCAACTTCCATGAGCTCTGAGTCAAGAGCTTGTGCACCTTACAGAATATTTTCTACAACCTTGCTATTATGAAACACACAAGAAAAGGCAACCATGAATCACAAACCGTT
This sequence comes from Ara ararauna, assembly GCA_028858755.1. NCBI lineage: Eukaryota > Metazoa > Chordata > Aves > Psittaciformes > Psittacidae > Ara > Ara ararauna. The sequence goes on from CM054379.1 coordinate 97,431,353, forward strand.
TTACTCAGTACCTTAACATGAAACAGTAATTTTCTGTTACATCGACCTTTGGCTTATACAATCTGTTCCATTATACCTGCAAGTATGGAACCAGCACAGGGAGAAAGGCTTGCTCTGTCAACAGAATAGCAAGAGAAGAAGAAACATATGAAAGAGTTGTGCAAGAATAAAAAGTATAAACATACAGCCTTGATCCAAAATAGTCCTGTACAGCAACGGAATTTCCAGAAGATCTGGCTGCACTTGATGATGGTGATATCTTCAGCAACGGAAAAAAATGACAGAACTCAGAGCCTGCTGATCCCTGTACCTTTTGTACTGTCAATCACTAACATCAATTTTCCATCATGCCCTACTTTTACACATATAAATTGAAAAATAACCATGATGTTATTTAGTTGTTTTGTTTCCGTGTTTTATTTTGGGGACTAGTAATGAAATATTACTTCAGAGTAGAAAAATCAAATACACTATATTCTAACCAATGTGATACTGAAAGTGCCATAATAGAAAAATATCCTTATTATCACAGTGCATTGTTATTATTATATTATTATGTGCAATTATTATGTGCAATACAAACAAGCCAATTGTTTGAAAAGGATTTGAAGATGACCAGTTCTAACAGGCAGAACTGGAGTGTAAAGAAAGCAAGTACATGCTGTCAGTTACACACAGTATTGCAAAGAACATCTCTTTGCTTGTTGATATTCTTTCCTTATAACTCTTCTATTGACTTCTAGAGCTATTTGCCTAAGAGATGCTGTGGAATCATTAGGAGAGAACACTACAATCAGATGAACAGTAGCAAAGAATTTTTGGCATTGCTGTGAAAACTGTTGTTAAAATGTGTTTCACTCATAATTGCAGGAGCCTGTGGGAATCAAGAGGAGTAGACTTTTCCTGAAATTTTTTAGTATGGAGTGCCAGACAGAAGGAAAAATGCATCCTTGCGTAACTTAGCAAAGAGTATTAGTTATAAAGTGTAAGGTGAAAGGATGAATGAGAAGGACTATGAATCCTATCCCAACCTTGAGTATAGGCAACAATAGGCTGGAGTTCGTATGACAAAACTGAACAGGAAAAAGGACTGGTTTTGTACATCCCACCATCCACTTCTTATTTTATTGTGTATCAGAAAATCACCAGCTGCTCTGTCAAAGACAAGATGATATTATTTAGAATTGGAAACGGAAACTGAAATAAAGCACAACTTGGAATAAGAAATAATGTTCCATTATCATGACTGTTCTTAGTCTGACATTTGCCACAGAGGCAAGTTCATAAAGTAGTTTCACAAGATGCTTTTAGAGCAGCATGTAAGTTCTCTGTCAAATACAGGTGTTGTATATTTTGGACACACTTTTCCTCTTTTCTCTTTCCTTTTGGGAGAGTACTGGTTCTTTTGACTCCATTCTTAGAATATGCACGTCAGAGGCACCTGACCTTTTCTCAAGGTGAAGCAACCCAGTTGTCGTGGTTTAAGTCTAGTCAGCCATGTAGCTCTCTCACTCCCTCCCCCCACTTCCTCCCACAACCACTCCCAGAGGTATAGGGAGTAGATTCGAAAGAATGTAACTCCCACGGGTTGAGATAAGAACAGTCCAGTAACTAAGGTATAACACAAACTACTGCTGCTACCACAAATAATAATAATGATAAGGGAAATAACAAGGGAAGAGAGTACAACCGCTCACCACCCTCCAACCAATACCCAGTCCGACCGAGCAGTGATCTAACCCTTCCGGGTAACTGTCCCCAGTTTATATAGTGGGCATGATGTGCTGTGGTATGGAATACCTCTTTGGTCAGTTTGGGTCAGGTATCCTGTCTCTACTTCCTCCCAGCTTCCCCTCCTCCCTGGCAGAGCGTGAGACTCAGAAAGTCCTTGGTCAGCCTAAACATTCTAAGCAGCAGCTAAAAACATCGATGTTACCGGTGCTGTTACCAGGCTGATAGTCAAAAACACAGCACTGCACCAGCTACTAAGGAGAAAAATCACTGCTACTGCTGAACCCAGGACACCAGTTCTCCCTCTTATTCCTGTCCCAGGGCAATATATGAGGTGAGCATCTCACTGGGAATGGGATTTGGAGTTTGCAGAATATTTTCTCTATTTAGCAGACATTACAAAATACTATTAAATACAAAGGATAGATGAGAAATTACTGGTTTTGCTGCTGATTTCTTACTCTGTCATAGCAAACAATCATTTTTAAAAATAAATTCCTGAATTGCAATTTTTTTGTTCTGATCCTACAGATGTTTCAGATGTCTGAAATGAATTTTCACCTGGTGTCATCCAACAAGGTTAGAGAGAATATCCACAGAAATAAGAAACGGCCCTTCACAAGGATAAGATAATTCATCTGCAAGTCTTGGATCTGTATTTTGAAACTGCTGAAAACAAACAGAAGAAAATTTAGTGCTAAAGGTTTGCTCCATTTGCTGCCTATCTCTCAACAACCACATGACAAACAGCGCTAAGCACCTTCAAATTCTATTGATACAGAGAAGAACTTCAAATCAAAATCTGCGAATGCTTGGTTAAAAATTAGGGAGGGTGTTGGAAGAGGCCAATGCATGGGTCAGAATCTGAAAAACCTATTTTAAAAACCACCTCCAAAATTACTGAAAATCAAAGCAAGCTGACCATCAAAGGGTCTATGATTAAACCTGCATAACAGGCATCTGCAAATAAATATTTTATCTCATCCACACTGCAGGCGGACTAGCTGAGCAGCAGAGATGAACGATTATTACTTGTATGCCTTCTTTACCAATCTTAATTCTCCTCTATTCCCTGATCAGAAAAAAAGAAACATACTGAGGTATTTAGACATTTTCATGCATTTTGCTTCTTGATTGCAAGATACATTGCTGAAGAGAAATTTTGATCAACCCTGTCAAGGTCACCCAAACAATCAGGTCAAGAAATGCATAAGTAGGGCTTGGGATGCTGTAAATTTTCACAAGAAAAAACTGCATCTCCAACTATGTCTTGTTTAATGTTACGGTTTGTAATAGAATGTGTCATTGAGGATTATTACTTCAAAGCACACTGCTTCTAACGAACCATTTTATTCCTTCAGAGGATGATGTGTTTTTTCAATAATAAATGAAATGTTCCTCACAGATGTGTGTGCTATTGTAAGAGATTTCTTTAAACCAGACAACCAGCATCAACAGCAGAGATTTCACCTCACTGAGCAAGCAATCTGAAAGTGTGCAGAATGAATCATAACAAACAGAAAAGAAATAATGGTGGACAATATATGCTGCAATATTCATCCCATCAGCATGGCTATTTAGATGACATTAATGCCTTTAGCAAACAACAAAGTTTATTAGAGGTACTTGTTTACGACACCTGGAGCAGATTCACCCTTCAGATCTTACAATAAATTTAGGATATATTCACGTCAGAATACAAAAAAGATAAATTACAGACACACAAAAACTATAGTAGAGAAAGAAGACAGTCTTGGAGAAGAAAGTTTGCTGTTAAGACAGCAATGTTAAAGGGACAATAAAATAAAACTTCATAACGCATCACCTGGCAAAATGAGGTGACAGCAACATATATATATTCCAAAGACAGCAAGATTAACAGATACAGTCAGCAAAGAAGAACAAATGGAAAGGTCTGAACAAAATAAGAATCTAAGTCAGGCTATCTACCACAGTGACTCATTGCAGATTCTACTGCTTTTAAAATTAGGATTGAAACATCTAGTACCCAGCTGTCAAGATCACATTGCCCTCTGCTACAGGGGACCACAGGGTGTGACAGCAGCCTCTGTGCAGCTGGCTGAGGGCAAAGCAGGATGAGAGTCTGAAGGATCTCTACAAAATCACCAAGCTCACAGTCTGTGTGGTATGAGCCACAGATATTTCATTATCACAGCACTTTGCTGATGTTCACAGAAAAGAAAAATTCCATGAACAGCCTCTCAGTTTCTCCTGGGAGAGCAAGCCATCCGTGTATTAAGTCCCCCTATCCAATTAGTGGATTCAAACTGACCAGAGTGGAAAAAAAGTCAGTTTCATCTCATTACACAGAAACATTCAGTTGTCCTTACAGCTCTTACACCTGGGAAAGCTCTGCTTGGTGTGACTCACCTTCAGGTTCCAGCAGGGAGATTTACACCCAAGACGTATTCTCTTTACAAGTAATAAATGAGATCATGGCACCATGCATATTGCACATATACTTCCTGGTCCAGCAAGTTGCTATCTATATTACCAACTGCATCTGTTAAATTTTTAATACCATAATATTAGCCACTGGCAGTTAGTGGGGGTTGAAACACTACTGTCTTTGTCCAGTTACTTAGAAGGGAAGTAAGGTGTTACACAGCACAGGCATTCTCTATCTGCCACAGAATAAAATTTCAAGAAGAAATCTAAAAGTGGCACAGGGAAAGCTGATTAAAAGATAGTAAACGAGAAATTAGTTAGGGAGAAAAAGTAGGCAAGAGATGAAAGAACAGTCAGTGAAATGGCTACTACATTCTAAAAAGAAACAAGGTTGGAAAACAGAAATTGCTGGGGTTAAGTCCATCCATTATCCCCAGTGCTCCCCAGTTCTCCCTGCCACTGCTTCATACCCTCCCAGACCTAGTTTTCAGTATTTAGAGCTGGAAATGCTGAATAACAAATACAAATGCTGTTCACACATTTATAGTGAGAAATTACTCAAATATTGTCCAAGTCGTGATAACAGAAGAGAACATCATGCCTATGAATACGATTCTAAGGAAATCAGATTTCAGTCTGCCATATGCTTCAGAATCTGAACTATGCTTCATGCAGTAGTGACCAAAAAATACATAATTTTTAGATTTTGTACAATACATTTTTTTTATGTAATTTCTCAGATAACAGCAGAAAAAAATGACTGTTCTCAGCACTAGGCTGGTTTCGCAAAAAGTGCCCCCACAGGGCTTGAATAGCAAGTTCATTGATGCTGAACACAATTCCACGGCCGGAGGAAGAGTGGACTGCCTTGCTGCTCTCCTATGGGAACACTGTTATTTGTAGGCATATTAATTTAATGAATAAAAAAATATTGCTGAAGGAAAGCTAGTGGGAGGGAGAGGCAAGGAGGGTGACAGAGAGAGTAGCGTTGCTACAGAGGTACACTAGAGGTTATGATCCCATATTTTAGCTTTGTACTCTTAACATTCATGTGGGATATCTACAGTATTAATTCTACTCCTTCACCTGTCTGACGAAAATAAGATGAAAAAGTGTGCCTGAAAGAGAAGTGAAACTTATGAGTTTTTCTCCCTCTCACTAATGCAAACATAGAATTGTAGCATCATAGAATAGTTAGGGTTGGAAAGGACCTTAAGATCATCTAGTTTCGACCCCCCTGCCATGGGCAGGGACACCTCCCACTAAACTATGCCACCCAAGGATCTGTCCAACCCGACCTTGAACACTGCCAGGGATGGAGCATTCACAACTTCCCTGGGCAACCCATTCCAGTGCCTCACCACCCTTACAGTAAAGAATTTCTTCTTTATAGCCAATCTAGGATACATAACTAAAATACACATTTAATATTTTACATAATCACTTATTCTAGGGCAAAATAAATATAACCAGGTGTACATGCATCAGATTTATTTTTGAATAAATGAATACTCATAGTGCAGTTTTTTATTCTGAAGCAAACCAAAAAAGGTATTGAAAATGTGCATATTTTTTTAGCATGATAAAGCCAGTATCTTTTAATCTCAAGAGAGCCAGTAAATCATTGAAAAGGGTTAAAAACTATAACAGAGAGAAAAGGAAAAGTTTGTGTGAGCCATGTTTATATCAATGCCAGATTTATACTAAGATTCTTTTAAAGAACAGCTGAATAAACCAAGGCAATCTCAAAAAATGACAGTAGAAAAGAAACAATCAGTACAATGAGGTGCAAAATGTGGTTTGTTACACACCAAAGGGTTGAATATTTGCCAACAACAAGCCTGGTAGCTCTCAATTACCTGCCAAAATTTCAGGCTTGATTCACTGAGGAAGCAAAAACCAAACCCAAACAAAACAAAAAAACAAGCCCTATGTCTTGTCAAGATTTTGCTCCTTGCCTCTTTCAACTTCCGGAGGGACCAAACTATTATCCAGAACCAGAACATGCTGGTCTTAACCAAGATTTTGAGTTTGTAAGACAACAGGCACCAAAATACTCTCTGAATCTTCTGAATAGAAGTGCCAGTCTATAGTTAGATACAAAAATCCAGCATTTGGACCCTATTTGTAGTCACTATTGTGAATTTTCATACCAGAAAGAAATTCAGTCTCTGTTAATACACAATATAATAAACTAATTATTACAATTGTTGTGAAGTGACAAAGTACTTTGAGTATTTTCAAGGAGAAAAGATAAATATTCTAATCAAAATGACTCAAAAATGTTGAGAGATCAGAATACATTATTTGATATCATTTGTGGTACCACAATTAAAAGGATGGCATATATTACATATCCCAGAATAAAGCATTACAGCAAGTCTGAGGAGCTTTAATAAAAAAAAAAAAAGCTTTAATAAAAACTTTTTAATAAAGCTTTAATAAAACTGTTGTATTCTCCACTGATGGTCAACACAAGGGAACAGAAAAAGAAATCACTAGCTTATTAGGAAAAATCTTTACCTTACTACAACTGTTAAAGTTTTTGTGCTCCTTTTTCATATGAAACCTTGAGTTCTGTGAAAGTCACATGCTGCATTATGACCAATGTTTGCTAAAGCCATGTATCTCAGCCACTCTACCGAGTGCAATGTAAATGCTGGCCAAACTCATTCTGGGCACTTAACTTCCCTACTTGTTCTACTGGAAATAGTGAAGCTGCTTCCCTTTTCCCAGTACTTTATTCAATCTAAGCAGAATGATAAGAATAACAGTATACAAAAAAGAAAATGTAAGGTTATATTTAAAGGCAATTAGTTAATTGAGCAGTTGAACCTAGAATTGCAGACTTGTGATTTATTTCTCTTTAGCAGTTGCATTCTTTGCTGTTTAGAAAGGTGTGAGATTCAGCTGAAACTTTCCTTGTAGTAGGAAAATCCATAAATCTCTCCCCATGCAGAGGCTTTGTTATAAAGCCCAGATTAAGAACTCATGCTGTAGTTCTTCCTACTTTGACTGTATTTGTTGGCTTCCACTACCCAGTCATCTATTCTAATAAAATACTAACAAAAGGAAGTCTTATAAAAAGAAAGTACCACTGTTAGTTTTGGTAAAAAATCTCCAGTTGTTTCAGAAGATCTAAGATGGGGACTGAAAGACTGACAAATGGAAAGTATAATTTTTATATCTTGTTACTTTTTAAAATTGCTTTCAAAAACGCCCTAAACTTTCAAAAAAGAATCCTGAAAAAAAAAACAGATTTTCTTTTCTAAGACATTGCCATATAAGCATAACCAGAAAAATGTCTATTTAATGATTTGCTATGACTGTGTTCTGATATTAGTTAAAGCAGTACAACTGTTCTTTGGTCCTGATAAGCAGGCTGTTTCTAGTTGTTCAATCTAGTTGTATCCAGGTCACACAGGTCAGTACCGAAACTAAGGCAGCAACAGGAACTTTCAAGTAATGGGATGAGAAATTCCTACTGCAACCTACAAAAGCTCCCTCTTCATCTTCTAATGGCATGTCAGTGCCATTAGTTTGCTTTTGTAATAATTAAATTTAGTAAATAAAACCTTCAAGCATGTCTGTGAAATTCTCACTGGGATAAAGCAGATCTGCGCACCTGAGGTTCATTTGGCTGGCCAGTGCATAAGAACATCTCTGTGCACACAGGCAATTTAGAAGCTGTGAACACTACACCATACCGCTGGAACATATTACTATTAAGCACCTTCTGGTAGCAGAATAATGTGCTCTGTGAGGTCTTTGTGGAAGCCACTTCCTTTTTCTAGTTAGCAATGCTCTTAAAAAGTAGATTTCTCTTTTTTTTTTTCTTTTTATTGTTTGTAAAAAGATACATTTTATCCATCCCAAAAATATTTTTTAGGAATTTCCCACATCTGCTGTAGGATACTGTATGGTATATACAGGCTTCTTTTTCTGAAATACTTCGTGACCCTTCAGAATTAGTTTACAGACCACTACAAGTCCATAAAAAAATCTTGTCTAAAATATTATGGGCATTTTCAAATAATTTATGTGACAAAAGGGTTAACTGCTGAGTCTAGACTGCCAGCTAACAAACCTGATTAGGGACATAAGCAGGGTGCCCAAAGGAGAAGATGAATAAAAAATTACTTATGTTTGGCAAGTGAAGGGGAACATCTGGACCTCAGAAGATCATGTGTTAACAACCAGACTGCGCAGCCAGCACAACATAGGATGCCTAAGAGGAATTGAATGTATTTGGAGAGGACTAAAGTGTGTCTGTGTGCTATTGGATAATTATGCTTAACATTTTATTTCAAGCTGCATAGAAACTTCTAGAAAATCTCTACGGATACCTTCCTTCCCCTATGGTGGTGGCAGGGAACATCTCATGACCATGAAATAAATCTTTTGTAATTCGAACCTTGTGTTCCTTTCCTCGTAGGTCTACAAATATCCCAAATCGCTTTTGAGACAATATATCAGATAACTTTTTGAAAGCCTATATTCTGTAACTTCTTTTCAGGCTACAATGACTATCATAGCTCCAACTGTAAGCAGTAATCCCTATTTGCAAGTAGATGGCACATTATCACAGCATATTTATAAACAAGATATACTTGAAACGTATGTCTCAGTCAGAAGTCTGAGATCATTCTCTACTACAAATTACCTATAGCTCAGTTTTATATGAGCTATAGGTTATAGTTCAAAGATAAGATACACTTTAACAGTGCTAGCAGTTACTAGTAGTTATGCTAAGTATACTTAATATCCTAAGTACTTAATGTCCTAAGTACTCATCTGTTTCTTAGAATTTTACAAGTGACACAATTCAAATACTGAGCTGAATGTAAACGGACCTTGCCTCCTTCTACACTGTGAAGTAAAATCAAGATTAACTTCATTAAAAACAGAACATTCAGGAATGCATAATCAAAGAGCTTACTCCCTATTACATTGTTTAACTCATACAACAGCTAGAAGATTTTAAAAGACTGCTGTTGCTTCTCAGTAACATCCATCACATTTCAGTTACACTAACTTAAAACACTGGGGTCTTTTTCTAAGTGGACACTAATCAATGTGTGCAAGAACAATTACAAAGGCTGTTTCATCAATTATTTGAAATAGAATTATAGAATCCTAGAATCATTAAGGTTGGAAAAAAAGATCTTGAAGATCATTGAATGCAACCATTAACACTGACAAGTCCACCATGTATATTTTACGGCAGAATTACCATAAATTTCAAAAATGCCACTACATTTGCTGGAGTCAAGGAAAACTTTGGTGCAATAGTGAATGTTTCCACCTTTACAGATGTTTTCCTACAACTTTCATGAGTATGATTATCCTTCAGTATATTTTTTTGACTTTGACTTAAACAGATTCTTTCAGATTTAGTTTTCACTAACATTCCACTAGCTGATCACATAAAAAGTCTCTCCATCATAGTTAAAGATGGTAATGATCTCACATCTTTTATCTCTACGCCTCCTAAAAAGGATTTGTATAACCCACCTAAAGCAGGATTATTCTTTCTTTCGGCAGTCATAATGAATACAGTCCCAGAGGTCTAGTTTGGACTAACACCTATTTTAAATTTTCCTTTTACTAAGGTCTTTCAATTTAATATTATTGAAGATATAGGAAATCATTTCCTTGTTGGACACCAATTAGGCCATTGAAACACCTTCACTGTACACCATATTTTTTGTTAACTCCAAGATGGTGTGCAGTGAAACTGAAAATTACCTGTGTCACAGACCACATAGAGCATCATTGGATAACTAACCTCCCTTTTCTTACAGTATCTCAATTTTTTTTCTGGTTCTAGGATATGCTATACTAAAATAAATGACAGATCTAAAATTATATATGTATACATCTATGATCCCATGGAAACATTGTACAATCAATATAACAGAAACATCTAATTAAGACAGAAAGTATTAAGACAATTCCAGCTTGGTGTTGAACACTTCACAGCTACTGTACTAAAAGCATGCCCATTATTCAGTTCATGATTTCCTGCATTCCATATAATTTGTTTCCACCTGATACTTTTAATGACCTAGTAGTTCAATATTTAATTATATTCTTCATGTAGACATGTGATATTATGACACCATAACCTTTTTAAAAATGGTTTTCAAAATGATTAATTAGGGATGGATGTTGCAATGTATTTCATAACCTCAGCCCTCTCTAAAGTTAATGGAAAGAAGTTGTTTAGCATCTTGTAGAAAGAAGCCCAAGGCAATGATTTCTTTGATAAATGAAGTAGTCAAAAAGACAATGAAGAGCACAGAAGAATAAACAGACCATTGACACTAGCTGCAAGAGAATACCCTTCATTTTACTATTCCTAAACAGCCACTGCACTTCAAAGAGCTCATATTTGGCTAACAAGGAAAAACAGCAAAACTGGTAAACATAAGTAAAAATATACATACACCTAAGTTAAATGGGATAAACTGGGTATAAGTTTGTAAGTGTGCTTTATTCCTCCTTAGTTTATTATTTCCTCATAAGATCAAAAAAGAATTATTACTATTCTAGCATAACTTAGACAAATTTCAAACTTCCTTTTGATAAGCTAAGCAAACAAAGCTCCAACCTGCCTGTTGTGAAACACTTTCTATGACCCTAAGAGCACATCAGGTTTATTTCTGTATTCACTACAGATTTTTGTGATCTACAATCCGTATTAAAATTTGGAAACAAGAACCAGATGAAGTTTTGTATCACCAAAGCCATTCACAGAAGCAAGATCGCTTCCCTCCTTTAGTTTTCTTCACTTTTATGTTCTGTTTGGTCTTCTGTTTGTTCCTTTTGAATTCATACATCCTTTAAGAGTCAGTTTCCTGGTGCTTCATGTTTAGACAGGTACCAAAGCATTTTTTACTACAAAACCAAGTCTCTTTGAGAAGGTTGAAAAGCTCCAGGCTGGTGTTTGTTAAAAGAAACAGAGTATAATAGAAGAATCCATACGGGTAATTGGCTCTCCTCTCTGTCATCATCAAAAAGCTTTCTGTGACTTCCATTATCCTGTCATTACTAGTTGCTTGTGCTTTCTTTGCTCCTGTTAAAAGTTAGCTCCACTAAAAAGGAGTGGATTCAACCAGGATGTTGAAAAAGAAGGGATGCATAGATTTTCTCTTGCCCCATGTGATGAAGAACACATGCAGCTCCAGATGGTGCTAACAGCAAAGATCATGGGGCTGTAGCTTTCCAAATCCCCCTGCCCACTCCACTAAATACGTACCTGCTTTAGCAGTTGGTACAAAGTAAATTATACAGTATTACACTGTAAATAATTTCCTTCTTATAAAAGTAAGCAACTAGGGAAGCTTGAGCAGATTCAGTGAGTCATCAACAATCACACAGATCACACATGATGCTGGATCAAAGACTGAGCCCAGTTCTGCTGAATACCCATGAGCAATTAATTACATTAGGTAATCTTAACACTTTGCACCATCAACAGCATTTCTGTGTTATTATAAGAGAGAATAAACACCGTAAATGAGATATTTCATCCTCATCTACTCATTTGTACAGAATTATTGAGAAAGACAACCTCTTCCTACTGTACAAGAACAAATTTCTTTCAACCTAACACATTTTTAAGGAATGTGTATGTATTCTAGAATGGAGTAGTTCAGCAGGTTCACTTCAGATTTTTTTTATAGGCCAACTGTTCTTAGAAGTTTAAGATACAAAAGAGCATCCCAATGCAGTCACTCTGCATGATAGGAGATAGCATCATAAAGCAGAAATTTGCTATTTCCACTTGGAAATTTAACTGCAAAATTCTTCCAGTAAATCAGTTTTATTGTAAAGGAAAATTACACATTGCTGGTTTATTGCCAACAACGTTGATGATCAAAAGGCTATTTTGCCTACTTCTACATTATTCTATAGAACAGAGAACTATAACTCCTTCATACACCAGTTTAATCTGTCTTCAAAATGATGACACTGATACTTACCACCTTTGCCCTTTCAGATCTGTGATTGTAAGAACCTGAAGCATTGCTACATCCTAATGGGATTCTGGCTGTTTCACAATGAAACTCCACATTTCAGAAATCACACCAGCTTGGATAAAAAGATTTCTGCGTTCAAAAGCGGTACTAAAAAAAACCAGCCAAAGCTGAAAACAGGATTTACCAAGTTTATAGCCATGGTTTTGTGAAGCACTTCAGGATCTGCTTACTTTTAGAGAATATTTCAATAACGTGCTTAGTGCCCAATGAATCAGGACCAATGTTTACATATATCCCCAAGGATAAGGAAAAAGAGACAAAGAATTTTTACACACCTTGTGATTTCTGTTTTTTTTTTTTTTTTTATTGACATACAGGGAAGCATTGTTACTGCTTTGTTAAAGTATGTGTTTGTTTGCCCTCTAACTTCTCTTGAACTTTAATGTTCAATATGTTCTATTCCATCACTGAGCAAAATCTTCCAATTTCATTTGTAATGGTTAACAAGTCACAGCCCCTTTATTTAGGAGATAATAAGTGTTTGGGGCAGGAGAGTTGGACAGGATCAGTTCTAGTAGAGTTGGGAATAGAGCCCAGATTCTCATTATGACAGACAAATGTTTTATTCTGTCAGTTTTACCACTAGTTCCCAAGATGAACATCTCAGAATTTTGTGTTTGGGATGGATAAAATGGAGCTATTCCAATGAATTAATTTCAAAAAGGTAATAAAATAAGGAATATAAATGCACACAGCAATCCAGATTCCTGATAGTATTGGGTGTTTAACACACAATTGAAAACAAGAGTAGTGCCAAAATGCTCTTAATTTTATCATTTCAAGAGAGATTTAGACTAAAACTTTGAAGTCTTGGGTTTATCCTATATCATTTTCCTTATTTAAAAAAAAAAAAAAAAAAAGCAGAACCAAAAAATCCTGGTTTAGGTTAGAAAGAATATATGCAGTGCAGGAGTCCAAATACTGTGGTTGTACCTGGTGAACTGCAAGCAGCCAGAACTGGAGCATTTTACTTCATAGAATGACTATACAAACCAGATGTTTGAGCTGAAATTCTGAAAAACCCAAATACAGGTTTTATAATTGGGCTCATAAACTGTGTAATTTAGGAAACTAAAATTTCTAGAAGACAAGCTGAGTTTAAAAACAATCACACCAAATAACATAAAACTAAGTAATCATATACAACAAATCCCAAACTTTCTTACACAAAGAGAAGTACTGCACTAGAGGCTGTAACCACAAATACAGTTGGAAATAGTTAACAAGAATAACAGCGAAGGAGAAAAAGTTGGCTGTAAGAGCCAACCACAGCATTTACCGTGCCAGACAGAAAATGCAGTTTGCTGTGAACACAGGCTATCTCTGGCAAGGTCTTTCTAGTAAAGATGTGAGGTATCAATCGTGTATAAAATAAGGTGTGAGTTTAAACAGATCTGTGTATAATTCTGGCTACCGTATTCAAAACAGAAAAAGTCTAAATGAAAGTGGCTTTTCACAGAGGAAAGACACTATTTTAAATCAAAGGAATAGAAATTGTATACTCTAAGTAAAGACAGAAAGAGCTTGGGAATTAGGTTAGTTGTGGTGGTGTCTCTATATACTCACAGAGATCAAACATCAGTAAGGAACCTTTTGAGACAAAGCATGCAAGAAAAAATCCGGGTGGCTATTAGTTAACACCTAAAGAAGAAATCATAAGCTGCTAACCATCAGGGAGGAGAGGTCTAGACCAGAATACATCTGCTGCCAAAGCTCCATCATAGGAACAAGAGAGGCACAGGGAAAAGGAAAAGATAACTCACCCGTTTGAAGATGGATGCCAATCATTTTATGAAACAGACTACATAGTGAGATAATCTACTGTAGATCATGCATTGATCACATGAGATCCTTTTCAGTCTTACATCTTAAAAAAAGATAGCCTTGTGACTAATGCACTAGCCAGAAAACTATGTTTTATCCCAAACTTTCTGTATAACATAGGTCAATGCAGAACACAAAGAACCTTATTTTCAAAACTTCTGAACACTTACAACCGTAGAAAAAGGAGAAGAAAGCACTCTGAAGTTTCTCATGTTACATAAGCACAGGCAAAACCTAGCAATTTTCTGTCTCTGCTTTAAGTCCTTATCTGTACTGCAGAAATAATAACTCGTTTCAGAGATGTGTTGTAAAGCATTGAAATTTGTTTGATTCTTAGCTATCACTGCAATTAATTTAAATTGAAAATGCTGTTCTTTAGCAGTGATAAACCTGTATGTGACCAAAAGAAAATTTTAAAGCAATTATTGCTAAGCAGGAAAGAAAATCCAAAGCAAAACACAGCCAGATGAGAGGCTAGGTGTCCTGACTTGACCTTGTAACCAGCAGCATGACAAGACCCCCACAAACAACACAGACCTCAGTAAGAGTTACAAGCCTTGACCTGTGTAAATTAACTAGTCACTTAAACACTCAAAGCAACAGGCCCAAGTATATACCTAGAAGAATCACTTGCTCTAAACTGACTTTTTTTCCTTTGAGCCTCTGTTTGAAAGCAAACAAACAATTCAGATTGCTATCTTAATTTCCCCATTGAGAGTTAAATTAGCAAATATTTGCTAGAGGATTCAGAGAGCTATGTACCTTCCATCTTGTTTACACCAACACCTAGGCCTGGGTATGCAATTTGTGAGGCTGTGCATTGTACCCCTCTACCCAGAGAATGTAAACATGATCCCCAGCTTCCGAGGGCTTAGAGAAACAGTAAGTTTTATTCCCATTGTTTATGCCAGCTTCTTCTTCAGATGATATCAGCATCCTTGTTTTCTGACTTTCAAGAGGGTAGGTTAAAGAGGGAAAATAGAAACAATGATAATTATTAAAAAAAAATAAGAAAACAAGAAGGATTCATACTGGGATGTTTCTCAGTTATATTCTACACGGGACTATTCTACCTATCATATATAAGGGGAGTTAGAGTAACACTGCTGTAACTTGGTAATATTCGGGGTGCTTGTATTCAGAAACAGCCTCCAAGCAGTTACACATTTGATAATTGCTCTGGAGGAAAGAAAAATAAACACCATATTTTCTGGTTTTACTACCTACTACTGACTGTACTCTCTCTTCAGACTTAGACTTTTCATCTTTTGTCCTCAGATACCTACATTTAAATTACAATTTTATATGTATTTAAATATCTATATAGAATTAATTGTATAATATGTAATACTCTATTATTTTGAAGCTAGTTGAAATATTCCTAATAATATAGAATTGTACTTCAGAAATAACACAGCTACTGTCAATCTACATGACCACAAAAAGCATCCTGACATGTAGACTAGTTCCTAATATGAGGGCATAGAAGGTGCCCAGCACCTTGCCCATCTGAGGAGGAACCAAGTCCACCCTCCCTATGGGTTGAAGCTGACAAAACCAGCTTGAAACAAATTCTCCCCTTCAAAATTTCCACTGAAAATGGAAATATTCTGCCAGATGTCTTTTTTATTTGGTAAACAGAAAACACATAACTCATAATTACAGTAGCAGAATATTAGCCAATAAAGAATGTAATACATATATATCTGTAAAAAGGTTTGAACCATGGAGATATGTACAAAATAAAAGATGTACTCTATTCAGTATACACGGTCCTACTATAAACCTGGAAAAAATAAACAACAGAGATGTGATTAGCTAAAGGAATCATCTTTTCTTTACTCATGAAAGCAGCTAAATAACTAGAAAAGTAACTGAAAAGATAGATTAAAAATGTTTCATTAGTTCAAACCAGGTCTTAACGGTAATCTAAAATGTTTCACACCTTTAATGAAAGACTTTATGTCAAACAGCACTGCCTGCCTCTGGCAATCTGCAAGTCAGCAGCAGTGAAAAAGGTGGTGAATAACCTGCTGTGTTCCCCAGCACTACAGCCAGCTGGCCACAGGTGCACTGCAACACCTCTGTGATGCTCTCATGCCTACCAAAAGCCTGCTCTCTCCACTAGTTTGGAATCTGTTGCAGCATAAAAGTCACACTGTTTACACTGTGCACATGTATACAAATTAAAATTCATACTCCTATATAGGCTTCTTAGAAAGTTATTTGTTGACCTTAGAGGAAACCTGTGTTATAGAGTCTCTTGCAGACCAGATATTATAATTAGTATCAATAGTGCTTCTGCATCCCCAGCTTAAAGCAATATTCTGACATACACCACTATTTCAAGAAAATCAGGACTGGACAGTCATTAAAAATAAACTATCAGAAAAACGCCAGTTTTCAACCTTTTTATATTTTGCTTTTTCAACATCTTGAAAGGCAAAGTCTGATTTTTTTCCTCCAGTTTTTGTCTGTTGGATTTTCCAATAAAACTCCACTTCTTTTACCTCTTCGTTTTCCTTTCTGTGTCCTATCACAAGAGCTTCCCCAGAGGTCTTCACCTCACCAGGAGAAAGGTGACCCATACTCTGATTTTACAGAGGAAAATAGGATCACAGGTCACACAGCAGGCAAGTGGTAGAGCTAGGAATAGAATCCACATTTCCTGAGCCACAGCCTACTACTTCATATGGACTCCTAATATATGATACATAGGGAAATGCTTTCAAGAAGAGCTACAAGGAAAATAATTTGAGACCCTTACACTCATAGGGAACGAAAAAAAAACATGCAAGAGGTAAAAACTCAAAGCTGACAGCAAATTAGACACAAGTAAGCAAGAATATGAGAGACAGATTGTCTCTGATTTCATACCGAAACCAATCTTAATAAGAAGAATGAATTATGAATCTTTTCAACTGCAGATAGGAAAATAAGAGGAGGTTGGAAATAGCAAAGATCATGACATTTTGTTTTAATGAATGGAATTGAACAACATGTAGCTGAAATGATTGCTAATCTGAAATCTAGGTATGAGGAATACTAAAACAACTGAGAATGCTTATACTAAAGGAATAATTAAAAGCAAGCATAACAACTATTTATAAAAATTATAAGCATGCTATGAAAGATGAAAATTATCAGCATGGCACAAAGAAGAATGTGTCTAGGTGTAAATGTATTAAATAAAATAAAGAATATTTAATTATTCATGTCAGAAACAGATTTCTAATGATCAGACCTCTTAGGCAGTGTAAGTCTCCCAAAGGGAAGAGTTGAGTTTCACTGCATGAGTCTTTTAGCATTAATAGTAGGAATATTAAAATGGTCTTTCAAAGCAACCTAATACATATATTCTACTTTTGCTGCCCTCTTAGGGAAATGAATGCTACAGTAGCATTAACATCTTCCTGCAGAATGCATCCTGCAGGTACAGCAATGGTGTTTTTTCTCTTCCCTAAGAGTATTAAATTACTTAGAGATCTAAAGTGTACAGTCTTTCACAGTGAAAGACAACAACATAATAGTGAATGGGAAGCAAAACCAAACCTGTCGTACTAGGGTTTTCTGCCTTAGTCACAGGCCCTTGGTATGTCTGTTTCTGGATGCTAAGGTGGCTTGGGGAAGCATCAGGATTTCGTTGTGGTAACACCACCTGCTTTTGGCAATGGAGAGTTGGAAATATAACTGACCTTTCCCAGCAGCCACCCTATGGCTTCCAGTTTCACTAAGATGACTCAGACTGTTGCCAGGCAGGCTTTTAGGACAAAAGCAGTAAGGGCACACCAGCTGAATGCTTGGCTCTATTTCTGGTTCTAATCTGTAAGTGGATGGCGCAGCTCCCCAAAAATTAAATAACAAATAAAAGGTAGATGATATCTTTTATGTGTATTTCAGGCACTCAAATATTTAAAATACTTTATGGCTCCATCTTCTTGCTTGTCATTTAATAAATATGTTCATGTGTGGGTTTCTAGCTCACCAATCTTTCAACAGACCAACTATGTAGCTTTCATGTTATCACAACGGATAATAAAATAACTCTACTTGAAACACTGGCTTATGGCAACTTTAAGCTCTGGAGATACAGTTATACTATTAATACTCAGCTAAGACCCTACAGAGGAATATTTAGTGATGAATGTACACAACACAAGCACCTGTAATGGAATCAGTGGAGCAAGATAAGGGAGCTACCTAGCCCTTCCCTATGTAGTGCATTGTTTAACATTCCCTGTTTGACTACAATATTATTCTTTCCTGCCATTTCGTTATCATTCTATGACATACCTATTTCTTTCGAAAACAAGTTACATCACAGTTTTAATAAGGACTCCTGTGGGTTTTGATGTGACAACAAATTTTCCAGTGTGAAACCTCAGCTTGGATCAGTGGATTAGCTATATCCTTGAATTACCTCTCCACTCAGTGAGGCTGAGGGTTCATAAAATGACTCCACAAAGAAGAACTCTCATTCGCTTACAGCACCAAGAGTCGCTGTGAGCCACCTTGTCTAGTCTTACTAAAGTCCATTTCAGAAAATAGTATTACCTCAATTAAATTGAGAGATTTAGGATTCTTTTTACTTTATTTCTTTGAATAGTAAGTAGATTTTCACTGCTATGGTAGTTGTACATTTGTGTCCCCTGTGCGGCATGAACATTCATATCCCATGTTATTCACCTTTGGCTACCCGGGCACAGACAGCCCCAAATCAATCTAAAACTCCTTTGGAAAGCTTCCCAGTGAATTTCATTCTCATCATTAAAATAAAGGAAAAATTTGGGCCTTCACAGTCATGTGGTGAAAGATTAATAGCAACTTCACCCCAGGATTACATATTAATTTTAATATAATGATCTATTTAAAATTTCCTCTTAATTGCCATGTATTTAATACATCTGTTGAAAGAAACAATCATTAGAATAATTATTTTGGGCATTCCATTAGTCATAAATTTTATTATTCAAGAATCATGAGATAGCATATTCACTTACAGAAGCTTATTAACTAAAATACTCCTTTTACCAAGCTGTTTCAAACTCATGGGCAGCTACCTAGAATGGAAATATTTATTGTAAGATATCATTTAATTATATGATGCAAGAAAGGCAAATATGGATGGCAGGTTGCCATGGAAGACTATTATTCCATTACTTGTTTAGCTAACACAGTTAAAGAGAATTATCAGTGTAACTCAAGGTACATGTATAGCTTCGCATTACTACCTGATGGTGTTCCAAACCCTAGATATCTATGTCATCCTAAGTACTTCTATGCATAGCATTCTGTTATTTCTGTTGTATCTTCCATTAAGCCCATCTTAACAACTCCAACAGTTTGATTTTACTTGCAGCTATCCATAGAAAAATCTAGTGATTAAGCAATCCTTTTTCCACAGTAGATTTTCTTACCTGTAGTAAGAACACCTATGCTTCTGTAGCTATTGCTATTGCCTATTCTTATTTTCAGCTCTTTTCTATTCTGGCTGCTATCATGAGATAAACTCAGATAGAACAGCTAAAAGGATTAATTCATGAGATACGCAGGCTTTTGCCAGAAGGCCACTGGGCTCTGCCTGTTCAATGACCTACAGTAAATAAGTTTGTCTTGGCTCAGGCTCCAGGGGACAAGCACTCTCACTGCAAAAAAAAAGAAAGCTACAATTCTTCTAGATTTGCCTCCTTACTTGTAGCATTCAGAAAGCATGAGTTTTTGAAAAACAGAAGCACCAAGCTAACTTAAGATAACATAAATACTGGAATGAACACTGCCAAGAAGTGACTATAAACCTGGTTGATAATCCATAAAATCATTTGATTCTATGGATCAAAATGTAGATTTACACGTGTAACAGTGACTCTAAAGGGTGATAAGCAGACAGCCTCCTCTCAAACTCCCATTCAAAACAAATCTATCTTCCCTTTCCTCCTTTCCCCTCCTCTCTCCTCCCTTCCCCTCCCTTCTCTTCTCCTCTCCTCTTTCCCCCTCCCCTCTCTTCTCCTCTCCTCCTTCCCCCTCCTCTCTCCTCCCCTCTCCTCCCCTCCCGTCTCCTCCCCTCTCCTCCCCTCTCGAGGATTTGCACCACTAAATTGTATGTCTAACATACCACAGACCTCTCAAATTCTTTCTAATTCATATAGCCTTAGTCTACTTACAGGCTGGATTACAGGACACAGCAGCAAAATTCTCCCCTCCCTCTGGAAACCTATCTCATTGCTACAATATTCCTGAATAAGTGCATTTGGTATTTCTTAATAAGAGCATGCTTTCTACTGTTAGTGACATATTAATACAAAGCAGATTTCACATTTTGATTATTTTCTCTTTAACATTTTTTTCTCAATATGAAGCTTATGCTATCTTGACAGGTATTTCTTTTTCACCTGTCCCAAACAGACTATTGAAAAAGTTTTGCAGGGACCCTCCCAATAGGCTTTCCATATAGGAATCTGCTGTTGAACAAGAGACATTTTACAAGGTGTGAAAAGGGCAGCCCTGAAAGAAAAAATCCCCCCCAAAAATTACTTTATATAACCATTTGTCTAAAAAACAGGACAGGGTAATAGGATATGTAAACAATGATCAGTGCAGAAATAGTCTTCCCCTCTTTTTGCATCTCAAAAGACAGCAGACAAATCAATTCCTTCAGTCATCATTGAACAAGTGTTCTGAATCTGTTTTGGATATGAAATCCCTGGAGAACATTGTCGTTTCTGTTCACTGACTGGAGACACTG
This sequence comes from Ara ararauna, assembly GCA_028858755.1. Classification (NCBI taxonomy): domain Eukaryota; kingdom Metazoa; phylum Chordata; class Aves; order Psittaciformes; family Psittacidae; genus Ara; species Ara ararauna. Next base: position 97,452,104 of record CM054379.1, read on the forward strand.
TGCTAGAAGCAAACAAATAGACTGCAATTCACAGTCAGAAGCAAAGCCAGCTAGTAAAATTCCATATATCCACGTTCTTCTGAAGGTGCAGGCCCTGAGGTTTCAGGATTTTTATGTTTTCTTTTTATGTTCAGCATTCCATACCCTCTCAATCCAAATAAGTAGTACTGATCTCTGAGAAAAAAGAACAAGATTACCTAATGTGACTGTAAATACCTATTCAACACTGAAAAAATAAATAGGCAGAGGTAGTTTTAGATTCTTTGCAGCTTTCTAGCTATTCTGTATGCCATTCTTTCAGAATTCTCAAATACCAGCATTTTTCACAATTGGCTGCTGACACAGTCTGTAAATCTCCTGCAGTGAGCAAGCAATACTTGTGCAATGGAAGCTGACAGCGAGAACAAAGGCCTGGCAAGGTCCTGTGTAGAGAGCCTCCTAAGCAACGGGAAGCGAAGAGCTATTCCAAGGCCCTGAAGGGCAACTGTGAGTGCATATAGCAATCTATAGGGCTCCCTCGTGACAAGGACAAACTCTGCAGTGAAAACTATCAAGTTTTACTCTCTATTTCTGGGACTGAAATCTGCAGCGCCGTTAATTCTGTCTTTGAAGCTAGAACTTAAACATGTAAACATGGGAACTCCAGGCGGCCAAGATGTAATCTATGGCCTGAACCTGTTTTCTCATTGATTAGATGCATATGAAAAATTGTGACTGAAGTTTATTGTTACATCACTACTAAGAGAATAATAGCTATGCCTATCACCAGAAGAAAAAGAAAATCTTTAAAATTATTGATATTTTAAAAGCTGGTAAGTTTTACACAGGGGAAAGACTTCTGTGTTCACAGAACAAGTTACTTTACTTGAAGAGGCTGACACCCACTGGAGTCGTGTTCAACCACCACCAGTAGTTTTTAAAACTTCCAAATACACACTCTAAGTTAGGTAACAGCATCAAAACACACAGTTGCAGATACAATGCTCACTGTCTTATCAATACGATGAAGCAAACATTCATTGTCCTCTATTTTTTCTGAGGACCCAATGCTAACTATAAAGCATTTTTGTCACTTCAAGTGCAAAGCAAAAAGATTTTAATTTCTCTTTTTGAATCTGTACGTTCAACATATTTGCCATGTAGGGATGCTGAGAAGGGACTCTTCATGAAGGACTGTAGTGACAGGACGAGGGGTAATGGGTTCAAACTTAAACAGGGGAAGTTTAGATTGGATATAAGGAAGAAATTCTTTACTGTAAGGGTGGTGAGGCACTGGAGTGGGTTGCCCAGGGAAGTTGTGAATGCTCCATCGCTGGCAGTGCTCAAGGCTGGACTGGACAGAGCCTTGGGTGGTATGGTTTAGTGTGAGGTGTCCCTGCTGATGGCAAGGGGGTCTGAACTAGATGATCTTAAGGTCCTTTCCAACCCTAACTATTCTATGATTCTATGATAAAAATTTCCACTGCATTTTTCAGCTGTTCAAAACTGTTATAGATCTCATAAGTTCAGGTCTACTCACAGAGTTTATGTTCTCCTGGCTGAAATTCTTTATTCTAGGAAGATTTTTTTTTCTTTTCTTTTTTTTTTTTTTTTTAATAAATATGTACTTCTGCTTTATTTCTGACTATGTTGCAAGTTTCAAGTTTTGAAGTTCTATGGCTTGAGCTTGGAGTCCGCAAGGGGTTTTATATTGGTTTGGTTTTGTCCGAGATGGCCTCTTTTCAGTTATGGTATGGAGATTTTAGTTCTTATACATTTTGTGTAGCTACAGCTTCAAGATAGACAAGACAATACAATCACATTACTGTTAAGTATTACCAATTGCAAAGTGATCATGACAGCTAATATATTTAAAATGAAATAAAGGTGACAAAAAAAATAGCTGATTAAGCAACTAGTGAGCTGAACAATTGAAGCTACCATAAAAATAGCACTTCTTTTGTTTATAAAAGTACAAAAGAACTATTACATTTTTATGCTTCTTGAAAATAAGCTCTGTCAGATGTATAGAAAAACTGTCCTATTAACTTAGAAACATACAGGAAACATGCAACAGTATGAGAAACTAATGTAGTGAAGTATCCATAGGAGAATAGAGAACCTTTCTCTTTGGCAGGAACAGAAACAGCTATAACTCTATCATTAGCTTTGAATAGTATTAAAATATGTAGGTTTAAATAACTGTAAACAAGTACTTCTTCCAAAAACTAAATAAGCTGAATCAAACTGTAACACCATCTGGGAACTGAAAGAAACTGTTCAAGTGAAAAACAGGTCAACGAAAGATCCTACAGAACCAGCCCCAAGAGGATCCTCAGACTTGGTACAGCTGTCCTTGGGTTTGACTTATCTAGTTCCAGCTTCTACTTTCCTTCTTCATGGCATGTCACTCACATTTGTTCCACAACAGCCTCATGTTTGCTCCCCAGCAACCTCAGTCTCCCCATCCTTCCATCCACAAAGCTGTGGAAAAAATTTGCTGCTAAATTTACCATTCTGCTTATGTTGACCTGTGTCTTTTTGTCTAAGCAGATGGTATCTCCTTCAAGACAGGAACTCTAACCTATTCTTTGCTTTGCAAAATACTCAGGTGCTGGAGGGATTTGAGTGAAGGAGGAAGGAGCCCTAACATGGTTTTGGTTTCTTAAAATAACATGCTGTGAGTACTCCTGCCTCAAGTTCTGGACACATAGCTGCTGCAATCCTGTTTATATTTAGGGTGTATCTCCATTGAATGCCTAATAGGAAACAGCAGCGTTCCTGATCAACCCTGAAGTACTACAGTAAAAAGCAGTTATAAATATGATTTCATACCAAATGGTACTCCAATTTCATGCTGTAAAATTATATCACAAGTAAAAGGAAATAAAATTACTCAAGCGTGTCTAGAAAATGTTTCTTTCCCTACTGATGGATTTCCTTGGGCTGACATGAATACTGATTTGACTGGAGTTCATGTATTGACTTTTTCAAACTGAAGTGAAGGAACATCATCACCACCAAGCAAGTGCATTGACACTTGCTTTCATTCAAGAATCCCAGAATGCCCAGCACTGGCATGAGATAGGCCATGATAATAAAATATTTTTCAAAGGGGCCAAACAGATGAACTCAAATTTTATTGGAAAGTTTACTGGAACAAGGCTGGTCCTCCTATAATGTCTCATGGAAGAATACTCCCTTACTGCGCGACGCCTTCCAGTTCACAGCTTCCAGCAAAGTCTATCATTAAACTTCAGCCAGCTAGGCTAAAGAAAACAATCCTGCTCACCACAGCTTTCATGGCTTCTCATTTCTTCCAATGGTCAGTTTTCCTTTCTGTGCCAACCACAGAGGGCAAAACCTCTCCAATTACATCAAAGATCTTCTGGCAGTAAGCTCCCTGACATTTCCTTCACAGGCTTTTGGCATACTATGATGGCTCTGTACACATACTATCCAACAAGTCTTCCAGGAATACTTACAGAGTAGATAAATAGTACTACAAACCCTTGTTAACTGGCTTGAAAAAACTGTGACAAAGAGATTTGGAGTTCCCAGTGACTCAGAGCCAAAATTAAAACAACCCTTTCCTCCAGATTAGACTAACTAGAATTAATGTCAAAGAAGATTCCAGTAAGGGAGGTTCAAAAACTACCCTACACTTCAGTATAATACATAAAATTTCATCACATCTCAGAAGAATTATGAATTTGGCTGTATTCAGCATAACTTTAGATTCCAAATTATTTAAGTGAAAACAGCTACTTTATTTTCAAGCATCTGTAACAAAATTATTTGACACAATTAAAAATCTTTATTCCTAATGTAAAAATATTTTAATGTTCTGGCAGTATCTTCCAGCATCATAAATCTTCTAGGCTATTTTACCAATGTCTTGAATTACTTCACCTTCCAAAAGATATTGTAATATTTAAACCCCAATATGACGGCATGCATGCAATACCACTAGGAAAAATCCAAGACTAGAAAGGGACAGAATGCTAAAACTGAATCCTGCTTTTAAAGACAAGCTCTAGAATACAGCAGCATCAAACCACTCACTCAGGATTTGCAGGTACTTCTGTGCCTGTTTCTGAGCTAAACTGCATCAAAGGCCTATTATTTAAGTAATACTGATAATTCACTATACACCTTTCTAAGAATAAAAATCAGTGTGTGGCGGCTTGGAAGAAGAAGTTGGCCTAGATATCAAGCTTTTTAGAGCACAATGTCAAACCTTTGTCCAGAACCAGCACCTGATTTCAGACACCACACAAACAGAGGACCAGCACATTTTACAGAAAATTTAATCAGTTTGTCACCAGACAGCATCCACTTTTCATGCATTGCAGGACTGAATCACAAGTGCCGGAACTGGCTAGAATTTAGAAGGTAAAAAATGGTAAAGCATTTAGAACAAGAATGGTAAAAAGCTATCTGAAAGAGAAAATAAGCTGTCTCACTTCCAGCTGTGCAATATCACACACTGATTTGGGACATGTGGGTTGTCAATAAGTAGATCAAATCATCTGAAAGAATGCCATGAAAGAATCCTGGAACTGAATTCCAAACTGGAATGAATGGGAGGGAAAGAACTCCAGATTTATCTCCATCTCTCACTGTTATTTCATAATCCAATTAAAATATTTTTGAATAAAATATTATATATATGAAACCATACAAATTTCTGGAACTTCTTTAATTTCAAAAGGAACAGGTATTTCTAGAAAAGGTGAAATTTTGTTTTTGCATTTAGGCAAAAACTTTAGGGCCTATCTGAGAACTGGCTATGGGATGATAGCTGGTTATAGCTCATGATACACAACATTTTACTGTCTCCCCTATTCACCAGAGTGGCTGTTGACTGCTGTCACTTAATATATATTTAAAACTATTCATAATTACTGAGGTAACTCAGCATCTGGAGAACATAGTATGGATTAAAGATCTGAGCCTACTCCATGGACAAATATGAGGATCTTTCCATGCCAAGCTTCTTAGCAGTAATATTTGATACCAATTTTTGCAAAAATCTAATGTTGGCCCTAATTACAATGTGACCCATGATGCATCTAATTCTGCTAAGATAATAACCTTATTCTTCTGACAGAAAACTTCTCTGGGGCTTTCTGACAATGCAGAAAACTGCTTTAAATAAAGAAGAACATATTTATTTAACCACTTCATGATTTGAAGAGTACAATTACATATTAGCTTTACTATCTAAAGGCAGCAAAGGAAATAGATTATTTAAGCGCAAGCCACACAGATGACCTTGATGCTGCAATCAGACAGAACATAAACTCACTGATGAAATGTGGAGATAGGTATTGCATTCAAGGGTGGCGCCTCTTCAGACTGCATTATTGTTACTATAATTTTTTAATAACTTGAAATATATCTTAGGCTATAGGAGGAATAAGTCCTTTTTTGACTTCATGAAATTCAGTCCCATTCCATAGTTAAAGAACTTGTTTTTAAATTTCCTTTCTGAATCCACATGGTTCCTGCAGCAAGGAAGACATTAATTTAGCAACAACCTACTTCAGCAAAATTTTTTGTCCATGAAATGATTGTGATTTTGCCCCAAAGATGATTTTGCTTTGTAATAATTTGCACTTCGAGATATTCAGATTGTATTGGTGGAAATACTAATTAACTGCTTTTTAAAGAGCCATCTGGGGTTTTGATTGAGATGGGTCACAATGTGAATTTAATATCATGAAAGGAATTGAACTACATAACTTTTTATTATTTCTGAGATGTTCTATGTTCCACTTCTCTATCTGGGACTTTTCTCTTTTTATTCTCATTGTTATTTAATATATGCCATCCTCCATGACGTTTTAAGAAACACCTGGACACACTGCAGGAAAAGTCTATTTCAAGGACATGTAGAAGCAATTCTAGAAAATTCAGCTACCTCTAATATAAACCAGGGAAATAATGCCCCTAGCATACCAAAGTCTCACGATATTAACATGAACCGCCATACAGTTTTAAGAAAACTCTGATAACAGCTCGCTCTAGAGATATACTCAGAAATTTAGCAATATAATTTTACACCTAAAGGTGAAAATATACAAATTTCATCAAATACCAGTAGACCAGCAGAGGTGGCCAAAAGGATGAGGCACAGGAGCTAATACACATTCCTACCTCTGTCTTCTTAAAGGACATACCCAAGATATATTCAAGAGAACTCTACTGTAGGAGCCTAAATTTTCATAAAAATACAATGAAAAAAGTTAAGTACCTTGAAAGTGTGATTCAGTTACTAAATTGGAATCTTAGAGCTAAACAGTGCAAATATTTCCCTCACAGAGCATTAAAACTAGAGAAAAGTCTCCTTATATATGGAGGCTGTATTGGAGAAATCAGCTCAGTCACTTGATGGAGTTGCCACTTTTTTTTCTCCTTGCATTTGGACATAACTCCATTCTGATGTTGAGATGGTCTGTCTGCAGAAATGCCCCAGATAACACAGCTGAGAGAAAGGCAGAAGAGGGAGAAGAAAACCAGATTCCATCTGGATTATAGCTGCCTGCTTCAAAACTCAGCTCTATCAATCAGGGCTGCAAAGGATCTGTCAGGTAAATCCACAAGGATAATTGTCAGGAAAATCTGATTTTGATTAAAATCTGTTTTTGATTAAAATCTCTTCACGTCCAGAAACTCTAGAGGCTTGGATCAGAACACTGAAACTGAACTCTGATTTTCCTATCTCAATCTCTTTTGTCTTTTTCCAACATTCTCTTTTTGTACTTTCTATATAAAATGAATCCATACATGCAATATGTATTGCATTGTCATTTTTAGAATAATTTTTCTAGGAACTGTAAGTTAAATGTTAGCTGCTTTTACATGGTTTAAATTTCAGATTGTTCATGAACCATAGAAAACTTAGAACTTTTAGAACTACTGAATTTTAAACAGGGATAAAGAAAGCCTGTTTTTAAAATACCACTTCTCTGGATAATCTGTTCAAGTGTCTCATCACACTCATTGTAAAATATTTCTTCTAAATCTAAAGTCTAAATCTACCCTCTTTTAGTTTAAAACTCTTGCGTCCTATCACAACAGGCACTATGAAAAAGGTCTTTCCCCATTTTTCTTATAAACCTCCTTTAAATACTGAAAGGACAATACAAGATCTCCCCAGAGCCTTCTCTTCTCCAGGCTCAACACCACCAATTCTGTCAGTGTTTCATCACAGAAGAGGTGCTCCAGCCCTCTGATCATCTTCTTGGCCCTCCCCTGGACTCACTCATGTAGGTCCATGTCTCTTCTGTGCTGAGGTCTCCAGAATTGAATGCAGTACTGGAGGTGGGATCTCACAAGGGCAGAGCAAAGGGAAGAATCACCTCCCTCAACCTGCTGGTCACCCTTCTTTTGATGCAACTCAGGGTGCAGTTGGTTTTCTGGGCTGCGAGCACACACTGCCAGATCATGTCCAGTTTTCATTCCCAAGTACCCCCAAGTCCTTCTCCTCAGAGCTGCTCTCAATCCCTTCATCCCACAGCCTGTATTGATACCAGGGGTTGCCCCAACCCAGGTGCAGAACCTTGTGCCTGGTCTTGTTGAACCTCATGAGGTTCACGTGGGGCTACTTCTCAAGCTTGTCCAGGTCTCTCTGAATGGCATCCTGTCCCTCTAGCATGTCAGCCACATGACTCATGGCACATGATGACCTTCATGTATCTACATTTCCACTCACAGGACTGACAATAATGAAAGAATATTCTGCAGCCCTACTTAGGATGTGTTTCACTGCTGGATACAAGGCTTACGGCAAGGACAATGAAAATATTTACTGTTAAATGTCTTTTTGCCTCCAGCACCCCACGCCAAGTTTTTAAAGGTATGATATGATCCACAATGTACACTTTCCAAATAAACATAACATTCACCATTTGGCCATGTGTCAGGATCACATAAAAACACTGTAAACTAAAGACTTTCTCACAGGCCACGGATGTATACAGCTGATTGGTGTCTTTTTCCATCACTGCTTAAGAAAAACTCCAGAACTCTGCAAAGATAAACTCTATGCTTGATAGAAAATTAACCCTTGAGGGTTGCTCTTAGCAATTCCTGTTCTCACTCAGGACTCATCATGATAATGAATGAATTCTTATATTCTTTGTGTTCAGTTTTTTATAACTGGGTCTACTGCTGTACAGTATTTTATTCAACATTTAAAAAGTAAATTCAATACAGTTATCCTAGACCATGAAATATAATGTTTTAACTACTAAATACAGCTCAGCTTATTGAGAAAGGATACACAAGTTTTCCCGCTTTCTGCAAATATATTTGAAAATTTAAAGAAGAAATCCAGAGAACATCCACTATCCATATAACTGGCATTAGTTTTTACAATGGGTCAGAAATGTTATAAGAAAAGTATTAAACACAAATGTATTTAAAATTAAAAGAGTAAAAAACAAAGGAAGGAAAAGTGACGAAAACATAAAGACTTTAATGAGCAAATAATATAATGCTGAACTGACTGATGAAGCAAATGGTCTTTTGGGATGTTTAAAATCCACTTGGCACATAAAAGTAAATGCTAAAAGAAAAAAAAGAAAGCTAGCATAATTGAAGCATTTTTTGTTGTATTTACGTCCAGAAACAGACTTGGAGACTTAAGTATAACTTGGTTCAAAAATATAAACATATAAACAGCCAGCAAAATAATGAGTTATTTCAGGGATGACTTGTTGCATGAACTAACTTGTCACAAGGTCAGGCAACAGCCATTGTAAGTACCAAAGAAATCACAAGTACAGACACATGAAAGTGGCAGAGGAGGTGTTGGACTAACTTAGCAGCAAAGACCAACTTTGTCAAGACATCAAGCAGTGCCCTTATGGCATCAAGGGTACTGATAGAGATGTGCATCATTATAAAGTCCCATTTAATTACATTTGCAAGTTGTCTGTGTCCCTCACTCTACCACACACTGAAATGTGTTTGTATTATATAAGCATGAATTTCTGTTAAATGAGAAGAACTTGCAAGTATCTGCTTGCAGTGTTTTAGCACCATCAAAGACAAGTAGTTCACCTTTCATTCAGTCAGGAACGTTTGTAATGGTTGGTGAAACACTGGAATGGTGAGAAGTGTCAGTAAATGCACATGCACCATTCTCAGTGGGAAATCTTTAGAAAAGTCAACAGCAAACATTTCCCATTGCAGCCTAACATTATCTGCACTATCTTAAACCTTCTAAAAAATCATCATTTGATTCCAATTACTGGGGACATTCAAGATAAAAGATTAGTTCAGCTCTACAGAAGCATCTCTGATAGCTGAATGGTCGTCAATGAAGATGTTACAGGCAACATGGAAAAAACACATTCTGAGAGGCACAAAGACTGTGCCATATATGGTGATTTCGACATTATCATCATCATCATCATTAACTGTGTCAATTTTCTTGAAAACACTTGGATATGTCATATATTTCAAAGTTTAATCATCAAAATACGCATTAAAGGCAGTGGGTTTTCTTTTTTTTAGGATAAGAAATAGTCCTAATAGTAGGAAACATCTAAATACAGTGGTACAAAACTGTTTTAAATGCCTGATTACATTTACAAAATAATTCTAATATGTTTGAATGTAACTTTATTATATAAATTATGCAATGATTAATTTGTCAAGTTAAATACAGATCTTTCCTCATCCTTCCAATCCCACTGAGACTAAGATTTCCAAACACAAATCTGAAGCAGAAGATATACCATTATTTCACAGAGCAAGAGCAAAGCTAGCCTGAATAAACCCCTGAAATCCACTGTGAATATCAAGTCCTTGGCATTAGCCATTTCACTCTACAGATCTACTCCTGCTTCACAACAGTACTTAATGATGAAGACAGCTAGAAACTCAGCTTATGTGTTTGGCTTCTACGAGGGAAAGGACAAAATCTTTCCAAGTTGCCCAATTATTTGGCTGGTTCCTGAAGATAAAACAAGAGTTCTAGTTCAAAACAGCATCAAACACCCTAAATTCAGAAGAATGTTGGTGTATTACCCTTTTCTATTGACAGGGGAAAATAACCTTCCAGAGCAACAACTGTCTCTATATTAAGGCCAGAATTTTAGTTAGGAGAGACACTGGATTCTTACAGCATCCAGGATTTTTCTCTTATTTCTCTGTTACTTTGATATGAAAAGGGATGTTGGTCACCAGAAATCATGTAAGTCTTTTTATACATTCAGTATGAAAACAGTAATACTTAATACATAGCAAGCCGGTAGGTCCAGCAAAAGCAGTCACAAGCTAGAGAAGTTGTGTGGCTGCCCCTTTGTCATGCCTACATGCACCATTCTAGGGTGCAAATGGGAAGAGACAGCAGATTTCAGCTCTCTTATTACTCATCTGTCCTGTAAACAATGAATGTGCTCCTGGAGGAGATCTCTGGGGATACAGGCTTTAGGAAAACATAAATCAGATCTGCTGTTTGGAAACTGTCAAAAGTACTATTCCATAGAGCCCTAAGACATCATTGACATACATTATTTTCTAGTTTGAAAATATTATTTCCATTTCCCACGTGCCATCTGAAAGACTGTAGAGTATTACTTCACCAGCTTCACTATAGCTAAATGAAGAAGAAAATGAGGGGCAATCTGCACTGAGAAGAAGAGAAAAATCTATATTAGGATATGCAGTTTTCTTTGGCATTTAGAATAGCTGTCATCTTCAACTGCGGATTTGTAAGCAGCTGAACTTTCTCTCTTCTGCAGTCTCACTAAATTGACTTTTACATACACTATCTTTTTTAATGAGTTAACCAGCCATTTTGCTCTAAGCAGTGAAGCTCTAGCTATCATGTAATTTCTTCTTTGCCAAAGTCCTCTCCAAAATACAATAGAATCAAAGAGAAGACAATATGTTCTGTATCCCTACGGCAATGAGAAAACACAATGCAGTAACTCTGTATGTAACTATGGCAGTGACTATGCACCTTGGAATAGTTCACCCACAGATTCCAACAAGGCATTGCGGTATGTTAGAGGGAAATAAATCCAGTTAAGATACAGGTTCTTAAGCAATTAGAATAATTGGCTAATTGGTGATCCTGAGCACCTTTGACAGCTGCAGAACAAATTATATGTTCAGATATGCCAAGCATGCCTGTAAAGCTGTTGTTACATGGACAGATACAGCTTGAAAAAACCTAGTGAAACAGGATTAAACCTCCAGGAAGGAAAACAGTTTCCAGAACTATCTTCCTTATATTAGGTAGTCTACAACAAAAATCAAGGAACTTTCTACTTCTTTGATGAAAGATTGTGCAGTGTTCAGATTTCCACTTTGTCAAACAATGGCTCCTGAAACAATATTGAGGCTTTCTGTTTAGAGGATGACAGAGCTAACCCTGCAGCTGATGCCTTGTAATGCACCATCACAGCAGCAATGCAGACGACTACTATGTGAGTTCTGAGTCTCAAAACATTCTGATCAGTTCACTGAGTCTGATTTAGACATGGTCAAAATAGTCATTTGGAGAATGTTAATAAGGCCAAATTGTAATTTGTGTATTTATGCAAGCAAGCGCTATTGTGTCATGCAAAATGGAAGGAGGAAATGAAGGCAGAAAAAGAGAAGTAGAGGACATCTATACAATTTTGAGCAGTTACAGCTAAGAAGCACTATCATAGCTGGGGGCAAGAAAAATCAAACACGTTCTAAATGCAATTAAATATTCCCCTACATCTCAAATTTGTCTGTGGCAGACTGCAGACTGCTGTGTATTGTTAAGTGCCTGCACTACCTCATCATAAAGAGCTGCAGCTGACAATAGCAGAACACTGATCTTTCAGCAGTCATTGTATAATGAGGATATAGCTCCTGTAAGAATAATCTTTTTACCCTGAAAACATCCAATGACACCACAATACATGTTACACACAGCCATACTTCCACAGGGGGATGCCATATGTCTTCCAGAGTAATCTGCAGCACAGTCACTTCCATTTGGTCTCTTAAAATATTCCACCTATTAAGCTGCACTGCTCTTGCACAGCTGTTCAGATGCTGCCTCATGCTGAGAAATGTTCTCCAAACACGCTGGTGCTGCACTGGCACATTATACAAATCAAACTCCTCCTGCCTATAGATAAAGTGCTGCACCTAGCCCATTTCACATGAATTACATCATTTGCCATCCACAATCTCTGTTATTTTTCACTGAATGTAGTCTAAGCATGAATTTACCACCAGGCACAGGTGCTTGATTCACTCTAATGAGCCCTGCCCCACACAGCACATGCTCCAGTATTATGAGACCTGTTCAAAAGACAACAGCTGCACAATATGTCTCTTTTTAGCTCCTAGATTATGGCTGAAACCCCCATTTAGTCATATACTTTCTGCTTCAGACAGACTGCGGCTCAGTTGCTTAAATATAAACACTATTATATCCTTCAGGTTCTTGGTAGCTGGATTACAACTCATATACTCTTTAACATGATATACCATACATGCATACTCTGACATTACAGCTTCTGTATTTGTATTCTGTATAAATAAATACAGCTTCTCTAGTGCCACTCCCAACCCTCAGAGACTCACAAAGCATTCTTCTCAGAGGTCTTTGTTTCACATATCCTGCTCTTTCCTGCGGCTTAGCTTGTAATCTATGACCAGATCTTATACGCAGTTTCTTATAGATGTTTGTGTTGAAAATTTTGTCTTGTTTTCTTCATTTTGGGGAATAAAAATATACAATACATTGTGCAACAGCAAATAGCAGGAAAGATTATTTTTTTCCATGTGAAAAATAATCAAAAAAGAATTATAACTTTTTCTAGTACTATAAAAACAAAAATAAAGGTAAGAAACCTGAGTGTAAAGTTGGTGATCCTGAAGAGAAAAAATTGCATATATGTTTGTATTTCTTCTTTTGTTGTGATTTACAAATAGTAAAAACAAGAACTGAAGAGAGCTGCACATGGAATTAAGCTGAAGCCATGCGTTTATTATCATTAAAACAGACATAAACATGAAACTTCATGTCTATTACAGAGAAAACGTAAGCCTATTAAAGGGCTTGTTTTCCATCTTGGATGGCTCATAGATAAAGTAATATCAAAAAAGTGTAAGTACAGGCATTTATAACTACTCGAGTCACAAAAATTTTTATCTATCACCATCTCTCTTCATTCCATATGTATGAAGATATTAATAAATTATTGGTCTAATTAAAAGCATGGAAAGAAAAATTTCAGTGTGTTTCTTTTAAGACAGGAACTTGCAGAACTAAAATTGCATTCTTTCAGAAGATCCTGTAAGTCAGATCTTGTCAGTATGACTGTTCTGTGACTTGTATGACATTAAGCAAATGATGGCTCTGTTTTTCCAAAAATACTTCTTTTCATAAGGTGATAATTATACTACTATTTATTATAATTACAGCCACTTGCTCAATATGAAGATTTCACAGGTATAAATTGTATAAATTGTTTAGATCTAGCATGCCACAGAAATTTTAATACCAGTATATTTTAGAACTAAGTTTTAATAACATGGAGAAAGGAGTTCATTTCTTGTTTAAAGAATATACAGATGAACTTCACTGAACTCTAGTTCAGCATTCAGTCTTGTATTATGAAACTAAAAGCTTTATGAAGAACCTCAGGGAACACTTCAGCTCCCTTCAGACATAATGCACTCCAGTAAGATCTGTGGTAATTTTTCCTTAGTTTCTGAAAGAGCCAGCCATCTGAATGCTTTTCTGTAAAAGTCAGGAAAATGTAATCCTCGCTGGACACAGAAAATTTTGCTTTCTCATTGATTGTGCCATTCTCACTTTCAATAAAAAGTTGAAAAAAGGATGATAAAACCTAATAGCTCACTCAAGTAAGGACAAGGTTAACAAACTTGGGGGTATCAAAGACAAAGGAAAAGCATGTTAATATTGCTGTATAATTTGAATTTAAAGTTAGATGAAGAAAAGCACTCCTCCTTATTTGGAGTTTTCCATTCTAAAGATGTTTCTGTTACCGTCAAGAAAAATTCCATTAGAAGTACATTCATGTAGTTTTCCATTGTCAACAAATAAACCAAAGTACCCTAAAGTAAACTGACTGGGCAAAAATAATAAATAAACCATTTCAAACAAAGGTTTTGTTCAAGTTTTGTCAAGAGTTTGCAGAAATCTCCAATATTAATAAGCCTATTAACATGCTTATCAGAGAGTATAATGATAGGTAAATTTTTTCAGATCTAATAAAGATATATGGAAAAAGATCTTGATAAAGCCAGATCTATAAATTTAGGTATTTGTTTATTCCTGTCATTATGTTTATTAATAAGATATAGAAGCATAGACCTTAGCAAGGGTGTAGGCCTCCGGTGTAAAGATGCTTTTATTAGTGCAATTCAATCCTTTTGTAAAAGGAAAAAGCACTAGTGGTATAACCACTCAGTTCTGCCATCACTGTGACCACAGTGGGGAGGAGCATACAAGGAAAGGAAGTGCATTTGCTTTAAGCATTCAATATAAATTACAGTTGAAGAACTTGTGTCTGGAGGCAAGGCCTTACAGTTCTTGTGATGTCTGCCTTCTATTAAACCAATCCAATATGCCTCATTTTTTCATTTAATCTCTGATTATAATACTTTCCTTTCATACCAAATTATTGAGCTTTGTTACACTGATAAGCCTACTCTGAATTGAACACATTTGCACTGAGACTCACTACAGTCAGAAGTCATCATCACTTCCTGTATCAAACACTCAGCCACTATACTTATGAATAAACATTTAGGACATAAATGAGCAAAGTACTAAAAAAAAACACGCATAATTCAAGGCCCACCTTGGTATAACAAACTCACATGCCTAAAAACAAACATTTGTTACAACACATGTTGAAGAGTTTTGCCTAAAAACCTCCCCTGCAGAAAAAAGAAATAAAATCCTCCACTCACTGAGCTGGGGAAAGACAGCCCAAGCTAGGCTAGAAAACTCCATGCTCTTGAAAAAAAAAGTGAAATTACATGATTTGTTAAATGGTGATCTTATTCAATATTCCTACTTTCAGGAGGTTTTTAATGTTGAAAAATCAATGTCTTGATTGATATTCCAATCAGCTTTCCTTTTCATCTCTAGGCAAATGGCATTAATATTGAACTGCTCTGTAGTAAGGTTTTGATCTATTAGCATGCTACATTGCTGTACAATTAGAGGTTTTTTCACTCTCTCCTTAATTTCATAACCTATTATATTCTAGACAGTTAAAAATGTCTAGTTTTCCAGATATGCAATTAACTTGTTCTTTTAAATGAGGGTCATGCACATTTCAAACTTGTATCATACCAATTATGTAATTTTTATTTTTATATTGCTATCTTACTGCATTTAAGAAGATGGAGAAAATTCAGAGCTGAGTCTAAAGGAAACAAGAACACTATCAATGACCTCTTTTTCTGACCTCTCTACTTTTTAATTTCATGTACTCCCTGGACTGAATTAGCCCTTGCTGTAACAACATGGAAGTAAAACAGCATTGCAGCTGGATGAAGTTGATAGACACAGCGTTTAAATCTTTCACCCCATGAGGACTAGGCACAAGATATAGCAAAAGGCAAATACCTATAACTGTTCTGTCTCAGATAGGTTTGTGGTGCTTTTGTGTAACTTAAGGAACCTTACAGCAGTCTAAATTATGTTGAATAGTGTCCGGAAAGAGATCTCAGATGTGAGATACCTTTTTGACTCTGCCATAAATGCAAGGGGGGGGGAGAAATTAGTTCAAAAGCATGAACCATAGAATGCTTTGGGTTGGAAGAAACCTTAAAGATCATCTAATTCCTGCCTCTCCTGCCATGGGCAGGCAAATGCAGCCTAGGGATTCTCTACACTGGAGCAATGCCTTACTGAACCACTATTTTAAAATATTCTATTAGGAAAATTGGCACAAATTTGGAGGCTTAATGACTCACTTGAAACTATTTATTGATAAGCAATGTGCATAACTCTCAGCTCTCTGAATATTATAGTGCAGTTCTCATACAGTACTCTCTAAACTGCACTTCATTAGCACCTCATTAGAATCATATTAAGTTCTTTCTGTAAAAAAAAAAAAAAAAACAAATAGCTCCTTTTTTTTTTTTCTTTATTCTTTGAAACCATACCTGCATAACTGTGAGGAAAAGGAGAGAAAAGCAAAAGCACTAACTCAGCTTTTTGGCAAGAATCCCATCTTAAGCAGGGTATGTTAGAGCAAGGTTGGTTATCTGATTAATTTCTTTAAATACTCTGGGGTATCAGATATGCAGACACTGCTGATACTGCCCCAAATTAATCTGATTTTGTATAATTTTTGTGGAGTGTGTCCTCTTGTGACAAGCTAAAGTGTGTCAGCGTAATGAAAACACTAAAGCACACACAAATGCTGCATGCTCTCTTCACAATAAAAGAGGAAATAAATTTTTAAAGAATGAATGAAAGATCAGTTCAAAAAAAAGAGGACAGCCCTGCCATGTTTTGCATTGAGGTCATCAATGTATTTTTCTCTTCAGGTATACTTATATTCTTACTAAGGAAGCTATCACTGCAAAATTAAATCTTTGACAATACATTTTTTTTAATTTACTGATTATTCGCAGCAGCAGAATATTTTGTCACTTCTCATCATTTAATACCCTTATTTTTATACAAATAAAGGGCTCTTGGGAATGAAAGAAATGCTTGAAATGCTTTATTTTTGATGGATCTTTATGGACACACGGGTATTAGAACCACTGCTTCAACTAAAGGCTAACTTATTGATGTCAGTATTTGAAAAGAAATCTACTTTTCTTTTTTTTTTTTTTTCCCTGCAGTATGGTGCTGAATCTAGCTTTACTTAGTCCTTTATGAAATCAGATTTGGAGAACATATTGGTGGTTTTTTTCTCTCAGGTAGCTTTTAAACCCAAGGGCTAAACTTTCAACTGAAGTGGAAGAAAATAGGAGCATTGGTACAACCTGTCATTATTGTGCCATTAGTGGGAGAAGGTTAGAATGAGACTAAGATCATGATTTGCTAATGCCATCACTTATCTACTTACTGTAAGTCAAAGACAGCAAAGTTTATTTACCTTAGCCCAAGCACAAAGAAATTATCAGTGCTCAATTTATTAGACCGCCTAACTGTATCCATATGGTTTGATTGAAAGCAATGGCACAAAAAAAACCTTGGTTCAGATCTGTAACTTTCTATTTCAATTGACCTGTTACACCATAGATTAAGTTGAAGAATAATTAAATGCATGGCCAGCATTGTTCAATATCACCATGGACTACTAGTACTGTTTTTCTTAGTTTCAAAACAGACATTCTAGTATTTTCAAATTACTAACTTCTTTTCTTATCTGAGTTTTTTGGCCATCCAAATTCAAATATCTCAAAGGGTTTAGAGATCAAGGGACTGTCTAGCTGTTGAAGCATCAAGGTTATTTACAGAGGATCAGGTTAGGTACCTAAATGTTGAACATATAAAGCAGGGGAAATTACTCCTCCTCTCTTTTTGTCCTTAGGTAAAAGTTCTTATTAATAATTTCCCAGTTAATCTTGTCTTCTTTCCTCTCTCCTTCAGTCCACTGCTTTTGTATTTTTCACCCATTCTTGGTTATGTTACTCCTTAGACTGCCTGTTAACAGTTGGAATTACCTCCTAGGAAACATACAATATTCCACTTATTTTCCTCCTTCAATCTCTCTGAACAAAGCTGTATTCAAGTATTTCAAATTATTCCAGTTCTAAAGTCCAAATACAACACAGAAAGTTTGAAGACTGCTTGGGAACCAGGAAAGGGAGTTAGTTTATGGCAGTATAGGGGAAACAATTGCTCCAATAGTTAATGAAGCCCCACAGTTAATAATGTAAGGGGGTCTAGATTAAACATGAGCAATAGTAATCCAAGTTAAATAGCTTGGATTCCCTATAAATTACGGAAGAGTGTTAATGCTGGACAGAAGTCATTCTCATTCCTCACATGCTGAGCACAAGGTGGTGTGATATCAGGCTTAGAGAGAAAAACAAAAAAGAAAATAAAGGACAGAAAATAGAAGTCAGAAATAGGTGAAGCTGCAAAAGAAGAGAAATGAGAGAGGAAAGAGAATAGAAAAGCAGATAAAAGCTGAGATTTTATTTCACACATCAAAATAATGGATCATGACAGGTAAATTTATTTGCATTTGATAGACTATGTGCTCTCCAAGCATCTGATACACAGATAGTACCCTTCTAGTAATCTGGCACTGTGCCTCATCTGCAGCACCTACTGTATCCTGAATCAGCTGAATGCCACAGCTCTGTCACAAATACAGATCCCTTCTCAGATTAAGCTCAAAGAATGCACCGTTCAGTTCCCTCCTTGGTCCCTTATGCATTTTTATTGCCATTAAAAAGAAGTCTGCATGTGCAGCTGGGAAGGAGCCATAGCCTTCTTCAACAGATGTTTCAATCCAGACAACAGAGCGTGGCTCTTTCAAATGATAAATGCAGCTCTTAAGAGCAATACTGTATAGCAACATACAAGTACTGTACAGATAATGAAAAAAACCCATCTCCTCTATGCTGCCCTGCACCTCCTGATGGTGACGAATCTGAAGTGCCAAGGGGCAAATAAAAAATTATTCCTGTCAGGTCTTGACCTGGCTCTACCAAACACCAGCATAGCTTATTATATGGCTGACCAAGGAGAAAAAGGTCTTAAGAAAACAGTAATACAAAACCAGTCCCTCATCTTAAATGATTATTAACATTTTTAAGCAAGTTATTGGGGAAAATTTCTGTATTGGTTCTTTTTTACATTCAGATCCTCTTTCTGTAACAAAGTTGAACACGCATTTATGTCAGAAGGTAACCTCTGATTGGCAAATCATTAAAGAACACGTTCCCTTCAAATTTTAGCCAGTTTAATTCAACAATATATTTAAATATATTATGTAGGACAACAGTTACTTGGAGTGCCTATCTTCATCTCCCTCTGCTCACACTGTTCTTTCCCATTCTTCTTTTCTCTTTTTAGGTAAATGGAAAGTGGCCCTCCAGTGAATGTTCTCTGGGTTATTTTACATCAGTCCTGACTTACACTTTGCTTGTACCAGCAAAATAATAAGCGAATTTAAAAAAGGCTTTTGTATGCTCAGTGAACCGTAACTCTATACACCAGAATTTATGCCTAGTATAAACATGCATTACTTGCTTTTCCCACCCTGCCAAGCACAAACATTTGAAATGATTGAGTAAAAGTTCGCTTTTAAATATCCCTCATGTCTAAATTTACCAAAAATTTTGTTGCTAACTTTTATTTAGTTGTTTCATTTTGTACTTCATGTGCAATCTAGATACACAGGCCAAAATTACTTTACTACTCAAACGCTCATACTTACTAGCCATTTGTATGCTCTGTTCAGGTTTTGGGGGCACTGGATGTATGGACACTGATGTATGAGATAATAATTCAGTTTAAAATCACTCTAGGTTTGCTTTTGCTTTTTGCAAAGCTTTCCTGTCACAACAATGTTATTGGCAGGGCATGCCCTTTAACATTTAACCATTAAGTAACAAGAGGCCTTATATCAGAATCTACTTACGTATTCCAATACGCTTGAGAGTCCTTCTATTCATCCAAAGGCTGTAGATTGGCTTTATGGGTACTGTTGCTGCTTCATTTGCTAGGGTTATATATTTTAGAGAAAGAATATCAGTATATTTTAGAGAAAGAAGATTTAAGTTTGCAGTGATTTATTTAAAATATACTAACATTCTGCTTTTCCACATCAATTTGTGTCTACTTTCTTGGTCTTTTACATTTTTAACCAAGGCTGGTCAGTATTTTTAATGTGCACTTTCCCTTCCCTACACAGTTCACTGGAAGCCAAAATAAAAGTCTGACCTAAGTTTTCAACTTTATGACCATTTGTGTATCCAGTCACAAAACTTCCCCTCTGGACTAGGCAGACAGTAACACACCATCTACATTTACGGTTCATCATATATAAGGCTTCTAAGGAGGGAAGCATTTAGTGGGAAGCACAAAGGCAACTGCATCCCAGCAAAACACTGCCCACTTAGCAGCGGTTCTCATGCACTATCAGGTCAGGCATCCGCCCAGCCCTTCTTTTCCGCCGCTGCAATCACATCACAACTGCTTCTCCCCATGCTCCCTGCTCCTGTATCAACAGTGGCAGAAGGCAAACCCTCCTCAGGTTGCCTGTTTACCTCATGCCCAGTCCCGTGCTAGAGGAAACACTTCTGCAGTCATTCATGTCCCTAGCCCTCGTTTCGTTCTTCCTTTAACCCCAAACAAACAAACAGCACGAGTGCGGGAGCGGAGAGAAAACAAACGACGAGTGCAAACGAAGCGGCGGCACTGGCGGCTGCCGCCCTCCCCTCAGCGACACGGGGCGGGGGGGGGAGCGACGGAGCCCGGAGGTCTGACGGCCGTCTGAGGGAGAGTCGCTGGGCGGGGGAGAAGCCGCGTCCATCCTCCGGAGTGAAGCGGGGGCCGCCCGGCGCCGCCCGGCCCCTGCGGGTCACACTGCGGCTGCACGCGGGCCAGCAGCGCGGTGCGCGCTCCCGTGTCCACCGGCAGGCCGGTAGGCACCGGTTAGTCTGTGTAAGGGGGTAAAATGATCGGCTTCCCCCGGTAAAGGGCCCTGAGAGACGGGCTGAATAAAACTAACAGGGCAGTGACACAACATCATGGAATCACAGAATAGTTTGGGCTGGAAGGGACCTTCAAAAGTCATCTAGTCCAACCCCCATGCGCTGAGCAGGAACATCCCCAACTAGACCAGATTGCCCAGAATCACATCCTCCCTGGCCTTGGATGTCTCCAGGGGTGGTGGATCCACCACCTCTCTGGGCAACCTGTGCCAGTGTTTTACCACCCTCAGTGTAAAGAATTTAATTTTTACATCCAGCCTTAATCTCCCCTCTTTTAGTTTAAAACCATCACTCCTTGTCCTGTCAGAACAGCCCCTGCTATAAAGTCCCCATCTTTCTCACAGGCCCCTATTAAGAGCTGAAAGGCTGCAATAAGGTCTCCCCAGAGCCTTCTCTTCTCCAGGCTGAAATATAAATGATTTTAAAAATTCTTTGACTATAGCACTCTGTGTTGCAACTCTCTGTGCTGTCAGGAGTCTAAGGGAGCTGTATCAGATCACCTTGAAGCTGGGTTCATTTTTTTGCAGTTTCAGGTATGTGCAGCTGAGGGAAGCCAACCTCTCCTGCAAGGTCCGCTATAAAAAAGCAGCATTATGACCTGTGCCTTTTCCTGTGTGAACGTGAAAGTAAAACCATGCTTCTAGTTGTGGACCTATCTGTGCCTGTAGATGGGGGCAATGAAGGGTAAAGCTGTACCTCAGAGGTCTGCAGATATCACACGATAGTACTCGCTTGCCTCAGAAGGTTGTTGACAGGTTATGTTCATTAATTTTTGTGTGAGTCACACTGTTACTAAATTGATAGAGCTGCATAAAAGCCTACCAGTGAACAAAAATAAATAAGAACACTTCTTCTCCCTAACTCACCATCTGCCACAAGCTTATGATACCTTCAAATTTCCTCAGGTAGTTAAGGCATATTTCTATTTCTATAGACTAGCCTCACTGTTTCCATGAAATTTCCTCAAAAAGTGCAAGCACTTAACATTCCATTAATACAGCACTGGGGATCCATCCTGGTTTTGGTCCAGTTACCCAATTCTATGGGGTTTTCTAATTGCAATTAAAAAAATCATTAATTTCATTGCTCCATGGACATGCTAACAAAATTTAATCAGATACAAATACCAGTAATACTGGTAGGTAGGTATTTTCTGAATTGGTACAGAGCATGAAGAGCATAAATACATAAATAAGACCAAACCCAGGGCTAATTCCTACAGAGACCGAGAGCAGGTCTCCCAGGAGCAGCAGAAGAACAAGGTAAGCCAGTATGTTACTTCTCAGCAGTGCTTCTCCATTCTCTAGACACTTTCAGCTCAGACACTACATCTGTGTTTGTAGTAGCCATTAATAGATTTCTCATCCACGAACTTGACCTAACCTGCTATAAAGCCACATAGATTGTTAGCACCAAAGTAATCTCTAACTCAAGAGCTCAGCTACCTGCTGCACAAAAAGTCACCTTTTCTGTTTGGAAACAGATTCTGTATGCTTCTTTTCATGTCCTTCATTTTTATCCACAAGTGGTACATACTTACATAATGTTTCCATGCTGCTCATGATTTTACAGTGGTATTATTTAGTAATTTCCAATATGTAGCTCTTCCATATGTTGTTCTTTCTTGTTGCCCTTCAGATCTCTGGTATTCCATCCTTTCTGAGATCGAGGAAAGAAGGGAATGCCTTGCAGTATTAGAGATGCAAACATACCATGGATGTACACAATGTCAGAGACACTAAAAATGTCAGTTTATTAAAATTTCCTAGTTTTTTATTTGCTCTTTTGATTGATTTCGGGAACTAAAACAGCACTGATAAGATACTGTCTTGGAACCCTCTATCATAATAATAGAATCATAGAATCACAGAATAGTTTGGGTTGGAAGAAGCCTTCAAAGGCCATCTAGTTAAACCCCAAGTTATAAAAGTGATAATCCCTAGATATTGTTCCTGAAAGGCAAAGTTTAACTCAGAGCCCATCACTTTATATGTGAAACTAGAAACTTTTGAATCAATTTGTATGTATTTCCATTGAATTTTAAGTGATGTACCTATTGACTAGTCATAGCAGCTGCAAGGAAATTAAGCTAACTACATTTCCTAAACACAGATACCTAACTTAATATAAAAACAATCTGTAGCAACAGCAGCAGAAAAGGTGGTGCCATATTTTCTTACTTCCGAAATGCTGATTTAGGTTTTACATTCTAAATGCAGTAACACCCTGTCACTGAGGTGCTTTGCCCAGGCTGACTACTCTGCCTGACACAAAAGGGATAACCGGTGTCCTGACTGTGATTTCTTAACTGAGCTATTTTATTTGTAGTTACAGGAATAATTGTGTCATGCATGCCTTTAATGATAAAAAAAAAAACCAACCAAAAACACAAACGAGACTTCACTTATGCACAGCAAATACTGGACTTGCACTTGGAGACTGTGGAATTTTTATATAACCGCATGAACCCACTATCAGTAGAGTACAAAAATAAAAACAAAACTTTTACAGATTTTCATTCCATTTGAATGCACATAAAGCACACCTGGAAGGCCTAGATTCCCCAAGCTTGCCTAGCTGGAACATGTGAAAGAAACATTAAAAGAGATAAGGCCCAATAACTGCATAGTATAGTGTTTGAGAAATACAGTTGGTGAGTTGACCAATAAAAAACTAAATAAAACAAATTAAAAGCTTCAAAAGAAATGTGAATTCCCAGCTGTCTGTAACATCTTGTTAATTAAATTTGTTCTGACATTAATGAATAGGTTGAATCACTTTTCTGTCATATTAACCAACATTTTAAATTGGTTTTATTTAAATATTTAATCAGTTGGATATAAGTAGGATTGCTTGAGGATTATGCAAGTTTGCATGAATCAAATACTTAGTGTTTTCACATTTTAGCTTTCATTCTTTCTTCCTTTACAATGAATTCATAATACGTTTGGTCCAGACCTAATTTATTTCACCTTTTTTCATTATAGTCTTTTCAGCTATGATGTTCTCTAGTTTCAAAATGGGCAGTCCATTTTGCAGCTGTTTCCCTTTTTAGCAGAGCCAGTTACAGTAAATGGGACAGCTAAACTTTTAGAATTATAATCATTTTAAGCCAAATGTTTTCTTCCAATTCTACCACATCAGCAGAGAATTTGGACCCAAAACATTTGCAGCATTTGGGTACACAAAATGAAGGAAATACTTAGGCTTGACGAGTTGCTGAAACAGATCTACAAATTGTTATCTGTTACTCCATTCTTAAGAAGTTATTACTTGTTGTGTAGATTTCCTCCATATATAAAATGTTTTCATATTAAAAAAAAAAAAGAAAAAACTATAGAAAATATTTAACATTATTAAAAAATTATGTTTTTTCACTTTCTAGAAATGCTATACAGTGAAATAGAAAGTTAAATAGATAAACCAAGATTGCCATTGCTTTATGGCCCTTTTTGCCATACCTAACCCCATCTGAAGTTATCATCCTAAGAATAGTTCAGATTAATGTGGCAACCTGTATGGCCAAATAATTTACTACTTCTGAAGTACTGCTGAGCTGCCATTCAAGTCAAGTTTAGACTAGACTTGGGATTAGTTAGAAAGATGATAAAGTTTCAGTTTAGGTGAACAAAGACAACAAAGATGAGGGCTGATACCCACTTAAGTAACTTTTCATGGATATTTCTGGAGCAGATAGGGGATACTAGACTACAGCTGGATGGTAGGTTAGCAGCTGGTTAGCAGCTGGAACTTGATTAACTGGCAGTGAAGGGCAAAACTGTTGTTTCATCTTACAGTACTTGTAAGGCAAGATGTAGACTGCAGAATTACAGAGATATGGCTCATGAATTGTCAAAGTTAGGACTGGGTTCATTTAGGCCTCAGTTTTCATGAACGCATCTGCTTATACACCGACTGAGAGGACCATTATTTACTTATTCTACAACCTACCTGCCCTCATCACAGTACTCTGGTATTTTTCAAAATCCATCAGAAGAGCAAGCCTTTTGGTCCCTACTGGTGTGAGCATCAACACAAACCCTATGCCACAACTAAGTCTATATGCTGATGCAGCCTGCAACTAAACATAAAAAATATTGTCTGGTTTTTGCTAATCCTTTTCCTACTTGAGGATTTTGCATGAACTGTTAATCAACCTAAAGCTTCACTCCTACTTCCATCCACAACTGAACTCTTTAACATGAGACCCAACTGTAAAACAGTCCTCACATTTGGTTTGTACCTTACCGTGCTATACATTGGTAGAGATTTTAGCCATTCTGTCACTGGTCCTAAACTTACCCATCTAGGTCTTGCTCGATCTTGGAACAAAATGCAAGTCTTAGCACAAACTTCAGACAAAATGTTTCCCTTAACCAAAATCCAGCAGTAGGTAGCTGCCCCAGGGTGCTGGTACATTGCTGGCAGCAGCTGATAATCTAGCTCAGTGAGTCTTGACGAAACCTGTAGCAACTATTAGCAGTTGCATTAAGCACATCCCTGGCTGCACAAGTAGCATGGACATCCACACCTGTCTAATCAATTACTACCTGCTAGTTTCTCAGTACCATGCTTTTGCTCTGGAGGATCTGGTAGGCTTTTCAGTCTAACACTTACTCTACCTTATTTGGTATGGCCTGTCATAGACATAGTGTTACATCAGAACAGAAAGCATTTGTCTATGCAGTCACTGTGCCATTTCTCATTGTTTTCCTAAGTATCTTGCAGGATTTAATGACTAGCCTTAGCCTTATCCTCAGAATTAATCAGAAAGCAGTCGTCTTGCTGGCTTCAGCATCTTTATGTCTTGCAGTATTCAGCCATAATCATAGATTCTTCAGTGCCCGCTGTTTTAAACCCTGACCCTTAGCCTTGGATGTAGACCTCCTGTATGCCTGTCCTCCATAGACATAGAATTACTACTACTGGATAACCACCATCCTTTTAAAGAACATTAACCTTTAATTATTTGTTCAGCTCATGCTGTAAGAAGCATGTGCTCTTTAGGTTGTCTTACAGCTGAAATTCAGGCTAGAGTAAAGTGCTGTCATCAGACTAAATTGCTGTCATCCTGAATACTACAGCATCTAACTAGGATATATTTTTACAGTGTACAGGGCCGTTCAAGGCAGTACCACATAGAAATGCTAGATCTGGGTGAAGTACCAGTCTTAAAGTCCGCATCTTCAAGCCATAAAAGAGTTATTTCTTCATTATTTGGGTACCTAAATCTAAGGTGAATCCAAGGACATAACTGTGAAGCTATGATCTCACTTCCAGAAATAAGTACTGTTAGATCACTTGTGTAGAAATGGGTCTCCAGAAGGCAGCAGCAAAATAAGACAGTGATAAGACTCTGGTTCCATAGTAGCTGAGTAGCAACAGCTAAATTCTTTTCTGACTGTATGGCAGATCACCACAGCACGCCATCTACCTATGTGGATTACTGCAGTGGAGAGAACCAAGATACACCAGCGAAACAGCTCCATTTTTTAAAACTAGTTGAAGAATCGCTTGAAAAACACAGTGTATATGGTGTGGCAAATGAGTGCTTAGGGTTAGAAGAGTTAATGAAAGGATGGACACCTGAGCTCCAGTCCCTTTTTTAGACTGTTTGCGCATTTTATTCTACTGCTTTTTCATATATAGTCTTGGGACAAAAACCAGGACTCAGATTTTCCCCTCATCAAGAAAAGTGTGAGGTTTGAGTGACACATGCAGTTTACTTCCTCCTACACTTAAAAGAAGCTGGTGCACATCTTTATTTACTAAAAGCATTGATATTGATAGTTCTTGAAAATTGTTGTCGTATAAGCTGTAACTCCCGCAGTCTCTCTCTCTCACTCACTTCCCCCTCTTTCTTCCCCCCACTCCCAGAGGGATGGGAAGGAGAATCGAAAAGAATGCAACTCCCACAGGTTGAGATAAGAACAGTTTAGTAACTAAAGTATAACACAAATCACTACTGCTACCACCAATAATAATAATGACAAGGCAAATACAAGGGAAGAATACAATTCTCACCACCTAATACCAAGCCCGACCATGGAGTGCATCCCCCCCCCCCTTCCGAGTCTATGCTCTCTTCTCTTCCAATCCTGGGCATGATGTGCTGTGGTATGGAATAACCTCTTTGGTCAGTTTGGGTCAGGTGTCCTGTCTCTGCTTCCTCCCAGCTCCCCTCCTCCCTGGCAGAACATGAAACTCAGAAAGTCCTTGGCCAGACCAAAACATCACTAAGCAGTAACCGAAGCACTGGCATTATCAGCGCTGTTCCCAGGCCCAAAATCAAAAACACAGCGCTGCACCAGCTACCAAGGAGGAGAAAAATGACTGCTGCTGCTGAACCCATGACAAAAATATGGGTAGATTTTCAATGAAATGCACCATGCAGAATTGGTCTAATAGGCTAATTAGCTGTCATACTTGTTCCCAAAAGAATATATCTTTGTGTTATATATAGGAAATACAGAATATAGTGTAGATGAGTGATGTCTCCAGTCAAAAACAGCATCCAGTTCACAACTAGGCTTTTAGTTAAGTGCAAGCAGTTAATTTATGTAAGTTAGCTAGGAAAATTCTAGTAAGAGTGGGGAGGAGGATGGGATCCAAAGTGAATGACAAGCCTCTCTGAGGCCAGTGGATGGCAAGAGCACTTTCTGGCTCAGCTGGAGCAATCCAGTCCCATTCTGTAGTAAGTAAATGGGGCTGCATCACCAGCACAGAGAAGAACTACCTATGTCAGCAGTTGTAGTGATTGCCATTGCAGGGGTCCTGGTTCACCTATTGCAGCCTGTGCAGGAGAAGCAATTGCAAGAGGGAGGAACTGAGAGCATAACCAAGACACAGGTTGTAGAGATCAGGGACAAGCAATTTGTGGATTTTGAAAGAAAGCAGTTGCACACTGTGTTTAAAGAAACATGACTTTCTGTAAGTAAACAAGATTAGACCAAAGTCTATGCCAAGCTTTAGAGTCTGCTTTTTAATTCTAGTGGAACAACTGAAGTCGATAGGTTTGAATCATATGATAAAAGCAGGTACCATATGCAAGTATTTTCCAGATTTATGATCTCTACTGTTTAAATGAGAAGCCATTAGTCAAAAATTAGTCAAAGCACAGAAAGAAAGGAAAAAAAAAAAAGAAGTGACTTGCCGGCATTCCTCCATTTCTTGTCCATCAATAGCAACACTGAAGAGTGTGGCCTAGATACTATAAACGTTATACTCAGGCTTAGTTTTATGCACACGAGTCACACTGAAGACAATGGAATTTTGTTTGAGTAGTTCTTGTGCTATATAAGAGACCAATGTGTAAAAAGTACTTCAATACCAAAGTCAGGGAAAGCCATTTATTTTCATACTACTTCTTCCCCCACAAAGAAAAGGAAAATACATAAACCAGATTAGAATTTTTAACTGAGGAAAAAAGGCTTTTCAGCCTTAGCAATGAGTTAGCTCAAATAACTGTGGCAAGTTCCATGTTGTTAATGCAGACATTCAAAAGCAAAAAAAACATTATGCTCCTGGTGTCAGATTAAAAATAACTAGGATAAGCTTTGAATGAACACGAATGCATTTCTCTCAGTAATGGTTTTCCAGAAGATTAATGCAGAGATTTTCTTTCTACAAGGACCAGTATTTTTTTCTTCTTTTTTCGTTTATGAGAACAAGCACTAGAAGTACCTCTGCTGAAATGAGGTGCAATATTTGCTTAGAACTTTGCCTTGTTTGATAGGAGACTTGATATAATGGTCATAAAGAGTTTTAAAACAAAGAAATGTGAAGATATGTTTTTAACTGGGTACATTGCAAAAGGAACAACATTACGAAATAAAGAGGTCATGGTTTTCCTATCAGTGAGTGATGGTGTGTGAGTAATGAATATATAAATGGCTTATCAGCACCAGACAGCAAAAATCTGTTACATCTTAACATCTTGCAGAGAAACAAGCAACTTATTTGATCTGTTTAAATGATTCTTCCATTAGCAGAGTGACTTAAATTGTGTTTCTTTTATTTCAGAACTGAAAGGATGAAAATCACTCTGCCTAGCTTTTAGAATATCATATTTGATAAAAAAAATATTCAGATGTGCATACTGGGAGAGGTTAATATAAGTCACACTGTTTATGATTCTAGAAGACTGTCTGAAGAAATTGTGTTCAGTCAAAACATGCTCCATCAAAGTGATAATGAAGGTGTCACACCTAATCTTATATGAGGAATGACTCTACAGGGCAACACAAAACAGTACCATCCTATGCAACCAGGATTTCACTGGTTAATTTGGATATGAGACTCAGAAAGATACTGATCCTACTGAAGAGTTTTAGTCCATTTCCACTGGACTAAAGTTGAAAGAAAAAATAATGGATATTCTGTCTGTGTTAGGGAAATGGAATTCTGTAAAATTCATGCCTTTGAAACAAAGCAACATCCACTGTGATCATGGTGAGAAAAACAGTTTCTGACCAATGTTGAGAGGCATATGGATCCAGAAGATAGAGAATAAAACAGGGACATTACAAATCTGAATTCTGTTCCAAGCTCTCACACAAAGCTCCTGTATGACTTTGGATGAGTCACATGACATGCCTTCCATTCCCTTATGAACATTCTGCCTGTTGTTTGCCCTTAGATAACAGTCCCTGTGAGACAAAGGCTTTTATTGCGTGTTAGTGCAGCACACAGTACAACTATGTCAGGGCTTAAATTAAAGTCTCTAGGTACAATAAATATGGCCATGTTCAGCAAAATAAGATAAACAGCAAATGATATTGTACATGACAGTATCATGAAACAAAGAAAATGGATTGCTTGGATTTTACACTATTCAGGTGATAAAAACAATGCTAAGTAGAGGTACATAGCAGTTTTGATTCTTGCTATTGACACCAAAACAAAGCTAGAAGGTAAGTTTAGGATTTTTGTGAGTTCCACCTTGCAAAATGTAATCAAATCTATTGTATCAATTACTCTAAAATGTAGTCACAATTTTCCCTGTGATAATTGAGTTACAAGGTTAGAAAGAGATTTGAATAACAATGCACATATTTGTCCTTCCACAGAAGTGAAATTCCCAGTAAAGCTGATAGAATTATACGAGTGAAAGCTGAAAACTCAGGCCATTTGAGAGAAGGCAGTTCCAGCAGTTAGGTATTAGTTCCTGCTCCTCCTCTTAGATTCACCTAGTTCATTGCCATGTCCAATTAAAAAGAATGAGAACTCATGGCACAAGAAGAATTAACTTTTTGAAGACAGCTTTTTTGCATCAGAGGAGTAAGCTTCTTAATCCTTAGTTTTTCATCACTGTTAGTTGAAATCTTAGATTTCCTGGGCTCTAGTTAGCAAGCACTTGGAGATAATAATCTGACCTTGTTTTTTTCCCTTGGAGGGAAGCCTATGCAATGAACAACACATTTGAAGAGTCTG
Organism: Ara ararauna; assembly: GCA_028858755.1. Lineage (NCBI taxonomy): Eukaryota > Metazoa > Chordata > Aves > Psittaciformes > Psittacidae > Ara > Ara ararauna. The sequence goes on from CM054379.1 coordinate 97,482,197, forward strand.
AGGTCAGCTGTGTTGCTGAGGAAAAATAGTGCATCATGCTGAAGCAGATGAATTTTCCTGAGTATTTGAGATTTCATGCTCATTTATAATGTCTCATATCTCAGAAGATGAAACAAAGACACAAATAACTGAAGCCAGGTTATTACTTCAGAGTGAGAAAAGTCTCCTAACTCACAAGAAATCCCAGGAAGTATTACTCACCACTGCTCGGGGTTCTGTATGCTTGCCAAAGCCAAATGTGGGTGTAAACATTTAACCAAAGCAGACCACATTGCAGCTTCTCCCATATGGATTTCTACAAGCTTCGTCATCAACTCTCTTTTGCCCAGATTTGCAATAAGGTATTTATCCTATAAAGAAAGACCTTTTTCAAGCATAAAGCCATCCCAGTAATGGCAGTGTGTATCTGTGTGGTTTAAAAGACGAAGCACTGCAGGGAAATATTAACCTATTGATGATGTTCAAGATCATGTTACTTATTTTGATTTACTGGAAGCAGGTAGATGTTGCCTAGGAGCAGCAGATAAGTGATCATTGTGAGATTTCATAGAGAAAACAAATGTTAGTAAAGGAGGATTTTCTCATTACTGTTCTTCAGATGTGCCCATCCAGGAAAGATTCAAATAGAATCATAGAATCATAGAATAGCTAGGGTTGGAAAGGACCTTAAGACCATCTAGTTCCAACCCCCCTGCCAGGGGCAGGGACACCTCCCACTAAACCACGTCAGCCAAGGCTCTGTCCAACCAGGCCTTGAACACCGCCAGCAATGGAGCATTCACAGCTTCCCTGGGCATCCCATTCCAGTGCCTCACCACCCTTACAGTAAAGAATTTCTTCCTTATATCCAGTCTAAACTTCCCCTGGTTAAGTTTGAACCTGTTACCCCTTGTCCTATTGCTACAGTCCCTAATGAATAGTCCATCCCCAGCCTCCTTGTAGGCCCCCTTCATATACTGGAAGGGTGCTATGAGGTCTCCACACAGCCATCTCTTCTCTAGGCTAAACAGCCCCAACTTTCTCAGCCTATCTTCTACCTTCATACGGGAGGTGCTCCAGTCCCCTGATCATCCTCGTGGCCTTCCTCTGGACTTGTTCCAACAGTTCCATGTCCTTTTTACATTGAGGACACCAGAACTGCACACAATACTCCAAGTGAGGTCTCACGAGAGCAGAGTAGAGGAGCAGGATCACCTCCCTCAACCTGCTGGTCACGCTCCTTTTGATGCAGCCCAGGATACGGTTGGCTTTCTGGGCTGCAAGTGCACACTGCTGGCTCATGTTCATTTTTTCATCAACCAACGCCCCCAAGTCTTTCTCCACAGGGCTGCTCTGAATCTCTTCTCTGCCCAACCTGCAGCTGTGCCTGGGATTGCTCCGACCCAGGTGCAGGACCTTGCACTTGGCATGGTTAAACTTCATCAGGTTGGCATCAACCCACCACACAAGTGTGTCAAGGTCCCTCTGGATGGCATTCCTTCCCTCCAATGTATCAACCAAACCACACAGTGTGGTGTCATCGGAAAACTTGCTGAGGGCACACTCAATCCCACTGTCCATGTCACTGACAAAGATATTGAACAAGACTGGTCCCAACACTGAACCCTGAGGGACAACCACTCATTACTGGTCTCACTCGTAGCTGGACACTGGGCCACTGAGCACAACTCTTTGTGTGCGGCCATCCAGCCAGTTCTTTATCCACCAAGTGGTCCACCTATCAAATTGAGACAAGGATTTCATGTGAGACAGTGTCAAAAGCTTTGCACAAGTCTAGGTAGATGACATCAACTGCTCTACCCCTGTCCATCAGTTCCATAGCCCCATCATAGAAGGCCACCAGATTGGTCAGGCAAGATTTCCCCTTAGTGAAGCCATGCTGGCTGTCACCAAGCACCTTGTTGTTTTTCATGTGCCTCAGCATGCCTTCCAGGAGAATCCGCTCCAAGATTTTGCCAGGCACAGAGATGAGGCTGACTGCTCTGTAGTTCCCCGGCTCATCCATTTTCCCCTTCTTGAAAATGAGGGTTATATTTCCCTTTTTCCAGTTGTCGGGAACTTCACCTGACTGCCATGATTTTTCAAATGTGATGGACAGTGGCTTATGAACTTCATTTGCCAGCTCCTTCAGGACCCATGGATGGATTTCATCAGGTCCCATGGACTTGTACACGTTCAGGTTCCTAAGATGGTCTCGAACCAGATCCTCTCCTACCTCGGGCCCAGGGTCTTCATTCTCACAGTCCCTGTGTCTGCCTTCCAAGACATGGGTGGTGTGGTCAGAGTGTTTGCCAGTGAAGACTGAGGCAAAGAAGTCATTAAGAACCTCAGCCTTCTCCAAACCCAGGACAGCCAGTTCTCCTGATAGCTTCTGGAGGGGGCCCATGTTGTCCCTAGTCTGTCTTTTATTTGCTACGAACCTATAATATCCTTTGCTGTTATCTTTAACATCCCTAGCCAAGTTTGATTCTAATTCTATTTAAATAATTTATAGGCATCATATATTTTTGTTATTTCTAGTACAAAATATATTCAAATCACTTACATTTAAATATAAGTATCTTTTCAATAATAATGAAATACTATTAATTCCATCAATAAGTAATCCAGAGTAATATTCAACAGTAGGTATTAAAGTTAATGGGTTTTCCCATATCTTGGTAAAGATCAGCTAAGAATTCTGAGAGTACTGCAGTAGAGGTAGCAGAGGGAAGCTGCTTTACAGAACAAGACTGTGGGTCATGGTGAACAGCAAGTTGAAAGTGAGCCAGCAATGTGCCTTTGTGGCAAAGAAGACAGCAGTATCCGGGGCTACATTAGGAAGAGCACTGCCAGCAGGTCATGGAAGTTGATCCTTCTGCTGTACTCTGCCCTGGTGAGGCTACACCTGCAGCACTGTGTCTAGTTCTGGGCTCCCCTGTACAAGAAAAATATGGAGCTACTGGAGAGAGTCAAACAAATGGCCAGGAAGATGAGTAATGGACTGGAACATCTCTCTTATGACAGAAGGCTGAGAAAGCTAGGCATATTCATTCTGGAGAAGAGAAGGTTCATGGAGGGGAACTCATCAATATGTACAAATATATGAAGGGACGGTATAAAGAAAATAGAACCAGGCTACTTCCAGTGGTGTCCAGGAGGACTAGAAACAGTAGGCACAAGCTGAAACATAGAAGGTTCTGTTTGAACATTAGGAAACACTTTTTTACTGTGCAGCACTGGCACAGAGAGCCCAAAGAGGCTGTGGAACCACCCTGCTTGGATGTATTTAAAGGCCATCCAGACAAGGTCCTGGGCAGCCTGCTTTAGGTGGTAGTGCTCAAGCATGGCAGTTGAACAAGATGACCTCCAGAGCTCCCTTCCAACCTCACCAGTTGTGTGATTCTGTGACTGCTCCGAGTCATTAATGCTGTTGGTCGGTAGTTTTTGGAGCCCTGACAAAATTTGAGATAATGGAAGAAAATCTGTGCTATGACAGTATTAATAACACCTCTCTGAGACTTTCAGTCTGACATCGGTCTTGGCCAAGAGACTAGAATGACTGGAAAGGACTCTATTATTGAGGAATTAATTTTGACAGTGTAATTACAGCTAAGCAGCCTGGGTAAAAACAATGGACATTTTCATTAACTTGATTGTTTGATGGCCTTACAGTTTGCAGTACAAATACACCCCCACCAAAAAAAAGAAAATATTGATTTAATAAACGGCTTTGTGGCATTTCTATCAAAAAAGACTTTGAGAGAACTCAAATTACAGGTATAGAATCTTCATTTCTTAAGGTTTTCATCCCTCACTCTGAAGTATAGACTCTGAACATAAAAGAAGATAGAAAATTCCTAATAAAAATTAAAGGTGAGATTGGAGAGCTGGAAAGTAATTACAAGGACAGATTACTGGCAAAAGTTAAACCAGGCTGCTGGGTGAACTGTCGATATGTGAGAGGAAAAAAGTAAGCAACCGAAATAACTGCTCATCTCATCAAGAGAATATGAAATATATTACTTAGGGGGAAGGAGACTATATGCAATGCCTTAAAAATACTATGTTCTACAATGTATGGTCAGATCAATATGAGTGCACTCTTTGTGAAGCTATGACCAAGAACAATAAGGAAAGGATGCCTTACAGCTTGGAACTCAAGACTGTGTAGGTTAAAGCATTACTGCTTTTGGTGTCCATGTTAATGCCATTAGAGTTATGTGTCCAGTTCTAACGGCTAAGCCTCAAAAGGAGTAGGAAATAAATTATGGAAGATATAGAGAAATTCAATCACAAGGAATACTAGGATGTTAAAAACATTCTTTACAATGGAGGACTTTCAACTGCTTCCAAAAGAAATCAAATTAACTTCTTAAAAATGAGCATAAATATCTCTGCACTACATGGTGGTGAAAATGGCATCATGTCTCTGAGATAACAGTGTTCTCAATCCAGTAAAGTCTAGTTGAATGCTGGAACATGCTAAAGTATAGCATCAACTACATTTAATTAGGTATTATGTTTCTCTAATTCTCCAGCCCACCATTTCAAGAAAAAAACTGCTAGAGATCTTCTCAAGACCTCCCAGTGGCTTATGACTCACACAGTAAAAGAACTTTGTGCAGCAGAAACATAATATATGCACATAGCTTTTTCAGTTACCTTAGAGAGCCCCTTTGGCTCATCTTACTAAGCCAATTAACATATTTGAAACTATATGCTTTGTATTATAACTTCTTTTCCTCAAGAATTAAAATATTTCTAATTATACAGATGAAGTCCTGACATTTAGCCTCTCTAAATTGTTCAAAACTTTATACTTCACCAACCTTTCATGAATTTGCCTCAAACTGCTGCTTACCTTTATTTTTCTTTGTTTCTTTTTCACTTGTTGACTTCAGGCAGGAAATATCCATGAGGATTTCCTGAATGATAATAAGAATATCACATAGACAGTAAATTCCTTTAGTAATAATAAATGTGGAAGGAGATACAAATAATAAGGAACGGTATTGTGCCAGAACCATTCTAGTTTATGTCTTTTATGTTCCTTGAAGCATCAGGCATTCAAACTGTAAATTACACAAGCAAGCAGTAACAAGATCTTTTGTGTAGAGAACATCAAAGAGCCCCCCCTAACAACACTATTGTCATCCAACAATAGACCTTTGAAGTTAAAAAAGAAACAACCACTGAGATTAAACAATTAGCCAAAATCTGTATATGGTAAGAGAAGGCGAATGAAGCAACTATTGCTTTGGTTTATACCTACAGCTAACTCTGCCTACTATCAAGAGCCTCAGTTAGAATCCAACTCCTGATATAGCCTGATGTATGTCTACGTGAAGTCAGAGAGAATGGTCAGCACTGTCTCAAAAACTCAATGTAAATGTAGTCATCATATAATAAAGCCAAGTTAAGTTTTTTTAAAGCCAATGATTTAGTCAAGGTACTTTGAACCTATAACCCCACAAAAGACATAATGAATTGTTTGAATCCATGGTCACTAAAGAAAAAGCTCTGACACCAAACTGCAGCCTCCCTTGACTGAATTTTTCTAACACAACCAGACACTGTTCCTCCAAATTCTTGCCATTTTGTCAGCGTATTTCCTTTCTTCAGCATCAGTCATACATGGCTGGTTCTGACATATAGGCTTGTGACAAATGCACAGACCTAATTCATCATCAGGGAAGTGGTTGAGTCACTATCCCTGGAGGTATTTAAAGAATGCATAGATGTGGACTTAGGTACATGGTTTAGGGGCTTGGCAGTGTTAGGTTTAAGGCTGGACTCCATGATCTTAGCATTCTTTCTGATCTAAATGATTCTATGATCTTAAATCAGTTGTACTTCTCTACTCCAATGCAAAGTGAAGTAATTATTATGTTCTGATTGAACATCACTTTTTGAACTTGCCAACCATAGGTATAAATGAGAATGTAGGCTTACGTAAACTTTTGCAGCTTTTTTGCTAAAATCAAGTTACTTTAGAGAATAAATTAACATGGATTATTTAAAATGTTTGTTTGCTACCATATCATAAAGAGAAATCTGTCATTTGCATGTGTCTCAAGCTGATAGTGTGTCTGATTTCCTAGCACTGCAGTATATCAGACACAACTTCTAAGTTTGTAAACACCAACAAATTAATGTCAGTCCCTCATGTAGGAATCAGTTGCATTTTCAGATTAGCCGTGAGCTGCAATATTAAAACACTGTTTAGAGAAAAAATCATTTTCCATAGGATGACAGCCATTGATATCAGGCTGCTGTTTTCTCTTGCATTCTTTGAATTTAAACCAGTGGTGTCTAGAACTAAGCTGTCTTTGCACATAGAGATAGCAGAAAAATGCCAGGCTGCATCTAAGATAATAAATTCTATTAATGGTATGGTCATTTTTAATCACTGTTTAAAAAGTACGAAGCCATTTCATGTTTTATAGCAAACCATGCCATGGCTTATAGCTTTTCATAAGGACTTATGAACCTTTCCTCCGCAGCAATTAAAACCACCAATAACCTCGTCACTGTCACCTGGTTCAGCAGCTTCTCTGCAATTAGCCGTGACAGAGCACTTCCTCAGACTTCTCAGTGGAGTCCCACCTAAAGCTTTAATTAGTCTTGTTTCACAGTATCACTAAGACAAAGTCTTTCCACTTCCACACCACCCACCCTAGGCCTTCTTCATCTTCTGTTTTACCCATTGCAGCCTCCTTTACGGCTTGCACGAATACATTTCACTCCCCTCTTGTGCACTGAAAATGCTGAGGTTTCTTGCCTGCCTTCTGGTTCTTCCTCATTCACCAGACTAAAACACTCAATTTCAATTTTGAGTAGCAGAAGTATGAATCTCCTTCCTGCTCATTTCCACCACTGAAACAAACTCTGCCAATAACACCAGTCCATCTGTTAAATTTTCATACAAGCAGCTGAAAACTTTCTACCATGCCTCAATATTGTGTGTGTACAAAGGTCTCAAAGTATAGGTGTCAGAGCCCTGAGAACATCTCACCCCCTTGAGGTTTAGCTTCCGTGCCCAAGGGCCAATTTAGAGTTGATGCAGCTGACGACAGCCCCCTCCCTCTGGTCCCCTTGGAGGGAGGCTACGAGGCAGCACTCTGTAGTTATGTGTTGTCATTCTCACTTTTATTTCATGTTTTCACTTGTTTGTACAGAGTCATGTAAACAAAGATATTAATTCACAGCATGTTCAGTCACTGGGAAATATTATTGGCATTAGAAAAGCTGGCATCTTGGAAAATCAGTATTAATCACTCTTATCTGGAAACATGGGATGTAATGCTGAATTATTTTAATCTAAATTAATTCACTGCTCTAAAATGATTTTTTGTAAAATCTATATGGTTTTGAAAACCAAGCAAGAAGTAGAAGAAAGTTGAATATTTTGCATTTTGAAATCTTGTTATGATTAGGTGATATTTAATGCTCCCCACATGGAGCTAGGCGGCCCTTTTTAAAATCTTGGCTGGCTGTACAGTGAACAAGAGTCTTAGTCTGGAGAAGATGGTTTAATTCTACAGTCTGAAGTATTTAATAACTGTGATAATTAAATAGTTTCTCTGCATGTAATTCCTATAATATTAGATCAAATTCTACTATCATTTTTGAAGTGTAAGTCAGAATAACTTAATTGACCTCAGGCTGGAGACCTGGAAAGCTCTGGTACTTACACAATTTCATGTTTTCTACTGTCATCAAGATGGCAGCCAAAATTTGTATGGATGACAAAATTATATCTCCAGCTATTTCCCCCAAAATGGTATTGATTAGTTTAATAGCTGTTGGCACTGTGCCCAGGATTGTCTTTAATAAATAATTTTCCTGCTCTCTAAAGATTCTTTTCTGTCTTGAATTTACATAGTTTTTATAACAAGTCTCTTTGATTAAAAGCACTATTAAGTATGGTTAAGAATGAATGGAACCAAATTTGAGCAATTCATCATTTTCAATTCCAGAAGCCAGTGTTGGTAAGTATAGAATTGCTCTGGCTGTCCTTCACTGAGATATGGGTAATTTTTCAAAGCGTAATGCCTGTCCAACCTGGAAAACAGCCACAGGCTGTCTTATAGAAATTCCATTCACCAGTATTCTTGCAGCTATGATGCTCAATAAGACTCTGCAGAGGTTGTTTACTGTTCTCTGTAGAGTTTACTGTTATTCCGTACTGTAAGTAGAAAGTTTACTATGGCTCCCTCTAAATGACCTTTTTATCCTTGCATTCTTTTCATTAATAGTGAATAGATTTTCTTTTTCCAGCTAAGTATTCCTAAACTCAGACACAAAATAGAACTGCAAGCTTTAGGGACCTGCATACTCAGGTGTGTGGTCTGCAAACTCAGAGAAGGCAAGCTGCTGCTCTTTCACCCTCACTGTTTTGTCTAATATCCCCAAGCCATGTTCACCTGTTCCCATTCTGTGCTTGTGGGTATTCTCTGCATGGTGTTAGGATTCAAAACAAAAGGATTTCTAAGAGATGGACAGACAGAGAGAGAGTAATGTCTGTGGTGGGTTGACCCAAGCTGACTGGCAAGCCTCCACCATCTAAAACACAGCACCAAATAGGCTTCTGTTAAGAGAATTCTCAGACAAACCCAGTACGGGGCTTTTCAAAAAAAGTTCTTTCCTAAACAACCCCAGGCAGAAGTTATTTCAGTACATGGCCAGTTGTTTGTCTTAATACACTGAGGGCGTTTCCCTGTTGAGAACCAGGTGTATTTTGGTGCTACTCTGTTCGAGCAGTCTTAAAATTTCAGTTTGTGGGAGTAGTCATTCAGATAGACAAAAGAGGAGTTTAACATTACAGAATAGACACAAAGTGGACACAGGGGTAGTTAGAGGACTTTGCAAAACATAGCTGAAAAAGTATGATTAGTACTAGTCCCTGACCTGTCTGCCTGTCAGTTCACTGAAGAACTGCAGCACAGCAGAATCATGCTGATTTGCAGACACATCTTGACTAAGAGTAGCTCCTTCTTCCAAGAAAGTAGATGTGTAGGCTATCTTCTATACTCTTAAATAAAACAAAGCCAGTGAATGTTCCAATGTCAAGTGGTATGGGCTACATCCCCACTGACTAGCACTTCACCCACATTCTCCTCTGGCTTCCACATGGATTTTTATTTTTAGTTCCCAGAGGCTGTACTGCCATACCTTAGGGAGGTGTTTTTGTAGGAGGAGGCTAAACGTGTCTCTTCTTGCCTCTCCGAGTGTGATACGAGGGCAGGTAGGAGTATATGAGCATACAAAGCTTACTGGACAGTGCTGAAGGATAGTGCAGGGCTGAAGGAGGTGAGCCTAGTGCAGTACTGTTTGCAGCATGCATTGAAAGTACTCTCTGGCACATGCTTTTTCCTGAACTGTTCCTGAATGTTGTCTCAGAGAGTGCTAGTTGGCACAGACCAAAATGGTGTCAGGAGCTAAGCAGTGTGAAGGATTAATATCTTACTCAATTTCATGTCTTAACCCAGATCTATTTTACAACGTAGACAAAGCCACAGGGTCTGAAAAAGACCTTTTGCACCATAGCAAATAAAGAATGTCTTGGTCTTACAAAAGTGGGCTTCTATTGCTATCTAACATACAGCTTCCCCAGACCCCTATAGTTGCGTGGCTAAACAACCATCAGCAAGCAGCTGTATTGTTGATAGTGATTAAGGGTTATACTGCTGCTGCCAACTGGCAACTCTTGTTTTAAGAATGTACCTGAAATTCCAGATAAAGTAGATTTCCAACTGTAGTGTAAGAACTCAGATGTATAGAGTTTGTGCTCATACAAAAGCCAAGAGGCATGTTAGCTAAGCTGAGTACTGCATCATGGATTTGGGAAACCACATGAACATCACTACAAAGCACTGGTAAGTTACAGCAGAGGATTCTCAGACTATTAAGCATACATTCTTTTTTTCATCTTGCCAATTATGAAGCAATCATGAGGATGCTATTTACCAGCTATGTTTGGGGGCTTTCTGTCTTTGCCATCAGCTGGGAAAGAAAAACCCTGCATACAAAGCATGTTACTGCAAAGAAATTCAAATATGTTTACAGCATTTGGTCCTGGAACACCTCTTTGAGATGCTGAAGGAAAACCAACGCTTGATTCAGAGCACAAATTGCAAATATTGTGAACATTGCACAGAACTGCAAGTTCACACCAGGATACCATGTCTACAGAACCAAAGAGAAGTATTTTGCATGCTAAATTTGGCTGTTGAACTCTTTCACCAGTTCACACAAGTGTCCGCTCCCAAGCAACATGGAGCTAGTGTCAAGGAAAATTAAGATGCTGTACAAGTTAACATCTATGCCATATGTGGTGGTTGTAATGAGTAATCAATTGCTAATCTTGTACTGTTTTATGGATGGTGAAATACCTTGGGACACGTTTTAGTGATATGTTGCAACGTATTGAAAAGCCTGTTGTGCTTATTTTTTCAGACTCCTGCTGTGAATGGACTGCCAATCTGCAAGGGTTACAATATGCCAAATTAATTTTATGTATTGTGTTGCTAAAGATCAATTCATTTAACAAATAAAATATCAGCTAATTGTACCTCTCTGCTTGCTCATTAGGGACATGGGGTACCATTTGATTGCTTCATGTAAATTGCCTGAGCTTTTGTGTGTGTCCTTGCACATTTTAATAAAAACTTTTTGCAGATCAGTGGCTTCCTTTTTGTTGCTTTTAAAGCACTGAGAACGTGTGCTTGAACTTAGAAAAATACCAACAAGTAAATGTACTTCAGTCACTAAACAAAGTTCAAAAATGGATGGGAAGGCATCTTTGGTGGGAAGAGAGAAGGATTTCCTGGTAGATCAGTACTGAATTCAGTAGAAAGGGAAATTTTGTGGTATGCCAGGTGTATTTAGCTTAATTATTCTGCATCTCTTTCCTAACGCTGGATTTTCAGCATTGCCCACTCCAAGGTGGTCACTCCCCACACAAGAAACTGGAAAAAGTATAATCCAAGCACTGAATGTAGCGCTGCTTCATAAATCTTACCACCTTAATGTATCATAGACCAGCAGGGAGTTGTTGCCCATGATCAGATACTGGGAGCACTATAAAACACATCATCAATTTGCACAAAGCAAAATTGCTTTGCTGGGCTGCTGGTTAGTGTCTTTTGTCTTTCATGAGTGTTCATTTGGCACTGATACCCAAACCTATGAATGCACAGCTTAGCGAAATTGCATTAGGAAGATTAATTGTTCTGTTACTGAAGCCAAAATTACGATGCTTGGCCTATTCCCTCCATCTGTTCACCAAAATACAAGTATTCCTCTATGTGCAATAGGAGCACATCCTTACCTTCCTATAATAGGCGTTAGGTAGCTGGCCATCAAGAATCAGCAACTCTTTGCTAGTACCATGTAGGAAAAATGAGGGGTTTCATGCTGAATAAGGCTTTCAAAATGCCATCCATCCAATAGAGTTCTACCATTATGAAAGTACCGCAGGCAAGAGCAGTATCATTACAGGTATTCTCTGTATCTTAAGCTGTTGAAAGGGCCTCAGGTCAGAGTTGATCCTCAGTTGCACTGCCTTCTTATTTATCAAGGCATTGCAACTGTTTTAATATCCCACAGATATTAAAACAGAAAGGGGATAACTAATTCAAGAATCTTTTTTTATTAATGACCTGGATATTTAATCAGCAACTGTTCACTTCATCCACCCTTCAGCTGCTTAAAGATATTCTGCTTGCTTATCTTTGAAGTTCCTTGCTTACCCCTCATTGAGTGTATGATGAGTTTTGACACACAGTGCTAATTTATTTTTGTTTTTCAAGTTTATGGCATGAGAACAGATCTTAAAACTGGGTTTCGTTGTATTTTTATATTCTCATAGCTGAGACATAATCAGCTAGATTCTTCCAGAAGCTCTGGAGGTTGTAGAACTGTCAGTAAAAGAAGATGGAGCACTACTGCGTCCCAGAGCATGCAGAATCTGCTCATGGGCTACACCAAGATGGTCTATAAATATGTGCTGCGTGAAGCAGCACAATAATTCCTCCACCTCACACTCCTGACATGGATTGCCTTTTTAGGAGCTTGAAACATAGCAGTGGTATCATCAAAGAGCACTGCATGTATACCAAGACATATTAATAAAGCTTACGTAAAGTTCATCACTGGGGGCAAGGCAGCTTTCAGCTGATGGTTTAACTGCACTTATTTGATGAAGACTAATGAATTACTGCTGCTATGAAGCATGAATATTTTATGGATGGTGATATCTGTTAATAATTGAGTGTGTGGAAGTTTTGGGGTAGCAAGTGGAGAGTTAATGCCAGGCTTTTTCGTGTTGAAACACAAATCAGGTATTTCTTGATTTAAATAGACAGGGTAATGCTACCTTTCCCTGGTGGAATGAATCTTACTGACAGTACAATTCTTGGTATTCATTATGCTCTGGGACAAAAATGTAGCAAGTTTTTAAAAAAACAAATCTGTTATCTGAAAACCAGGTATTTTGCATGTTATTTCAGATTACCATTTATGTGGATGAATGACATTTTAATAGTGCTGACACCTAGTGTGTTATGACATATATCAGCAGTACCCTTATAACAAGAGTGCAATATTTGCTTATTTCTATCTTGCATAATGGTGGATTATGTTTGGAAACAGAAATGTTTTTCAATTTTAGAAGAATGCATTCAAGTATTCATCTTCAGGGTATCAGTCATTATCTGTGATTAATGACCAACTGGTAATGAACAGCTCAAAACAAATTCATATTGTAGCCGAACATCAGCAGATGAAATTTGGTTGAGCAGCTGTATTTCTAAATCAACTGTCAGATAACCCATATCATAATATTATGAAGGAGATATTTAGCTCAAAAGAGGTTCAACTGATAAGAATGCTATATTGTCAAACCAGAACTGGGCTTCACCTGTGAGGACTTTTTTCTTACGCTGACAAGTAGCTGGCCTGTTGGTGAACCTGTGCTGAAGGGTTTTCCTTTTTCTGTGGATGACAGTTCAGACACTGGGCATTCCTCACAGACAGAAAGAGACCTAGGGTGCAAAGCCCTCATTGTTTATACGACAGTTTAAGTGGGAAAGGCAGGTTGATACAGAATACTGCCATAATTTTTTCTAAGAAAACAAGGAACAGGAAAGTGAAGATTTCACTGTTATATTTTCCCCAAGAATCAGACTAGGGAGAAAGAAGCTGATGTAACTGAAGAACATGCAAGATTTCTGAAGTCCTCCCTTTGACACTATTTCTCTTTCTTCCTTCTCTAAACCTCAACCAATATACTTGAGTTCAGTCTGTGGGAAACAAAACAGAGGAGGTAATTTTCTTAGGAATAGAAGGAAAGCTGCCAGTACTTGGGGCGACATGACTAAGATTTTAGAAAATCATTTCAGAGTGTAAGAAATGTAAGTTTGTTTCCAGAGCTCCTAATTTATATGAATGCACCATCAAAGCATGTACATAATAAATCACACACATACAGGCTCACATGATAGGAAAGCTACTAAGCTGCGCTTCTGCCTAGAAATAAGTTCCAGCTGCACCTTGTTGTGCAAGCCTAAGCCACATAGTGCTTGTGCAAGTTAGTCATACTGAAGGTTATGAGAAAAAGTGTTACACTGAGTAAATTTGGCACTCAGAATAAGCATCCTTTTCAGACCCTCCAGTCTGAACTTTATTTTAGGTATTTGGGTTAAAGTTTCAGAATTACTTCCACAAGCACAGATATGATGTTTTCCTCATTATAAAATAGGAGCGGTTCATACAAGTAACATCATTGCACAGGCTGCAGATTAAATAAGGCACATTTACAACAAAGCCTGTGTTGTGGTGTGTGACACACTGTGTGAAAGATATTGCTGTGGCTGTGCTACCTAAACTAGGAATATCTATGTCAGTGAATCACTTCCTCACGGGTAGTTAAACTCTGTATGCTACTTATTGCGCAAAGTTAGTTTGTATGGCTTGAACTACCAATCAATAATTTTTCCATTAACTTTGCAGTAATGAGCAGTACTGGAGTGAACCAACTGATATAGTCTATAGCTAATTCCCAAATAATAGTTTTGGAAAGGATTTGGGCTGGCATATTTATCACCTATGAGAAAGTTTTAAGTTTCCAATATTTTAAGCTGCCTATAGAAGTTATAAACCAAATCTCTCTAGAGTGAATTCAGCCCTACTAATTTCTATACTGTCACTGAGCCTTTTCTTCATTATGCTTCTTATCTGCCTGGGTGTTCTCCAACTTTTCTCAGGTTTAGTGTTGAAGGTGTAGATTTTGATTATGTGCGGACCAGAGTAAAAATACCTATCATTTACAAGCAATCAGAGCAAAATGGTAAGCCTGCCATTTCTCAGATTCCTGGAAAAGGATCAGATGAATGTCTCTTAGAAGAGAGTTAAGACCTAATCATGGATTCCTTGTTCAAGTCTTCCATTGACTTCAGTGAGTTTGAGGACTACAAGAAAAGAATGTATGAACAGCCCTAAAAAGACATATTATCTCAATGTTCTCCGGGTTTATTCGTGAACAACGCTCCTCTTCTAAGCTGCAAAAAAACAACTAGAACAAGAAGTCTCATTTATCAAAGACAGACAAGTTTTTCATCCCACCTAGAAGCAGCCTGTAAACCCCGAACCAATAGCCTGTAAAACACAGACTTCAAATCGTAACCCCTTCCCATGTCCAGGTGCAGATGACAAACAAGACTCATACTTACCCATCCCTCTGTTTACTCCAACTTGCACATTGTGCCCTTATCTACCTGTTTCGAATTTTCTCCAGAGTATGCCAACTGAGAGAATTGCCCTCAGCAAGAAACAGCCCGTCTTAAAAAATCTGTGGTAAAAATGCACTACCAAGGTTGGCTGTCCCTGCAGCTTTTCTCCACTTCAAGAACTGGGACAGTCCTTAAATTCCTACCCAAAGGTCACAGCAGAACTGTTAGCTCATTCCTGAAGGTTAAAAATTCAAGATTTCCCAGGCTTGGTAAAATCTAATCATATTTCAGAATTGGGACTGACCCCTAAGAGAAGAATGAATCCATTTGCAAAGATGCACCACTAATTCTCAAAATGCACTAGTTTTAAAGGGCTTTTACCAAAAATCAATTTCTGTAATGTGAAAGAAAAGAAACAGATTTTGAATTAATAGTTTTTTTTCCCCTGGGTTTTAACTGAATCTGAATTTCCATTTAATATATACCATTAAAAATGGCCGGTCCCACATCTCAGGGCAAAAATACTGAATGTATATCAACGCATAATACATAAATGGGAAAAAAATGAGGGGGAGGGGAATAGAAAGCCACATAGTTTATCTGAGTTCAGGATAAGTTTTACCACACAGTAGAATTCAAAATGAACCTAATGTGCTGATTCTCCTGGGGTTTTCCTGCTTCATTCCAGAACAGCGTTACCGAGACTGAAAGTTAATACTGTGCTCTGTAAGCTTCCAAACCTGCCTGGCTTTTTCCAGTGAGCTGAGAAGGGTTAGGGCAAATAGAATGCTTATGTAGTTAATAAATGAAGTGCAGCACCTTCTCCGCAGATAGACTGCAGTCTTGTGTTTTTACTATTTATTAGCCCTCTGTCTTCTTTTGAGAATCCAGAACTTGAAATTACTTCTAATAACTAAAGCTCCCACCAGCATTAAATACAAAAAGCCAAGCCTTTTTTTCAGTATATGATTACCAGTCTTAGAGGGTAAACCACAGCAGAAAACAGCTAAAGAGAAAGATAATAATGAGCAAAAGACAGCACTCAAGGTAATCTCTGTGTGTATCTTTTTCAAGGTGGCATAAAAATGTTGGAAAAGGAGTTGTCTGCCCTGGAAATTGTTAGGAAAGAAGGCACTTCCCACAAATAAGAAAAAAAAAAATCCCTGAAATATGCTTCTAGCCACAGTGCATTGCAGAAATTCGTGTTCAAGTTACCCATTCCACTAAGCTGCAGTGGGCTTCTCAAAGGTGGATAATGGTTTCTACATAAAGAATGGAGCAGAAGGGGAGGTGAGGGATGAGGGTGGGGAGAGGAAGGGGAGCAGAAGAAAGGGCAGTAGTTAAGGATATGAGGCACTTATTTGTGGCTCAAAATAAAGACAACACACGGTACAGTGTGCTGGGTTCTGATTCACTGCCCTTTTTCAATTTTCAGGAACAGAAATCTAAAATAACATCTGAAAACACCTCATTGAGATACTGGAGCGATACACCTCCCTGCCTGCAAACTAATATAAAAATCCTTGTTATCTGTCCTCCACAGGCCACTACTTTTAGTCATTAACAAGTAAAGTTCCTAAGGTCTTATGCATGTTCTTTTCAATATGAGGTCCTAGATAACAACAGCTGCTTCAGGAGGCGCTGATGTGCACAGTCTGACCTGACCTTCATCTGCTTCAAGTACAAAACAAACCAATACATACAGATGGTAGTCAGACAGACATCTTCATTCTTTTCTGTCCCCATCCCTATCTTGGATGCCAGTACCTAAATATAGAGTGTCTGCGTCAGATGTTACTATTATACTCAGAAGAACAGTCTTCGGAAAAACAAACACACAACTGTATTCCTATATACCATACTGGGACTTGTACTCACTGGCACCTGTGCACACACACAGATGCACACACAGAGCAACTACATACGTAATTACTAGTTGTTGCTCATCTATAACTTGCCGTATGTCCATGCAGTTGCTGTAGCTGAGAGCAACACCAGTGATGGTTCTGAAACTTTAGACCAATGTGCCATCTAGTGACAACGCAGGTGATCCTGAAAACAGAATTCATTTCTTCCTACCATTTTATCTGAAATAGAAATCACTGACTCTTGCCACAGGAGCCCACTTAAGTTTGGACGAGATTTGTGTTTTCAAGTTTTTACTTTGTACTGCAGGAGAAGCTTTGGACTCTGTAATCATGAGTTTCTGTGCTAACCTCTGTGGGTTTTGGAACAAGGCTTAGCCTGCAACAGACAATTTGTAGCTGCTCTTTCCTGCATCTCAGGTTATGGTTTCTACTCACATTCTTAGAAAATCCTCCTTTACAGTGTTACAAGAACCTCCCAGGCATTCAAACGGTAATCTGGACATTACAGTCTGCCTTTTTTTTTTCGCTTTTTCCTGTCTGCAGTTAGAACAGCTTGATTAGGTTATAAGGTTCATTTGTATTTGAAAATGTCCGATTGCCAGGAAATTGGTGTAGGAAAAGCAGATGAGAGAAAAAAGACTAAGATTTTACTCTGAAAAATGCCCTAAATTTAAATATGAGGAAGAGGTGATCATTCAGCAGAGCAATATCATCATCTGCACTGCAACCATACCTGAAGAACAGTAAAAACATACAGAGAAGCTGGCAGAAGGCCTTGAGTTTAATTTTGCATTTTTGTGACTTGCATAGGGCTTTGTTTTAAATAAAATATTTCTTAACCTGGTTATGTATGTGTTAAACATATATACACAATATAACACCTGTCAAATTAATGTCTAAATAAATATTAACTCCTCCAAATAATTCTTGAGTGGAAGTTTCTAAGGGCAAACTCACGAGAGAGAGGCAGAAAACCATAGTACAAGGTACACACCTGTACAAGACAGTTGACATGGGTCAGAACTGAGATGATAAAACACCAGAGCAGTCTACAAGCAGAGAACTTTGCTATTCATGAGACACACTTAAGTATGAATAAAGGTCGAGAAAAGGAATAAGCTTTTCTCAAATCCCTTTGAAAGCAGAAGATAATCACTATTTAACCTTTTCTCCCACAAAAGTAGAACAAGCTCAGAAGAGCTTATCCAAGATGGAAAGTACTTGAGGACCTCAGAAGAGAAATAGAGAAATAAGAGAAACAACTGAAAGAAGTCAGGTGCCAATTCTAAACAGCTCACATGTTAAGATTGTTGATTCTGGAGCGTAGTGTACTAATCAGCTCCATTTAATATGCCAGTTTTCCCCACAACTAAAATTTAGCTTTCGATGTGTTAAACAATCCCATCTTTGTAAATACATCATCCTCTCAGCCTTGTATCCAGTACAACAATGAAAATCCCCAAGTCATTCTAAAAAAAAATAATACATGTAGCTTGTAAAAATGGGCCCGATGAATGGATGTGTCTCTATGACAAACTTCATGGGCCAGGCTAGCCTGGTTTTCCTGGTGCCTTTCACTATTATTTCTCAGTTGGTACTACCAAACAAAAAAAAAACAAAGGTGCAGAGTGCTGTTTGGTATGATAAGTGATGCCAATTCCAAGCCTGCAGTTAGACAAGCAGAAGATAAAAAGCAAAACTGCTCTCTCACAAGCTTCTATGGGTACAGTGTTCATAAAAGAAGAAGAAATATTGTTTCATCTTCTGAACTGAATTTTCTACACAGATGGTGTTTAGCAGTGAAGATACAGAAAGATGTCTATAGTCGACAGAAGCACAGTGTTCCCTTCCCAAGGATGACTGAGCATTAAAAAGACACTGTATTGACTCAGTCTCTAGTATGAATACTTCAGTCTCTAGTCTGCATACTTCAGTCACAGGATACACAGCCTTAGATAGGCCCACAGAAATTTCACTACTTCCAGAGCTGTGACCAGAAAACCAGGCAGTAATGGTCATGATAGCACTGTCTTTATCAAGGACACGGTACAGCATGGCTTCTCATTGGGCTGTCAAATCCAGGTCAGCATGAAATCCTCTCTCCCTGCCCTGTGCCAGTCCAGAGCAAGCAATCAGCCAGAGTTCATGGTCTCAGCCAGATCTTCTTCTAGGGCTTGGACCCAGTGGTGGACAAGTCCTCTCTTCTCAATCTGTTTACTTCAGTTTCTTCTCTCAAGGACTGATAGGATAAGACTGAGTGATAACAGCAGGTTACTAAACCTGACTCAGACAGTGTGCAGGTGGCATACCTTGTCATAGTTGATACCTCTCCCGAAAAGGATGTAGACCTGTGAAAATTCTCAGCTGTAGAGGAATTTCAGATATTACTACAACAAATAACAGATATAATAGAGGAAGAGTTATACAACCTGCCATGTATCTCTATGCAGACTGACGATAGTAGAGGTCAGATTTCCTCTTATTGCATATTATCTTTGTTTGCCTTTAGGAAAAACCTTTTTCAATAGCATAGGTTCAGCTACTAACATCACTCTTTCATGTTAATATAAATGTAAAATCTGCATTCTCGGTAAATCTGTGGCTTGATTTGTAGCTCTTCAGTTTACAGTGCTCCACAAGCTGAAGTAACGCACTCCAAGAAGCATGCTGAGACACTGAGGGCATCCTTGATCAGACTCTGGGAGGCTGGTCAGATCCCACTCAGATTGCCCCCCATGATTTCTCTTACCCAGAACTATGAAACTACCAATGCGGTACGGAAGGAAGAGCAGAGCCCCCACTGAGTTCAGCTGGAGTCTAATGGAGGAGTTTGGAGTCATTTGCATGTCTGATGGGTTTTGGATAGCTCCCTGATAGCAGAGGAAGATAGTAATAACAGCTACAGACTAAGCGAAGGCAAGTGCAGCAGTAAGGATAAGGGAAAAACATAGAGCGGAGGTCCCTCGCTCCAGTAAATGGCATACTACTGGAGTACCCCTGAAGAATGTTTTGCACTACCTGTTGCCCTGACAGGCAGCAATCCACAGGGCAGAGTCCAGGCACCAGGCAGACACAGGGAACTTATCGTCTGCCTCTTATCATCAGAGAATTATCATCTGCCTGCTTCTGCCCACAGTGGTTAGTGGAAGGAGCTGAATGCAGCAGGAAGAGAAGGGCTCTATGGCTACTGTTGGGGAAGAAGTAACTCCAGCCCCACACAATCCAGTTCACTCCTCTTTTACATCACTTCTTGTATAGCTCCTCTCTCCTCTTGTATCTCCTTCATTAAGTAGGAGTGGTAGTGGAAGGAGCTTTCTACACTGCATATGACAGTGCTGCTTCTACTTCAGTCCCTTACCTACTATCATACAGCAGCTACAAGCCCAAAGGATGTGTTCTGTCCCTTTCCCCATGACTGCTGCAGGTAGGACATCACCCTTCCAGAGCCTCAAGTTGTTGAAGGAGATAACGCTTCAGTTCCACTGCACATTGATACACAAACAGCAGCTTCAATTGCTTTTAAATCCAAGACCTGTTTTTAACAACTGTGACATCTGTCTGAATAAGCAAGGCAATTTTGCATTTTCTGAAAGTCCGGAACAATCCAGCTACGGTTGCAAAACTGGGCTGAGTGATTCATTAGGTCAGGTTTGATATTTGGAAATAATTCTGCATTGATGTGTATAGGACAAAGCACAGTTCCGCTTTCTGCCACACAGCTCAGTGGTGTCTGTCACACTGGCGAATTTGAAGATGTGGCTTACCTGAAAGAGAGAAGAAGAGAGAGACAGGGAGAATGGAACAAGTACTAGTGCAGAGACATAAAATCTCCAGTCTTCTCTAGTTTATGATTGCTCTTTTATTTCCCTCAGGGTGCTATTTCAGCACATCTCAGGTATTTATTCAGCAGCACAGCTAGTGCAGCTAATGTGTACAAGACTTGTGTGCTGGCTTGTTTGAGCTCTTTGGTGAGAAACAAGAGCCTTTGCTGGAGAGATGCACATAGCGGAGGGCCAGAGACCTGCTGACTCCCTAATTTTAGTTACAATAAATGTTTGAGTTCTGAATATGCTTGCGTTGCAAAGAAATTAGATGTAGAAACACTTCCCTCAATATACATGTTTTAAAGAATCTGGGCTGACCTGTTTATTCTTTCCACAGAAAATAACATTTTAGTTTGCCATCTGGTGATGTGCAGAAGGCGAGCAGAAGAGTTACTTGTGTGGAGTTGGGACAGAAAAGTTTCTAGGAGAAATAGCACCTGCACAGCAGTAGTAGATAGCATAAAAACCAGAAGACTTGAGCATCTGCCCTCTTTTTCTAAGGCTTCTACTCTTGTTGGGTTGGGAATGACTGAGAAGCAAAAGAGAGCCAAGTGTCTGTGCCAGCAACTGCAACAGCAACTGTCTCACAGTAAATAGCGAGGATAACCTTACAAATGTTTGGAAAAAGCTCAGTATGAACGTGGGCTGACATGGACAACATTTTGAGTTGATAAAGTGTAGCGAGGCACGAAATCTTGAACAATTGACCTGATTTTCAGCAGTTCTAATTACTCATATGCCTTGTAATGGAGTGAGTGTCAGTGAAGGGTAAACAGCTGAAACAAGGCACTGTGAACCCTTTGTTTAATTACTAGCAGGTAAATCAATGTAATAGAAGTCTTTCTAAACACTTTGTACTTCAGCTTTGTGTCTCCAGAGATGAGCAGGAGTTAAAGGGAAACATAAAATGAAGAAAAGCAAATGAAAACCTGCAAGTTTTTGGATCTGAAAAATCTAAAATGGTGATTTCATATCATATCTGAAGTCACAATTTTAGACAAAATGAAATTGTTTTCTCCTAACCGCACATGCCGTATTCCAAATGTCTATAGAATAAAAATCTAAAGCTTCAAATCAAGAACTCAGAAGTGCAGTGGACTAATTTCATCTCCAGATGTTCCACTCACATGTGAAATGAATTTGATGTGTTCAATTTCTTTTCACAGCTAGCAGAAGTCTTGGTTTCTTCCTTAGAACCAGAAACATAAAGGTATATATGATCTGCAATCCTAGTTCACAGGTCAAATTATCATCAAAGTTCATTGGCAAAGCTGCCAGGAGTTTCTTGCAAGAAGTTGCTTGCAGAATGTTATCTACTTGTTCGAATTGTTTCATTACAAATTCCTCCTACCAATGGAAAAAGCCCCAAACCAAACGTAAAAGTCAGCTATACACAACATAAAAAGGGAACAGGACAAAAGAGAAGAGAGGTTCCCAGTTCCTCAAGACTTTAATTCTTATTTGCACAAATCTGAAGAAACTGGCAGAAATTCACAGTGTACATGGGACGTAAGACTGAACACAAAGCACAGTAATGTTTTTGTCAGTTTATCTTTCATGCCCAAAGGAATACCACTGTCAAAATATGCAGCCACAGACACCAGTTATTTTTTTGTCAGCCATTTAATATAGCCTCCATTAATTCTCATTGTCTGAATTGCTATACTTAGTTGTGCAGCTGAGACAGAAGAGTTGAAAGTCAGCAGGAGCTATTGCATATTGCCCTGTGAATCCCGAGGTGGCTTTAATGTCATTTGAGAAAAGCCATGCTGTAGTTTGAACTTTAATTTGATATCATTAACTGTATTCCATGACTAATGATGAAATCGTAAGGGCTGTTTCTCATGGCCTTGAGCTTAATTCCCTAATGATCAACTATCACATTATCATGTCTGCTGTTTCTCAAACTTGCATGGGAAATTTAAATGGTACAAAGGCAGATTTAATCATTCTACTGTATGATGGAAAATTGCTAAAGAGTTAAAACAAATAAATCCAATAGCTTTCTTACAAACCACTTTATAAGATTCTTCAAGTTTAGTAAAGTGCCATGAGATAGATAAGAAAAAAATAAAGTACCCTTTAGATGAGAGCATGATACTCAAAATCAGATAGTGAACTTACTTGTGTCACATTGTCTGAAGTGTAAATGGAAACAGCAGGAATCAAAGGCCAAGATTATAGCATTCAGTATCAAGTAGCAGATAGCTTTAACTGTCTTGGTTTCATCTCCCTGACAGCAAAGGAGCCCAGTCTAGGCGAACTAAAACCAGAGTAGGAAAACGACCCAGTACTCTCATCTTCTCATATAAAACTATATCCATCATTCTCAGACCATTAAGACCAGACAGTCCTGCTGAACAAGCCACAACATATCTAGGACCATGCTAGGTGTGCTGAAATGTGAAAGAAATACCAGGGCTTAAGGTTCAATTGTGTCTTAGAAGAAAATGGTGAAGGCAGAGCAACAAAAACAGCAGTGAAAGCTGGTCCTTCCTTCAGTCTTGAGGTTGAAGACATTGTTTTGCATTTCTTACCTTTTCATTTCATGGCTAATAAGCATCCTGCCTGTCTGCAGCAGACTTCTTTCAAGACCTTCAGTTCAAATTCCTCCCTCCTCCACTGCTCTGAAGTGTACAAAAGCACAGCAACATGCAGCACCAGACATTCTGTTCTGTGACCTGTTTGGTGATAGCCAGCCTTCCTCCAGCCCATGGTGCAGCCTGGCCTTTGCTACAGATACTCCTCCTTGAATGAGCCAGACTTGTTTCAGTCCTTGCTAGCTGGTTGCTTGCAGGAGCTGGCTGTCCACAGCTGCAGTGAAATCAAAAAGAGTTGTTGTTGAGCACCTGTGGCAACACTAATGTCACTCTTTAAGTACTTAATGCACAATCTCTTCATGGATTCCACTGCTGAGATTACATAGCACAAATTGCTTATTTATAGCAGTTTATTAAAGCTATCTCAAGCTAATCTAAATTAATTCTGCATGGTCATTCCTCATCTAATAGCTGTTGTTCATCACTGCTCAGGTGACACACATTCCTGCGAATAGTAGCCCACCCTTTTAATTTCTGTAAGTTTTGAAAGCTCAGGTATAGGTCATTGATTCACCTTTTGATGTAAATAATAATACACGTTGTTGAGATGTGACAAATCTGAAAACCAGGACAAGCATCAAATGGCATTTTGCAACACAGGGTTAGCTTCTCAACGTGAGCATTTCATTACATTGCCCAGCACAGCTGACACATATTAATACTTATTGATGTTCCCCTGGAAAACAAAGAGAATTAGGGACTAAGTACAAAAATACCAGTCTGAAGTATTGCTTTTGCTTCTTGTGTGGTGTCAGTGGCATGGAGTCTCTCTGACTGTACCTGTGTGATGAATGCAGTGACAGAGAAAATGGTTTGAACTTGTGGGAGACGCAGTTATCCTGAAGAGCTCCATTGTGGGCTTTCTTAGAAGTGATTGACTAGAGAACTTGCCAGCAACCAGAGAGGCAGTGAGGAATAAGGATGATAAATGGCAAGACAATACAGAGCCTGAGCTGCTGGCAAATGTGTCATGCAGAAACAACCTGCAAACAGATGAAATAAGAGAGGCTCATAGTTACCCACCTCTGTTGTTTTCTGTCCAAACATCCCATTTCCATTACTGTTTTTGTCAACTCCATAGGAAGATTTGCTGCACGCACCAGACAAGGAAGTCAGGAAAGCCCTGGATACTCATGATAGATCTCAAACTCAAATGGTAAAAATTCAGATCTTTTTGTCATGTCAAGTGATAGCAGATGCAGGAGGGGGTGCCCAATGGACCTGGCACGCTCCTCGCCCAAAGAGCATTTTCTGACCTTCTTCAGGAGAAATGGCATGCCCCTGAAGCTGCTTGACTCACAGGGACAGGCGCCTCTGTGGCTTCTCTTCTGTTTCTCTATGTATAAATGAAGACCAGTGGGTTCTTCAGCTCTTTGAGATGTCTCTGTCATTTGTTTATTTTGTATAGGAGAAAAAATATGTGACTGATTCGTTCAATTTCATTTATAAGTGCAGAGGTCAGCTTGGCAGACACGATCTGAACTCTCATTATTCAACTCAGATTTGAGATGCAGGAATCATAGAATCATAGAATCATAGAATAGTTAGGGTTGGAAAGGACCTGAAGATCATCTAGTTCCAAACCCCCTGCCAGGGGCAGAGACATCTCCCAATAAACCATGTCACCCAAGGCTCTGTCCAACCCGGCCTTGAACACAGCCAGTGATGGAGCATTCACAACTTCCCTGAGCAACCCATTCCAGTGCCTCACCACCCTTCCAGTAAAGAATTTCTTCCTCATATCCAATCTAAACATCCCCTATTTGAGTTTGAACCCTTTACCCCTTGTCCTATCACTACAGTCCCTCATGAAGAGTCCCTCCCCAGCATCCCTTCAGATACTGGAAGGCTGCTATGAGATCTCCATGCAGCATTCTCTTCTCCAGGTTCAACAGCCCCAACTTTCTAAGCCTATCTTCTACCTTCATACGGGAGGTGCTCCAGTCCCCTGATCATCCTTGTGGCCCTCCTTTGGACTTGTGCCAACAGTTCCATGTCCTTTTGATGTTGAGGACACCAGAACTGCACACAATTCTCCAAGTGAGGTCTCATGAGAGCAGAGTAGAGGGGCAGGATCACCTCCCTCCACCTGCTGGTCACACTCCTTTTGATGCAGCCCAGGATACAGTTGGCTTTCTGGGCTGCGAGCGCACACTGCCGGCTCATGTTAATTTTTTCATCAGCCAACACCCCCAAGTCGTTCTCCGCAGGGCTGCTCTGAATCAGGAATTCTTGGCTTGTTAAACAATTCCAAATTGTTAAATATTCCTGACAAGAGGAGCCACTTTTCTGACTCCACAAAACAGCTCCAGGGACCTCCATGCAGCTGGCTGACACATGGAATTTGAAGACTGCAGAATTAAGATACATATAACTCTATCCTGTGGATGAGAATTGATTTATCTTGGATTCTGTTTTTTAAAAGAGCTCTTAAAAAAACCCAAATAGAAATGTGTGATCTTGTCTTGCTATTCAGAAAGACGCTTGATAATAAAAGAATAAATGACTAATCAGTGTTAAGCTAAGATATGGTTTAAAACAACACAAAGAAAATCAGCCAACAAAAGTTCTTCTGAACCTTTTAAGACAGGCTCTGTTTTTATAAGTTCCTCCCACTGTAAAACACAAGAATTATTAACTATTGTAGACTTAGGTAAAAATATAATATGTTGAGGAAGATACAGATTTAGTGACTATGTGGTCAATCTGCTTTAACTCCATAGTTAGCAGAGAGAGGGTTTGCTGATGTGCTGTGCAATGCAGTGCTTTATTGTGCACTCACCCTGCATCTATTGTGCTTCATCTCCAGGGAGCAGCTGCTTGATATTCCTTGTTACTGAATAGCTGCCTCCTGAGAGTATCTCCTGCACAGGGAAACTATTTGCGTCTGCATCTGAAACGGCTCATAATGTTGCACTGCACCCACCAAGCAAATCATTGTCCTTCTTTACAGGCAGTGAGAGTTCACTTCTTTGCAACAAGGTGATCCAAATACATAAGCGTTTTGAAAAAAAAAACTCCATTGCATAGCATGGAAAGACTGTGAGGGCACTGAAAGGCCCCTAAAGTGGACTCCAAACAGCTCTCACGATGGTGAAGTTCTTTCAATGCAGTGATATTCAGACCTGGAATGTCATACTTAACTGGGCAGAAGTAATAATTTTCTGAATAAATCTATGATAGATAACGAAGAGAGAAATCTGTCTAATCCAGATTTGTGTAGACCACTGAAAACGTTTTTTTTTGCTCTATTGTAATGTTAATATTAGGGATTTGATAGCCAGGTTATCAGCTTCATTTTGACTTGAATTCTCTGCAAAGCACATTAGGATCTTTTTTTTTTTCACCAAGCAGAACTTTGCTTGTCAAAAAATAGTGCAAAAAATCAGAACAAGCAGCCCAGAGAGGGAGGGAATATAAACTGTAAAATACAAAAATTGTACTTTCTTGCTCACCAGAACTTTGCAGTAATAAATCCCTACAATCCCATTTTCTGGTGGAAATAAAAGAAGCTGCTTATTTCCACTGTGCTATGTCTTGCTGGCCAGGCTAAGGGCAGCTGAACACACAAGGAATTGACAAGCAACTGTCAATCACACAAACGCTTCCAGAAGCACATGACTGTTGAGGTGGTCCCGTTGGCTTTCACTGCACTGCTTCAGTGGTCATGGCTCTTCAAAACTCTTCCTGTATGTTGTTTATCTTCCTAAAATCAGATGGAGAACGGGGAGGATAATCCATAGAACTGCAATGGGAGCTTCAATCCCTCAGAGTGCTGGGGCATGCATATACAAGCATCGACCAATCAGACGTTGTCTGACCTGCATTTATAGGGGTCTTTCCAGGTGGTAAAAGTTGGAAACTGTTCATTCATACATCACTCATTTGTATTCTGAATATCTGTCAGGAGGCAAAAAGCAAAGTACTTCCAGAAGGTAAGCAATGGCTGAAGTTATTTGCTTTGTGTCAGCCATGTGCTGCAATGGAGGGGATATTAATATTCCAGTTACCCAGGTTCCCAGGAAGAAAAAATAGACACAGAAATGGTAAGTGACTGAATGTGCCAAGCTTAGACAGAATGATTCAAATCATAGTTCTGACATGAGAACTTCATTAAACAAAATAAAAAATTAATTGAGAAACTGAAATTAAGAAGGAATTTAAATTTGAGGAAAAAACCTATTTTTGCCTGGACCATATATATATATACACAAAGGGGAATTTCCATGCGGGGAATACTCAAGATACCTCCTGTCTTTGAGCCAAACCCCTGCTTTTCTTGATTCTCTGGATCCCATTCACTTGTCAAATACCAATATTTTTTAACACTCTGGATTTAACACCACCACCTGACTGGTTCTGGTATCTCAGTGTAGCAATGGCCCTTTCCTCCTCTCTTTCATGTTTTTGAACTTGTTCAAGGGATTTCATAAAGCCCCTGAGGCATTTTCTTTAGTTGCTTTAAGGAACCCCGTGTAAGAACCACCATTTCAGATTAACCATTTAACCAAACATCCACCCTCATTTTTGCATTACTGAAAGTTTCACTCACTGTAGGAAACAGATGTAAGCATTTAGTGAAGCTTTCAAGTCTTCAAAATGTAATGGACAAGATCAGCACCCTCTTTCTATCCAGTAACTTAGATGTAGAGGAAGTCTTGCTTTCCAGAACCCTTGCTGGCATTTCCCTCCTCTTCTGTGTCCGCTGCAAGTGCAGGAAAGGCTGTCCCCATCCCACCAGCAGCACAGCCCACCACTACTCTGGCTGCCTCTACTCTCCCTGCCAGCTCCTGCAGTCTTGTCTGTTTCCCAGTTAGAAACTTAATGAGCTGGAGGAACACAGCCTGCTCTCTTACCTGCATCCTCCTGAGTGAGAGCCTCCTCCAGACAGCCCCATCTTCCATCCAGGCAATGGACTTCCACAGGAATCCCCAACACTTTGAACTTCTTTGCAGTGTGACCTGTTAGCTATCAAAATCTGGACTGGGAAAGTGGTAGCTGGGTTTGCTGGTTTAACTGAAAATTTGAGAGAGGTTGGCCCAATCAAAGCTTTATTTTTCTCAGTGCTTCCTGGGAATCCTATATCCTTTAAGAAAATGTTTTCTGGGAATTTTCTCTCCCTCCCCCCCAGTTTTATTTATTTGAGGAGTTTCTAGTCCTGATGGTAAAGCACTTTGGAAAGCTTTGATTCTGGTGAGATGATGCATTATTTGTTGTAGCTTGGTGCAGCAGGAGAACCAGATCACAATTTCTTTCCTTCGAAGCTTTGCTGCCACCAGCAGCAGCACTGCTTTGTCTTTATTACCGTCTTGTCAGGCTTCAGCACACTGCTTTCTCTTGGAGATAAAATCAGTGAGACAAATCTAGTATATTCCTTGGTGAAATTGCCTTGCAGGAAAGCCAGAGTGCAGGCACAGGAGGGGGCCAGGGAGAACCTGACTGTCATAAAATGACCACTGTCTCTTCTACCTGTTTTTAACTTTAATAGTGATGGCAAATAACCTTGCACAGAATGTGGGATTATCCACTTAGCTCTGTTCCTGACCCCTGAGTACGATGAAAGCTTGACCTACGATCCTTTCTGGTTTGTCATTAACTTTGTACAATTGAGTGGTAGCTGTGACAAAGAAATTAGGAAACTTGGGCATTTTTCAAAGGAAGGCAGATTTAATGGGCCATGTGGCCAAGACAACAGTGCTAACACTGGAATTCTTGGTAAAATGGCAGCTTAACCAGAAAATTTGAGGGCTTCAGGTTTTCTTTTTCTTCCAGATATAATCATGCACTCAACAAGGTAAATCACTACATTTTTCTTTTTACCTGAGAAGCTGGCAGGCAGGGGAATGGCTTTAGATCTTTTCTGAACTGTATGTAGTCTAAATAACAGTATTATTTTTCTGGTATCATAATCCTGTGGGCATTTAACATACATGAACAACACACATGGAAACAGATTTGTATAATTGTTCAGGTTGGAAGGGATCTTAAAGATCCTCTAGTTCCAACACCCCTGCCACTGATAGGGACACCTTCCACTAGACCAGGTTGCTCACAGCCCCATCCAAGGTGGCCTGAACCACTGAGGCTCCAAACCAGAGCCTTCCTTAAGAGCCCTTCAGAAACAGCCGGCGTCTCCAGCTGCATACTGTCCTATGGAGAAGCTGCTTTGTGACTATGTGGAGGTACAAAATAGCATCTTCCATGTATTGCTGATAATTTTTGGACAATTGAAAAATATACACTTGCATAGATGCCTTTCTCTCTGGCCTTCTTCATGCATTTAGAAATGGAATCCTTACCTTAGAAAACTAAAATTAATGGCTGCCTCAGTTCTTCTGCAGTGCAGCAAAACCGGCAGCAAATCTAAAGCCCCGAGTGCCAGTGGCTGAAAACTTCTATTGACAGGATCTCTGCCATTAAATCTTCAGATAAAAAACCACACAGAATTAAATATATGCACATAAACCAAACTAATTTGCATGGCAAATTAGAGCATATTAATTCAAATAAAACTGATGCACAGCACTGCGCTCTGCATTGAGTAATGAACAGCAGTGAACATGAAAAAGAAATTTTCAGGAGACCTGTGAAAATCCTGAGATATGCACAGCACTGAGGCTCACACGTGCGACAGCTCCACGTTTCACAGAAAGAAGAGAATAACCCAAACCACCAAGCTAGCTGCCTGTTCCAGCCAACCCCTGGGGAGGCTGCCAATTACCAGCCAGCTACCGCAGCTCGCTGGGATAGATACCCACATTTCAGCAGCTTCAAATGTGCCAGGAAGGAGAGCTACTGGAAACCCAGAAAGGGGAAAGAGAGGGAGAAAAACGGATCTGGCTGGAAAGACACAGGTCATTGGCTCTGTCGCAGACACTCGGGAGTCAGGGATAACTTTGATATTGAAAAATGGGCACTGTCAGATCAAATGGTGCATTATTCCTACCATCAGACTGTATGTTATCACTTACTGAGATTTCAGTCGTGGCAAAACATTGCCTCAGCACTTTCTACAGTGCAAGTACAATCAGATTTCTCTTAGTCTATTTTCCCATCTGTAAGACCTGGATGAAGCTGTTTCCTCACAGAAATTCCATAACAGAATGAATGTTTGTGAAGTGCTTGAATGATTTCAGGAGGAAAGCACCGCTGGAGGGTAAAATCTTGTAGCTGTTTCTTTGGCTTAAGTATTGCAGTGCTGGCCTGCAAGCAATATTAATGTTTGTAAAACTATCCGGGCCAGTCCTCAGTGCAGCCCTTAGGGAGGCTCCAGAAAGTGGCAAAGCTGGTTCATTGATCTGCAGTGATTCTCCAAAACTCATTTAGCCTCAGGCTTTTCACTGCATCTCCCTGGAGAAAATCCTTAATGAGACATTTCCTTCAGCTATGCCTTTTAATCACACCTATTGCTTTATAGATTTTTTCCTACTATGCTATGCTTTCTGTTTTTTGGCTCACTGCATTTTAAGCAGTAAGACAAGTTCCAGCATGTTTCCTCATCTGGAGAGATTTAAATGTCAATTAAAATACCATTGATGTCAGGTGGGATGAATTTCTTCTGACGGATTCTAAAATCATTGCTTTTGCAACGTCAGGTTAAAGCTTATCATCGACTCATTTAAAAATGTTATTAAAAATGCATGCGCTGGGGGGTCCCTTTTCTGAGTTTTACAAAACTGTGATCTGGTTTTGCGCTCAGTTAAGCAAGCACGTAACTTCAGTTGCATGAACCTTTCCTTTGGCTTCATGGAGACCAGCTCTGCTTAACTTGTAACTCCACACTGGAGCATTAGGGGACAAACGCACAATTTTATCGAATACTTTTCTTCAGTTGTAAAAAATCTATGTACTTTCCAAATAAAATCGTTTCATCATTAAAAAAGAAATGATGGCTTTCTATGTTCATGTCGCTCTGAAACCTCAGTGGCCAAATTGGCCAAAGCTAGAAATCAAGATACAGAAATGGCTTGGAAGCCTAAAAATATACTCTCAAACACTCCAAGCAGCAAATGCTTCTTACACCAGACAGCAAACCCCGCTCATTTGGAGTGAAACACAGCAGCTCTTCCAGATTCAGTGCGCCTGCTGCTAATGACAGCACCCAGTCAAGACATTACGCTGTCTTTTCAAATCTGTATTTGAACTTCTGCTGCCCTCAGAATAATAACTTCAGTGAAGCCACAGATGTGATTTTTAATAAAACTCAGCATTTTTAGCTATTAGAGTGGAGCTATCATTGAGGAGGGTGTACATGGAGAAAATCAATTCACTACAGCAACATTTTTATCTCAGACTTGCAAAGGGAAGAAAGCAACTTCGAAGGTATGAAGAACATTGCATAAACTGCATTTTAAAAAAGCTGATTTTTGTAAATGACCATTTTATCAGCCATCCATTGGACTGACAGCAGCAATGACGTGAGGAGCTTGGTTTGCATATATCCCTGCATGTTTGGAAACAAAGAAAGAATGAACAGGGCTGTGCAGCCAATTTCTGGTAGCACTTGAGTTCCCAAGTGTGCAGGTAGCAAGATTACAGTATTATACAGCTGCATCTTTAGTCAGTTAAATAGATCTAGTCTGTTAGGTTGTCGTGGTTTACGTCCAGTCAGCCACGCAATTCGCTCACTCACTCCCCCCTCTTTCTTCCCCCCAGCTCCCGGGGGGGAAGGAAGGAGAATCAAAAGAATGCAACTCCCACAGGCTGAGATAAGAACAGTCCAGTAACTAAGGTATAACACAAGACCACTACTGCTACCACCAATAATAATGACAAGGGAAATACAAGGAAAGAGAATACAACCGCTCACCACCCAATACCCAGCCCGACCCAGCAGCTACCCCCACCTTTCCGGGTCTCTGCCCTCCTTTTTCACATCCTGGGCATGACGTGCTGTGGTATGGAATACCTCTTTGGTCAGTTTGGGTCAGATGCCCTGTCTTTGCTTCCTCCCGGCTTCCCCTCCTCCCTGGCAGAGCATGAGGCTCAGAAAGTCCTTGGTCAAACCAAACATTACCAAGCAGTAACTGAAAACATCGGTGTTATCAGCACTGTTCCCAGGCCGAAAGTCAAAAACACAGCACTGCACCAGCTACCAGGAAGGAGAAAAATGACTGCTGCTGCTGAACTCAGGACAGAGGTGCAAAAATGATTTTAGAAAAAGAGCAAAAAATAAACTGTATTGGAGGACATTGATTTGTTCAGGGGCCTTTATTCCAACCTATGGAAAGGGCCTTCTATAGTTTCCGTTTCTTTGAGAAACTCCAGCTATTCTGCAGAGTGAAAATGATGTGATTACCAACACATTTAATAACTCCCGAGTGTTTCCAGCTGCCATCCTCTGCCAAGGAGCAGGGAGGCTACCGCCTCACTTAGCACCTGAGGCACATCACAGAGCAGGCAGTGTGTGTCCCTACCCAGCTCCTGTCCAGCTTCTGCTCAGCTCTGAAAGCACCATTCTCATGCCAAACTCTGATGTGCCATCTGTACCCCCCAGATCTCTTCCCACTAAAGGTGCCTCAAATTAGTGGCACTGCTCAATAATGTGCACTGGGACTCAGAATTCCCTCCTACCCACACTGAATTCCACTTATCTGTCATTTGATTTCTTTCTAGAGTTTTCACAATATTTTGCTTAGTCTTTTAAACTTGATTGAATCTCCTAAGCCAATAATGTCTGTTGAGACCATAGTATATTGCCTGCTCATTTTTCAGTCAGTTCTGATTCTGGGAAATACCATTTATCTAATTTTCTCCAAGAACTTCATTATTTTGTCTTAACACCTCTAAAACCTCCTGAATTATTTGCAGTCATCTCTCGCATCTCAACACAATCAGTCACAGATAACCTGAACCACAACTCATATCCACATTACTTATCATAGAATCATAGAATGGTTTGGGTTGGAAGGGACCTTAAAGATCATATGGTTCCAATTTCCCTGCCATGAGCAGGGACAGCTTACACTAGCCCAGGTTGTTCAAAGCCCTGTCCAGCTTGGCCTTGAACATTGCCAGGGATGGGGTAGCCACAGCTTCACACTTCCTCAATAAATTTTTCTTATTACAAATAACATCATGTCAGAGGTGATGCCGTAAATGAATGCGAAGTCACCCATTAACTTTTATGTATAATCCTAATTAGAATCATAGAATAGAGTTGGAAAGGGCCTTAAGATCATCTAGTTCCAACCCCCCTGCCAGGGGCAAGGACACCTCCCACTAAACCATGCCACCCAAGGCTATGTCCAACCCAGCCTTGAACACCCTCAGCGATGGAGCATTCACAACTTCCCTGGGCAACCCATTCCACTGCCTCACCACCCTTACAGTAAAGAATTTCCTCCTCATATCCAATCTAAACTTCCCCTGTTTAAGTTTGAACCCGTTACCCCTTGTCCTATCACTACAGTCCCTCATGAAGAGTAATTCTTTGTGCCCAGCTTCATACAGGTCCATGTGTGCATGGAGAGACATACAGAACTTAGAAACCTCATGTTGTACATGTTTTTTCAAAACCTTTATTACTTCAGCTTTTCCTGCTAAAAAAACCCCACATTTTGCTTGAAAGATAAGTCATGCTGCTGCTAAACCATTATTTTTTAATATAATATAAAGAGCTTTAGAGTTGTGATAGTGCTTTTAGCTACTCCATAGGAACAGAAAGCCTTATGAATTATAAACATGTGCATTAATTTTTCAAACAGGTTTAAAAATGCTAGCCCAAAGGAGCTGGTGGACTACAGCACAGAACTGAGCAAGAACTGACATTCATTGGTAAACGAAAACGTCAGGTTTGTCCCTGAAATGAACAAATCTCTATCTCTCTCTCCGCCCCCAAGGGCCTAGAGCTTGAATAGTATTGGCAAATATTATTTGAAAACATTGCCCTGTGTTTCCATGAGGGTATTCAATTAAGTGCAAACTCCTATTCTAATGCAGCCTCCCCAAAGAGGTCATTTTGTAAATACCCTGTCACTTTAAGAGCTCTCCTCAGATGCCAGGTAAGAAGGTTACAAAACAGTAACTGCTCTGGAAGTTGTTAGCAAGACAAAGCAAACATTGGGTTTAGTTCTTCACTACTAGTTCTTAACTCTGGTCTCCTTGGAACAGGTAAAGGCCTTTAAGATTCCAGTTATCTTACCCTGCTTTAAAATATTTTCAGGGCTGCACAATCCCACTTTTTTTCTAACAGAAACATATGAACAGCGAGAAAAGGAAATGCCTTGCTCCCCAGCCAGTTCTTCACTGGCTGCCACTTGCAGGAGCAGCACTAGGTAAGGCTTACCAAGTTAAAAACAAAAACGGTTTTTACAGCATTACTGAGCCAGCGGGTAATGCTGTTCTTCAGCATGAGGCAACTGCCCTTGGGCAACATTGCCTAGAACAGTGTTGTCGGATGTATTTAGTACCCGGCAAGCATGGCCAAACTTGCAGCGCTGTATCCCTGTCAGCATTTCCGGATGTGCTCTACTTAAAGTCAAAGATGACATTCTTGCGCTTTTAAAACTGTCATTACTCATCAAAATGAAGCTAAGCCACTTGCATGGCAAGCAGCTACGCTCCTTCCTTGTAATTCTCTTCAGATACAAAAGACTTGCTGCTATAAAATCTCTTTGGCACATAGTGAGTATCCACCTTTTGCTCTACACACTATTTCACAGAATGCTCCACACATTCCTTAGTACTCATTCTTTTCATGGCTGCATGTTGAAGTAGTAATTGTAGATCTTTCCAGTGCTTGTAATCTTTCCAGTTAGAATTACAAAGGCCTTCCAATGGTCATTGACTGAAATTCAGTTTCTTGCATGCAGCAACATTCTCTTCGGAGGCTGAAGTACCAGTTGCCTTTGATATAATGTACATGCCATAGTGAAACACCTTTTTGCTGCCATCAGATCAGGCACACCAATTATACTCCTAGCTTTATTTCTGTATGTTACAACTAGATGTGTCATTAGAAGTGTTTGTTGGATGTCTAATTAGAACAGTGCATGTAGTTAAGGGAGGAACCAACAGTGCTCATCAGAAAAGGCTTGAATTCTCCCTGCTCTGCGTCTCTGCATGTCAGCCCCATTTGCTGATGCCAAAAGGAAGCAGAGGAGTGATGCCAGCTGGCTGGATTTCCTAACCATTTCTGAAAAAATCTCTGCATAACCTTGGCTCAAAGTATAGTGGACAGGTGAGAATACCGTGTGGGAAGAAATAACGAAACACTCCACTACCGCTTACATAAATGAGACTCTGGGCATGAGAATATTAACCCAGAAATGTACTCCTCTTACCTCTGCAAAGCTAGAGAATACTGGCAGCACATGGGGAAATGATAGTAGCCAGGCAAGTTGGGGGATATAAAAAGTACCTGAGCACCTGGAAAGCCCTTGTAACTTTTTCATCAGTCTTTCACTATCACAAACTGGCATCTCTGAACATCAGAGATGTTCTCCTGCCTCTCTAGAGCTGAGTGCTGTAGAGTGTTACTGTGTGCCATGAGTGCAGCCTTAATGCCATCAGTCTGGGGACAGGAAAGAAAATTACATGTACAGAAGCAAGACTGTTGGCTGCTGCTAAGCCACAGCAAAGGTCAGCAACACTGAAATGAGTGATCTGGGAAGGAATTCTTGGAGCTCTACACCAAACTCATAGTTTTGTTCTTCCATGAAGCTAGCTAGCTAAGAGGAAATACAGTGTCTTGCGGGAAAAGTATGTATGGAGTTGGAGGAGGTGAAGCTGAGACAGAAGAAAAATGCACACCAGTCTGAAGCCAAATCAGAACGTTCAGTAAAGTTTTTCAACATATGAAGCAGAAGGAAGGCAGTCTGAAAGCCATGTACCAGTTGCAACTGGCAGGTGCAATAAAACTCATTTACCTTCATTCTACAAAGGGAAACAGTCAACTATTTGGTGACTGGCCTAGTGGATTATTTTTGCCTCTGGCTTTGCACACAAAATCAATTCAAGTGTGGAAATGAACCTGAGTACAGGAAAATGGGCCAATACTGTCAGCACTGAATAAATGATGCAGCAGCGGCAATAATATATCTTCTCCCGGAGAAAGGATGTTTATGAAAAACGCCGTTTCCTATTTCAGCAAAGGTAACATAGACTGCAGGAAGACTGTGAACTTCGCAGCTCTTCATTACATATTCACACATTTGTTCCAGAAACACTTTATTTAAAAATGGAGTTGTAAATGCATATAACAAAATAACATACATAATAAATGTAACAAAAATAAATAAGGAGAACATGTTCATACAAAATAAGAACATAGTAATGCAAAATGCATATTACAGAACGCAAAGGTATAAACGCCTGAAAGAACACAAACATAATTTCGCATGAAGAGCCTGCACCTTTTACCCTTCCTAGTAATTTCTTACTTTCCACTTGAGCCTGCAGAAAAATTATGTTCTCAAGCATTCAACAAAAGAAGGAATTATGGTGATGGCTTGGTACGCTCAGTTTTCAACGCCTAGCTCTAGTTTTGATTTATTTTTGCCCTTCTGTACCTTCTAAAACTTCTCTTGTAGCCACTGTAAACTGGTGTAGTCCAGGCTCCCACAGTTAGCTGGAATAGAGCATAGTCATACATGAAGGCTGTTTGCTTTTAATTTTTTTAAAGAAAATATGAAATCCATTATACAACAGATTAGTGGTTTTTTTTTTACATCTCTACAAAAAAAGTTTTTGCATTTTTATTAACTGGTCCAACTTCACTGACTTCTGAAAGCCTGTACAATTTAAAAGTGTACAGAAAGTAGTCGGTTTTAAAACAAATGTCATCTAGGATTATTGCTGAAATATTAAAGACCATTTCATAAAAGCTGCAAAACTGTATCTTTAACCTTAATATATAGGGACTGATGCAAACATAGGAAAATTCCAGTCTATTAGTTACATTTAACAGAAATAACATTCCTCCAAATTACAGTGTTCTGGAAATACAAAGTAATTTATTTTTTATTATTATTTCCAAATGTTAAGTTACTGGGACAACTTATAAGGAAAATAGGCTTATATAGGAAACTTTGTTTAAAGACTTGCTTTCCAGTGGTATAAGCAAAATGTCTACGTTAGC
Organism: Ara ararauna; assembly: GCA_028858755.1. NCBI lineage: Eukaryota > Metazoa > Chordata > Aves > Psittaciformes > Psittacidae > Ara > Ara ararauna. Next base: position 97,519,283 of record CM054379.1, read on the forward strand.
AGTCGTCTTCCAGAATCCTTTTAAATATGTAAGACAGAGACAGCTTTACTAGCAAGACTACAGGAAAATATACAGAAGCAAATAAAATCGTTCACTTGGGAGTGAATCTATCGATGAAGCAAATTATGACAACTCTATTTCCAAGTCCCCTAAAGAAAATTTTACATCTCACAATCATTCCAAGGAACAGTAATTTCTTCTGTAAGCTATGTCGCATTTGAGTTGGGGAAAGCCCATTCGCCTCACTACGCTTTGAAATGCCCCATGTTTAAATTTATTTCGTAGATCCAACAAACATTTGGACAAAGATGAGATATGAAATACTTCTACTTTAATTAACATCAAAAAGTCATTTGAAGAAGACCAAAAAGTGCCAAATAGTCTTTTCAGAATGTGGATTAAAACACTGTGATGATAATACAAGTACAGTATTATCCATTTTCTATGTACACCAAAACAGTTTGCCATTTATTGATATCGATATGTTCACCTCCCACTCCCAGCAATCTTAGTGCAAACATAATATCTGAACTTTGTAAACCTCCAAGAAAATTTATGCAGCAACAAGGTTATAAACTGTTTGAGATTTTCAGTACGCAAGAATGAATGCTTTCTAAAATCTGTCTTACCTTTTGCAGCAAAGTATCACTGTAGTCAAAGATAATGTTTCCTATATAAATCATCTAATTCAGAGTCAAATGTAACTGTTCAACAGTTCTGTACAAACTTTAGTGGAGGAAGTCCATTCATCAGAGCAGCTTGGCAAAGAGATTTGGGGTTTCAATAACATTAAATGTTAGACTGCTTGCATGGCTTTTGAAAAGAAATAAATCTATTAAGGGAAAATTGCTGATATTAACAAATCTTTTGCAAAGCACACAACCACAAAGGGCAAACCTGCCACAATCTGCTTTCCTACACTGGTATCTATGCATATCGTTATGATTGGAAAAGGATTTGTGTGACAATCAAAGCATCACAGTTAAAGAAAACTGGTTTAATAAAACAACTGCTGTTTGACCAAGCTTTTTTCTTTTTTTTTTTTAATTATAAAACCAGTATTGTATTTTTTTATTTATTCCTAAACATTCCACATGAAAGGTTTTTTATCAACACTGAGATGTCACTCACGCAGTGTGGCATCTTCCTCTTCCCCATCTGGGTTAAATCTATTGAAACGCATGCTGAAATCTGACTCGGATTCAGCATTCTCAAATTCCGCTGCACCGGGGCCAGCAGCAGGTTGAAGAGCCTGAGCATCAGGCTGGCAGTTTGGCTGCACTTGAGGGCGGGTACTTTGGGAAACAGGACTGGACTTCGCCTTTGGCTGAGCTGGTAAGATGGGGCTGGCGAATCCCAAGTTGCTCAGAGCATCCAGGGTACCATCAGGGTCGATCATAGAATTAATTGCTAAGCAAGCAAGAAAAGACGAAGGTTTAGATGAAATGAAGCCACACAAAATAAACACTGCCTGATGTGCAGACAGGAAGGAGAGATGACAAATCATCTAAGATTAGTTTATAGGGACTGAAAGATGGGATTTTAAGTCATGTTTAAGGGGCTGTAACGCTACCATTATATATTATGCTTCATTCTATACCCTCACTCAAATGTCCATAGCTGCTAATTCTGTGATTGAACGAAATTTGTATAGAAGAGCAGCCGTTTATCCTATTTAATGCATAATGATGGACTCACTGTCCCCTTTCCCCCACATAGTAAGAGAAAATTGAAACACCTAGTACAATTTAATCATCCTACTAACACATCTGTCATGTTTAACAAAACCTCTCTCTTTTTAATTTCCAAACAGTACTCACATCTATTAGAAGACAACTGCATATGCAAGGAAATAATTTGGCTTCTTTCTCTGGGCTTAATTTCTTTATTGTCTTCTCTAAACACAATATAATTTGTAATAAATGAACACTTTTTAATTATAGCTCAGCATTAAGCAAATACTAATTTGTCCCTAAAAGCAGCTAACAATTCCTCCTGAAACATTGTTTTCTTAAAACATGTTTTATTGTGAGATTAAACCTGAATACTAAAAAAAAAAAAAAAAAAAAAAAAAAAGCAGGAAATTTACAAGAAATACAATAACAGTCATATATAAACATAGAATCATAGAATAGTTAGGGTTGGAAAGGACCTTAAGATCATCTACTTCCAAACTCCCTGTCATGGGCAGGGACACCTCCCAATAAACCATGTCACCCAAGGCTCTGTCCAACCCAGCCTTGAACACTTCCAGTGATGGAGCATTCACAACTTCCTGGGCAACCCATTCCAGTGCCTCACCACCCTTACAGTAAAGAATTTCTTCCTTATATTCAATCTAAACTTCCCCTGTTTAAGTTTGAACCCGTTACCCCTTGTCCTATCACAACAGTCGCTAATGAAGAGTCCCTCCCCAGCATCCCTATAGCCCCCCTTCAGATACTGGAAGGCTGCTATGAGGTCTCCACACATTTGACCACTCCAAATTAAACTAAGTATAAACAACACACAAATAAGACTGCAACTTATTTTTAACATATACTAAGATTTTAAGTTGATTTTGGTAAATGGAACATACGTTCAAATAGCAGACTTTGTAAGCACAACATACTTCTTTCTATCATATACACAGCTAAGTCTTTGCACATGAAAAGCAAAGCAACTTTTCCATTTTGTAGTCTGTGGACTCCACAATTGCAAAGAGTGGATTCCGTGGTTTGACAGGAAGATGTCAAGAGCTGAGTCTAAATTTTCATTTTATTGTATCAGATACAGGTGTTTTTATCTTATGAGATTTCCTATTGATTATGGTTCCAGTGCATTGAATTGTGCTACACGAGGGTATTACTGATGTACAAACACTACTTTACACAGAGTAATCTCCATCATCTCTATCACCTACTCTTCAATACTTACCCATGAAAATATTTCTATTAAGAATGTTTCAAAAATAATTCCTGTGAGATTCTCTGGACTATTTAATATTCATTTGAGCCTTTTCTCACCCACATAAGATATCATACCTTTCTGTTTTAAAATAATTGTGATATTTATTTACCAAATGTGCCAGGAATTATATTAATGTATGCAACTGATACTGTTAACATATTTTAATTAAAGGCAATAACTTTTTTCATTACATACATACATATGTATATATAAAAAATGAAGCCAGCAATCAAAAAAGAGGAAAGTGAAAAAAGATTAATACCTTGCAGCTGTTTCTCAACTCGTTTCAGTTCCTGTAAGATTGATGATATTTCCTAGGAAAGAAACAAACACGTTTCATTAAGGAAAAGGAGACTCAAACTACCTGTCAGTAGTAAACAATCCGCACACCCAACCTTTGCAATAGGCTATTTGGGTTGTCCGCCCTGGCATCAAGAACACTCTTGCTAGTGGTGGCCCAGCCACGTCCACTACAAGGCCTGGGTGGCAGTGCTTAAGACTGGACGGCCATGGCCCGCTCTGAAATAAAGAGCTTCCCTCTGCATTAAACGAGTGTCAACCAAATCTCACTCTGTTCCTTCCTCATTTGTCTGTATGCTTTTTCTCAAGCACAGACTTAGACACTACAGTTCTGTACAAAGGGGGCAAAGTAACAGCAAACCTTTAAAGAAAAGTTAAGTACAAGCCCAGTATTAATGGAATAGCGTGATTTATAACCTTGTTCACATGTGAGTCAGAACAGTAAGATGATGGCATCAGGATTTTGTCTGTAACCATTGAGCTCTATGCCCAGAAGACTCTTTAGACCACACCAGTATTGGGTCCTCTGCCCCTGTCTGCCTTACAGATTTTTCTCCTCTATGCTGCACTACTTGCTAACAGACGTTGCCACAGCAATGCACTCAGAAACACAACCACTGCTAAGTGTGCCACATCTTAAATTATAAATATGTAAATCCTACAAATTGAGGATCCCTCACTAAGAATACTGTTAATCCAGCTGCTGAGGAGAGCTACCAGTGGCCTTCAAAAGCTGGGAATTTTCAAAGGCACCTATTTAACCCATTTCAGAAATTCATTCTACACTAAGTAATGTGATTTTTGTGGGTGGCAAAGAGACTGATTATCTTGGATTTTACAAAGTCATTATCTTTAAGCAAATTCCACATCTGAGCTGGGCACAAATGTCCCAAGAACAAAACAAACATCAGTTACAAATGTCCTTTATTAACTCGTAACAATATCTGTGGTAAAAATAAGCACTGCATTTGAACAATGGATTGCTCTGAAAATTGAACAGAAACTTGAAAATCAGTGCACAGACAAAACCAGAAACAACCCCCAAACCATACACTTTCAAACAATGAATTTAATTCCCTGAAAAAATATTGTAAAATGCTGAGCTTAGAAATAAATATGCAACTAATCATTTTCTTTTGTAATGACTGCCTTAAAGCCCTATTCATGGAATTTAGAATACAAAACACTAAACTTCGATCATATTCTGGAAATGGGTAACAGAATTATATTTGTAAAAGTTGAAACTTCTGTAACTTGCTAAATGAAACTTAAAAAAATCCCCAGAATCTAAACAGCCAGTGTATCTACTAAATACACTGAGTTACTAATGATTTTGCTTAAAAAAATACACCATTCTGCAGAAATTATGGGCTAAGTTTTTAATACTTCCAGGAAAAATCAATTTGGATTAGTTTAATAGCTCATGATGAGCTCACAGAGAAGTGCTAGCCAGTTTGATGCCAGAGGAAATGTGTTCACATTTTGTTTCTGAGCAGCCCAGTATTAAGTATGTGAGAAGAAGTTTCTTCTCCCACCCATCCTTCAGAAAACTGCCTAAGCTGATGTTCTTAACTGCACGATACTCCAGATGGGATAATATAGCCAGACTCTCTGCCTGCTCCCACATGCACAGATGTTTCTCAAACCCTATGCTCTGTGTTTAGAAGCAGAGAAGTGTACTAGGAAACAACACATGTGATCTGTTCCCTCACACTCTCACTCAGTCTGGTCATGAAATGGCTCTAATTATGCAGTGGGGGGAAGACATCAGTCAGCTGCAGTTGTAGTTGGTATCCTACAGCTATCACTCCTGCACAAATCAGCATGATTATTTTTCTCTGAAGAGTGTTTTTATTGCAACGTGTCTACAGATTATTTTCTTTCACATATAGCAAAATGCAATATGGGTTGATATTTAGAAATTAGGTAAGAGGCTCAAGCAATTCCAGAAAAGATAACTATTCATACCATGCTTGACGTTTTAACAATAGGAACTTCACTTTCAGCTCGCAACTTGTTTTCAATTTCTTCCCAATTTCTGTCTTTGTCCTTAAATAATATTCTAGAAGAAAGAAATTCAAGACGAGCATGTTTTAAATAGACAAAAAGAAATAAACTAAACCTGAAAGATTAGATAATATGATGCACCAGAGCAGCATAGGGAGCACTGAATAAAAGTCAAATTGGAGATATCGAAAACTGACAGAATCCAACCATAAATTTTCAGGGAAGCATACATGGTTTCAGCAATACCATTATTCTTGACATCAAAATGGCACTTCCGTAGCTAAATACTTGCCTATGGTGTTGAAAAGACACAGTTTATTCTTTCCTCCAGCACTGAGATATTTTTCTAAAAATCCAACTATTTTACAATAGTCAGAGAATTTGCTACTAACACTGTGTTTTACAACAACTGCAAAACGTAAGAGAAAGATTAATGGTGGTAAATAAATGCAACTCTTTTACATTTGTATTTTATATTAATTTAATGAAGCATACTCTCATAACACAATGTCATGGGATTGAGGCAAATGACCACTTCTGCAAGTGACTTTAGTGTATTAATGTGTAGGGCATACAAAGAGTAAACATTACTACATACTGCTTCTTGGGAAAGAGAAAATAAATTAAAAGCAATCAAAACTACAGCAAAGAAAACATGGAACACTTTATGGCCGCAAGTAGTGTCACCATCTTGTAACAAAGTTGAACATCAGATGCCTGAGAAGATTGCTTTTACATTCTGGAAGGGAGTGCAAAAGCTTGCAAAACCATACAGCTGCAAAGCTGGATACCAGAAAGTCCAAATAAAATGGAAAATTTAGGACTTGTCTGACAGTGATGAGTTAAAACAAATAAATGAACAGCACAGACAATTAAATTTTTATAGGACCATGCACTAAAAACCAGGCAACTCCTAGAAATATCTGGATTCAGTATAGAGTCTTATACAGCTATACTTTCTGTACTTTAATAGCATTTATATCACACTATAAATCAGCAGGAACAGAAAATAAGGCTTTATTCAATAGTAAACAGTAGTAGAAAAATACATGTTATTTTGACTTTGCATGTTTTCTTCATTTACCTCTTGCCCACAATTATATTGAAATACTTCTACCTTTATGGTGTGATTAGTGCCTTTCCTTGTGTATGTGGTGTTTTCAGTCTTACTCGCTTTTAGAAATACTGTTCTTACGTTTCTTTTACAATTTGAAAGCTTTTCATTTCTCAGGTCATTTTATTAAAAAACAACAAAAAAAAGGAAAAATGAAAGCAGTAATTAGTAATTTTTTTGACTACACTGTAGACAGGCCAATTTGGATTTGCCTAGGTTTTTTTTAGGAAGCCGATTTCCTTTTTACAACATTTTTCTCAGTTATCCATTTAGTACATTTTAACCTCCTGGGGTTCTTTGGCCCCTTTTCCCTTCCTCCTTCTAACCAAACCATACCCTAAAAGAACATATTTCTAAATAATTGCTGCCTTGTGCTGAACCTTTTCCTACTTTCTGGGGCAAATCTACCTGAACTCCTTCTTATTTCCTTGTGCTCTGTCCCCATTTTACATTGCACTTTGCAGGATGAACAGCAAACTGCAGACACTGACAATTAGAATCTACACTGACCTGAATGCTTTGCCGAGATTCTGCCTGACTGAAGAGGAACTTGACTGCTACAAGCAAGCCAGTACATTGGCATACACACTGCATTCACATTGTAGAGCACTGAAGACCATGTAGGTCTTCTCACCGCAAAACCAACTTACCTTTTCCCTCCATAATCTCTGAAAATTCCTGCAAACCCATTATAACATATAAAAGACAGAAAAGCAAACAAATTGCTTATTGGCTTCCTGGGAACCCACAAGAATATTCAGCCAGCAAAGAACAGGTTATATGATATATGGCAAGAATGCTGCAGAATTTTTAAATACAATGAAGTTTTGTGTGCAGCAGCAGATAAGAACATAACTGATTATACAAAGTAATGAATAAAAATATATAATACAAAAGCAATTTAGTAATACCCATGCTATGACCTTATCCTGAAGAAAATTACAAATATACAAAGGATTTGGAGAAAGGAAAGAACTAGGCACTTGAATCTGTTTAATCTAAACACCATACTAGGACTTAGGGATAAAAATCCAGTTTTGTTAGCACTGGGAGAACACGGTCTTGAGGAATACAGTGTCAAAAGCTTCTCTCAATCCTATTTCTTAATATAAGGTAGGAATGATTACAGAACTCAGTGGAACTTGGAACATTATCATTAAATTATATAACAGAAATGGTAGTGGAGAAGCGGGAAAGGAAATAGTCAAGCAAAAAGGTAAATATTTCCTTTTGCCCATACTAATTTATTTTCCTGATTGATTTTGGCTCATTTAACATTGTCATTTTGACAGATCTGCTTCTCAAGAATGACTAAAAATATTTATGTTCTTAATACTTCAGTCAAAGAGAAACTGGTCTTTTTGTAAAGCTAGCTGTTGCAACTCAAACATTACAGGCAGAAGAGTTCTCACATTCAGAGGAAGCACATCTTTCTCCATTTGGACCCAGATAGGAAGGCTGAAATGTTTTAAGATGTATGATGCAATTTGTACGGAGCGTTGCTGCCCTATACTGACTGTGCTCTGGGGAGAGGCTTATGTTGGTGAACAATATAATTTGAGGGAGGACTTTTAAAACACAGTCAGGCTTACTGGCTTACTCTTACTGATGCCTCTAAAAATTTCTTCCCTCCTTTCAGATTCAAGTACTCTGAAAAAACATACACAACTGCTAGTTTGACAAACCCTAACTGATTCTCACTGCTTCTGTCCTGGGCAGAAATTTTAACTGGCTTAACTCCAATAAAAGGGACAGAAGGACTGTCAACATAGCTGTTTGAACTCGTGCATGAAAACAAAGCTACGGTAAATATTTTTTTTACCTCACCCTAACTGCTTTGTATCCTTTCTAAAAATTGAAATCCTAAAACTACTGCTATTTTTCTGACTCAAAATACTAATGACATTATAGAATCACATAATCATAGAATAGTTAGGGTTGGAAAGGACCTGAAGATCATCTAGTTCCAAACCCCCTGCCAGGGGCAGGGACACCTCCCAATAAACCATGCCACCCAAGGCTATGTCCAACCCAGCCTTGAACACCCCCAGCAATGCAGCATGCACAACTTCCCTGGGCAACCCAGTCCAGTGCCTCACCACCCTTCCAGGAAAGAATTTCTTCCTCATATCCAGTCTAAACTTCCCCTGTTTAAGTTTGAACCCATTACCCCTTGTCTTATCACTACAGTCCCTCATGAAGAGTCCCTCCTCAGCATCCCTATAGGCCCCCTTCAGATATTAGAAGGCTGCTATGAGGTCTCCACGCAGCCTTCTCTTCTCCAGGCTGAACAGCCCCAACTTTCTCATCATATTATTCAAATCAATCCTAATAGCAGGAAAAGGAAGTTTTGATCACAGCTCTGGGGAATACATTAAATAATTGCTTAATGAAAGCTTCTCCACTATATTTTGATAGAAATAAGCAATGCCCCTTTCTTTAAATCTGTATAAAACGTACCTATATACATGATCACATAATTATTACATTCATTACAATGTAGCTGACTTACCTTTTAAGATCAGAGAATCAATCAAAAAAATGTAAGACTTGATTTTACAGTTATATGGTTTTCTCAGAATGACTTCAACGTAAATAGGTTTGTTTTAAATCACTATACTGCACTCAGTTTTTTACATTAAGTAAACTAGAGCTGCGCTAGCAACATATTTGCAGGTCAGAAACTGCCAACTGCCAAAAAAAAAAAAATTGCAAAAACTAAAAAAGAATATCTACTGTCTACTGCTTCTGAGGCATTTTAAGATACCTATCATCCTGGATGCCTACGACAAATAAGTCAGTCAATAAGCAAGATTCTTGTTCCAATGATGCAGCTTTAAAAGGAAAAAAAAAAAATTGGTAAGCAGAGTTCCTTATGGATGTCACTGTATTTTCCCAAAGAATTATGCTCAAAACAAAACTTAATTTAGCATTTTGTTTCTATTTCTAAATTTCAAACGTCTTTTAGAATGACTTTCAAAAAATTGTCACGTTTAAGTACCACTTCACATGTATTTATTTGTTCATTTTTTGAGATCAGCTATTAAAGTAAATGCTAGCATGTACTTAGAGATTGATTAAACTTGAACAAGTTATTAACTTCTGCATAATTTGTAATAAATTCTGCATAATGAAGTTGAACCCTGTTAATCTGGCATAGCTTTTGAAAGTAACAGTATTGTCCACCTGAATTTCACAAACTCATTTGTATCTGAAATTTACATAGCAAAAGACATTCATGTCTCCTTTGTTTAAAGATATTTAAATAAATACTATGAAACATAAAAGAACATATCTGGGGAAACCAAAGAGGGAAAAGGCAGCAAAGGGTGCATTTCCAGTATTATAATCCTGCAGCCCAAAATGTTGAGTTGGAAAAAGAGAAGTGAGATGAAAGTCAGTCCCTGACCGTGTTCCAAGACAGCAGAATTAAGGTACTCACAAGTGTTACCTGTAAAACCGGTGTAAAAAAAACAACAAAACCCACACAAAACCACTTAGAACAGAAAAAGTAAGAATGGGCCTGAGGTTTTAAAGACTTGATTCTTCACTCAGTGATACTCTTCTTACTAGAAACAACAGGACTAGAAATGGCAAATAACCTACAGCTTGTACCGATTCATACAGAACATTTTTGTCTTCTTGATTTCTATGGACAAGGCTTTTTTGATACTCCCATGAGAATACAATCTCCAGATACGACAGTATTTTGCTGCTTTTACTAGTTACATCACCCTTTGCTGAAATAAATCTGTGATTTGGTGATTAATCTGTCACCATCTAAGATTTCAATATCCGACACTTCCTAGATAAATTGATAATTACAGACCTAGTATTTTCTCACATTTGGAAAATGATACATGAAGTTCAGCCCTGTGACTTTCTTATTTTTAATATATCCGATTTTGAAATTATCAACTGCATGAAGACATTAAAAAGGCATGTGAATAATAAAACCCTGAACTCTGTATACAAAATTTTCATTTATTCTTGTCAACCAAAATGGTCACCAAATGGTTGTACACTCACTCATTCAAGTTAAATGGAACTGTTGGTAGAACAACTTGTTACCATTTTTGGTCTATACTTCCTGATAGCTACTATGACATTTTATGCAGGAATCTAACTACCTAAGCAGGAATTTTCCATTAAAAATACAGCTAGTTACATCTGTTGTTTTAGATTTGGAAATCAATAGTGACCACACTGTTTCCTGTGCAAGTCCTTTTTCAGAAGGATTTACTAAAACTGCTCTCCTCTGTCCCAGCTTTTTTTCTTTCCAAACAGGCAATCCCTACAACTTGGCAACGTACAGGGCCAGTTTTACAATCCGGCAATATTTTAACCTTATCTTTTAAGAAAGCGAGTTTTATAACACTTGCATAGAGGTCGTGTAGATTTTGCTCAGTATTTGTATGTGTTGGAACAACTCCTCTTTTGGAAGTATGATGGGTATTGCTCAGTCCATGTAAACTTGGCTGACATTTATCTTTATATAATATGAAAAAGACTAAAGCAATAATGGAAAAAATATTCATCCCAAATCTTTCTGAATGCTAAAAAAGCCATAGGCAATGTTGCTTTTTTTAAACCCCAAGTTGCTACTAAATACTATCTGTATTATACGTATCTCTTCTACTGGTAGGACTGTTGATGAAAGCAGATATTTGCAGTAAGAACAATTTTTACAAACCCACCTGATTTTGCCAGCTGTTTTGTCTATGGATTGTCTTATCTTGCGAGAAAATTGGAAGACTGAGGACAAGAGCAAACTGTCCCCCATAACCTGCAGTAATTTTTTAACAAAAAAGTATACCGTTAATTTAATAATAATACAAACAATTCCATAAATGGTGAAATATTTTTTAACTTAAAAAAATGACTTGTTTCCTAATTAGTATCATACACAAAACAATTACATTTCAACATTCTGCAAATTAAATTATATACATTTTTTTTTCCTACCTGCTATACGTAGGAATGAAAGGATATTGTCTAGAATACTAAGTGGGAAGGGAATTGTAAAAGCCTGAAATAGACACATTAATAGAGAGAATCCAATTGTGTACTCACTTCATCTCTGCTCCAAGTCCTTCTCCGGGTAATTTTGGGGGGATCAAGGGTGTCTGTTAGCTGAGGTCTAGCATCATTAGGCCGACCATTCCCCTCTGGTGGTTTGGAATGCACTAGTGGAGGGATTTTTCTAAAATTGAGACTTTCATCAAATACGCGGTCAACCAACTGGAGGGTAAAAGAAAAATGCCATTTATGAAAACTACTGATACATGCAAAATTCAGATTAATATTCTTTTCTTTGTGAAATAATTTACAAGAAGCCCATCAAATAAAAATCGTTCTCTCGTCTTGATTCTTCTCTCATGTAACAATACCTTGTAAAAATGAACGATTTTTTTCCCCCAATTACCAGGCACAGAAACTTTGCTTATGGCCAGGTAACATAACAGTTACCTATAAATTGGCACTGAATAATTTATTCCTTTAATTAATGGAATATATTTGTGGAATTAAGTACACTGCTATCAAATTTGAGGGTTTTTTTTCCCAGTTTAGTCATAGTGTTACAGAAACACCTATACCTACTTAAAGCAGATACTGCCACCTGCAGTATGTACACACTGTACAATACTTCTTAAAGAAGAAAATAATTATTTAGTAACATAAAAATCAGAGAGGTCTAACAAGGTCTAAGAAAATAAGCACTCCTTGAAGCTTAGGCTTAAGTCCAGGAGAATCTCTGTGAGTGCAGTCATAATTTGAGCTCCCAACTCACAGGTTTCTTATCACTGTTTATATCTTTTTTTCCACAGAAAAAGACAGTATTATAGTATCCACACTAAACTAATATATTAACCAAACTTTATGCACACAAAAATGAATAAACACATTTTGAAAGGAATACTATGAAGAAAAAAAATGCAGTAAACATTTATAACATATTAGGGTGAATTATAATATGGTAGAAAGTGATGATTAAAATTCAGCTTAGCATATTTACCAGCATTAGACCTGTGATGATTACTAGAACAAGTTAGTCAATATATTCATAGAGCAGCACACCAGAACAGTCAAAGAAAATATGAATTATTAGAGCACAAGGCAAACTTATTTTAAAGCAGTTTTTGACAATGTTATTAAGAAAGAAAATCTGAAGTGATTGTTAAGTGATAGTACCTAACTATTTCAGCGTTCAGAAGATGAAACTTTTGTCACCTGTGAAAAAAGGGACTTTTTTGTTTTTAATAGCTATGCAAAGTATTAAATGCATATATGTACATATATTTGTGCATACACACGTATCTTCAAATGCACTTAGATACTATCCAATGGCATCTAAGGCTACAGACAAGCAAGAAACAAATAACTATCTTGTCCTGTGTTTCGTGGAAAAAAAGAGACAGACAGATAGTATGCAGTCTTTTGACAGGCTGTGTTCAAAGAATAATTTCTAGGTTGTTTCTTGGAATGTAAAGGAACTTTAAAGCAAAAAACAATGTAGAGATCATGCATACGGGTTGAATGGAAATAACTAAAAAAGGCTATGCAAAATGCTAAAAGCAAAAGAAATAAAGAAAAGGAAGAACCTTATGCATTTCTCCATGAAGATCTCCTACCTCTTCTCTAGTGTCTATGGCAGAGCCAGGGGTGGTGGCAGCAGTGCTTACTGTGGTACTGGGGGCAGTGCCTGATGAAGTCACTGAATCTATCTCTCCTGCTACATCGTTGATTTCCCGTGCGATGAGAGCCAGATCTTGACTGATCCTAGTAATAAAGAAGAGTGTTACATTCTTCCCTACAAACAATTCTGGACCAGTAGAGCCCAACCTGCGACCTTTGAGCTTGTAAGTTCTAGTTCTTGACAACTGTGCTATGAAAATGCGTACACCCTTCTAAACTGAAAGTTTATTGGCAGAACTATAAAAGCAATTTTTCAACTGAAGCTTTTAATTACATGCCTTTCTATATGAAGACGGTAGAAGGCAATCTCAAAACATACAAGCGCATCCTTGTTTTTTTTCTAGGATTCCCAGGTAGAGTTGTGTGCAACATGTGCTAAATCTGACACATGGGATGCACTGCAAATATGCTGAAAATACTGCACAGATGATCTGTGTACATTCAGTAAATCTAAAATACCCAGAACACATTTAATTTATACTTCAGTTCACCTACTTACAAAAAACTTCCTCAGGACCTTTGATTATCTAGCAGCCCTGCAGCTTGCTCAGATCAAGCTGTTTAGATGTTTGAAATTCCAGACCAGTACCCGAGAGCTTCAACTTTAGTCAAGACAAGCTTTCTAGCTGGAAAAACAGTATGTTTGTGAAACCCCTGGATATGCTAGCACTACACAATTACATCTGAATTGTCAGGTAATGATTTCTTTACTTCTGATCCACCACATCAAAAAATTGCTCTGCTTTGTATTCTGCTCAGAACAGGGAAGAACCTTGCCTAGCTCTGCTTGTGCTACTCGTCCCCAGGACACCCCAAAAAAAGGAGGGGAAAAATCCCCCAACACAAAGCTAAAAGCCCCCTACTAAATATGGCACCCTGAATCTCCACCTTGGATCAACCAGTTCAGAAGACCTAAGAATACAGAGCAGCCCACAAAGTGATCCCCTCTCACACTTGTGAGAGGACTGGAGGCACAGAAGTCAGCAGTGCTAATTCTGCTCCACCAAGGACTCTGTGAACAAGAACACCCACCACTTAAGTGAAAGGAGTTGCACAGCCATGTGACAGCGATGCACACTGTGCTGGCCAGTGCTTGTTAAAGATGAGCTTCTTTCTGCTCCTTATTTTCACTTTGTCTTCAAGTCAAAAAGAATGGACATCACTGACCTAAACATAGTTTAAGACAAAGTGAGCAGAATTTAAACCAGAAAGGAAAACATAATTTCCAGTCAAATTCGAACACTAGATTTTCTGCCTTACCATCAGCAATCTGCAATAATATGCAACCTTGTGAAGCTCAGATATTCTTCTGCAGCCTTACTCCAGTTATATGTATATGTGGAAATGATCTGTTACCACTCCACACTGTATTTCTGAATTCAAACTATCAAAGACTAGAACACAAAAGCAGAAACCAAGTCAATTGCTCATTTTAATAAATTATGGAAAATGCCTATTATTACTACATCTTTTGGGTCAATTTTAATTTATATTTCATGCCTTTATATATATATACCATTAAAACTCCAAGGTTTGAGCTAATATTCTAAGTAACAGAGATACCAGAGCACCTACGTGCTTTTTTTTTTCATACAATCATATCACTTTTTTCCTTAAACACACAAGTTGCTAATAATCACATTTGATTTCTGTAACAAATTTTGGTATTTAATGAATAGCTGTTAAGAAAATAAAACCCAGGAAATCTCAATTATCAGCATATCCTCCAGAAGACAAATGTCATTAAACACCATAATGAGAAGTACTATCAATCAAGTAAGAATTAACTCTCCACAGAAATCAGCAATGCTTCAGCATGCCACAGCCACTTCAACTGAATTCTTACCAAGCAAACAAAATTACGTAAAATGTCAGATGTCTAAAATGAATTAAAATGAATCTTGAAAATATCATAATAAACAACTCTAATATGGATGGCAAAGAACTTGTTAGACCAACATCATAGTCAAATACTAGTCAAAGGAACAAAATCTGGAATTAGTTTCAATTTGATAGTAAGTTATAGTCAGTACTCAATGTTTCTGTACAGAAACAATATAGAGCACTAAACAAAAAGCACGATGTAAAAGAAAATTAAAAAGCGTCTAAGAGTTGGGCTTGACTTTTCATCAATGAAGTTTTCAAGTAATTCTACATTAATTTTTAGAAACAGAAAGTATTGCTTAAGGAATATGTTTTGCATAATCAAGAACAGGAGACTTAGGCTTTAGGTAACACAGTATTTGCTCGCTTGCAACAGTAGTTTGCCTTGCAGATTTCTAGTGCTTCCGGCATCAGACCTAGCAATCATACAAGGCAAATTAACTCAGGGAGGCAAAACTAAAATAAAACTCAAATTCCCTAAGCCCCCTTACCCTGCTCCAGAAAATACAGTTTCAATACAGTTTTTACCTGTATTGAAAGAACATTCATAGTATTAGAAAAACACAGTGAAATAGGAATACTTTTAAGGTACCCATAAAAGTTCTGAACTGCTGGATTACCAAAACCATTTTTATGCTTACTTTACTATGTCACACTTCCTACATTGAGACAGTTTATTCTGTAATGATATTTTAATATCCTTAAATAAAATATATGTGAAGCTCCTGTTATTCTGAGGCTGTATCCTCCTGGCCAAAGTAGTTTTAAATAAAATTTAGTTATTCCATTAAGCTTTTACAAACACCACTTTCCAATTTTCAATTTTCTTAACACCTGTAAACTGTAGACTCCATGAAAAGTGCAACCTGGGTCGATCTTGGAAGACCAGTTAAAATGCAATATGATGGTACATGGATGCAATGAAATATTTGTCACACAGTCTCTACACCACTTTCTGTTCCACATTTGTTTTATAAAATTCTTATATTTACACGTGCTTAACCTAATCAGTTATTCAATATCAACAAAATAAATCGGTTTTAAGGAGAATGTACAACTGTCTATTACTTTTTTAAAAACTCGAAACAGAGTTGAAGTGACTCTGATCATGGAGGCTGGGAAGTTAAAAAAAAACCCTACAGAGTAGACAATAATAGAGGGTAACTACAGTTAGCAAGGAAAAGGGAGCAGGGGCAAAAATATCTTAAAAAGGACAGAAGTTAAACTTAAAAGCTAGGGGAGCAATATTTTGCATCAGTACAAGGAGATACAGATGCACAGAAAGCATCAACTAGTGACCTAGAGCAGGAGGGCTCAGCAGAGGCTAAACAAGGAAACTGGCATTTTAAGCAGTGACAATAGATGACAGTAGCCTGGCATTTCTCAACTGCTCAGTGCTAGCTTTCTTAACCTAAAACATACTCATTTAATGCAGTTTGTGTAAAATTTCTATACATAATCACAAATTGTGCAATACCAATTTGAGCCTCTACTTCCAATGGAAGTAAAGAAGGTAAAAAAGGCAGGGTAAGTACATGACCTTTAAAACAAATTTAAAACCAGTGTCTAAATGAAGAAAATGGTACGAAGTGCAAGGGCAAAAAAAGCCCTGCACACCTAATCATCAAGTAAGTTGAGACTGGATCGTCAGTTACTTCCAGCATTAAACTCTCCTAGATGAGCAAAATGTACCAAGAAGTTTCACTGCAGTAGAGGTTCAACAGCAATTTTTTATAAAGATAAATTAATATGTTATGGGTATAATTTTTTTTTCTCCAGATACAAACATTCCTCCCTAGATCCATCTCTAACTCTAGATACGTTTTAGAAAGATGCTTTGAAGATGTTTATTTCATGATTTATCAAGGTGTATTTTCCTTTTGCACAGACAATACTAGAAAAACAAATGTTGAAAAATAGTAACAAGAAGAGGAAACAAAAAAATAATCAATCACACAAAGCAAAACGCAATGCTTCACATCTGTGACACCACAGTATTAATTTTAAAAGGAAAACACTTTCCTTGTTTAGGCTTCCAAATCGAGTTCTGTTAAAAAGTTCAGAACCTGGACACTGGCATCTAAGTTTTAGATAACATTTATATATTTACATATTTTTATTTATCTAGTACAAGCTATTGGAAGCTTCCACTGCTTGGGTATTCCATGATATGGGAATAATGGATTACCAGAATGTAGAATGTTTCTTTGGTACACCTGAAGCAGAGTACTATTAGCAATAATGGAAGAATTGCTATACTAATCTCAGGGACTTGCAATAAAAGAAATTACCATCTGATGAGTATGCATGATTTAAATCTGAAAACATCTATCATGAAATAATGCCTAGATAAAAAATTAAAATGAGAACATGGTCTCTCACACTGCTAAAATCACTTTCTCCTATCCGTCACATATGCACTGATCTGAAATCTTACCTCAGTATGAATGTAAGAGTAGTACAAAATCAGGTATACTTCAACCTCAGGAAATACACCATTACCACAGATGACTTATGCAAGTCCCACTAATGCAATCAGAAGTTCATTTCTGGGATCTGGCTATCATAAGTCAGAAATGACTATCACTTTCCATCAGAAAGAATGTGCTGGTAACATGAGTGCTCTGTCTGTCAGTCTCATGAGAACTTTAAATTACCCATTCACTTAGAGAATAAGAACAGTGAGTGGTACAGAAAATCCATCAGCCCTCTTTCTCTTCTCTATGTACCTGTAAAACCAGCTGGGTACAAATCTTTGTCATTTCTGAGGCACTCCTTTAAAACTAACCTTGCTATTTCTTCTCGGTGGGCAGTCCAGTCACGAATATAGTCTTCCTGTTCCTTTATTCTGTGCTTGAATGTATTGCTACTTTGAGCTGCTGTCCCAGTGCTCTGCAGTCGTGTGGTTTTCAGGGCTGGAGAGGTACGCAGACGGGTATGTTTAGGAGAATTACGGTTTGATCCAAATTCATCTTCTGAGGTGGAAGCATAATCTGTAGGAAAGCGCCTCCATCTTGCACTTACTAAATTAGTTTAATTGTTAAAAAAGAATTATTATTGCAACTTTAATAAGAAAAAACAGTATTATTTTAGTAACATCACAGAAGCATACAACTATCCATTACGAATCCCCAGATACCTCACAAAAGGTTTATTTACTACATCTTAAAAAGAAAGCTACAAAATTTGTGTTAAATAAGTATTAATAGAAACGTAAAACGGATGCTCTTTGTATAATGATGAGTGAAATAAGATATAAAAGCCAGTAACTGTATATGAGGTCAAGCAAACTGCATTACAAAACAAGGGCCCAATTCATTAACATTTAAGTATATAGTCAGATTGCACTTTTTCTGCAGATTTTTTCCCTAGTTTTATTCATGGTTTATATGATATACAAAAATGAAGAGACACGAAGGAAGGATGGAGCTGGCACCAAGCCTGGAATGAATGCTTACTTAAAGAAAGCATATATATCCTAAATTATGCATTATGTATTTAGTACAGAAAAAAAAAAGTTTGAATTGTTATAAAAATCAGCAATACACCTATAAAAACAGCAGTCTCAGAGAAAAAAAAACATATATTCTCACAGGTAGCACATAAAGCACATACAGCCATATTGCCTGAAGACAGCCTGAAGTGTAAGAGAACTGAAACTAAGTAGGAGGCTATTGTCCCCCTGTGAAGTATTAAAGTGTAGAAAATGCATTTCAGATATTCTGTCCTCAAACATTTCCAGCAGGAAGAGACAGCACTAAGTGTAAAGGAATTCTCATCATGACAACCTGCTAAATTCTTGCAGGGGACTCATCCCCATACTCGCTGACATTCATGAGGCTCTATAATTACTGTAGAAATTTAAAAAAGTATGTGATCATCTTCTGGTAATTTAAGACGAATAGATTCAAGTAATGTATATTTGGCTTAGCATAAGAAAAATGCAAGAAGTAATAATGATTTCTCCTGAAACTTTTTAAAACACATTATAAACAAAGTATACATCAATATGAATTTATGTAACAAATGGTGAAAGTAATTTTTGGTTGAAAAAAGATTTGTGCAATGCTCTCAAAAATTACAATACGTAGGATAATTACCTTGGTGTATAAGCTTACATCCCTTCCCTCATATAAATAATGCATTTTTAATCACTGAAAACAGAAATATACTGCTGTAATTTTCTTCATGTTTAAATGTGGACTTCAAATCAAGTCCAAATCTACTAATTTTTTCAATAACTTTATTGAACAAAATAAAAATGTCTCTCCAGTCACTTACTCTTCTCTTTTTAGAGGTCTCAAACTTGTTTTGATCTTAGGGAAGTAGAACATAAGCAGAAAAAGCACATTTCCCCACCAATGGCATGCAAGCAACGTGTGACTGAAATCCAAAGAGTTTATGAGTTGGGCCCACATTTTAGCACTACTTTTTGTTTAAATTCTTTGTCCCAGTTGAAATTACATACATCAAAATAAATATAAAACTTATCTTAAACCTCTTAAGTCAGCTAGTTCAGCAACTCAGCACTGTACAATGAGCATATGTCATATATTTAAAAACTAAAAACTGAATGAGAAGTGAAATATCAGAAACAGATTTAATTTCTAGTACTCTACCACTGTAAGTTTCAACATCAGGATCTGGGTCTGGGAGAAGCTTGGATTTCTCTGTGTACAAAATAGCGTTTTATCATGTTAATTCGTATTAAAACATTCAGATTAGAAGCATTTGCTTAAAAAAAATATATTGATGAGATTAATCTTAGATCCTCTTTTCCACCCACACTTTTTAGAAAAAGATTCTTAAATTATATTCAATCAAAAACCCCAAATTTTATGAGAGAGTAAACATTTCAGAGAGACTAAATGAAGTAACATCAATAACTGCCTACACAGTATCATAAAACCCCTCTACATTTTTTAAGGTCATTAGATTTTAAGGCCTTAAAATGCTCTTTATATATTATCAATGAGTTTCTCATTAACATACGGAAAAAGTTATTGTAAGCTTAACAGTAAAAATCTCAAAGTTGTACAACTCACAACAAGCAATATCCAAGCATGTTTCCCATTAAGCTAGCTATGTATTTGCATGTATATGCTTTCAATACTATTTCTAAATTAAGCAGCCTAATACATCATTGTAGTTTATGCAGATTTCTGAAAGCTATCATGCAAGTCATCTTAGACAGCAAAGACTGTGAATATCAGTTCCAATAATTAAAAATCCCTCCAAAACTCTGGCTAAAGTAATCAGCAGACCAACCTGATTTGGGGACTACTCTAGAAGTATAATGTGTTGACAGCACCTTAAGCTGGCAATTTTGATGATTTGGACAACATAATCAGGTCACTTAAGACCTGAGGACAGACTTCATTAAGCATCTCTCTTATAACACTCTCACTGATGCCTTCTTAAGGTTCACACTTTTCAAAGATCCTGGAATAAGGGTTGTTTTCTCTCCATGTTAAATTCTTTTTCCTTTTTCTTTCTTTCACCTCCCCCAACAGCTTTGATCAACTTATCTGCTAGTTATCTGCAATGACATTTAGGTCAGCAAGTCAGCAAAGCTGCTGAACACAACTAGTTGTTTAAGGTCTCTCTACTCTGACTCACTGCTTAATTTTACAGTTGCACTTTTGCACTAGGTCTGACCCTGTTTTAATTTTCCCAGTAAATAGCTCCTTCTGTAATATCAACTTCAACTTTCCTCTGCAATTGTGAGAAAAGGTCTTTGGTCTTCTCTGTTTTTATTGATCACACTCTACTATTTGATGATTCAGCCTTGATTAAATCTTTCATTGCCTGTGGTAAACAAATCCTAATTCCTCCTCACATGTCTTCACAGTGTTGTCAGTTACCAAGCCTCCTACCAAAGAAACACCCTAGTAATTACTTTAAATGCTGGTAATTCTCATCCAAAATGTTCCATTTATCTGCTTGTCCTCCCATTTAAAAGGATGCCTTTTTTTGCCCCTGTTTTACAGGGATGTATGTCTGAACATTTAAAAAAATTGGGAAAACGTGGAAATAATTTTCTCTTTGATAGACTGGATTGAAGAAACAGGATTCTTCTGCCAATGGTTAGTGATTTACAGTACGGTAACGTTAACTGACCTCTGTTGAGAAGACAATAGCAACAAGTTTTCTGGTAAAAGATAAGAAAAAAGTCAAACCAAGCCAACAAACTCTATCTTGGTAATGATCATTCATTTTCCAGTCTTTCTAGGTCCAAAGAGAGAGGAAAGTGCATCACCGTCATGCCTTGATTAACTGTGTCTGAAGTAAAACACATTCAAACAGTTGAGGCACTTGCATGAGGCACTTGCATAAGGCACTTCATTAGTAATTTCCTAAAGTGCTTAAATTAAGGGAATTGTTGACATTTCTAGAAACTAAATTAAATTCAGGAATTATATGCTTTGAATTGAAAAGCTTCTCCTAACATTCTATTTTCATATATTGCATAGAATTAACACGTTCCATTAAAAGATATTTTAAATATGTTTAGGCAAGGATAAAATAAATACTATTATTAATAGCTTGATGTGTTGGGTAGTTATTAGCATCATCGTATAAGAGGCTAAAGGGAAAATGACTGACCAGTAGCCGATACATAATAGGAGACATTCAAATATACATGCGCTCTTACATATACTAGAAGATTGTGCCACTTTTAAAGCAGCTCAGATTTTCCTAATCTATACTCCCAATAGAAAAGTAAAAAAAAAAAAAAAAACAAAAAACAATCAGCTTACTGATACAGGCAAAACTCAGAACTCCAAATTCTAAAAAGTAGTTAAAATATTCTTTACTTAGTAACAAGACTTGATTGATTTATTATGCCATGATTTTGTTTTGAAAGTATCTGACTTATTAATTGCTTTCAGAGTTTTTTCACCTTTACACGGATACTGGCTTTTCCCCTAGTTTGATACATTAAACTGATGATGTGGTTCATGACAGAAGCTATTTCTACTGTAGATTTTTCTAACAACAGTCTTTTAAAAATACCTAGCTTGTTAGGTTTGGGCAGATCAAGAGAAGATGGCATCTTTTCTTTCCTGAAAAGAGTATTTTATACAAGCTACAGTAAACTTTGTGTAATGCAGGTAAATGAAAGGAATGTTTAACAAAGGCAACTGTGATAGCCTAATAGACTGGGAAGAGCAAGATACACCCACTCCCTTGAACACAAGCAGCAAACCACTTCAATGCAGCAACTTGGGAAAAAAATTAGGAAGCATGCAGTAGTTCACATGGACACAAAACTCAAAATCCACATATAGTTTTATGAAAAACAAGCAGCAGCAAAGTGGCAGCAATATCACAATGTGAACTAGTGCTAACTGTTAAACATATAGAACCAGTCTTAACTGACAGTCTTCCCTGACCTAATGTTGCCACCCTTTCAGGCTGCACACGTCAACTTAAAACTTTAATTAAAATTGAACACATGCTACTTTTCCAATGATATCTTACAAAGACTGAGGTTTTTTTCTGAAGTTTCACATTTTTTTTTATCTTTGCAGACACCTGTCAGAACACTAAACAGATTCAACTTTATAGTTCAGTGAACACCTCATTAGTATCTCTACAGAAACTTCTATTCAGCTAATGAAACAGCCAAAAGACACCTAGCCAGGGAATGAACGCTGCTGAGAATCCTAAGAAGGTACATTTATGATATAGAAGCATCAAAAGAAGAGTAGGACTGCGGGAAATTTATCACAGATGTTTATGACAAGTCTGAATGAAAAGGAATAAAGGACAATATATAACCTCAGTAGCAACACACAACACTGGAAGCTATTCTATTTATACTTTTCTTAGATTGTGGATCAGCTTCAAATAAAGTCAAGTTGTTAGCATGACAATTCAAAAAGCAAGAGGTCATCAATTTTAGATATTCACTCCACATGAACGTTCACTTATTTAGAATTAATTCATTTTAGTTTTGGTTGATTTAATATTGCTGTTGTAAAAAAGCTGGCACTCTTTCACAGTGCTTGCACTAAAAGCATTATGTTCACTTCTAGCAGAAGAGTAGTTAAAATTAATAAACTGATTTTTCCTTCCACACATAATATTACAGTAAAGGAACATAAAAGAAGATGAACATAACTTGGAAATCATGATGAAATCATAAATTGTCAAGATTTGGAACAGCAAACAGAAACTACTCCAAGACAACGCAAACATTTCAATATAAATGACTTTACCATATTTAGGTAGTGTTTGTGTTTAATTTTTCCATATCTACCTTGTTATTATTCTTACCACACAATTCTTACTTTCATAGTTCTGGAAACTAATCTTAAATTATAAATTATAGTTATCTTACAGATACCTCAAGAAACATCTGTTATTCAGCATATTTACAAGCCTATCTTACAAATAAATATTGCATCTTCTATGTAGTTCTGAACTTCTACTACTGTGACTTGAGTAAAGAGATATCTGCTCTGGTATTGTATTAATGCTGCCACATCCAAATGCCTCACTGCAATTCTTTGTTACTGGTTACAAGTTTAAAACAATAACCAAAGAGTTAAAGAATTGCAATATCTTGTTTTTATAATTTTAACTGAGAATTGTCCACAAGCCCTGCCAAGGAAGTCTCATACTCCAAGGAGAAAGTCTCCGTCAGCTAAAACTCAACAAATGCTTCTTAAGAAATGTTACTTATAAAATAATAATAAAAAAAAACACATATGAAAAAAAAAATGTACAAAACTAGTTCAAATAGCATCACGTACCTGAGGGAGAATTATGAGCTGAAGCCAAAGATCTGGATTTTGAATCTGAAAGTCGAGAAATGCTATTGGCTCGAGTTCTAGCAGAAACTTTACTATCTCCTGCTGATGCTAGCCTGGCACTACTTCTGAGAATAGTTTCTGGGGTACGAGATGAGGCAGTGCTTCTAGTTATTGTTGCTTCAGAATCACTACGTGCTGATAAAGAGCCAAGTCGATTTCTGCGGGGTTGAGCAAGTAAGTCTATTCTGGAAATACTTCTCCTCCCTGATGGAGGCTTTGACGTAGAACTTGTAGTGGACACTTCGGAAGCCACTGAAGCCTTATCGGCATCAGCAAGCTCGCTATCAGAGGCTTCACCAAGCCGTGCTCTGCGCAAGAGAGAAGTCCTTGTAGGACGAGGTCTTGGAAGAGTGGTAGATTTACTAGACTGCCCAAGTGCAACAGGAGAAGTTTTTGATTTAGCTGACTTTCCTTCCATCTTGGAATGTAAAAGTTCATCTGCTGAGGCAAAAGGAACTCTTCCATGTGATCTGCCAGAGTAGGTTTCCTGGTCAGATGACAAGATATCAGAAATGGCAGAATGAGGTACACTAGATGTTTGGTCATCATCTGTCAAATCTACTGATGGTTGTCTCATTCTTCCACTGGACTGCACAGCTTTGCGAGCCTCAGCTCTAGAGCCACCATCTGAAGACCGACTTTTAGTTTTCTTTTCCATCTTTTCTCTGGCACTTGTTGCAGAAGATTTTAAAACATCCTTTGAAGGAGAACCAGAGGAGCATCTCTCTTTATATAAGGTTGTAAAGGTCTTGCGCTTCTGTGTGGATTTCCTTTCAGAGTCACCAGTAACAAGACTGATTGTGCTGGCTGTATCTACGTCAGATTCTGGTGATATGGAATTATCTCTGTTGTAGCTTGGAGTTTCTGGACCTTCATCAGTTTTATTTTCTTCACGCAATTTAGCTTCAAGGAAAGCCATTACAGCTTCTGTGTCTTTTAAAATGAGTGTTGTATCTAGACTGGAATCAGTGTCCATTGAATCACTTCTGTCACGTATCCTGTTTGCAGATGCTAAAGGGGCAGCAGATCCACTTTGCTTATTAATGTGAGGAATAAGTTCTATAGGTATATTTGTGCTAGGTTTATCTATAGTAAAGCTACCTTGCCTCACTAATGGTTTTGAAGATTCCTTTTTTTCTCCTCCAGAAGGTTTAGGAGTTTGTCCTTTAATAGTTTCCTCATTTTTTCTTCTTTTTCCTTCACTCTGCACCAACTTCATTTCTGCCTTATCGGTAATGTGTCCAGGAGTTTTGTCTTGATTACCTGAAGTTTTGGGTGACATAGTGATCTCCTCCCTACCCTTCTCAATTTGATTTGCAGCAAGTTTTGTAGATGATAATTTTGTGGGTGTCCAGTGTCCTTGCTCCTTTCTTTCTTGTTGTTGAATTTTTGCTAAAGCCTGTTTCACCACAGAAGTTTCTCTGCCAGTTTCAACTCGCTCTTTACTGGAACAGCTGGGGAAAGAAAAAACTTTGTCTCCGGTAGCTTTGGGCGAAAGACCATTCATTGTTCTGCTGGACTTGGCTACACTTCTGCTATCGGCATCTGAGGGACGAGCTGGAGTTTCCTTCTCCTGAAGTTCAGTGTCTTGCTTTTCACCTATTTCTGATCTCTGATGAGATGTGGGTTTTGCTTTTGAGCTTTCATTCACTTTCTCCTCTTTGGGAAGCTGTGGAAGTGTCCTCCTCTTTCGCTCACCTTGGCTGGTCATAGAAGCAGCTGACCCAGTGCTTCTAACAGAAATACCAGACTCACTGATGTCTGTGTCTAAAAATGAAAAAAAAAAAAAAAAAAAAAACCCTAGAGAATTCATTCAATAGCAAGGTAAAAATATTAAGGTAACACTAATGTACCAACATAAAACACAACTGAAAAAAGTAGTCAGTCCATCCCTCTGCTCTACAGTAGGATCAATTAGACAAATATACGTTTAAAAACATTTAACAAGTTCTTAAAAATCTCAGTTGATGGAGGTTTGACTATCCCTATAAGCTGTTTGGGTAGAAAACTTTTAAAATAATGTTCGTGTTCTTTAAAATGAGCTGGACTTTCTCCAATTTAGCCCATTACTGGCATAATTTCCTGTTTACAGGAAAGACTGGAAACACTCCATGTATGAAAGAGTGCGAATTCTGTTTGTGAATTACATTAACTACCTCCAAACTATAAAGTTGCATGTAACTAGCTATATTATTTCATTTCACTCTTGAAATACATTTTGTATTAAGAACTTGAGCAAAGTCATGTGCTAACATAATTTAGAACAGGTATCTGATGATAAAAGTGATTACACATATAAAAACATATTTCTCTGTCACTAGAAGTAGAATGTTTAGGGTGTCATACAAGAGAACAGTTAATTCTACACAATCCCAAGTGTGAATACAGAACATGTGTCTACGAAAGCAATATCTAAACTGTTACAATGGAATTACTGCAATGAACTATTTCTGGTTTATCACAGAGATGTGAATAGGACACAAAAGGCCATCTTCTGAATGTGTACTTCAGAAAACTAGCATATTGCAGGAAAAGGGAAGGAGTCATTTAAGAAGCAGGGTAAGAGTGCAAAGAGAGAACAACACCCTGTCTTCCAGCTCTGCTAAAAACAGAATTTCTTAACAAACATGGATAAGGTTGATTGTAACTGAACAACTGCCTGCTTGTGTGGCATCTTGGGCTACTTAGTACCTTGCTGACACTCTGTGGCTGTACACTGCGAAAGTGAACATTTGTGGCATTCTTACTGAGGGACTATGGTATTTTTTTCCTGCTTCACTGTAATTTCAGTAAGTTCCATAATATGGGCTAGGATTGCTCTCATATGAAAACTTTCCTTTTTATAGATTCAAGAATTTGAGCTACATAAGGTATGCTATCCCTCAAATCACTCTCGTTTAGCCAGCTGTGTACACTGAACCATATTTATGAATGCAAAATTTTTACATTCTCAAAGTAAATTAAAATAGGTACAATATAAACTCCTGGTATATCCGCATACCATTACAATAGGGAGTGGAAAGCAAGTCTTCCTGAACACATATAACACCAGATTTCAAAGTTACTGAATGAGAAAGATCCCCCTCCTTCCTCGCTACTTGTCTGTTCCACAGCTCAAGGTCTTGTTTCAACAAAAGTCTACAGCCTCTCCCCATGAGACATTCTTTCAGCAGTATTGAAAAGCCCCACTCATGAAGAAAGAACTTACTATGGTTGAGAGAGCAAAAAGAATGTTTTTAACCCCAACAAGTCACTGTAGATAGAAATACCTAGAAAAACGTATAAAAAACATCAAAAGAATGCAATACTACTGAAGTGCTTTCACTGAATTCGTAGTGGATACATATTTTTCTTTAGTTAGGAAAACATGGCCATCCCATGAACCGTTGCAAGGAGTAATTGATACTGAATAACCCCATTTTAGAAACAAAATTTTCTTTTTCCATCATGACTGTGCCCTCCTTGCCTGCTCGACAAACATAGCAGTTTCTCTGTCAGAAACAAGCACATACAGGGAAAATATGAATTGCTCTATGAATTGCTCTTTCAGTGTTTGGATAGAAAATAATTCTTTTTACAGTTTATTTACCAGTTGTGCAATATAATATGACATATGTACTAACACACATCCATCAATTCACTTTACACCAGGAGAGATCTATAAACAACAGTTCTATATACCCTGTTGGGAATCTTTTTATCAAGGCTTGCACCAGCATTGGCTGTTCCAGGAATACAAACTGGAATACAGGGCTTCCCTCTTGTCGTGGTTTAAGCCCAGTCAGTAACTCAGAACCACGCAGCCACTCGCTCACTTCCCTCTCCCCACTTCTTCCCCCTGCTCCCGGAGGGATGGGGAGAAGAATCAGAAGAATGTAACTCCCACGGGCTGAGATAAGACCTGTCCAGTAACTAAGGTATAACACAAACCACTGCTGCTACCACCAATAATAATGATAAGGGAAATAACAAGGGAAGAGAATACAACCGCTCAACACCATCCGATCGATATCCAGCCTGATGCGAGCAAGTGGTCTAGCCCTTCCAGGTAACTGCCCCCAGTTTGTATAGTGGACATGATGTGCTGTGGTATGGAATACCTCTTTGGTTAGTTCGAGTCAGGGGTCCTGTCTCTGCTTCCTCCCGGCTTCCCCTCCTCCCTGGCAGAGCATGAGACTCAGAAAGTCCTTGGTCAGAGTAAACATTACTGAGCAACAACTGAAAACATCGGTGTTATCAGTGCTGTTCCCAGGCTAAAAGTCAAAAACACAGCGCTGCACCAGCTACTAAGAAGGAGAAAAATGACTGCTACTGCTGAACTCAGGACACCTCTCTACAAGAATTCTCTAAGCACTTAAACTGAATAACAACCACCATACTGTTTGTATACAGTTGTACATACTGTACAATTACACATATTTGCTACTTTCTGAGCCCTTCAATCTTTCTTTTCTCTTTGCACAGTACCACACCTTTGATGAAGAATGCAAAATGACTCACATCTTTTTTTGTATAATCCATGCTAGGACACTCATTTGAGATGCAGGTGGTATCTCTGGAATCTATGGAAGGTTTTCTAATTCCTAGACTGTTTTTCTCAGAAATTATAAAAAAAATGGAGGTTCAATGAAAATCAATATGACTGCTATCCATGAAGACTGACTTCTCTCAGACAGACCTACCAGATCCAATCTTTTACATATATTTAAGCATGCAACTTGTTTCTTGGTGAATTTCAAAGAGTCTTCAGGAGGAAACAACAAGGAGTTGACCTAAGAAGGTGGGTCCTCAGCACAAATAACCCAAAGAACTAAGGCAATTTTTTTCTCTGCAATAGGTCTGACTGCTGGGCATAGCGCTGGGACTAGGTTTTCAGTCTAAGCAGGGAGAGAATCACATGGTTCCGCTCTGAGAGCAGTAAAGATTTGGGTTTATCAGTTAAAAATGCAGTCTTCCGAGAGACTAACTTACAGGTCAAAGATGAGGCTAGCTCTGAAATTGTAACAGACATAGATTCTTGAAAAATGTAAGGAAAGACAGCAGCTGTAACAAAACAGTACAGAACGCACATTACAATTCTCAATGTAACTTTTTGGGGAGAATGAAAAAAAAAAAAAAAACACCCTAAAAAGCTGCTCAAAACTATAGGAGAAAAAAAAATTACTCACCTATTTCTAACAAAAGGATATTGTACATGTTCTGTAGACAGTAGTATATCTTCAGAAGCACTGTACACACAAAAGCATTTCTACTACTAAACAGTTTTTTTTTCACCTGATCATTTAAACCTTTTTTTGATGCTGAAAATTTCAAATTCAGCTGGAATAAGAGGAAATGCTGGAATTGTAGGGAAAAAAATATCTGCAGTAGATGACTAATGATTAATTACTCCTTGATCACTAAACAGCATGTAATTTTCAGAATAAGAAGCGTTCATTAACATGATGTCCCTTTGTAGTTACTAGTCCATTTTATATTGAAGAGGTATATTAATTCCATCACAATTCACAAATATCAGCATAAAAAATAAAATAGGTACTCAAAAAAAATAAAACAGGTACTAAGAGTAAGAAAGCTGGTTATGTAGGTACTCTTTTCTCCCTTTCATAGGTTTCTCCAGCAGAAATTATGACAAAACCAGCTTTTTATACCGTTTTCTAGTGGAAGAGACACAGATGACTCCAATCTGATGTCATCTTGGTCATGACGCGTGTGATTAGCAGCCAAACTGGCCCACTGTGATACCCAACGTTTACTTCCAGAGGCAGTAGAACCTCCCTAAGGAAGAAAAAAAGAAGAAAAATTACAACAGTTTGATAAAAAGCATGCCCTCTTCCCAGGTTTGTCCTGACAGGTATGTCAGACACTATTCCCCTGGAAGAAGTTGAAGAAGGAGTTAACTTGGTATGTTTTACAGTTACCAGCTCTAGAACGGCAAACAAACAAAATCTATATAGCTACATAATCGGCACCAAATAAAGAACATACCTAGTGCAGTGAACTCTTAAACATCAGAACCTATATAAAATATATGAGTTTTAAAACAAGTTTATTTCAGTCCTCAGCTCAGAAAAGCAGGAATAGGGTGTGGGAGTGTGCGTGTTAACTTTAAAAATGTATCTAATTGAAGCCAAGAAAGTGACATTTTACCAGCTTAGAAGACCCCCTTGCGCAGAAGAACTATTATCTTTACTTCATTACAGAAAGACTACCTTATGGACTAAAAGAGGAAGATAACTTCTGATGGAAAGGAAAGGAAGATCACATTATTTGGCCCAAACAAAAAAGAAAGGAAGCAACAGTTAGTTTTAATCCATCCCACCAGGTAATTGTGAAGTCAATGTAACCAGTATCAGATCATTTTTTGCAGCTGACCTAGAAAGGAAATTAACTTACTTCCTTGACAGTAAGTCTTCTGAACTCTTGAAAAGTTTTAAAATGTAAAAAAAGTAAATATAAAATTAAATAATTTTCTTGTGTTGTTAAAGTGTCTTAAGTAATTAAAAAACAAACAAACCAAAACAAAAAAACCCCATTATTTCCAAATCTAATGTAACATTACTGTTTTATCCAATATATTGTAGTCTGTCTTGCTCACATCTCCCCAAAAAGACAGCAGGCAACTGCTGATGCATATACATGTGCACCTGCACATGCACAGTGGGCTGTACACTGTCAGAGGCTATACAGAAATTTACAGTCTAATTTATCAGACTCAAAAGACAAAGCATTGCAAATGACAGAACTTCTCGACTACAGTTCCAAAGCAGTTACATAACCACAGGCAAGTCAAATGAGAAATCACAATTCAAGACCAACGAGATGGAAAGGACATGGAGAAACCAGGAAGTTGCTTCATAAGGAGGTTTGTAGGAGTTATTTCAAAGGTTAGCTGAAGCTCTGCTGCCTGTTTATATCTTGGCACTACTATTCAAAACACCAATTTCTGCCTAATCCCTTGGCCACCCTGGGATTCTATTCTTTGACCAGGAACCAATTTTCTGAGCTTTATTTAGCAGCAATGGAATGGTGAACAATGCCATGTGGTGTAACTTCCTTCAAATTAAAAGTGACTTGGACATTTGAGAAGACTTGAATTTATGATCTTGAACTTCTCCTGATTAAACAAATGACCCTAATTAATGCACACAAGTGGAATATCACAAATCTCTTTCAGAATATTATGAATGCAGTAAGTCAGAGATGCACCAAAAAATTTATTTGAATTATTATATAAATTTCCACATTGTGAATTCATATCTTAGAAACAAAATGTTATAAAATTCAAGTCTAATAATAGCAAACAGAGGTAACTGAATGTTTCTGTTATTCACTGGCATTTCTGAACACAATACAAGGAAAAAGGTGCTAGAAAAAATATTACAAACCCCCCTAGCAAACGTGCAGCATTTACGGATTGACAACTACTGCTGAAGCCTCATTTTTCCTTCATATCTCTAAACTTTCCCTGTTTTCCCGTCTGTACTAGTGAACTTTCATCTTCAATTAACCTATTAATTACAATCAAACTCAAACATGATAGACATCCCCATTACCCTTAGTAGAGAAAACACCAACTAGCTCCTTATGTACTGCCTACCCAATTCCAAAGCTAGAGATATGATATGTGTTGGAAATCCGAATTATACTTCACAATAGAGAAATATATTAAGACTTTGCAGATTAACTGTAGTAAAGCAACATAATAAATTACTTTTCTCTGAAAATAATCACACTGAAAAAAATAAAGGTTTTCTGTTTAGCAGTGGATGTAAATGTGTATTCTAACGACTCTATATACTAAAGCACAAAAAAGAGAGCTATGAAAAGCAGTTTCTTTTGATAGTAGTTTAAGCACAACTGAAAGGTGAAAGGTTTATAAAACACACATTAAAAAAGTCACATTCAGTTATCCTACTGTTCTTTCTAAAATCCATATCCATTTATAGGAAAGTAAGCAATTCTCTAAATCTTCTCTTAAACACCAAAAGGAATTTCCTAGTCTTTCAGAAAAGCTGGGTTCACGTAAGAGATACCAACATTTCAATGTCCATGTTAAATCTGCTTTTCCTTTTTCTCATTGCATATACAAACTAAATTGTACTAACAAATCTTCAGAAAATGTACCAATGGGTTTCCGTGGACTTATTGCTCCAGCCTGAAGATTTAGGAATTCAGGCTGTACTTCACAGCGCACATAGAGAACACCTGGAAGCATCTCCATACTTGGCATTTGAAAGCAAAATAATATTTTTTTAAAATAAATTTCAACAAGCTGAATAAAAAAGAAAAAGAAGTCCTTTCAGACACATACTCCAGCCATCGCATGTTGCAAGAATCGTATCATGCCATCCTTTCATAAACTGAAGTGTTGTCTTGAAAGCAGTTCTTTTAGTCCCTCCTCACTCTACCTGCTTCAGGACCATATTCCTCCAGGGCTGATGATCTTTTTTCAAATTTCCATGCTCACTTTATTTACAGCCAACGTCTTCACATTTGTTCCTGGAACAACACTGACATCTATCTTAAACAACTAACTCCAGCAACGGTATCCATCTCAGCCACTACTTTGCTATACCAAATGAAGTGCATCAATCCATTCTTGCAAAGTCAATCTCTGTGCCCTTAATAATCTCAGATGCCCTCTTTGTACCTTCTCTAATCTTGTATTCACCCTTCTTAATCATGGCTGATAAATATCCTATGGCCACTATTTCAGAGGCAATATCACCAACACTTTCCACATGGCTACAACACTGCCCTTCTCTACTTGACAATACACCGTTCCAAGGGTCATATTTGCCTTTTCATACCCACATGATACTAGTGACACAATCATCCTATGTTTCAGTATAGCATCTAAATTCAACCAAAAAGTAAGCATCAAAATTCAGATTAAATGGCTTGCTCTACAGAAGGGCAGGAAATTACTGTAATTAGAGAGGACAAACAAAAGGAAATACAGCCTCTGAATACACAAAGCAGTTCTCCACTTCTAAGAAGCAATATAGCAAATATTTACACTAATGAAATTATTCAGTATTCAGAATGTCAGCAGTATTATTTCTTTTCTCTTCAGTGGGAAAGACATGAAACGAGCATTCAAAACAGGAAAGGAACATTGCAGTTCAAGGCACTGGTGACCCTGCCGATGCAGAATCAGGTTTCCAAATGTGCAGCAACCTTTTCAAAAAATTTAAAAAACTCCAACACAAACCAAACAAAACCCAGGTATGTCCTCAGAAGCACATCAAAGACAATGTTGCTAAAGCAGGTACATTTTTTAGGAACTGTGGTTAGCACAGACAACTGACCACTGAAAATTAAATGGAAGCTGGATGGATAAATCAGAGCCCAAATGTCTACAGTGTGTTTATTAATCAAGTTCACATAGTAAGAATAAATAACAAGAACAACAACAATATTCTCTTTGTTATCTATCTTATTTAATTTTTGTTCTTAAATCACACTTACCTCGGTTGGCAAGTGGCAGCTTATAATATAGAAAATAAAAACATTTAAATATTTTAAATTGATAGATTTAGTATTTTTACTGCCTATCTGTAATCACTGAAAAGGCAAGAACCAGTGCATGCAGGCTCAATCCAACTGTGTCAGACATGCACTCTGCATTTCATTTAGTCCATGACATACACTACTCCAAAGTACCAATGCTTGCCATTTTGAAGGAAAAGCTGAGAATTTCCTTTTAAGAAAAGCAGTCTTTAAGGTTCTTTCCAAACATGTTATTCACGACACTTCACAAACCCTGTAAAGTTATTTAAGTTCAGAATAATCTTTCAACCCCCAAATTGTTTTTATAGGAACTTCATTATTTCCCAAGCCATCTTTTCCATTTCCTGGAATTGAAATATCTTAAATTTTTATTCCCTGTTTTTTCTGTCAATCATATTCTACATTTGTCCCATTCTGCTAAATCATCTACAGGTACAACTGTGATGGGCAGCTGGAAGATGGTCTACCCAGAATCTGAGTGGATGCAAGGCTGAAACACGGAGCTACCCTGACGCCACCTGACTATTTAGCCAAGATATTCAACAAGGCTTATTAGCTTATGATTTGCAGCCTAGTAATGCAGCAAGTCTTCAAAAAACCACAAGCAGAAAAGTTTGTATATAATGAGAACATGATGCCCACATACTTTACAAATCAAACATGCTTGCTTCTCTCTCTGCCTTTGATAATGATAAAATAAACTGAGTGTAAGTTTAAGTAATGACTTGAAATATTACAATATTCTCTCAAGAGTTTTCTCATGATTGTTTTCCCATTACGATACTACAAAACACACTTTTATTTTTCTGATTTTTTCTGAATTAGCTTCTCTTTTACATATGTATCAACCGACTTCTATTTTTAACTTTCTCTGGTAAGCTTTTTCCCATTTTCATCTGTCCTTGATTTTTCTTACACTAATTCTTTCTATATGTGCATTGTTTCTGTCAGTTTTAACCCTTTACCAACTGATCAATTTTAATTTTTCCTGTCATCTCTTGTAGTTATCTTGTAAATTAAGACTATACCAAATAACCCATTCCCTTCCTAATATACGTAGACTTTTGTATCCAGCAAAGCATCCACAGTAATAAAAAGGCATAATTCTTGTAATTTCAACCTTAATCAAAGCAAGCTTTAGTATGCTATTGCCAGAAGGATTCTTACACCTGCCCTATGACTGCAGAAGTCTCAATCTTCTAAAATTAAACCCCATTATTTGTAAATTATGACATTTGGAAAGCTAGATTATGCTCCTAAAATAAATCATATATTCTTCTTCTGTTTATGAAATTACAGAAATAGGAAAATATCAATACTTTTAATACCCTTAACTGATACAGCACAAAAAAGCTGAATCTTGCAAAAGCCAGGAAAAACGAGAGCGAGAGATTGTACTTATAGATTCATGCAAAGAAGCAAGGTGAAAGCCAAAGTTTGTCAAATTCTTCCACATAATATAAACATGCTGTATGGCAATAATTTACTCCAAGCAGAAAGCTTAGAGAAACTATTCAAAGATACTAATCTAGATGCAGTAACATAGTGTATCAAGACTGCACAGCAGCTAAAATACAACCATGATAAAGCAGACCTCCTCTAGGAGGAACAGATTCCTAGATACTAACCCCAATGTATTCACATGGGAGGCATACAAAGTTATACTTCAAGCTCTTGAGATATTCCAGAAAATTTGCTTATTTATGAAGTTTGCTAATTTACAGGATCATACTTCAGTAACAGTTTGCCATGGCAAGTAGAAGTAAGACTCATGTGCTTCGTTACTGTTACAGACTAATTCTGCTCCAGTGTGAGCCTGTTCTGTTCCCAACACATTTCAAGTTATAGTTTATCCATGACAACGACATCAGAATGTCACCCAAGATTTCAATATGAAATACAATTAACATCTAGCTTGCGTGCGTATTCTGAGTCATATATAAAGAACAGGCATTTTCCTTTTCCTGATCTTTCACCAACTGATTAAATTATATTGCTTCCGAGGCAAGTGGCTCCTCATGAGTGGCATCTCACTTGAGAACTCAAACTGTGAATGTAAAAACCTGGAGCTCTCTGGCGTTGCAAAAATATCTGAAATATATTATCCACCATTTTTTTCCTAGCTGACTTTGTATCACACATTAAATGCAGACACCTTATTTCTGAATTTTAATATAGCTACTTGCTTTGGGCTATAAAACATAATCAGCTTTTCCTCAGTTCTGCTGCATAACTTACAAGAAGCGTATGCTGTACAAATGTATGTTGCAACATAATGTTGTAAGGAAGCTCCTGCTACATTTCCAATACATGGGTGTTAGTGCACATAGAAAGGTAGCAAAGTTGAAAACCTCTGCAATGTAACATCTCTGACAGAGAAGTTGTGATAATGCAATAAAGGTCTAAGAAAAGTAAAATACTTGAACATCTGAGCTAATGTTTTCTAGGCATGGTTTTGTTTGTTGTTTAACACTTACACTTACTGGTCAGTTATTAGTGCTCTCTCTTATTGGAAGAAAAAAGAAGACCTTCAAAAATTAAATTCTACCTCTGTGTCAAGAAATCCAGTTGTACTCAGTGGTCTTTTTTCTTCCAGCACTACTGTAGCAGAATTTATAGCCCAATCTTTTACTAAATCTTTCTGGTTCTCGTTGATAACAGGCCTATTATAATCCTGGCTGTCATCCACTCCAAATACCTGAAAATGAAACAAACCATTACACACATTAACCCAATACCATCCCGATACAACGTTCAATGTTAATGGATGGATGGTGGCATGCTGGATAGTGAGTTTAAATAGGCTTTGCTGTATTATGCTTATTTGTCATCTTGGTGAAATCTACAAATTAAATAGGAAAAATACAGCAATTAGGAAAAGACGAGAACTCTATGTCAACATGTGAAAAGTCAAGGAACTGCTAGTTGGAATGGTCAGATGTGTAAAAATGACACTTTGATGAAAGAAACAAAAGGTAAAGGCAAAATCTTTACAAAACCCATTTGACATTCCATTTCTCAATTAAGGAAAAAATCCAAGAACTGTAACCACCAAATTTTTACATTTTTGCTATTATTTAATGAAAACAAGAAATACAAATGCTTATACATGTTATTAATATGCTTATTGAATTGTTTCTCTAACACAAACAAAATTTCAGCTTTTAATTTGTTAGGGACTTTGCAGATGTTGGAAGTCCACCAGGTCTCATAAGCCATGTAGACTCATCTCACTCAAGATATGACCTGCCATAGTTGCTCTACTACACTGTTTCCTACTGAAGTTCGTAGTAATCCCTTCTGCCTGTGTTAGAATAAATTTTCCATGACATTTAAAAAACATTGCTCAGAGAAAAATAGTAGAAAAATGTTATTACCAAGGCAATTTAGTAATAAGGACTTAAGCAGGAAAGCCAGTATATTGTCTATCAAATTTCTTATGAGTCACAGATACTAAGAAATATGAATTCCCTTCAGAATCAATGCATACTTCAAAATATTTTAGAGACTATTTTGTATGTTGGAAACATAATTGATAAAATCTACCAATTTCTGCCTGGGCATTAAATTCACTCCTACTAAGGAATTGGGCATTTAAAAAAATTACAGAATAAAAATGGAAACCCACACACAGATTAAAATTTGCTGCTAACATCACAAATTGTTTTGTTGTAGAGAAACACAAAGAAAATGAAAGAAGGAAATTACTTTCATGGAGGTTATTCGCCATAAAAAATACTGCTAGTGCAAAGGACAAAAAGATATACAGAATTATTTTTTCCCCCTACGCGTTCTGTAATTCAGTTTTGCGCAGCAAAGCCAGAGGTTTATTAAAAACCTGAACAAGTTTAGTGTGTTTTAAACGGATTCACCACTAGATGGCCACACACCATAATGGTTTTCAGCATCTGAGAAGTAGATGAAGGAAAAAAAAAGTATTAAAAATTAGGCACCCTGTCATTTAACCCCTCCTTCTGCTCTTCTAAATATCCAGCAAGATGTTGCTATAGCATTTATACATTTATAACTGAGGAAGCTTTTTCAAATGCTTTCTGCAATTCTAACATTCAGGCAGTGCTCTCAGATTTTCAATCTATACACGAATCATGCCTAGAATACACTTACGCACCAGTTCCCTGAAAGTATTTCATAAATATTTATTTTCTTAAAAAAAAAGTGTGATATAAGTTAAGTTTTCTCTTTAATGATATACTTTTGATTTGTACAGTTGTGGCAATTTTTGAAGATACAAACCAGTTACTGTTCACTGTCTCCTTTCTTTGAATACACCACTATTCTGCAGCCAGTTTTTTCCCATTTAGCATAGTTCCATTAATTACAGTTTTACATGTTCCTTTAAATGAAAGGAAAGTCTGATTTTATCACATAAGCAAATGAATAAAAATATGAATTCAACACTTCCATCAAATCATGACTGCAGGAGTAAATTGCTGCCTGTAAATTGCTTCATATTATTACCTGGTGGCACATTCATTTACCACGTCAAATTCCTTGATTTGTATCACAAACAACAGCACACATGGCTTCTTTCAGTCTTACCTTTTCTAGTACTGAAATCCTATTTAAGCAAATTTTATTATTTTTGTTCTATTACTGAAATTACTACAAACCCAGATTTCAATATTGCCTAATTTTATTGTGAAAGGTAATATGGGTAGCAGTAAGACCCAAGTAACAGATTTACCTCCTAATACTACTCCTAATGTTCCCTCTGTATATATAGTGGGGATATTAAAGGCCAGAACAGATAAGCAAAACATCTGGTGACACTATTATTAAAAAGGGAAAGCATCTTCTTCAATAAATGTAATTTTTTGCACTACACATTCATTCCACATCTAGGAGCACTGGTATCTGGATGCACCTACCCTAAGTTCCATGGCTGCGCAACTGTAAAGCTCCTCTTCTTAGCAAGAAAGAAAAGATTCACACAAGTGTGATCTAGCCCAAAAGACTAAGTTTCAAAACTGTGATTTATATAAAACCCCTTTGAAAATAATGCCATTAATACATAAGTAAGACTTTAAATATAAAAACCTATGCAAAAACCAAAACAACTCACGGTTAGTGTTTGGCAATATCACTTACACACACCTGTCATACATCTGCAGAAAATAAATTCCATCAGAATTTCAGGATCACTATTCCACTTAGTACACTGTTCACTAAATAATGAGAGTATAGGCTCAACAGAAACAGTCAGGGTGCAACCTTAAGGTTTCTGCTGGAAATCATCTCTCTACCATTCAGGAAAACGCAATTTGTACTTTATAGGTTGTTCTGGTACGGTATGTGTGCAAACAATGAGCTGCTGTGATTAAAGCCTGAACGGACAGAAACCTCTTCCTACAAATACTGAAAAGCATTCTTAAAGGTTTCCAAGCCTTCAGTCAATTCTGTTCTTTAAGTATCTTCATGATTTCAAAGCCATTTAGGGAAATCTAGGAGATAACTTAACCAAACCAAAAAAATCCTGAGGAAATGGAAATGCTAATGACACCCATCGCTGCATCTTTCATATATTTATACAAAAAGACTGAAGTTTCTTTCTGTAAAGCTTGTATTTTTTCAGAAGTAGCAGCTACAGATTTAAACAGAAGCAACTACCACATGTATTTTGATTAACTGTATTTTAGGGAAGAAAAAGACAAAGCCAGATTCCACAATACAGGTTTGGACACAGCAAGGTGTTTGAAACATGAGAAGAATGCCTTTTTTTTTATTTTTGATAAAGGAGGTAAAAAGATTCTATGTATTCATTTAAGACTTCAAGAATGTTCCTAATGACCTCAAATCACACATATCCAGCACACAGCTATCAGTGAAACTGTAAACAATAAGGACTTTCACAAAATCATGCATTTTTAGAGTCTGAGGTTTGAGAAGTAATATATTTATTTTTTAACTTAGGTAGTAGTATGCACTGTGAAG
The DNA here is from genome assembly GCA_028858755.1 of Ara ararauna. Taxonomy (NCBI): domain Eukaryota; kingdom Metazoa; phylum Chordata; class Aves; order Psittaciformes; family Psittacidae; genus Ara; species Ara ararauna. Next base: position 97,558,523 of record CM054379.1, read on the forward strand.
AAAACAACTCCTAGATTTTTATTTTTTTAAGCAGATATTAATGCTATTTCATTAAACAGAAATAATTTAAAAACCAAACTACCAGAGAAAGGTATTTCTAAGCTAACAGCTTCCCAAAGCAAACATTCTGGAAAGTTAGTTTTCTACCATACTCTGTCTAGTTATATGAAATTGTACTTTAGCAGAAAGACTAGATTATTTCATACTGAATGCTTCAATTTTGTTACAAGATATATATATAAAAAACCAAAACCAAACCCTAAAAAACCCCAAAACTAAAACCAAACAACAATAAAAAAAAAAAAAAAAACCAAAACCAAACAGGATCATAATTTTCCCAGAATCCCTGAAATCTGACTGACAGGGAAAAATCTAGGCACTGAACCAATCTGCACCATTACAGGGGGCTCCTGTAAGGTCTCTGCCACATGGCTGTAATAGCGGAACTGTCAGAAACATTGTATAAACCGTGGTGGTGGTGTTTAAAAATAACTACTTTTGTTACGAAGCATGAAACAATTTCCATTGCAAATAAGAACATTTTGAATAGCAAGCGAACAACAACGTTGCTGTAGAAAGAACAAGCCTCATTTATGAAATGTAGTTAACATAATTTTGTCTAACCTGCAGTCCAGCTGATCTCTTAAACAAATGGACTAACAGGTCAGACTGCATTCAGTTTTGATCCTCCCTGGTACAGGAGAGACATTGTCTAACTGGAGGGATCTCAGCAGGGCCCACTAAGATGGCCAAGGCTGGAGCACTTGCCCTGTGTGGAGATGCTGGGGAAGCTGTACTTGGTCAGTTTGGAGACAGGAAGACTTTGGGGGTGCCTAACAGCAGACCCCCAGTAGCTATGCAGACCATATCAAGATGACAGCCAGACTGATCACAGTGGAGCATGGCAGGAGGACAAGGGATAACTCATGTAAGTTGAAACAAGAGAGATTCAGACAGGACATAAAGAAAAGCTTTTTCACTCTGAGGACAGCCAAGCAACTCTCTGACCTTGTAGGGCGTGAAGACCCAAACGCATAAAGCCCTGGGCAACCTGTCTGACCCCAAAGCTGGTCCAGCTTTGAACATGGGGTTGGATTAGAGATGTCCTAAGGTTCTTTCCAGGTTATGTGATCCCACGATCCTTAGTAACAGCAATCCTAGATAATTTAGCGTCTCAGGTTAGCCTTCTAGCTCAAAGAGTCAGTCTTGAGAAAGCCCAAAGAGAACTGCTAACACTATGGCTGACACATAATAAAGTTTCCTAAATCAGCAAGGGACAACAGAGTTCCTGACACATACATTTCAATTTCAGAGCAATGAACAGTAAGCTCTCCAAAGACCCCTCGGTAATATTCCATTTACATTCTGCGGTTTGACCAGTAAAAGAAAGTTACAAAACACCAAGCTAAAAATTCAGCAAGTCCCAAAGCATCATGCTTTTACTTGTCGGAATGCAAACTCAGCCTGACAAATACAGAGCTGGGGTATGAAATAACTTATGGTAAAAGAACTGCACCTCGATATAGATAACAAATAAATACAATCACTTTATCTCAGCACCAGTTTTCCCAGTATTGTAACTGAAAATACAACTTTACATAAACCAGTAATTTTTAAAATTTTTATCCAGTAACAAACAAGAGTTAACAAAACCTATGTAACACACGATGCAATCAGTGCAAGAAGCCTTAGCATATTTTGGGGACATGAGCTACGGGACCAAGTCTGAGCACATGCCTTGCCCTATTCTGCAGTTGCTAATTTTGTAGAAAGCAAAGTAATCTGTTTTGGCAGCCTATATGCACTTCCCTGTGAAAACAGCTCATGACTCAGAGCACACCTACCTGTCACCATAGCTGAAACACAGCTTTAACACAAGCTAGCTTTCATGATCGGGAATTTGCCTTCTTCACTCTCCTCCTCCCCTGCTCCCCAACAGGTGAATTTTTGTACCACAGATGAACTGTATTAGAGGGTCAATATGATAACTTTAGGATTAACTATCAAAACTAATGATTCTTTACAACCACGGAAGGTGTTTATTGATATGCATAAGACACTCTAGAAATTTAAACAAAAACTGATTCAGAACCGTTTTTCCTGAATCAAAAGGATTAGCTACTTAAAACACAAAGAATTAGAAAGTATTTCTAAGAGGACTAACACAAACTAGGTGCATAAATCTTATTCAAAATACAAATCTGAAGAACCCTATCTAGTCTTAAATTTTTGAGTTTCTACAGTTTCCCCAATAGTCTTACCACTGTAGTCTTAAAATAAAGGATATGCAGTAATTACTAATATTAGTAAGATTAACAGAAAAACAACAAATAAAGATTCTAGTTGCAATTCAGAGAGCTGTAACTAGGCACACATCTGTAAATGATGGTTATTTGTATTTGAATAATTCTCCTTCAATTCTTTCAGATCCTACTAACAGTTAACAGCCACAATCTGGAGACATATCTGAAACAGATGATGATTCAAATGCTCCCAGTTTCAGTGGAGGCAATCTGTATACGAGAAGCAGAACAAAAGCCAAAAAGCGTGCAAAAGGGAATTCAAAGATGAACAGCTAATAAAAAGCAAACTAAGTCAAAGCAGAGCACAGGTAAGGGACAAGGAGCCATACTGGACAGTGAATTAAAGACAGGACCATGTAAATAAAGCAAGGAGCAAGTGATTAAATTGGAAATAAGATATTTGCCACTGTAAAGTGATTGGAACGCAAATTATAATAGCAATTATGTTTCATAAGTTTTTAGAGGAAAGGAAGATGATGAGTGTATTTGATTGTCAGGGAAGTCAAATAAAAGTATATTTCAGAAGCTGAGCTGTGAACTGATACAGTCAGTCTTGGAAACACAAGCTGGATTTGGACACAGTTTGGATGTACTAAGCAAGTAGAAGAAAGTGTAAATAAGCCACACTCAGAGGATGCTTGATTGACAGGAAGAGAAGACTCCAGAGAGCAGGGAAATGGAAGAGGCGTCAGATCCATATTGCAGATCATCTTGGCAATGCTGTGCTTAGTGTTCAGACTGAGCTCTTCATAATTCTTTCAAAGAGTAGTCCAGACATCCATAATATACAGTAAATGGGTCGTTAGAAGTCAATTACTGATCAGATAGAAAAGACAAAAGGTAAACAATTTCTTCCCACCTTTGAGAAAGCGTGATGAGCCAGAGCACGGTGCTGAAGCTCTTTTCGTGTTTAGCTACAGCAAGAACTGTGTTTAACAAACTTGCTTCTGAGAAATCTGAGTTTAATAGTTTTTGCTTGTTCTTGGCAGTTATCCTAGCCATCCCAGGCGAACAGACTGTGTTCTGTGCAGGGCATATCTCATGAATAGCCATGGATTTTCACAGAAGCTGTTTATGTCATTTTAACTATATATTGAAGATACAGAATCAGATGCAAGACGCTCTGGTCTAAAAAAAGCTACATAAGTAAATGAAAACGATCAACATGCCAAGTCTAATAACTTCCTTTTTCCAGGCGCCAGTTACATATTTACATGCATACATATTTTGTACCTGTTTGCTACAGTGAAGAATTAATTCTCTTTAGAATTCCAAATTCTAAAGGAAAAAATAAGTTCAATGACTGTAAGACTCCTTCCCTTGGAAGAAAAAGAAAAATACAAACATCCTCTGAACTCTTGATTAAATTTATGTGCTCAGAAGACCTAGTAGGCTTCAACTGTTCTACTCCCTTTTCAACATTGTATTCATACAATATGGCCATTCTGCGACCAAAACACTCGATGGGGATAGAAGGCATCTTTCTATAAGAAATTGCTGAAGCAATGGTAAAACAATTAAACCTAGAGAGTGTGAAAAGACAGAAGATCTGAAAGTAATTTCCTGAAAACAGATATGTGTCTTTTTTCCTTAAACAGTCACTAAAATATGCTGAGATTTCCCCACCCCCGCTCCTAACTCAATCCCTACCTATTGATTCTTTTCAGGTGGTTTGCCATTTCCAATCTTACAAAAATTTGCTAAGATGAGTTCCATAACATGTATGCTAACTCCGTAATAAGAGGAATTAGAATAGCATGCATATTAAGCATTGTAATGAAAAACATTTCCCCTCCTTTCTCCACTTGCACTGTAAATATTAGATTTTGGACCAAAACAGTTTTAGTAAAAGAGTTCAGGATATACATTTTCTAATAAACCTTGCAGTTCTTAAAAATATATTTTGATTTGGTATATGGCTTCATGTTTTAAGATCTGTGCACTGCACACTATTTGCAAATAATGGAAAGCATCTGAATTAGTCTATATATTTCATAGAATTAGACATATATTGGAATGTCACAATGGAATAACATACCTACTGATGATTTTGTCACTCTTACTTTCAAAATATTTAGCATAACATTAATGGTAAACTTGATAGCACCCAATTCTTCATTGAGCACTTATTTTATGCTTAAAGCAATGTTTCATGCTACCTGCAGCATTATTGATAAAAATCTAAGGTTTGCAACAGTGAAGACCTGGTAAACAAGTTTATGAACACTTCAAGTAACAACAGCAAATCATACAGAAGTACACAGTTCTTGAAGAACACATTAGCCACTAATATAATACAGTATGAATAGACATACCCTGGGAGAAGAAGAGAAAGGCGATTCCGTTCCATTATAAATGTCTTTTGGAACAGTTTCCCATGCGTACACATACTCAAAAAAACCCCAACCAAACCCAAACCTGAAATATAACTATCACCATAAGCAGAAAGATGTAGAAAATTAAAAGTCTGCTGTCTATATGAACATCAACATAGCTTTCCTTCCAAAATTATCAGTTATTCCATACCTTTAAAGAGGAAAACACACTCAAGATTATGCCAGAATAATGTTTATAGACAGAATAGAATATAAACAGAATATTTATACCCTTTGCATAGTATATAATGTGCATTGAAAACAAGGTCATTACTATTATGGCCTATCTACAGCAACAAAGACTTTAAAACAATCATTAAATGGTCACAATACTTCTTTTAGAAGATGGCTGAGAGCTAGATTGAGGTTTGATCGCGGTACTTCTTTTTCAAGTTTTACTTCTAGTTAGGAATCAGTATGTTGAATTTGAGATCTAAAATTACTCTGCTGATGAAAAAAAAAGTCATTTATCAGGAAATTTAAATGAATATAACCTAATTGAAAAAAATAATTTTGGAACCAAGGAAATACCTAAGCCCAATGTTTCCATATGCATATGAGCTGCCGTCACATTCTAGATTCCCTGGTTAGCTATGCTGGTAATTTCTACAAGGTATTTCCATTCAGAAGTACCCTGAATTGAAATGGGCTGAAGAACTATGAAAAAACTTACAAAAAACAAACAATAAGGGGACCCCCTTTTTTATATTAAAAAAATAGCCTTTTTATATCAACAAAAAGGAAGACAAACTGGAAAAACATAAATTTGAATTCTTCCACCAACTGACAGACTTACCTTTTCTGTGGCCTAGGAAGACTTTTTTTACCTGATATGACTGTTGAAAAGAACTTCCTTTCAACAGAACAAATTTTATTTAACTTAAAAAAAGCTAAACCAGAAAATTTACAACTTCGTGTAAATTAAAGAGCAATTTCTAAGTGTTAACAGAAGAAAGCACTGAACCTGTCTAAAAGGTAGGATGTGAAGAAAAAAGTATGACTGTGCCTTATTTAATTGTGTATTTTATGTGTAAAAGTAACACTGAAAACTTCTTCTAAATGAAAGCAAGATCCCAAATTTGGTCTATTTTGTACTTAGCCGTTAGCTGCAAAAATCAGAGTATTATTGTGCTAGAATGAGTTGTGGCTTTCTGAAGCTATCTGACTAAAGAATATTGGATGGCTGGTATGTTCAAGGTAGTCTTTGTAGTATGTAAGAACAGCTTTTCTTGCTTACACATTGATAAAATTACTCTCAGTGGTAATTTTAAAAAAAGCTCAACAAGTATAGAGAGCCAGCGGCTATTATTCAAGCATAACTTTCTTTCACATTATTAACGTATTTGTTTGCCTACTAACCAATTCATACTTCTTTATGAATTTAAGTGACATTTGGACACCTGAACAGAAAATCATTGGCTAACGAAAGGACTTTAAGGAGGCAAGGTTTATTGGCATTTTTCAAATGTTCTCTATTTAAATAAGAACATTAATACACAAAGAACATGAGTTTGCGAGGAACAGCACTGATTTTGCTTAGAGTTTATATTTTGAAAATTAAAGGTGCCAGAGGACCACATGGAAAGAAAATGCAAGTAAACTAGTGACAGAAGAGGGAAATGTATAACACATTTCCAAACCAGTAATACCGACAGTTTTCACGCAGTCTCTATATATATCAAAAAACCAACAGGATTTGAAAGAAATAGTAATAATGTCGTTACTAAAAAGTAAAAAGAGTGTTTCAGAGAAAATGTCTATCATACAGGATGAAGTTTGTGTACATGGGTTTGCATTACTTGTGGAACCTGCATAGCTGGACCTACATAGGTAACTTACGTAAGCACAGGAATATTGTGGAGATACCATTCTTACCAGTTAATTGACTAAGGAGAGAAGGGATCTAGGGTGGGTAACAGCTGAAGATTGCAACTGTTTCCAAATTATAACCACTATCTTTACAATGGGAACTCTTGACAAATCTTTCCATTTAGAAGGATCATGAAATGAAATTTGCTCAAGCAAAAACAAAAAAACACATTCTTTTTTCAAAAGCTAGGCCTTACAATGGTCAAGGGAATTATAATGTGGTGTTTGTTATCCTACTCCTTTTCTGCTGCAGAGGCAATACTTTTTTTTCTTAAGAGACTGAAAGAGTCGCAGAGGAAGAAATAGATCCTTAGCAATTTCAACGAAATCAGGATGCTGAATAAGCAGGAGAGCATCCTTTCTGGATTTTTAAAATCTTTTCACATAAGTATCAATTTTCCTTGAGCCTAGAATCCTTAATAAAAGGCTACATTAAGCAATAAAGGTACTTTTGAAGGGAATAACACAGGTCAACATTGACCTTTTTTGCTCACTTTTTAGAATTCTGTAGATAGATTTTTTTCAATTTTTTTTTTGAGAATTTTAGGGTTTTTTCCCTGCCTGTCTCTCTCGTATTCTTACCTCAAAGAAGCAATATTAATTACACCTTGATTTTTGACAAGTTAATGCCACTCTTGCATTTGTGGTTTGTTCTGATGTTCCTTTCTAGAGAAAAGAGTAGACTCTGCCTACAGGAATAAGGCTAATGCTGAGGCTTTCCAAGTGAATGAGTCACACTGAAAGTAATCTTTGGATATTCTGGTCATTCTCACCCATTCCTCCAATAAAAGAGAAAAAAACCTCAAGCCCAGAAGTATTTTATTCCATAGAAAATTCTTCAGGTAAACCAGTCATGGATCTTAGCACCACTCTAGTGTAAATTGTTACTGACACGTCTGCATTATTTGTGCAAATGCATTAGAAAGTTATCCTTGGAATTTGTAGGACATTTTCACCCCAATCCTAACAAATGCAACACCCGAATTTCAGTTAATCTTGTGACCCAATAGACTGTCTTAAATGAGACTCAATTGAGCAGGCATCATAACTGCGCAGAAAAAGGAGTGATTTGCCAAAAAAAAGAGAGATGTTATACTGGAATTATTGATACAACATATACCAATAATTCTCTTAAATCCTCAATAAAGGGTACAGCAGTCAACAGGCTAACAAAAGTCCTTGTCTTAATTCCTCACTTAACTACCTTTAGCAAAGTAACAGAATGCACAGCATTAGACATCTAAAACAGGACTGAAGCAAAACTGAACTCAGCTGGAGGAAGAAATTTTGGTTTCCACTTGATTTTGATTTTATTCACTGGCTGTTTATCTACACATCATAAAGATGTCATACTTCTTTCCTAATACCAAATCAGATATGAATTGTGCAGCAGGACTCTCTGAACTGGGTGTAAAAATATATTGTTCATTAACACTTCAGTATAGATACTTAGTGAAAAGATATGGAAGATTTCCAATAAAAACCATCTCTGCTTTACTTCCTAGTAAATATCTAATTTCTAATGGTGACACGCTTTAGATTAGCAGTAAGGGGTATTTATGATATAATACAACATTAAAAATATTAACCGATACTTTACTACCATTCCTAATGTTTACATTCACCTCTTGTTCCAGAATCTCTCCTGTAACAGATCAGACTTGTTTCAAACAAAAACCAGACTGTGGATGTCCTGACCAGCCATTAAAGACTTCAAGTAATTTGAAATCTTATTAAACATTAGACAGTATTAACATTCTTATAAAGTATATAATTGTTTATTTCCAAATGTTATTATTCTTTCTGGTTTCCAAATAAATCCTGTTGCACAACCATACTTAGCAAAAACAGGACTTACACATTTTCTGATGTAACTTAATTGAAAATTTATAATTTAAGAATTAAATGTAAATATTTGTAGTCACTAAGTCAAAACAATTATGTTCTTTAATATTCACTTGCTTCATCTGGAATACTTAATAATAGTTCTAAGAAGCTCTTTGAATATTGACTCAAAGAAGTAAAGAGTCTCCTTTGCAGAATCCGTAAGAGGTGAAACCACAGTCTTCATAATTTTATTGAAGAAAATTCTCTTTATTTAATCTCCCTCCCCCACAAATGCTCCACAAACACCTTTTATAAAATAAAACTACCTGTAGTAAAATTTCCCACTGTCTCATTATGTCAGCATTTTTCTATGAAAGCAATCCAGTGAAGCTAGCTTCGCCTTTCAAAAAATATTTTCAACATTTAGCCAGAATTCATTCCAAATGTATCAATGTATTTGTTGAGCTCTCAGTTTTAAACATACAAAATCAATCCTTACATAATTTCATAACAATTAAGTGATTAATTTCCTGTTAAATTGGCCAGAAGAAATGCCTAGAAGTGAATGCCAGGATTCTAAACCAATGGATTGCTTGGGAAAAAACAACAGACAAAAAAAAAAGTCCTTTTCAAGAGTCAGTTAAGCCAAATAATTAAATGTAGCTTCTCTTACCCATATCTTCCTGTTGAATCCAGAGAGTTATTTGCAGTGATTTAACTGCAAATATGACTTATATTGTTATTTATATTGTTATCTGTACTGTTACCGAGAAGCAAAAGTTACGTGGTCATCATAAGATTCCTAAGCCTAATGAAGCATATACCCATAGTCAAACTAGGGTTATATTATTATATACATAATCAAACATTTCTGGAAAATGAAAGTATTCTTATGCTTACCATTTATAACAATGCTGAAATTGAAGTTACTGTTATTGAACACACTTTTTTTAAAGGTACAGAAAACATTTGCAATCTATTGCTAGATAACAATTTGGATGGAACCAGCTTATATACTGAAAACTACAGAGACCACAGGAGTTTAAGAGCAGGTGAATATTCCACAGGGACATAAAAAATCAACTCTAACAACTCCTATAAAAATACCAGTTATTTGAATTCTGTTGTCTAGTACTCTTACAGTACTTAAATATTTTGAAAACACATTAAAACTACCAAACTAAATAACAGCAATTTCAAACAGGAATATTTATCAGCCAAATGCCTGCTGTTGCTTTTATGACATTACATTTTTCATCATTATAGTCTGGCTTAAAAACTTGTGTTCTTGCAGCAGCTTCAAGTAGAATTGAAGTGGTAGACTGTTGCCCACACATCATATACCACTTTAACATCAGTATACATTTTAGGTTTCTCACCTTGTCAATCATTTTACGGGCTTCCATTTCTTCAGAATTGGGATTTTCCAACTCAATAGTGTAAGTACCTTTGTCACTCTGGTCATCCTCATTGTCTTTTTCAGCAGAAATATGCTGGCTTTTCAACTTTTTCTCCATCTCCTGGTTCTGACTAGGCCTATGCCCAAGGCTTCCTGAACTTCTTAACAATGCAGCCTGTAGGACAGGTAATGAGGGTTCTTCTGATTTTTGTTTTAGAAGTTTTGCATGAACACCATGTACTGCTCTATGATGCGATGAGCTAGCTTGCACAGATGAAGAGACTGGTTTCTCTCCTGATGTAGGTTTCACTCTTTCAGCTCGTGCATGAGGTGCTGGAGATGGAGATTCTGGGCATTGCCCTCCTATATTCTGAGAAAAAGAGTAAGACCGTCTCTTTCGAGGATGGTCTTCATCAAAAAACTCAATCATAAAGGCAGTCTGACTCAAACCAGCTTGCTCCTGCTGCTTTTCTGAGGAATGGACTTTCTGATGTGACTTCTTCAGCTCTGTGTGATGATGCCTTAAGTGTTCTTCAAGTGCTGCTCTCTTACTGTAATGCCGGTGTGCACCAGCATTTTCTGAATCACTTTGTGTACCGTCATCATGTTTATTCCCTATAAGCAAAGCAAAAGAATATGCAGCACAATCAATCAATCAAACACGAAAACCAACCCCCCAACCCAACACATAAAAAAAGAAATTGGTAAACTAAGTAAGAAATTATTTCAAACTAGTTTTTCTGTTTAGACTCTAATCGCTTTCACTACCTGGCTCTGCAAATTTTGTACAACTCCTGCTAAAGCATTCAACTTGCTATGAGTCAAAGAATGAATCACTTTATAAGTTGATCAGTTACAGCAGTACATTTGAATTACCTTTTCACCAATATTCTCACCTGTGAATACTTATCAGTGGCTTACAAAAGCAGTATTTTACCAGCTGTACTATAATATTTTTCCAAATCATACTAATTTTGTTACATAGCCAATTGATTATAAATGACTACTGAAACCTTCTAGGCAGTGTTAAGAGGAACAAGAAAACCCTAAAATAGTCTTTCCAGCAGCTGAAAATATCCACTGAGAAAAACAGTTTATATTGTTGGAGTCCTCACACGTTTACAACAGTTTATCATGAGAAATGTCTACTGAAAATTGGAATGAATTCTTCATTACTCTTTCCAAGAAACACAATGAGGTTTTCCATCATTCACTCCCCTCAGCATCTGATATTGCATGTAAAATGGTTATTACCTATTCATTCTACAAACTACTTTGAGATCTATGAATAAAGACTATGTATTTAATAAATCATATATATGCCTATAATTTGCAATGATACGTGAAAATGCATGGAAGGCTGGATACTCATACATAATCACATTTAACACATAGCAGCTTCACATACAATGAAAGTGTCTACACTTTCAAGTTTCAGGTCAATTCTTGGGAAGGAACTGTTTTACCTTCCTTGAACTCTTTTGCATCAAGTCTTGCTCATGTATACATAGAATAAAAAAGATTTTTTTTATATTCTCAAGAGGATAACCATTTTTAAGTTTTTCTCACATAGTTAGGATATGCATCTACTATTCACTTAAATAGTAATCATATACTGGGAAACTTACTGGACGAACAGCACTGAATGTACAACTGAAATCCCTGCTTACATTCCTGATTTCTACTTGCTTGTACAGTGCCTGAGAAAATGACGTGATGATTCATATACTTTCACATAATAACAATTAATATCAACACCACGGTTACTCATATAACATAATTTTAGCTGTGTGACATCAGTATAGGATATTGTAAAAAAAAAAGATGAGGAGAAAAAACACAAAGGGTTTGTTTTTTTTTTCCTTAATCAAACTTTCAAAGTTACTACTTATATTCTCTACCTTTATGATTTGAAAAAGTACAAGTAATGAGTGAGAATACAAACAGATCACAGAAAATTTAAAAAGTCAGATATTTTTTATGGCCATATTGCACCACATAATTTACACCTCTTTCGGATAAAATTCTATCAAACTTGGAGTTTCTGCCAGGAAAAGGTGAAGGCTTTGTAAACAAAGCCCCTTCTGTTTATCAAAGTGACATAGCTAATATTTTAAAGAATATTCATAAATATAATACAGTATCATGAGGACCAAAGAATACTCTGTGATATACTCTGAAGACATATTACACTATTACCATAATGCTAACACATTGATATAATTCTGTTTTCAAAATATTGTTTTTAGCTTAATTTGGAAAAGTCAGCTTTAAAAAGCAGACCTGCGATCAATAAGAGGAGGCATGTTGCACCCAATCACAACTGGTTTAAAGCTAGACATGACAATGGCGCAGAATCAAGGTAAATGGGAATTGCAGGGTTAACCTGCTGAAATCAAATACAGAAAATAAGAGACTTGAAAAAGTTCTTCAGAAGTTTTCATCCTGAAAATTTGAATGTCACATCTTCATCTGAACATCAAAACTACTTTCTTTTCTATTCTGCTAAGTGGCATCCAAAAAAAAGTAAACTTATCATGTTTAACATTTGATTTAATTTTATTTGAAGCGTCACTGTCTGCAGTAAATGAACATGTATAATCACCTGAAACTCCATTCAATAGCAGCGCTCTTATAAATACCATCTTCTGCAAGCTTATTATAAAAATTGAAGCTCTTGATCTATTTCAGATTCCTGACTCAAACCTGACTCCATCATACATGATATATTTAAGCAGAATATCTATACAATGCATTCTTTGCCAGAAATTATATATTTAGAGCACATGAATATTCACGGAACATATGCTATTGGAAGAGCTGCTAAAAGCATAAATTGAACTTCACAGCTTTGATTCTAAAAAGTAAATTTTAAAGTAATGCATCAAAAAAACTGAAATATATAAAATTTAACTAAGGTTTGGGTTTCTTCCTTTTCCCTTTCAAGACCAATGTTTTAAATACACCTGATGTTTTTAGCTATACTAGAATATTTCCAGTTAGTGTAGATATTTTAAGATGATTTAGGTTTTCCTTTCCTATCCTCTTTTCAAGATTTAATACTGCAGTAGAATTTCCCAGCACAGATCCTTGCATTTATGTGGAGTATTTGTGGTTTCAATTGAACTCCTCAAGGGCTCGAGGATCCACTCACTCACTGGATGCTGTTGAGGAATCATTGCTGTCAGAAATAAGCATACCTGGAATTATTCACTTTACCTTTCAGTCTCTTCAAGTACACTGGAACATCACTTTTAATACTTTTGGAGTCCTCATCTGTTGGTTCCCATATCATTCTAGGAGGATTGTTCTGTGCTAGCCAATCTGCTACTTTACTTTCTGCAGCCATCATTACGGTTTGAAGCCCAGGCAGGTCCTGCCCACTGGAGGAAGGCTTTTTTGACTTGTGACGCTGTTCCGACGTGAATTTTGTCACGTGATCTTTGATTGTTACTTTTCCGGGAGTGTTGTCATCAAATTCAATAGTAAAGGAAGCGTGCCCTGCACCTGATGCATGGGAGTTTTGGGTGTCTTTTGTTGGAATTTCATGAATCGTGCTCTCTGCTACCTGTGAAGGTGGCTGGAATTCTTTTGTAGGGATTTCAAAATAACTTGGCTCCCTACAGAAAGGATAAAGTTCTTCACTTGCAATTGCAGGTTGCTCCTCAGCTTGCTTGGCATCTGTGCTGGATCCTATTAAGAAAAATAAAAAATAGATTTCACAATACTTGGGAATTTCAGGTTCTTCAAGAAGTTTCTGAACTCCTGTAAAGGCCACTTGAGTAATTTCTGGAATAAAGAGTAAGATTGTGGAGAAGACTGAGCAGCGCTGTTCCAGAAAAAGTTAAGTCCAGAATTACGCATATAAAGCATTATTGAAAAGACAGTATGAGCATTGGCTGTAAGGAGTGTAAAGTGGCAAAAAGCTCACCTAGAATTTGTCAAAAGAAATTTGCATTCCAAGTATTTTCAGATGATGCAAAGGTCAGATGAGTTACTAACACAAGGAAAACGGCTAAGTTACATTACAGAAATAGTTGAGATGATCGATCATTACTGGAGTTCTAATCTATTAGAAACTACCAAATCAAGGTGCCCCCCAAACAAGTGCTAATAATCTGGCTTTTATCTCCTGCAGTGGATAGCTAGTATAACTTTGGTAAAATTCTTTGCAAAGACAATTCATACATCAACACAAGACAAACATTAATTCTGGCTTGAAAAGTTTATCACTGGTAACCACTGGAAAAATGCTTTGGAAAGTGTTTTGGAATTGAAGCACTCTACATTTCTACAAAAGATAAAAATGAAAGAATCAAGATAAATCCTACTGTCATCTGCTTTATTTTCACTTGTTTCCATAATTTGTAGATGAATAGAAGTAGCAACAATAGCTGAAAGCATGCAGAATATTACCAAACCATGCCATAACTGGGTAAAGGAAGAATGTGGAAAAGTGCGGGGTAGTAACTGGAAGTCCCACTTTACAGCCTGAAGGAAGCTTAAAGCTTCTTGTGGGGGCAGCAAAGTTACCAATGTGCCTTTAAGAACACAAACCTTCTGGCTGCATTTCATGAACTGGTAGGCTAGCCAAAATATCTGGTGTAGAGATTTGCTATAAGCAACAGAAGTTTGAGGTTAGCAGCAATAGCAAGTTACATTCCAGCAAGAGATTTCTGAATAGTTCCTACATGATTTGTAATAAACCACATTAGGATGTTTAAGAAATCATTTTAGCAAAAGAATAAGAATGCAATTAATAGATTCTGGCATTAAAAATAGCCACACTAGATCAGCTGAGATGGTTAACATTTGTGTACAAAACTATTAGGCAATACACTAGCAACAGAAACATTTATATGGAGGTAGGAGTTTCAGGGGTAAAGGATGCAGGATGGCATAATGCACCTATGCTGTTCTTCACAAACACATGCTTCTTGTGAAGATTTAGGAAAAGGTTAAAAAAAAAATAAAAAAGGATGGTAGTTTGATACAGAAATACAACTATTTAAACAACAACATCATAGCTGGAAATACTGTTATGGAGTGATAATGAAAATCATACACATTATTTATTATTGCCCTGCTTGGATACCAACAGGATAATATAATTTTGATGCAAGTAACAGCTATTTCATTTTATCTAAAAGTAGCTGTTGCAAATACAGAAGATGTTCAGAATTCAGACAGTTTTTATATTGTGCTGTTGCATTCCAAGAATACCCTAGCTAATGCTTTTCACTGCATTGTCAGCTAGATAGTTTTCAAGCACTACAGCAGCATCTCACTACTCCTTCCCTGGGAAATGGAATGCCTTTTTAGTCCACTTCCCCAAAACAGACTAACAATATAGAATGAATCTACTGATGCAAAGGTCATTTAAAAAGCCTCTATGCTTAGACAGAAGATGTACAGTAACCAAGCCACAGTTTGCAGCTACTAGATTTTAGGTAAACTACCATCACTCTCCCTTTGTTTCATATAGTTAACAAGCTGGAATGGATCAAGCTCTAGTAGGATCAAATCTAGAGCCAGAATCCTTACAGTATGCAACACTGTCACTGAACAAAAGAGTAATCCATCAGGGAGCTAATTCATATGTACCTTTTTCCCTATGGTGCTATTCAGAGTTTCAAGCCTACAATTTCATGCAATTCCTGTAACCAGTAATTAAGCAAGATAATAACATTCGATATCCCTTCAAAAGATAACTGACTGACATAGTATGTTTGAGAAATATTTCTACTTTTGGGCCAGGCGAGAGCAACCTACTGGCTACACAATAAACAATATTTTTCAGTAAATATTAACTGTTTTATCACCATCATTTGAAAATTATGACTGCAGCCAGACTGCATCATGCATGGCAGTATTAGG
This sequence comes from Ara ararauna, assembly GCA_028858755.1. Lineage (NCBI taxonomy): Eukaryota > Metazoa > Chordata > Aves > Psittaciformes > Psittacidae > Ara > Ara ararauna. Next base: position 97,574,173 of record CM054379.1, read on the forward strand.
ACAAGGGGATCTGTAACAGACTGCATCATGCATGGCAGTATTAGGACAAGGGGATCTGTAACACTGGCTTGTCAGCACTGATGGACAACTTCACAAAAAACCTTTTCCATGAAATTTGTCTGCACCAAATATAGCGATTGAAATCAACGGTTTCAACTACAATGATATGCACAGTATCTGATCCTAATATTTTTTATTGAACAGATGCTATAATACAGTTTGAATCTAAATTATGACAGAATAAGTTTTATCAAAAGAGGAAACTGAAGTATACAGAACAAGCATAATATCTGTAAAGGGAAAAAAAGGCAATTATGTGGAACTGAAAATGCATTTTGGGAAGAAAGGACAGACAGGTTGCAAACTGCAATCTCAGCAGGGACTGAATTGATTTCTGAACTGGCAAAAGTGAAAGGAAAGGGGCAGAAAAAGAACCAGTATATCTGTAAAGAAGGAGATCTCATTCTACAAATATCTAGAGCTGCAAGACAACTGTGCAGCAGTTTCGGCAAGCAAGAAAGGAAGAAAAGAACTGTTGCTGATACACAGGTATAGTGAGATTTAATGAAATAATGAGTCTAACAGAAGCTAGGAGGGACTGCTGCTGCTGAATCCATGATACTATGTAATATTTGGGAAACCATAGGCTTAACCAAACAGAGATTCAGGGAAATTCTTCACTAAAATATAATTTCAGAGACAATCATCAGAAAAGCAATGTCCACTTTGTGACACTAGCAGAACTGATTACACTTTCTACCACTTTTAAAGTTTTATTTCTTAAGTTAAACACACAAATAGTCAGAATCTTAAAACTGTACTTTCCAACCTGGACAAGAAATGTCAGTTGTTCTTGTGCTATTCAACACAATATATCAGATATGCAAGAAATTGGCTATATGTATGAAAACAACATCATCTGCAAAGACAGAATGAAACCTCAGAAAATATTTTGTACAGTCTTCAGATTTTTCCGATTTTTTTTTTCCTGCCTTAGAAATGCAATTTTGAGAATAAAACTTATAAAAGAAAATGGTTTGGAAATTACAAAGCAATTCTTGAAAAAAATATCCATAAACCTGGAGTAAAATATTAGTTGCAGAAGGCATAAGATGCAGCCAAAATATTATATTTATACAATATCCCAAAATATTTTTTGTATTTTAGCTTTATATCTGGTACTCTGCAATGATATGTTTAATGAAAAGAAGCTGAAGCTAGCGCTTTTGAATGCTTAACGGAATTTCTTTTTTTCCTTTTCTTCTTCTCCATATTACTACTTTTTATTTCCCACTTACCATTTAGGTTCTTTTTCTTGCTTTATGGCTGGAGCATGTTGTTCATTATTTTAAGACAAGATTGCAAAAATTACATGTAGTGATTCACCTAGCACTGCCATTCAAGGTTGTCGTAACCTGTCTTATCAAACAGTATAAAAATTGCTCTCTCAAAATAAATCTATAAAATGTTACTGCACAGAAATCCCCACTGCTCATAAAAAATCATTTAACTTCATGGTTTGAAGAAGTTAAAGAAAAAATTGCAAAACTACTCTTACTTAAATACATTGCTGTAATGGCTTTAAAAAGTTCCGTAAGCTGCAATGCAGCACTTGCATGTATTCCAGGCAAAAATTCAGAAAACTTCTAGAACTAATTTCTAGGCACTTTAATCTTAATACTAGTGATTAAATGTGTGTAATCTCCTACACATACTGATTACACTAGTATTTTTAAAATAACTGTCAGCCTGCTTTCCCTTAAAATGATACTGTTTCTTAAATGTAAGGAACATTTAATCTGATATAGTTTACGCAAGGCTGGAATTGTAAGATACTAATACTTCATGCCAAATGGAAAAAATATTTTAGATGCTTAAAGCCTGTTTAAAACCTGACTTCTGCCTTTTCTTAGATCTCTGGTAAAAAGCATTTACGATATAAAATTCTAAACTACTACTGAGATCAGCAGAGAATGCAGTTTTTGCCTTTCAGAAGTAACACATGGCAATAATAATAATCACACACCCAGTAAACTTGCCAATAACAAAAGTTTAATAGCTGCAGCATAAAGTCACACCACAGGTGTATATGCAACTGTTCATTTTAACATGGACTACTATGTCCACGGATCATTCAATTACCCCAAAACACGTCTGAAAAAAGCAAAAAGATTTTTTCCTTTCTCAAGTTTTCCAGGTTTTTCTGATGTTTGCGAATAATTTCCATTAGTGAGTTTCTGCTGTGATAGAAAGACAGTAACACTGAAATAATCTTATTAACTTGAGACTGTAAAGACTAATTGTATGTAGTTGGCTTAGCAGAAACAAATCTCACATTTCAATCTCATTAAACCTTGCCCCATCTGTTATAATTCACGACTCCTTTTATATTCAGTGAATAATCCTGTACCAAATCATTAAAGCATGAAACAGATTCTTCATAGGATTAATTCGTTAAAATGATCTCAGGCTTTATCAACTTGAGTTACTAAGCAAAAAGTTTAAGAACTTACATACATGAGTTCACCTGTACTATACTTACTTTAGGCAGTTTATATTAGGAAACATGTTCCAAACCAGTGTTTTAAATGCTTCATATAATTTAGCCCATGAAAGAACAAATAACTGCATCAATCTGTAGTATTTTTTATTAAATTTCATTTTTATTTAAAAAAAATATCCAAACACGTCAGTCTTGTTTCCAATTCAAGTTTCTGATTTCCTTTCATTAAAGCTATATTGACTTCCAATCATTATATTAACCTGTGTCATAAAACCTAAGTGCATGAAGAAAATGCATACTAACTTGTTGAAAATTAACTTTATGTTTTCATGGAATGAAACTGTAGACCAAGTAGCCCCAAAACCTTATGTCTTTATTTTATAAATCTACAAAAACATTCAGGATATTTTTTTTCCTTACACTTCTACACAAACATAGTTAGCATTCTAAGACTGAGGAAATGTGTCCATAGAGGCAAATGTCAACTGTTATCTGGTCTGTTTTCTCAGGCTCTCTGCCAACACTACTAAAAACATCTACAACAGTCAAAACCCAGACTAGTAAAACATACAACTAGTGTCTGCTCAGAGATTAAGCGATCGAGATACATAAACCACTTGTCTATACAAGGGGTTTTAGTTCCACATGCTCCTAAATTGAATTGTTTCGCAGAAATGTTAGGTTTTGTTTCATCCCGCCCCATAAGTGTCCTCTTACAACATTTCACATAAGCTTTCATTTAGTATGCGCTTCCACTCTTGCAGATTTATTAGTCTTCCAGTTTGAGGAAACAGAAGCTATTCCTATACTCAGATTAGTTCTATTTGTAGAAAATAAATTTATGATTAAACAACAATAACATAAACAAAAGGGATTTCTAACCTATGTTGTACATGGAGGAAAAAAAAAAAACCAAACCAAAAAAACCCCCCGGTGTTTTGTTTGCCAAGAAGCCTCCAGGCCCAAATATTATTTTTATTTATATGGTGTATATATGTGGAAAACAAACATCAGTTAAACAGGGTGGAAAATATTAGTCTATTTTCTCTATTAATCATTTACTTTGATGGCTTCACTGATGCAAAGCATTTAAAAAATATCCCCATTACCGACGTTCTGTCAAGAACATTTTTTGTCTACTACTAAAATAGATTTCATCCCCTTGACTAGTTTGAGAAGAATCTGGAATCTTACTTTTCTTTGGACTTGGGAACTAAGAAAGGAGCAGTGGACACTTGCTGAAAAATCTTTTGATAAATGAATACAAGAGAATGTAAACCATTTGCAATATTGCTTCTGAAAAAGAGACATGTAAGTACAAAAACATAAGAATGTACACATTACTAAACAGAAGCTAAAATCTTGTGTCATACCTTGTTAATGGTATGGCATCAAAATCACAGACTTTGAGATATTTTTCAATGAAAGCAAATAGCATGCATGTTTTTAAAATTAGAACAGAGTAGATGAATACATGTGAGTATAGAAACAGGTATTAAAGACATTACTATCCCTGTTCTGGCATATACAGCAAGATACAGAGTCACAGGTTTCACAGCCAACAGTTAATGTTTTCTGTAATTTCAAAAGCTAGGAAAATCATGTGGCTACCAAGCCTATCAAGAGTGTGACCCAAAAGGGAAGATCTTAATTCTTTTTCTTTGTAACTGATGATATATGCGCTTTCCATTTTTGTTGAGAAAAATGAAACTGGAGTAACATCTAACAGTCATTGTCTCTCATTATTATTGCCATTAAAAACAACATTTATATTCCTTAGAAATGCTTAGAAGTGTTTGAACAACACATTTCTAGACAAGATTTGAACTACAGTTATAGATTACTAACGTGAGACATTAAGCCTGTAGTTAAAAAGCCATCATAGAAGCACACAATAGCATACTCATGCTGTGTACGGCAGAGAAGTTCTTCACCAAAAAAACCAACCAGAACAACCAAATATGAAAGTGTTCTATAACTGCACTGCACTATAATGCAGTTCTTTTTTAGGTGTGACAAAACTTTAATACTGCACAAAACTATGAATTTGTTTTCACCTGTTTTCTTTCTACTAGCCCAAATCTTAAGGTACTTACTTTCCTGAGACCTTACAACTTCAAACTCATATGAAAAACATCATTAAAGGTTATGCCAAAAAGCTAACTCCAAAGCCATTGACTTCATTGCTTTGAAGTGTTAGTTTAGTTTGATTTTACAGTTTTTAGCATTTACTAAAATTCCTGCAAAACAGGATTCATTATAACCAAGGCAACTACTATTACAGGAAGAGAGAAATTCCCACCTTGGTTACAGTACTTTAAAAAACTGCAAACTTAAAACTATTTGGCCTTAAAGGCGCATCTAAACAGCTAAATAAATGTGACTGAATTTTGTCCAAACTTGTGTAAGTTTTAAGGTTATTCTGTGTATTAGAATAGCAGTCTCTTTATTTATATGCCTGATGATAGATTTAGAAGCCTAATTATAGCCATTGAGATTTAAGTTTTGGCAATACATATTTAATACAGACAAGCAAACTAAAAAAATAACCTTTATTATGGGAAAATAAACATTACCAGTTTAACTTTAGACTATGTAAACCTTTACTGCAAGAATTATGAAATGCAATTCCCACTAATGCACCATTATTAAACTACAGGAGAAAATGTTAGCATAGATCACCTTTTACAGCTAAAAGTCAAATCAATATAGCACCATTTATTTTCAGAAGTTATTTTGATAAATACCCCTATGCAATCTCTATGCTTAAGCACATAAAATTACAACTATGAATTAAATTGATAAATAAGACACTAGTTCAGATAACATTATTTTCTACTGACAACAAAGTGTATTATATACTATATACAATATAGAAAAATGGTACATCGTATCTGAAATTGATCTCTGGAAATGCACAGTTTCACACAGAAAAAATTTCTTTAGCTTAATTTTAACAGTCTTTCATCTACTCAAATAGTTTATGAAAATTCTAAACATTAATATTTGTTTAGCTCCCTAGTTAAGAATATGTGCACTTCAAAATAAAGAGAAAAAATACCCACAAAATAAGACAACAAACTTACCTGAAGCCCCTGTCTCCTGCGTTTTTTCTTCCTGTTTGCTATCCTGCTTACAACCACTTTTTTCATCAGCTTCATCATCACCCCACCAGGCTGGCTGTCCGTACAAAGGTGTCCCACGAGGCATGGCAGAAAGATCTATAAAATCAGCCCAAAGCAGAGGAAATTACTTTGCAGTTTAGTTGTGATATTTAGTTTAAAACAATATGAAGAGAAGTCATTTGCTGGGATCTTTTCTCATGAAAGCTGCAGTGAATTGGCTGCATGTATTTGCCTGAATACAAAACAAACTTGGTGGCTGGCTAACTGATCTGGGTTCTAAATATAAAAGCTTACTAATGACCTGATCAAAATGTTTGGCACAAACATTTATGCAAAGGCAGCTGACACCTCTTTTGTTACCCTGATATATCTGTAAACATTATTTTCTGATTTCAGTTTGAAGTTATCAACTTAGCAGTACACACCTAAAAGCTGTCCACTACTTCTGTAAGAAGATTCTCATTTTTACACACATTGACCTTTCAATGAAATCTGAACCCACTGCACGAAAAACTGATCAAATTTTGTGATGTTGCCAAGGTTCCAAACTGCTGACAGCTACTACAGAGTGCTAAAATTTACCTTGTGTAAAACATTACGCAGAACAACTATTTTCTTTTATAAGTAGCAGTTAAATTACAGTACAAATAATGCTACTTCTTATATAGGTTGCATATGCAATTATAAAAATCAAGTAACATAAAATTATAAAAAACAAATAAGAAAAAAAAGAAAACAAACCAGAACATCAATGTAATTAAAATTTCTATGTTGATGATAAATTGACCAGATTAGCTTTCTCCTTATCTCTGGAAGAATGTTTTACCCTACTGAGATTTAGCTATTCTAGTACCATACAGATGATCTGAAAATACTTTAAAACATTCTTCATATAAAATAATGTGATCTGTTCAAATGCAGCTTAGTAGCTTGTCTGTTACTTTGCCTATCATGAATTTAAACATTTTTAGTCAATGTTTTATTCACTGTCACTCCAAAGTTGGTATCTAATTTCATAGCCATGCCAGAAGTTTCAATATGATTTGAAGATACTAAGTATTTTTTTTTAAAAAACATTACACTTTAGTCAATAATGAATTGTTTTTAAAAATTTGATGGCTGATGCTTGTGCACTGAATTAGCAGGCTAAGTAAACAGCTATGCATATATACAGCAACAGTGAATCAATCCCCCAAAAGCTTCCGAGAGTTACACTTAAATACGCATCCCTACCATTAATTTTGACTATTATTTTGTGAAGAATGAAAAGTGAAATGGAAGATGAGGATAAAAAACTCCATTCTTCTACTTTATGAAAATTTAAGAGGACCTGAAAAGCCATATTGAATAGTAACCTTGAAGCAATTGATAGACCTCAGGTACCTTAAAGGATACCAGATCAGCCAACAAAACAGTTTAATTAATTATATATGAATCTTTTATGTGGGGAAGAGAACACTTTGAAGTGTGTCTTCAGAAGAATGGCCAAAACCTAAACAAACCTGTACAGCCTTGACCTAAGAAGCCAGTCCTAGTCAGCTCTGCATTAAGGAAGCAACAATACCCAACTCCTTTCTTATTCTTGCCGTTACCTCATGTAGTAACAGGTAACAAAGCAATTTACACTACAAATGAACAATGAACTTCAGCAAGTCTAAGACACCCACGGTAGACCCACCATGACACATTACATAAATATGAAAGATGATGTAGAAACAAGATGAAAGCTTCAGTTTCTAGAAATTTTTAAAGCACAACAGAACAATTGGGTTCTAACCTGACCCATCTAACAATGAATGCTAATACCTATAAAACAAGCAAACAAAACCTCCACTCGTTATAAAAAGCGAGGGAGTGTGGGGGAAGGTGTGTTTGTGATTTCGGGAAAGAAGAATGCAAAAATCTGATAAATGCTGATGAAATGTCCCTATACAAGTTTTCTTAACATGAAGTTGCTACAATAAAAAAAAAGTTATTAATTACTCTTAAAGTATATTTAAAATTTAACATATGTGGAGTTTTTACTATCTGCAGAATTTCACAAGCATTCTACCAAAGCAAATGAACACCCTTTCTAAGTTTTTGTGCTTCTTCAGTAAAGAAGAACCTTACCCAATGATTTCTCTTCAGATTTCTGTGCTTCTGCAGTTTTATGGTGCACTTCAGCTGTGGAGTCTGTTACCTTGGACTCTGAGCTTCTGGAGGTGGTTTGCTTCGATCCTTCCGCCTCTGAAGATTTTTGGGACAACTGGAGTTGGCTTGTGAATTTTTCATGCTACATGACATCAAAGACATAAAATAAAATAATAATAATAAAAAAATCCTCAAAGAGTAGAAAAAAACCCTTATGTTACCAATCACTACATAATGACAGATCATCATTTTGGATTGGCACATTGTTACCTTAAGTGCTTCTTCAGGGACTCTCATCTCTCCTCTGACCACAGTAAACAGATTAGTATGTAGGAAATGCTAAGGAAACTACTGGAAAGATTCCTCAATTCACAAGAGGATTTTACAGAAAAGGAACAGTGCTGAGCATATTCTATCATTGGAATGGTGATAATTCTTCTACAAGTATTTCACTGTTAGGATCAGCATGTACAAACATACTCATCAAAGCAAATGGACAATTATTTACTATTTGTAAATAGAGTAGCTACCTTAATTGCTGTAATAATACAAGTTTTGTGTTTTCTTTTTTCCATTTGGTAGTTTGCTGAGTAATTACTCATAATCTTCTCTGCCTGTATACAATCGCATTGTATATGAGATGACATATGGTACAAATATTTATGTATTTGCCTCAAATAATGTTTCTTAGCAACACAAATATTACATTAACAGGTTCTAAATTGGAACTAGAGTTTGATGTTTCATGCAGTGAGAAACAACAAAGTGTACTTTATCAATAGTTCTGATGAAGGTACAGATTCTAGACCCTACCATTCTCTCAGGCATTTTTGTAATAACAAGAGAAATAAATATTTCAAAGTTACTTCAAATAGTAAAAAGACCCTTGATTTGACACAAGCATACTTTTAACAACAAAAGTGTATCCTGATGCTGCGCATTTTTATGACAAGGATATCATATCCAAATCTCAATTTATCTTCTAACTTCAGAGTGATATACGTCTGCTCCGGAATCCTCACATCATTCACAAATGTCTACAGAAATAAATAACAACAGAAAGAGATACTATTAAATTCCAAAATAATAAAAATGACAAATCACTTAATCAATTTTATAAGACAGTTTCCAGCACCACAAATTTTCTGCTGGTGATTCACTGGGGAATTATATGATAAGCTCAAATTGTCACCTGTTTCACAAAAGGTTGCAGAAGGGTTAAACACCAGTCACTAACCAGGCTGCTGACATCACACTGGCCTTGAAAAGTTTCTTGGAAGTTTAATTCTGTTAGCAGCATTTACTGAATTGCTGATTAATGTTCTCTCAAATAAGCAACTCTAGTAATTATTTTTCTTGCAGTTTGCTTTTTTAATCCCAATTAACTGTCAGAATTAATTTGTCATCACATTTGTACAGCATTTAACAATGGATACGAGAGTTCTGAGGTATCTTATAATTTCTAACCATTGTCAAAGGACTTAAAGGAAAAACAGACCAAGTTAGTGCTTCCAAGTAAGTCCAAACAGTAGTGATAAAGAATTCAGTATATTGTGACTCTTGAAAGTGTAGGCATAACAACATTTGTAAGCAGAAATAACATTATTATACCAGCTATCAGCAAAGCAGAGCAAATTCCATCAGTTTGCCAATACCTCTTGAAAATTACTGTACAATATGTAATTATCTCCTTGTTGAAATTACCATTGGAAATACAGCTGGAGAAATCAGACAAGCTTTTGGTGATTTGGAGAAGAATTTATGTATTTGAAAGTTTGTTCAGTTTTACCAGCCATATCAGTTGGCTGTTAGAGGCAGATTAACAATCGCTCCTTTTTCAAGATCAGTATTAAACCTAACAGTGAAAAGTAATGAGGAATTTGCAAAAACCATGCTGGCACAAATTTCAAGAGAATGTTGGAGTTATACAGGATGACTAACTAAAGAGTCAGGAAGGAGAAAGACTAATACATATTCAAGTCATAATATATTTCAGAGATGTAGTGTGGAAGAGCTGGAAAACAACTGCACTTCTGTGGGGAAAAAAAAATCAGATGAACATAAATAGGGCTTGCAGTTAGATTATTCAAGCTCTAAAGAAAATTCTAGAAAGTCACCTACAAAAAAAATTCAAAAAACAGACACAAACCCTTGTAATGAAAAAATGTGTGTTCTGTGTGTGAAGCATATTCCCTCATTGTAACAGATCCGCATCTTTTAAAACTGATTTACAGTCTTAGGAAGGTACGCTGTCAGCATCAAGCAAACTGCCCAGGTTACTAACATCATCAAGACTTGAAGTTGCCCGAAGTTGACTTCAGATATCAGAAACCAAGGATGATAATAACATGCTATGGTAGGAGTAGATGTCAGGAGCTGAAAGTTGTCCTCTCACAACTTGTCCTTTTGCTCTTGGATGGGATGCTTAAACCTCCAGTAGAGATTTCTCCCAGAATCTGTCATCTCCTAATGACAGCTCTCGAACTGACCTTTCTGCTCATCCTGAGTCATACCACTGCTCTTAGAACTCTCCAGATTAGGCTGCATTTCTGTGAAACTGAATTGTTTTGTAAATTGAATTTGTTAACTTCACAGAAAACTCAGTACTGTACGTCTTCTGAATTCACTCAGTGACCGACAAATAGAAAAGGGTGAAGACATGTTCTGTCTGGCAGAATAGAATATTAAGCTCTTGATTACAAAAACTAGATCTAAGTCTAAAAGGAAAAAAAAAGACAGTAAATGTAACTATATAATATTTAAGACACTTCCAGACTTACAGATCTTTGAAGAATCTTTCTACAGTGTAACCTGGCAAAAAAACTTCTGCTCAGCATCTTGCTTTATTTTCAAATCCAAGTCCAGGATGAAGACTGTTGTAATCTTTTCACTCAACCGAGTGTGAGTCAAACATACAGATACAAATACTCAGGCATTAGGGCATCAGGTGCAGTTACAGTAAATCTCATGAAATTATTTAGGACTCAAAACAAAAGTCCTATGTACTGGTAGTAGCCATCTCCCCTTAAACTTTGAGTTATCTTGAGTGGTTGAAGTGCATTACACAAGGAATGGAGCAGTCCTGTATACTAAGAAAAGTATGTATTTGTTCTCCACAGAAAGGCCAGGCTGGAGGGGGCTTTGAGCAACCTGACCTAGTGGAAGGTGTTCCTGACCATGGCAGAGAGGTTGGAATCAGATGACCTTTAAGGTTCTTCCAACCCAAACCATTCTACAATATATAAAGAAGCAAGCAAATAAAGAAGGGGTAGAAGCTGATGAAGCACTGAAAGAGGAACTTGGCTGCTAGAGAGCGGGTGTTCTCAATGGAAACAGTGGCTAGACCAAAGAATTGTTGCCTAGTATTGTACAAACCGTTCTGCAACATAATTAAGTATGGTGTTACAAAGTTATTTCTTTCCCCTTTCAACCTGAAAACCAGGTAGGTAGAGGTATGTAGGAAAAGCACTGCTGTAAAAGAGATAGTAAGGGAAGCACTGCGAAGATAAAAGAAAGGACTGAACTCCTAAGATTTAATATTCTCTGACCCAAAGCTGTGGGAAGAAAGAGTTCCTTTGATGTCTCTGGCTAAACAGCTATACAGCAAGTGACACCTCAAACTTGAGAATTAATCGGATCAAGTGAAGCAAATAACTGAAAGCTCTTTATCAGAGGCAAAGAAAAGGTTGGATGAAGGACTTGTAATGTATTTTTATTAAATTCAAGATCTGTGACAAGGCAATGAAAATCCAAAGGCATACCTACTATGTTACAGGAGTAACAGAAATAGGGAATAAAATCAAATGGCTCAGCAAAAAACTACTATGCACTGAATTAATTTTTGATCACTGCCTCAAAACAATGCACTGACTTTCAAAATAGAGTTATATTAAATATTTAAGGAGCAAAGTTCTTATATGTCTACAACTGTTCAAAGGATATAGCCCTTCAGGCTACACTGGTTTCATATGAAATTGAGATTGAATCTTTGGAAGGCTGAGTTAGTTAAATGCAGAAAAGCTAGTAAGAAGCAGACTGAGTTTTTCCTTTGAAATGCACTTCAAGATCAAACACCAAAACCTAAATCAATGCTAACAGACACTAATTTGAGATTTCTTCTTAATCTTCTATTTTTTTAAACATCTGACAAAGCTATTCACTACCAGTACCTTTCCAAATATTAATTCAAATTAGCAATCACAGATGAACTCATTATTTTGCATGCATTCACACAGGTAAACGTTTAAAGTAACAACCACAACTACTGTGTATAAAAAAAATCTCATAGGCATCTAAAAGGCTATAAAAATATGACAAAGTTACCCAGTTTTTAATAATCTATTATAATACTAAGAACATTTATAAAAGGTGAAGCTTACCTAGAATATTGCATATGCAATTCATAGAAAAGTCTTAAAAAGTAAAATGTCATATGAAACCTTATTTTGCTCACAACTTTGAATTTTTCCTATATTAGTTTGCAATAACTTGACACTTAAGCATTACTCAAACATTTGATAAAAAGGATACTGAAAAACTAAATGCAAATACAGAATTAAACAGATTTACATACAGCATGGCTATTGCCGTTCAAATTTTTTCACATATGAAGTACTTTAACATTCTTGGATGTATTAAAAAAAAAAGGGATAAAAAAGTAATAGCATATGAAATAAATCCATTTATTGGATTTGAAATAAATTATTTAAAGTAAATATGAAATGAAATATGAAACATGAATAAGCATATGAAATAAAAAACTAATTTCTTAACCACAGAATCATAGAATGGTTTGGAATAGAACGGGTTGGAAAGAAGCTTAAGATCGTCTAGTTCCAACCCCCTGCCATGGACAGGGACACCTCCCACTAAACCATATCACCCAAGACTCTGTCCAACCTGGCCTTGAACATCATCAGGGATGAAATATTTACCACTTTTTTGGGCAACCTGTTCCAGTGCTTCACCACCCTCACAGTAAAGAACTTCTTCCTTAGATCTAACCTGAACATCCCCTGTTTAAGTTTGAACCTGTTACCCCCTGCCCTACCACTACAGTCCATGATGAAGAGTCCCCCCCAGCATCCTTATAGGCCCCCTTCAGATACTGGAAGGCTGCTATGAGGTCTCCATGCAGCCTTCTCTTCTCCAGGCTGAACAGCCCCAACTTTCTTGGCCTGTATTAATACAGGAGGTGTTTCAGCCCCCCCCTTTCCTTGTTGCCCTCCTCTGGACTTGCTCTAAAAGCTCCATGTCCTTCTTATGTCAAGGACACCAGACAGCAGAGTAAAGGGGCAGAATCACCTCCTTTGACCTTCTGGTCACAGTCTTTTTTGATGCAGCCCAGTATAAGAACCAGAAGTAGGTTTTTTTCTCTTTTAAAATATAATCACAATTCTTCCCCCCTTACATATCTGAAATACAGAAGAGTAGCATATGCCTTTTGATTATTTTTTTTTTACTGTCAAGGCCCTCTTATTAATGGAATTTACTGCAGCCCTTTAAATACCATGCAGTGGAAAGCCCCTGCAAAAACTACATTTTCCTTCTGAATGTTTTTCCAGTCTTGCATTATAAAGACATTAAAGCACACTTAAGTCATACTCTCTTCACTCAAAAAAAAAAAAAAACCAACCCAAAACAAAGAAACATACAAAAGACTACTAGGAGCTATCCATTTCTGATGTTAACTTACCCCATTCAAGCTGCCCAAATCCTTCACCAAGTGTTCATCTGTAGAGGCATCATAATTAAGTACAGCATGTTGCTTGTCCACACTTCGTGACTAAAATACATTTAAAAAAATTATATAAAATGGGGTATTTAAAAAACAGATCAAGACTGCACTAATGCCTATTTCTTAAAGTAGCATGATTATTTTATTTCTACATAGCACATTTATTCAAATTGTATTATTAAATCCCACATATAAAAAATAAAAATCTCTAACTACACCCAACTCTGCCGCTGTGTATCAACAGAGAATCCTAAAATTAATTCACAAGAATTATTTCCTTAATGTTTACCAAAATGTGATTATAAGTCAGATCCAGCCATACCTTATCCAAATATATATTTTTTCCAGTTCACCATAGCTTCACTGATGTTTAATCTAACATCATCAACTCCATCTTTATTTCTCTCTCAGTCCTTAACTACATGCATCTTTCAAAACATGAATACAATTCTGTGGCATTGCTATTTTCCCTGAAACACATAATTTCCTGTCATGCATCTGGGATACTTAACAGAGTATACAAGCATTGAAATTATTTCTCCTTGATCTCAATTTTGTAAACAAATTAGGTATAGCCTCTTCACTAAATGTCTGAGCAGTTCCTGAATTACTATTCCCATGGGAATAGTAATCCCCATGAATAATAATTCATAGGGAATATTTCAACTATTCCCCATGAGTTCTGACCCTCATTATCAGTTGTTCCTTAAGACTCCAGCACTTACCTATCTTTATTTATTTCATATCCAAATGTCAACCCATATACCAGGAACAGTCCTTGTTACTATTTCTTCCAAGAACATCACCTCCCTAACAGCTAAGTCCCTCTTTTAAAACTTGCCCATGGCCAAGTATTTGCAGCCTGAGGTGCTGACTGCAAGCAAGGAAGAGGTGGGGTTGGATGTACGCTTCTTTCATGCATGCATGTGGTCAGCACCTTGACATCTAGAAGACCTCCTGAATGGATGGAGCCCAGAGCTCCTCTTCCCCAGCTGTCCACACTTCATCTCAAGTCCGTTTGCTGGTAATTCTGGTAGTGCAGTCTCCTGACACGATTGCATAGCAGCAAATTTCTTCTCACAGCATTCCTTTCAGTTTCAGTTTGCATCTCCTATCCTCGCTACTCAAATGCATTGTTCAGGCCTACATTTTTTTTGCCAATGGCAAATATCCAACTGAGACTTCAGTGGTTGTTTCTGAACCATCACCTGCAGTCTGTTTATTATAGGAGTTCCAGGTTATCACAGTATATTAGCCTATTCAAGACATCAGAACATGCAATCATGACTCCTAAGGAAATGCTTTCTATTCTCAGAATCCCACATTTATCATCTCCTTCCTCCTCAAGGCTTGCTACTATATTTTCCTTCTTTCTTTTCAGTTTACTTTCTTATACTTCCTTTCCATGCCATCTTTTGACTACTTTACTTTCTCCTTAAAGAAGTGAAATCAGTCCTTGCCTGGTTACACTATTTTATTTTTAGACTTTTCATTTGAGCCAGTTTGCTCTGCAGTCTTGAGGAGCAAAAAAGGGGGGGCTGGATATAAGGAGAGTAGGCAGGGGGAGAGAGAATTAAGGAAGAGATTGACAAATGAATGACTAGGTCCATGCCAATAAAAGCTGCACTAGTAGTACATTAGTTAAGTGTTCTTAATGATAAATAGAGCTATACCAGTAAGGTTCATTTTATACTAACTTAGTAACCTCAGGCAAAAACAAGCTTTCTCAATAAAATCAAATTCACTGATGTGGGTGTTCTGATGAACCTACAGTGTCAAGCAGAGATAACGCTTTTCCACACTCAAGTGATACAGCAAAGCAAGCACAAGAATTACCTTCTCTTTACCTAGGAACATTTTCTGAGCTTCTTTCAATTATCTTATTCAAATATATATTGTATTAGTAATCAATTATTTTATTATCGATATGTGTGCTTCAGCCTTCAAAAATAAGCTAAAATAAAAAGGACACAGACAGATTCTTAGTGTTTCATGTTATTTTGACACATCTGAAATGGTAAGCATGAGTACTCAGGTCTGTGGCTATTAGAGAAACCTGAAGTTCTGCAGAACATTAAGGTTCTCCTCAGTCTCAGATTACTGGCATATAATTGGTCACATTTTTTATGCATTGCAGATGATCTTTACAGATGCCATTTTTTTTATTTGTTATTCCAGCCTTCTGTTCAAATTTGAGGACTAAATTAGTTTTTGTAAGACCCTGGTTCCCTGGCTAGCAGCTGATCAGCACACAGCTGTTAACACACTCCCCCTTGCCCCAGTGAGATGGGGTATAGAACAGGAAGAGGAAAAGCAAGAAAACTCATGGGACAAGTTAAATATAAGTTAAGCAGTGAAGGAAAGAGGAAGAAGAAAGAAGAGAAACCAAGTGGTGCAAAGGCAATCACTCATCACCTCCCACAAGCAGGAGAATGCCCAGCCAGACTTTGAGCAGTGGTTACCTTCCTCAAAGCCGCCTCCCTCAGTTTTTATTGCTGAGCATGTCATTATATAGCATGGACTATGTCATTGGTCAGTTTGGGTCAGCTGTCCTGACTGCATTCCCTCCCAATTTCTTCTGCATCCCCATAGTCACATGCGCGTAGAAAGAGCAGAGAGAAGCCTTGAAACTGTACACACAGCTCAGCAGGAACTAAAATACTGGTGTGCTGGTCACACTGGTGTGTTTTGGTTACAAATCTGAAATATTGTTCCACAACGGCCTCTAAAAAGCATATTAACTGCAAGCCAGCCAGACCCAATGAAAACATTTATATATCTGACTGCAGAAATAATAAAAATCAGAGAGTAATTGTGCTAACAGCTGCTTGACTATAAAAAAGAAAACACCATCCCCAGTTAAAATAAATTGGCATTAATAATAGAAAAAGACTCTTCAATCTAGACTAAATCTCAATAAAAGAGTATTATTTGGGAATAATTTTGATATGAATGGTGTAGATTATTTTACCTTGGAGATGATTTCCCCATCAAGATTCAAATAGTTTTCTAAACATAATGGTGAAAGAATGGGAAAATGCGATATTTATCCACAAGCAGGGTGGCGCATTGGAGCAGCTAGCTAAATACAAAGGCTATGGTTGAGCATATTTACAAAATAACACACTGAAAACAAATCTGTATTCCCAGACACAAACAAAACTTAGAAGAGCAATGTTAGAGGCAGATCTCAGGTCTAATTCTATCAAGCATGCAACATAGCTGTAATGTTTTTTAATAAGGCTTTTATAATGTTTTCTGTCAGGAGATTATGAATAAAAGCATTAAAATCTGCTTTCTTTATCATGCATTGTCCACATGCTTTGCAGTAAGGGAGCAACCAAATTTTCAAGAGTGGAAAGGAAGGTCCTACACAAAGAGGCACACAAACAGAACAAGAACACATTATTAGATTCTCTTTGGTGGGCTCCTCCCCCTGAAACAGTATGCTGTGTTACAGCCATGCTGGTATGTAGACCTAAGAGCAGGCTACAGAGAATAGCCTTGAAAAATCACCAGCACCCTAAATTCTTTTTACTAACTCTAAGGTCAATACACAACAAATAAGATTTGTAAATGACTAGAATCCATCCACAATATTAATCAAAGAGGCAGTTACTTTTGAAGGTGATAATGACTGAAGTTTTGTAACACAATGTAACAAATGCTTGACTACTCAGCTTCACTCTAAGGGCAGGAGATGGCACAGGGGAGACAGAAGAAAGAAAAGGCCCTCTTACCTAGAGACATCCACTCAATACAACAAACTAATGGTAAAATAAAAGCATTTTCATTTTTTGCTTATAATCTTTTGGGCAAGAATCAGTGGGGTTGGGGGTTTTTGTGGGTTGTGTGTGTTTGTTGCATTGTTGGGTTTTTTTTTTTTTTAATTCTTCTCACATAAATCACCAAGACATCATTCTGTCTTTAAAGAGAAATTAAGAGTACTTTCAATTACTTTCTAACGGGACAAAGTATATCACCCATAAAGTCTTTGGATGTCTTCTGAGATTGAGAACCAAACAGTTTACTAGAGATATTACATTCTGAGTAATACATATAATGATAGGTTTCTAGGCACTTCATTTGACAGATTCTATTTTGGCCATTAATGGCTGCACTCAAAACTCTTTGGAACAAAATTTCCAAATGAAATATTATATTGAATGGTAGGAACAGTTGAGGAAAAAAAGATTAAACTTCAGAACTAATAAAGAGCTCCACAGCAAAGACAATAATTCAAGAAGGAACTCCCAAAATATTACTGTTAAGCATTAAAAAATGCATGTATCAGAAAGAAGCAGCTTGGAGGACTACAGCTTTGAGTGGACAAAGTGAATGCAATATGTCTACATAATAATACAGTTACACATCTCTAAAGAGTTCCGCATAGTGATCCTCAAGGTTGAGGAAGCTACTAAAGTATCAAACTATTTTGACTAAGACTTGTATTTTTACAGTTCCACTGAAACCATTACTGAGACTGAGTCATTCAACTTCCTTAGAGACAGAGAAGTACTCTAGTAATTTCATTTGCCTTTGTACAACAAGACCAGAACTTGGGGATGGAATTAAATCATGTGACTAAATTAGATTACAAGCTGCAGAAAAAAAGCAAGCTCTTTTCAAAAGTATCCAGTGCGCTTAGCATTATCACATTTTAGGGAGCACAGAGTCTACTGATCATATTGCAAAATTTATTTCATCTTCTATTCTTGCATTTGGTATGTGATTTATATGAAGAAAATGTGATCCTCTATACTTTGACAGCAACTGTATGATCGATGGCAATGTACTTTAACTTTTTTCTGTGAAAACAAAAGATTAATGTGATTGCTCCCCCAACATCTAGGGAATTTAATTTTCAAAAGAGATATAAAACCAGTGCATTAAGTTCACAATTTGAGCAGTTGCACAAGGAAGGCTGATGCAATTACCTGTAACATCAGCTCACAGTCATCTCTTCCAACAAAAATCATTTCTCGTGGCAGCCTGTGGCGGGTGCCTCCACTGCTCACCAAAAACCAGGATGTTAAACTCATTTTCTGCTTAGCTGATAAATCCCAGGCAAAGCTACGTCATCCTGCAGTGAGAAAGAAAGACAGAGAAATTCATTTTGGTTATTTTTAGCTAGCTCCTGCTCAGCAAACACTGTGAACAGAATACAAAAAGCCTCTGAAAATACGGCATTCTCAATAGCATGTCCTGAATCCAGCAATCACAGGAAGTGACAGGCTCCAAATTTACACAGTCTGAGGCTCTGCTTCATGCAACTAGGCAAACCTAATTGGTGCTAAGCTTCTTGAAAATGAACAAGCAGCTAGTTAATGCCAAAGTCATATGTCAAGTTGTCAGAAAGATTTTAACATCTGACCACTCATTATCAAGGTAATTGCTACATTAGTGCTTCACTATCACAACCAAGAAACAACATGGCAAACATTCACAAAATACAGCAAGTAACTTGCATGCACCTCATTACATTTTCCTGTGAAAAAGAAACCTCTAAAATGGTTTTAAGTCTCTGTACAGCACCAAGAGAAACATTAAAGGAAGTTTTGCTTCGTATTTAACCTTACATTTCCTCAATAAAACATGCACCTTGAAAAATGAACAGCATATATACAGAATTTTAAAAAAAGCAGAGCAAAATGGACAATTTAGAAGTAATAAAACTGAAAGCAATATTCTTACAGAACTTTCATTTTCAAATAAACAACAACATACTATATACTTACACACACACACACACAAAAAAAAAAAACACAAAAAAACCCCATAACAAAATGTCATAAAGCACAAGGAAAAGAAAACCTGAAAACTGGATAAAATATTTTATGGAAAACATCTTCACATAATATGGCCTACTTGCAACTGGACAAAAAATATGATTAAAAGCATTCTCCAGAGCAATGAAATGAATGATACTTGGAAAAGCCTTTAAGAAGTATTCCAAATCTCTCTTGAAGAAAAAGCAAGCCAAAGCAATAATTTCATTCACTACCATTCTGTATTCACTAAAAGAGAAGCTAAAGAAATAAAAGGCAACTAGTCTGCATTCCTCTCAGAACCAAATAGCTTGTATTTCTCTTTTGTTAGTATGTCATTTAGTGAAATTATGCAAGGGTAGCAAATGTACTGCAAACAGACATAAGCCTGTAGTGGACTTGAGCATAATCTGCAAAGAACACAGCAGGGTTCTCAAAATAAAGACTAAGGTGCTTTCAAAACACTAAGACAACAATACCTGCATTGCCCCATTAGACAAACTACAATCAAGGACAGATATCACAAATTATGGAAACTTGTAAATAGGACTGAGCTAAGTCAAAACTGCATCTAAAAATAACAAAACAGACATTTACAAACAGTAAATCAAAAGTGCACCATGGCAGGTGCTAAAATGAACCAGCAGAGCTGTCAGGCCAGTTTAAAAAAATTAATGCAATTGAAATGGAAGGCATTAGAAAGATCTAATGTACTAAAGATTTATGTCATGAAAACATAAATATGTATTGCAACAAAGTATTCTCTTACAGTGATACCTATGATAGGATTATGTTTCTACAGATGTATCAGAGCATGAAACTTATGTTCCACTTCATGTTCTTCAATTCAACAGAAGCGATACAGCATCTCTATTATACTTTATTAACAGAAAATATGACTACAAATGACATCTACAATAATAACTCGATGAAATCAAATTTAAAGACATCTAGTTACTAAATAAGTGGTTCTATAATTAGAAGTTTATTCAGCACCTTTGAAGGAAATTAACATTTGTATTTTTAATTTAAGTTAGTTTAAAACTAGAAGATAAACTAGGTCAATCAAATACCATATTTCCATTCCTTTTCAGAAAGGAAAAAGGAATATGAATATGAAAAACGTCCAGCCTAGGTTCTAGCTTCTAACAAGTAAATTAAATGAATGTATGACAGCAAACATACTGTCT
This sequence comes from Ara ararauna, assembly GCA_028858755.1. Classification (NCBI taxonomy): domain Eukaryota; kingdom Metazoa; phylum Chordata; class Aves; order Psittaciformes; family Psittacidae; genus Ara; species Ara ararauna. The sequence continues at coordinate 97,594,629 of CM054379.1, forward strand.
AATATCAAAGCTCCTCAATCTGTTTATATTTTACCACCTTTTAAATCTCCCATCTGCTTATCATAGCAACATTTACACCATTTGGCCTTCCTGCTCTAATTGGAAATTCATCTGAAAACCTTCCAGGGGATATAAATTATAAGAAAAAGTTCTTAGTCCAAGACTGTGTTTTAGTTTACACAGGCAGAGTGTCAATAAAGGAGAAAAACTATTTTTATTTATAAAACAGACAAGTAGGTCAACAGCTGGAGGTAAGGGAAAAAAAAAAAGCCTCAATAAAAACCCAAACCCCCAAACCTCCCACAAATGATGAAGCCTGACAACAAACAGATTAAATTAAGCTCTCTGAAACAGTTTTTAAAAAATGTATTATACTGAGCAATCATTGCCACACAGCTTGGCAGCACATTTGCAGTTAAAAGCAAATCACCATTTCCATCAAACTTAATAACATTGTTCTTTTCAAGCAGTGCTGTCTCAACTGCGACGAATCATCAACCTAGATACATATTTTATTTTAAAGGATTCTTTAACATAAACAAATACCTTTGATCAAAGTGAAGCTGAAATTCTGCATAGCAAAACTGGCTGAGAAAAAAGATACAGTAACAACAGTTACATAATACTAGAGCAAAAAAAAGTGCATGGAAAATCTGATATAAAACTGCAAACTTAGTTATATAGGTGGTATATGGACAATTGCATAGCACCCTGAAAACTTCATGAAAGCTAACAGTATTTTGGATACACTGCTGCAGTAAGACCTCAGGCTGTAGTACTCTGAACAATACAAGTATGAAAGATTGTTCACTGTCTAGAAGATGCCAAATTAAATTAAACTATGACAGGTACAAAACTATCAGAAGAAGTTGCTCTTTATACAGTGTAAATTTAGGTCATGATAATTCTTGCAATTAAATGTTACAGATACTAAAAGGTTACGTTGGGCTCACAAAGTAATAAGCATTCATGGAAGAAAAAAATTATCATGCCTGTTAAATACAATGACTCCACTCATCGCTCAGGAACTGCATTCACTGTGCATTTTGAGAGGCTGGGAGCATCCTCTAGTGAGGTTTCATTTGCTGTAGTCCTACTTAATAACCTTTCTTCCTCACCCAGCCTTTGTTTATGCAGAACAAGATACTGGCCAAGGTAGACCTGTCTTACTCCAGTACTGACTACGCTTTTTAGACAAAGTATTTACCAAAATATTATTTCTACCATAGAAAAAATCATTTTAAATGCTTTACTGAAGTGTTTTATTAAGTCTTTCCTAATACGGCAGTACTGTGTTGTACTCTTTAAACAAGACAGTAAATATTTCATCACTAAGACCTGATCACTCAGAGCAATACTTCATTCTAGAAACCCAGAAGTCAGTTGCTGAGACATCTACTGTAACTACAAAATACTTCCATGTCTGCAGAAGAAACAACATTCTATGGTGAAGGACTATGAATTTCAAAAGGCAGTAACCAGTGCGTAAGAATGAGCACATGGGTAATAAATCATTAGAAACATATGATTCAGTAACAGGGAAATTGGCTGCATCATCCCTGTAAATATAATTCAGTCCTAAGAACTAAAGCCCTGCATTATGTATCCAAAGGATGGGTGTAACCAATTTCAAATATGTCTATAGAAACACTGCCAAGATTACAGTTTTGATACAGTCATGCTATTGTAAGCAAAAATCCTTAATAATCTCACATTGGAGCAATCTACAGCCTACGTTTTTCTATTTGCCTGTAACAGGAAACAGTCAATTATCTTCTCTCACTAAACTATTAGCAAGTAATAAGACACCAATCCTACAAAGAAACAAAAAGCTGTAGTTAAAATTAAAACTAAACCTAAACCTAATATATACCTGAAATTCCAACTTAAAAGTCCTACATATTAAGACTGAAAACAGTATTAGTTTAATGGTAGGCAATTATGCTCTTACTGTAAACCAGATTTTATTTAAGAATATTTTAAAATAGTATTAGAAATTGCCTGCAGCAAGCTTAGACGCAGTACTGACAAAGCTGGAAGCCCCAAGTTGCCCATTACTTGCCCACATAAGTTCCTGTTTCCAGCTGCTAAAATTTTTGCTTGAAGTAAGTTTACCATCTCATACAATTACTTAGCATATTTCAGCTTCAGAAGGAAAACTCAAACATTTCCAAAACAAGGTTAGGGGAAAATATTATATGTTATTATCTTTAAAAACATTTAAAGTAGTGCCTTATAAATGTAAATCAGTAACTGAAATGTGACAGGAAGCCTTAGTATCAGTTTGTACCTCTCTCACTATTGCTCTTGCGCAAATCCATCCAAATGCAGACAAGCAATAGGCTTTTGAAAACTTTCCACATGTATATTAGTTCAACAAGTACACAAAGTCCCTCAATACATCTTTCTACACAGAATGTGTTCTACACTTTAACTACCTCTTTTTAATGTTATAAATCCAGCTAGAATCAAAACTAGAGCATCTTTTCTCAGTACTCTCAATTCATCCACTGTTGATGGTAGAGAACATATATGAGGGTAGAAGACCCAGAGAGAACACCACACCTAGACAAGCTGGAGCTAGGTAGACTCTGGAACAAACAGTCAAGAAAGATAAACATTAGGTGTAAGCCATGACAAGGGAGAAATCTGAATTAAGTGAGCATTAATGGAGCCAGTAATGACTGCAGAAGATCTGAAGTTGAAGCCGATTAGTAAGTCACAAAGAAAAGCCATCAGCAAACAACACCCACTGGAAAAGTGCCTACCATGACTGCTTTATTGACTATCCAATGTAATTAAGGATACTAGTGCCAGCAGTTCTATTTTTGACTGAAAGAAAAGAGCAAAGTAAATGTAATTCCATCCCTGAGAAGATTACTGTATCAATAAAATTGATGCTAAAAAGCAACCTATAATCAATTTAAATCTAAGAAGTTACATACTGAAAACACCACAATAATACTGCCTACTCTGTAAAACACTCTGAGGTTGAAAACTATCAGTGTTTCATGGGCAGTCATAATTAACATGCTTACATATATGTACTAGAAAATAACCTTTAACTACACCACCACATAGTATCTTAACCAGTACACCTTACTCACATTGAAACTACAAGCTTAACATTCAGTTAATTAGTATTTTTTTCTCCTCTCCTCATTAGTTGATTAGCCCGTGCCTTATTAATCGCACATCACTATAAAAAACTTTTTGTGAATTATTAACTTACTACTGACTATGCTCATCACCACAGCATAAGAAATTCATTAACATTTATGGTAAAATCTCCATAAATCTCTCTAGAAATGGTATATTATAAATGGGGAACTGTAGAGAGCACTTTCTAAACACTAAAGTATCTTGATCTTGAGTATTTAAGCTCCAAAACCATCAGCATTTCATCTTGAAGTACCTAGTTTTACACAATTGAAAAGGTGTTCAAATGGTCGCACTTATTTCTATTGCAAACACCAAATGCCCAATTCTTTTGCAATTAAGGGCAAACCCACATATCAGCTGGCTAGAAAACTGGGACCACTTTTCCAAAGCATGGGTAGATGGCTCATCTGCCATCATAGGGACTATAAATACAAGAAAATAATTCATACTCTCGGGTAGCTTCTAAATGTTTTAGTCATTACCTATCCTTGGTGCCTTCATAATCCCCTGCTTCTTTCACTACTCACATTACTGTAATCCCAGAAAGGGTGACAGAGGGGCTCCACAGACAACAGCCTCTTGGCTGAAATACTTCTCACCAATTCCTATGCTAGTCCATCAAGTGAATTTCTTAATAAAGTGGGTATCTTATGCTGGAAGGGGGGGTGTGAGGGGTAAGGGAAAGAAAAGTTGCATGGCTTCATGGCGAACTGGAATTCAATCTAGATAAGATGTCCTTCATGCCACAGTAGTGTACAATGTTGCTTCTCAAAACTCTTAAATAGATAAATACCCATCTAAATTAAAGCAGCTTAGGCTAATAATTAAAATATTCTGCTAAGAAATTATGGACCTTCTGAATTCATAGTGTACTTCACAAACGCAAGCAAGAAAACTTTAGTGTTGGCCATTGCTTGCCAAGCAACACTGGATACAGCTATAAAAGTTTAGTACAGTGAAAAGACACTACCAAATTAATGCTTTGGTAAAGTCAAGTTACATCAAGTTGTCAAGTTACAATACTTGTCACTTTGAAGCTTGGGTTAGTTTAATAACAATACGCATTAAAGGTTAATCAAAATATACCCTTAAAAGGTTGTAAAAGATAATACAGAAAAGAAATCGATGGAAGCATAAAAGAAGTAAATAATGCTTAAAAACACTGGAACTCTTTATCAACATCTCCCAGAGAACATGAGCTTGTATACTTAGGAAAAGTGACCAAAACAATCCTAGATTTTCAGCAGTTGCCCAGCAAGCTAGAATTGCTATTATCAAATATTTCACTGACTGGAAAAAGAAACCACTCTAAACCACTACCCCGCAAAACTGTTCTCTTTTTGCTCCTCCCCCCCCCCCCCTTTTTAGTCTTGTTTGTTTGGGGTTTTTTGTACAGAGATGGCAGAAAAAAGAAAAAGCATGTGAACCTCCTTGAAACTTAGTCAACAAAATCACTGGGCCTTTTGTTTACTGACAGAGAAAATCTTTCACTTTTAACACCTGATAAATCTCACATTTTAAAAAATCCAACACAGGATACATGCATTACCTCTATTACCTACAATAAAAGACTAATTAAGACAACAAATTAGAGTTCTACTACATCAGTAAAGCAACAGCAATGTACTTCTCAGGGGATCTCTGGCTACAGTCATACCTTACACTTTACAGCGATGAAGCTGGAGCACACATTCTGGCACTCTGTCGATCTGGCCCTAGCATCAGATTATCACAGCAGACTCCTCAGCAGCATTTGAGGGAAGAAGCATTGCTTTCACATATTTTCATTACAAAAAGGCATAAAAGCTGCCTAGCTGGCAACGGTATAAAATACAGAGATTTTCCTCCTGCATTCAGAGTTTGAGATCTCTACAGAAGGGACCCAGAGACTCTTCTTTCCCTGCAGGTCACCCCATGCTTCTGATGCAAAGAAAGCAGTCAGGATGCTGTTGCTCTCCGTCAATCAGCAAATCTGTCCTACAATCCAGCTACAGCTGTGGGGCTGCACAAGCATCTCCCTCCAGTCCAAGTCAGAATTAGACCTGTATCTATTTTATTGCCATGACACACAGGAATAGCTGGCAGAACAGCAACTGAACCTTTTTCTGCCAACAGTACGACTGCACTGACAGATTCCATGCAACTACAGGCCAGTTAGTCTCACCTTGGTACCAGCAAGATCATGGAGCAGATCCTCCTGAAAACTATGCTAAGGCACATAGAAAATAAGGACACAATTTGTGACAGTCAACACGGCTTCACTACAGGCAAATTGTGCCTGACAAATTTGGTGGCCTTGTATGACAAGGTTACATCACTGGTGGATAATGGAAGAGCAACCGACATAATCTATCTGGCCTTCTGCAGAGCATTCGACATTGTCCTGCACGGCATCCTTGTCTCTAAATCGGAGAGGCATAGATTTGACAGAGGGACCACTTGGTGGATAAGGAATTGGCTGGATTATCACGCTCAAAGAGCTGTTGTCAACGGCTTGATGTCCAAGTGGCGATCTGTGACAAGTGGTGTTCCTCAGGGGTCAGTACTGGGACCAGTGCTGTGAAACATTTTTGTCGGCACCATGGACTGTGGGATTGAGTGCGCCCTCAGCAAGTTTGCCAATGACACCAAGCTGTGTGGTGCAGTCAACATGCTGGAGGAAAGGGATACCATCCAGAGGGACCTGGACAACCTTGACAGTGGGCCAGTGGCTCAACAAGACAAAGTGCAAGGTCCTGCACTCGCGTCAGGCAATCCCAAGCACAAAGAAAGGCTGAGCAAAGACTGGATTGAGAGCAGCCCTGAGGAAAAGAACTTTGGGTTGTTTGTTGATGAGAAGCACATCACACAGCAGCACGTACTTGCGGCCCAGAAAGCCAACCACATGCTGGGTTGCATCAAAAGGAGCATGACCAGCAGGTCAGGAAGGGGATTCTACCCCTCTACATTGCTCTCATGAGACCCCACACCGAGTACTGTGCCCAGCTCTGGGGCCCCCAAATCAAGAAGGACAAGAGGGATACGGATCTGCTTGAGCGAGTGCAGAGGAGGGCCAGGAAGATGCTTAGAGGGCTGAAGCACTTCTCCTATGAAGACTCCTCTGAGAGTGTTGGGTTTTGTTCAGCCTGGAGAAGACAAGGCCCCAGGGAGAGCTTACAGCAGCCTCCCAATACCTAAAGGATGGAGAGAGACTTTTTACGAGGGCATGTTGACAGACCAAGGGGGAATGATTTTACGCTGAAAAAGGGTAGATTTAGATTAGATATGAGAAAAGATCTTTACTGTGAGGATGGTGAGACACTGGAACAGGCTGCCCAGAGAACCTGTGGCTGCCCCAACTCCAGCAGTGTTCAAGGCCAGGCTGGATGGGCCTTTGAGCAACCTGGTCTACCGGAAGGTGTCCCTGCCTGCGCAGGGGGGTAGGAACATGGGGGTCAGAAATAGATGATCTTTAACCTCCCTTCCAACCCAAACCATTCTATGATTCTATGATATCAAGTTTAAGCATACTCACACAACTGAAACTAATCTCCTATTTAAAGCGTCTAAGAAAGGAAAATTAAATGTTACAGGAACTATGAAGACAATCATGCCTTTCCCTTTTACAAACCAAAACCACACAAAACAAATGAATTAAAAAAAAAAAAGAAGTTACAAGGAAAACTAAAACCAAACACCACAAATTTTAGTAGAAGCTATGCGATCAAATTGTATTAAGAACAGCAGACTGAAGCAAAGAATTCAGCAACTTGACAAAAAATAAGATGCCGGGTTATCTTTACACTTCCAGAATCATAGAATCATAGAATAGTTAGGGTTGGAAAGGACCTTAAGATCATCTAGTTCCAACCCCCCTGCCAGGGGCAGGGACAACTCCCACTAAACCATGACACCCAAGGCTCTGTCCAGCCCAGCCTTGAACACCCCCAGCGATGGAGCATTCACAACTTCCCTGGGCAACCCATTCCACTGCCTCACCACCCTTACAGTAAAGAATCTCTTCCTCATATCCAATCTAAACTTCCCCTGATTAAGTTTGAACCCGTTACCCCTTGTCCTATCACTACAGTTCCTCATGAAGAGTCCCTCCCCAGCATCCCTATAAGCCCCCTTCAGATATTGGAAGGCTGCTACTAATAAACAAGCAAATCCTTAAAAGTCTGATACTGCACATGGAAAAAAACACAACAATCATAAGCTTTTTTATGCTTGTATTGTTCTAATAGTCAGGAGTATCTGAAGGTTACATTTTATTCATTTATTTTTAAGGTATTCTCAGTCATTATCAAAGTTAATCTGTTAAAAGCATACTCAGTTATTAGCCACTAGGATAAAGCCATTAAGACTTCAAAAAAGTAATCCTTTTTTATCTTTTGATAGTACACAATAAGGATATTTTGCATTTATTAAAGGAAATGGACAGCTCATTTTGTATTCCTAACCTTTATATTCACAGGCAAAAAATAATTTCTCACTAATGTTCTTCTTTGCAGCCTTCCTACACTGAAAGGCAGCACTTTTCAAAAGCTGCTGTCAATAAACAGTTAAAATAAAGGGTGATGATTGCTTATAAGAGTAGATTAACTTATGATCAATTGAGTGTTCATTTCTTGTCCATCCCTCATTTAGTTTAAGGAACTGCATAACGAAAAATATTTTAAAGTTTTCCTACTTCACCATGATCAAAACAAGGTCATCTATACAGAGATTAGCATACCCAGGATGCTTATAAAATACTTCATAAGCAGACTTTAATAATGACTGGGGCATGCAGGCCAAAGAAACCGTTACCGAACAGTTTTTGGGAAAAAAGCTTCCTTTAACAAAAGCTACAGAAATATTGACTTCCCCCCACCTCCACATCAGACTATATTAACAGACTATACTAGTGCCAAGATAAGCAAAGAGGAAAATAAATAAAGAGATACAAATCAGGCACTGCATTCAGGCAGAATGTAATCTTAAAGAAGCAGTCAAGTCCTCCTCCTTCACTTCCTCTTCTCACTGCCTCCACCATGGTGTATTCCAAGTTACTTTGTAGGCTGTGTGCGCGCCAAGGAGTTTTTATTTGCATTGGCCAAGCACTGACCACAGCCCTGAGCACTACTGAAAAGACAAACACCACTTTGCAAATAAAATTGGACCTCTTAATCTCCCAAGGGTGGTGATTTCACTTTCTCCAAAATTGTGAAATATATTACTCCATGTTCCAAGATACTTGTTAAGATTAAATTACATTCAAGGCAACAATTTTTTTTTCTTCTTTAATACAAGGAATTAGTTACTTTGTGGGTACGAAGATAAGTATACTCTCCAAAGAAAAACATGCATTTAAGTATTTTTAACATCTATCTTTCAGTTTTCAATTCCATTTTACTTCTTGACACAGTGCACAACACAGAACATGAAAGTGGAAGTGATAAAGGACAGTTAACAAAAATCAGCGTTAATGATCTCCACATCCATTCATAGTGTTGCAGATATATAACTTGAAAGAGGTATTCAACTATTATTCTTTGCTACATCTCCACTGTTATCATTCCAAGTAGGCTCCATACAATATATTTCATACATTCTACCCTCTCCCTTATGGAATGCTTTGAAGCTTTTTACAATCATTCTCAACAGCCAAGTCCACAGATGTATTTTTCTTGGAAATACACTAAGTTGTTTGTTCCAAGATCAGTAACAGAGGCTCTACATAGAGAGAGAGAAAAAAAAAAAGAATTTGGATGTACTTATTTTACAAAACAACGAAAGCCTCAGAATTTTGCATGAAGGTTGCAAGTAATGTTTGCTCTAGGCAATCTTCACTGTCTGAAGACCTGGAAAGTGTGTGCCTGCACAAGGGTAATAAAAGCTCATTGATTCCATGTAGGAAATATGTTGTGCTATATGGGTATTCTACAAAGTATTTAACATCAGGACAAGCTTAAAACCAAAATTCTTTTAAAATTAGCATGGTAGCCGTGAGGTAAAGAGAGCAGTTTTCTTTGCGTTCATTTCCAATCTCAGACAAAAACATAGGATTTGATTTTTAATATTGTTTTCCCCTGAAGTCCTCTTCCTGAAGATTCATATGAAAATAGAGTAGAAAAGGACTTAAAAAGCATTATATTTTAATTATTGGTTCAGTTCTTTACTCGCATCACAAATAATTCAATAGAAATCTAGTCTTGCAGTTTGGAGTATAGTGTATCTTTAACGTCTGTGTCCTTCCCATCTCTCTCCCTCCTCTCCATGGAATGAAACTGAAAGGTAGCAAATACAACACAAACACTTTCTCAATGTATGATCACATGAAAACAAACACTGCCAAAAAGAAAGCATTGAGAATTTAGCAAAACACAAACCAGGGTAAGACACTTGCACAAAGAACAAGAATATCCATGGTTTTAATTATTAATATTACATACTGCAAAGATTTTAAAACAGTCTGGAATTAGTACCTAGCAAATGGCTTCCTTGGGGAGAAGCTCTTCCACATTTGCTTGCAGTGCCTTCTCACTTCTTGTATTCAGCCAACAAACAAGAATATCGCTAGTAGCATGGTAAGACTCAATTCTACTTCTTATACTACCTCTTATTTACTAAATATAATCAAAAAGTTACATGTGAAATTGTCACTAGAAATGTTTAGAATTAACACATACAGGGTGTATGCTGCTTCACCTTTTTTATGCAAGGACTTGTTTAGGCAAGTATGTTACAACTCCTTAAATAAATCCCCATCAGAAACCTTCATTGCTATGTAAGAATATTTTCAGGTGTCAGAATATTTTTTATACGTTGGTTTAAGAATGACTGGTGATATACACTTCATTTGATACAGCATTAACATATGTTTTGCAGAATACCACAATGAAAATATGGTTAACTTCAGAACACTCAAGAGTCCACTGGAAAATACTTTTATTAGTATCATAAAATAAATTTGTTCAAGGCTATTAAATGAATGCAAATGTGTGTTTCACTAGACAGACATCTGGAATTCAAGTAGTTCTATGGGAATACATCTGTACAGTTTCCTTTGTAAATTCCACAACTTTTTTAAAAAAAAAAAAAAAAAAAAAAAAAAGGAGGTGGTACTATAACCCTATCCACATGAAGGGACTGAGTCATCCCTTTCATTGGCACAAGTTTGGGGGTTTGGTTTTTGTTAATTGATTGTTAAAATTTTTTAAGAACTACCCACAGTTACTACAGAAGTTACTCATTTTATGTCTCAAACAAAGATTTAACTGGAAACTTAGTTATGCTCAGCTGCCTAAAAAGTGACTGACTATGCTACTGCAATAGAGAAATAGCCTTCTGGTTTACCAAAAATATTTAAAATCATTTGAACATGGAACTAAATATGGACAAAAGCATAAGGAATTGATTAAAAGTAAAGATCATCATCAGTTCCCTTTTTAATGGCTGAAACAATTCACATCCTCTGCTCTTTAAATCACATTTCCATGGCATTAAAGTTGTTAGTACTATTGATACCCACTGAGCAATACCTCTAATAGTTTAATACATAGCATCTAACATCTCAAGGTAAATTAGTGCTGCAATTTCTATTTTTTTATTTTGTCTTAGCTCTTCCTGGATTTTATTTCTTGTCTATTTCCACTGAAAATATGGTAATTAGTTATGCAGTTTACCAGTCACATACAATACTAGTATCACCTCTTGATTAATCTAAAATAGCCCAGTTGTAGCCTTCATTTTATTTCCCCAGATGTATTTTCAAAAGGTGTATTTCTTGCTTCAAGCAAGAGCGTGTATTTTTAAAATTATTTATGGTGGTTTTTTTATCTGTATTTTCCTTCTACCACAGTTAGTAATTAAAACTTTCACTAAAACCATTTCTAGTCACCTGAGGAAGTGGGGCTTTAGTAGTCACTCTTTTCCTGCCAACTGCTCCTCCCAACAGCAGGCTTTAGAGAGCTGGAGATTTCAGAGATACAAAGCTCCTCTAAGTTTGGGGAGAATGAAGGGCTGAGCTGAACAAGTTCTGAAGAAAAAGTCCATTATCCACGGGCAGAAACACTGTGCTACAAGTTCAACAGTTCTCAGCTCCTTACAGCCTTCATGGCTACTCTGTGCTCTGCCTTTGCAGGATATTTGCCATTCATGTTATTTTCCCCACAGAACATTGCCGGTTCTCAATCAAGCATGCAAGACCTAGCACATGTGCACGCTGAGGGCAATCCCATTTTGGGATACAGGACACATCCCTGAGAAACCAGATGTTACTTGTTCTCCTGCACATGTTTTTCTCTCCATTTTATCTTACTAGGATTGCTTTACTTTTGAATCAAAAATTTCTGGCTCCCAACATTGCCAGAAATTCAGAAGTGCCTTTTTCTCTTTAGCTTTGGATGAATGTGCCATGTACTATTATAAATTAGAGTGAGGGAGAGATAGAACAGGAACATCTTCCCAAGATGTTCAGGTGGAACAGGTGAAGAGCTGGAGGGCCATCCCATACAAGCACACAGGCATTTTAGCAGAATGAGCACATTCTCATAGCATCCTTCCAGTATCTGAAGGGGGCCTATAGGGATGCTGGGGAGGGACTCTTCATGAGGGACTGTAGTGACAGGACAAGGGGTAACGGGTTCAGACTTAAACAGGGGAAGTTTAGACTGGACATGAGGAAGAAATTCTTTACTGTAAGGGTGGTGAGGCAGTGGAATGGGTTGCCCAGGGAAGTTGTGAATGCTCCATTGCTGGCGGTGTTCAAGGCTGGGTTGGACAGAGCCTTGGGTATCATGGTTTAGTGGGAGGTGTCCCTGCCCCTGGCAGGGGGGTTGGAACTAGATGATCTTAAGGTCCTTTCCAACCCTAACTATTCTATGATTCTATTGCAAGTATAAACAAACAAACATCATAACGGATTAAACAGATGTTTCACTAAAACTCCAACCATGAAAGCTAATACATTCATAGAAGTCAAGATGGGAATTCAGAAGCTGCTCTAGAATATACCAGTACCTACACCAATCTGCGATCTCCAGGCAGAGAGGCAGTTGAAGTTTAAAATAATATTGAATTATCATAATAAAACAATTATCCTTTATTATTTGCATTTAACTCTATGTAGTAAGACAAACTCTATGAACAGTGGAGCTCAAAAGCCTGACACTTATTTCCACTTTCTCCTCAAAGTGCTTATCAGATGTTTTTGCAAGTTTGGTTCAGAGAGAAAGAAAACACATTTTATTTTCAAATCCTCCACAACTTCTAGTATCTGACAAGATGACAAAACTCCAGTGTATACATGGTATTCAGAATTTATAATGAGATTGAAGCAGCTTCTGCTCAAGTTTTACTGGCTGAAATGGAGAAGCTAGCAGGATAATGAAATGTAGAGATCTAAATACAGGAGGACAGCAGTATGGGATGTGAATTTATATTGTTGCACCTTTACCTTATATTAGCAGCTCATGCATACATGCTTCCATTGCAGCACATCTCACAGAACTTACTTTGCGTGAAATGCCTTGTGCTCCTTGTACATGACACAAGGTAGGAGTTACTATGGAAAGTTAATACATACAAAGCTAATACACAGATTACCCAGCTGTAAGATGCCTGCAAGTCCAGAACTTCACCCTGTTGACTTGTTTTCAACCTTAGTGTTGCAGACTCAAATGACAGGCACATAAGCAGTTCTAGCTCTCATTATATAAATGCAGAACTGAAGAAGCTGCAGTTCCACATCAGCCAAAGCCAGTCTCACTGCTTCCAAGATCCCAACCCTCTTGCCCTGCCCCAGCCACAGAGTCCCAGCTACTCCCTTTGTCTTGGCTGCAGGACTCAGGCGGCTCTGCAGCTGAGCTACTTCAGCATGTTCAACTAGTGACAAACTCCTGCACGCTTCTCCACCCCCACAAACAAATGGTTCTCTGAAGAAACACACAGCAATCTAGCACCAAAGCAGAAGGAGTGGGGCTGTGTAACCAGGGCTGGGAGAAAAGGGAAGCACAGAGCAGAACCAGAACCAACAGCAGGCAGTTCTGCTTAGGTTGCTATGAGAACATAGGGTCAACTACACTAAATCCATCTAAGCTGAACAGAACTTCTTTGATTTAGACAGGTCTATAGTAACCATAAAAACATTGGTATAATATTATTCAAATATAAAGTAGTTTTTAATATTGACACATTTCAGATTAAAACATTTTTAAAAAGTTTCAGTAGTTATTTTTGTTTTTTTCACTTGCCTCAACTCTTTTTTTAGAACACCACAGTCCAATGATCAAATCTTTAGTCTCTTACCTCACAGTACACTAATGAAGTCTTTCTTCTAAATCTACCTTAGATCAGCGACCCCCAAATGTGAACAAATATTTTGAAAGAAAGGAAGAATTCCTATGGAAGTAACTATACAAATAAAACAATACATAGACATCTTTGAATATTTTTTTTTAAGGCCTGGGCATTGATTCCTAAAAAATGCCACAGATAAAAATTGTAAGACATAATGTTTTTCTTGGTTTTGGAATGAAACTGAACCAAGACTTGCAAAATCTGGGAAATCAAGAATCTTAACCGGCTAAATCTAGTCTTCGCCCTTAGTGCTTTTTAAGTAACTTTATGAATCCCACTTAAAATAACAGTATGTTTAGGGGTTTGTTAGGATTTTGGTTTGGATTTTTTTGTGTTGGTTTAGTTTTTTTTTTTTTTACTATATCACAGCTTTCCATTTGCCTCATCTGGGCAAGGAATGACTCGGGACTTCCTGGTTCATTGTCATGTTTTACCTTATTTTTTTTTTTTTACTGTCACTTTACAAACTACTTCACTATGTGCCCAGACAACATGAAAATAAAAAATAATTCAACTTGTCAGTCATTTAAGTAAATACCCAGCAATATTTGCGGGACCAACTGTAAATGGTCATTGTGTAGGGTGTGTAAACCAGGTAAATAGAATTAGAGACCATGAAAGCAATGTCAGAAGCACTAGCAGGAAAAAAAAAAATCCCTTCTTGCTTCTTGACAAACTAAAGCTTAAGGCACGATGAATAAAAAATTAAACATTTCTACTATGTATGGGTATTGAAATGTGATTCAGACATCAGGAACCAAAGTTGTTGGATAATTTATTTCTTAGTTCTGCTACAAAACACTGATCTCCTCAAAGCAAGTAAACCAGGCAGTATTTTGAAATGAACCACTTGCAAGGATAATCCTGGAAGATATCAATAAAAACCAGATTCCAGAGTATCAGTTTGCCCCAAAGGGGGAAGCTGACTGTTGCTATTTGCAGTTTCAGCAACCCAACGCCTGAACACATATAACTTTGACAGTTGAAGATGCCAATATAATATGCTAAAGAAAATGCAATGAGGCCACATCCCCCCCCAAAAAAAACCTAAAAAAAACCCCCACAAACAAAAAAAAAAAAAAAAAGAGGGTGTGTTAAAAAATACACATGCAGCATGCAAGACTATTAAGTGATTTAGAAGTTACAAATACTGAATATTTATTTATTCCAGGAAAAAAAACCCAACACTATTGAATAATGCCAAGCAATATGTCCTATATTAAGTTGAAGAATATTGTGCAATATAGAATCATAGAATAGTTAGGGTTAGAAAGGACCTTAAGATCATCTAGTTCTGGGCCTTGCACTGTTGTATAAAAATAGATCCTGCCACACATAGAAATCACCTGCAGTACCTTAAGACCCACTGACTTCACCAAGACCTGGGGCAGACAAACAATTTACCCATGCTCAAGGAAATAAAAAATAAAACTCTGAATTATAAAAAAAAGCCAACAAAACAAACAGGGTACGAAGATTCAGCACAGAAATTCCATGCACAGAAAATGGCAAACTACGATTAATGGAAACAACAATACATTTTCTGCGATGGCCACTTTGTTTCTGGCCACCTTGTTTCAGACAGTGTTATCGCCAAACTTAAAGAAAGAAAAAGTTTCTGACATCACTGGATTTCCAAATGATTAATTTAATCTATACCCAAGCTTAAGTTCAGCCTGACATTTTTTTTTTGTCAATGTATTTTCCCATTGCTCATTCCTTTTTTTTGTGCAGGTGTTGTTTTTCTGTTTTTTGTTTGTTTGGTTTTAATTGGTTGGTTGGGTTTGGGGTTTTTTTGCTGGTTTTTGGGTTGGTTGTTTCTTCTTTGAGATACACCTACTGACTATACCCAGCTACTCCTTTTCACTAATTCCAGCTCTCTGCCAGCAACATTATCCTTCTTACTGTTTTCCAACTAGGAAGAAAACTGAAGAGAACAAAGCTATGTTGTACTATCTACAGAAAAAAAAGTTAAAAAAAATTACCATGTTCATGGAATGCCTCCCTGCAGCTTCCCATAAAACACGTGGACACAATTCTCTAAATTAGGAATCTGTTTTCAAGAGATGAAAACCAGCCACATGTGTCCATTCAAGTAGCATTTCAGACCTTATGAATTTGCACCTCTTTTTGATATGCAGCTAAGATCTACCTGCAGGACTGATATCGGGCATGCAATTGCACCTCTCAAAAGAGCGCTCAGCAAGAAAATGTTACATATAGGATTCCTTGCAGTATATAACGACTGCAACTGGTCTAAAAAGAGATCACAAGATGTATCCAGAAGCTGATGAATTAAGATTTGATTAATTAAAAATACAGTACAGAATTTGTGATCCAAATGACAACAGTTTTACTAAAAACATTTATTTTAACAAATAGGCATGAATTACTACAGATTCACAACTAACTAATTTCACTAAGGTTGCTGAAGATTCAAGTTAGTGTAGACTTCACCAAAATAAAGGCACTACCTAATTACTCCAATATGGCCCAATAAAATAATTAGCACGATGTTTAAAGGGCTATTTGAGTTTGATGGCTGAGCAGCATTTAGAAGAAAACCAGCTTTTGAACAAGACCTTTTATATTTTTCAGAAAGAAGTTTAACAGTGAAACAAATGCAAAATAACCACAAAGGGCAATATCATCTGTAATGTGAAAACACTGTAGTATTTCCATAATTCATCTATCAACCAATTGTGATCATTCTTCCAAACTCTCTGCTAATCCAAAAGCTAGGAAAAAAGAAGTTCTGGGTTCTCTGTGGTTCCTCAATGGCTTACTGAATAATTTCTGCTGACAATTTGAAACAGATTTGCAATGATCAGTTTCACAGGCAACCTAAAACTAAAATTCAAGTTGTGTTCTTGACTCATGAATCATAAGAACAGTTCTTACAGGAAGGGTTTGACCCTTGTGTTACATAATTATCCCCTTCGGAAACCAAGTACATTCAAAAAAACCCATGATCACTTAAAGAAAGAAGAGAGGGATGGCAGATACATAATCTTCATTGACTTCACAGAGCTGGGGAAGCTTTTTTTGTAATAACAAAAATCTGTAGGAAATAAAGATTTGAATTATAAGATTAAGCTGTGTCCTGGGTTCAGCAGTAGCAGTTGTTTTTTTCTCCCTCTTAGTAGCTGGTGCAGTGCTGTGGTTTTGACTTTCAGCCTGGGAACAGCGCTGATAACACCAATGTTTTTAGTTGCTGCTCAGTAATGTTTAGTCTGACCAAGGACTTTCTGAGTCTCATGCTCTGCCAGGGAGGTGGGGAAGCCGGGAGGAAGCAGAGACAGGACACCTGACCCAAACTGACCAAAGAAGCATTCCATACCACAGCACATCATGCCCAGTGTATAAACTGGGGGCAGTTACCCAGAAGGGTTAGATCACTGCTCGGTCAGGCTGGGTATTGGTCAGCAGGTGGTGAGCGGTTGTATTCTCTTCCCTTGTATTTCCCTTATCATTATTATTATTGGCGGTAGCAGCAGTGATTTGTGTTATACCTTAGTTACTGGACTGTTCTTATCTCAACCCGTGGGAGTTACATTCTTTCGATTCTCCTCCCCACCCCTCTGGGAGCGGGGGGAGGAAGGGGGGGGGGAAGTGAGCGAGCGAGCTACATGGCTGACTGAGCTTAAACCACGAAAAGCTGGTATACAGATGAACATGTGTAAGAAATGCAGTTCTCAAAAATATAAGATGCCATATTTATTGAATTGCCTTTTCAAGATACAGCTGAAGAAGAGCAGATAAAGTGGAAGAAATAGCCCTTAATAGAAGCTGTACCTGCCTCAAAAGTTCCGGGCAGAAAATAGATGAGAGACTAGCAATACCTTAGCATAAAATACCATATATGCTTGCACGTTTTTTAGATCTCCTTTGGCATCAGGTTATAGCTATTCTTGGACAAAAGATGATGGGTTTGCATCAGACCAAAGGTTGATGTATGTGACTATTCTTACATCCTTAGGAAAATTCCAGATGAGGAAAAAAGTTAACTAAAAATGCAATTTTACCCATTGTCTCCTAATCAGGAAATTGCATTATAAAATTAAGTAGAATGATTTCCTGACATGATGATATAGTTCCATGGGACCAAATAACCAGTTAAGTCATAGGGGGCAGGGGAGAAAAACTGAGATTAATGAAGCAATAAAAATGTATGTTCATGAGAAAAAAGAAAGCATATCACAGCATTCCAACTTCCTGCATTTTTCTTCCTAATCTTGAAATGCAGTCTACAGCGAGAAGAAAAATAAGAGATACTTGAAAAAGCTTTGGTTTTGAAGACAAGATGTGTATTTAGAAGGCCAAATATCTGCAATTCAGTAGGAAGATCAACAAAATTATTTAAGCTTGTAATTTTGAGGGAAAAGTCACAAGCACATCTGATTTAATGAATTCAGTGTATTACCACTTTCAGACCGTAATGGTTAGCTAATGGATTGATAAAAAGTTCTTCATGTAATACCACAGCTGAAGACTATTACAAAATACCCTGTGCACCTTGGAAATGCCAGGGAGTAGCATCACTTCTGTGATTATCACTCTGTTCAATACTTGCAGTTCTTCCTGGAAAGAAAGAAAATTAGCAGAACCAGAATCTCATTTGGAATGAGGTACAAAATGAGATACAAAATGAGATGAGATCTGAAAAGCCCATCACACAGACTTTAGAAAATTCAGCTCTTTGTCAAGGAAAATACCCTTTTAGTTTTATGGAGAAGATCAGAATATAAAATATGTTTGCTCACAAGAATGGAAACACATAAACAGAGGACCCTATTACAAAATCACCAATCTTTACAATAAGCACAGCAGAACAAACCGAAGAAGCTTGACTTTAAGAGGGCTGCAGGTTTTGGACCTGAATCAGTTCATTAGGCCTACCAGTGCAGGATGTTGGAACTCTCCAAAACATCTAGCTAAGGAAAAGTGTTTTGGTTTTTTGTTGTTGTTGTTGTTGTTTTTCCCCCCGGTAAGAATTTCTAAGAGCTGAAAATGAGGAGAAATGAGGAAGCTGATAAACATGTCAGGTTTGCATGGGAAAAAACTGTCATGTTTTATTGAGTATTCTATTCAGGGGATGAAAAGAGAGAAGATGCTGTATATCTCTGTTTTGAATAATAAACATGTTTTCTCTAAATTTCTATCAAATAGCGCTTTTCTACAATTCACAAAAATCACACACTTCAAAACTAGCAAGTAAGAAAGAAAAAGAATATTAAAATATTTGAAAAGTCGCAGTCTTAAATTCTGTGAAAGATACCAATATTAGCCTGGCACTAACCCCTGTTTTTCCTTGCACAAAGGCCACACCACTTAACAGAACCACTTCTCCTCCCTCTTTTCGTATACACTTTGCAGAGAAACATTTTTTTCACACAGTTATATGTTCTACATGTTCAGATTGTGACTGTGGACATTCTACATATCAAGGGCAGTAAGTAAAGGCTAACAGTAAGAACAAACGCAGCACCTTAATTACTTTGTTTTCTTGGATTTATACATAACCCACCCCTCTGACAACAGTAGTCTATAGTGGCACACGGGACAGCCAGACAGGACAGCTAAGCACACCAAATGTATCTTTGCTACTGGATAAGGCAGTATTCCCTTCTTCCAGGCTTGAGGCTGCTGTCCCTGTTCAGTGTACTTGCTCGCTGGCACTCATTTGCCCACACAATAAGATAATTCAATTTGATAACCAAAGGGAGAAGGAGGGGGGGAAAGAATCAAGCAAAACAAAAAGAAAAGAAATAGCTTTCTGCTGGGTTAGTTGAGTGAATTAACTTTTCATGTGCTTAGAAAAGTACCAGAGTCACTGCGATAGAGCAGTACATTGATGCTGTATGAAAAACAGAGGGGAGTGAGTAACTGAATACTCCATGCAGAAGCATTAAGATATGAGAACTGCTAGTCAGTCCCTTTAACATCCACCTACTTCCAGACTTATTTCTTATCCACCATCTAAAAGCCTGCATGATTCACCTCAACTCCAGCAATGCAGCATTGAGAACTTTCCCAAATACAGGTCTGCCTCTCTGAAATCTAATTATGTCAGCGTTCTACTAAAACATCTTTGTGGGTTTCACTTGAAACTTCAAGGACAAGCTGCTTTTGACACACATGATAAAAGATACATATATCAATTTAAAATGCATGGATTTTTTTGAAGGGTAAAAGAAATTTTAATTAAAAAGGACATTCTAACTACAATGCACGTGTAACATGAAAACAGCCTCTCAGCTTTTTGGGGGTAGTCAGAGAAACTAAACTACAAGAGTAAACCAAATATTTGCAATTTATTTCAGTATTTTCATGCATTTATAATTGTGCAACAGACAGAAACACAAAGTTGTTGCTTAAACAAGCAGTTTGAACCCTGTTCCCACTGTAATTTGTGTGTGCCATGTTACAGTTTAAGTCACATGATTACACACCATTTTTCTCCAGGACATCTGCCTCATTCAGTGCACTAAAATGACTCAGATCCAGGGTAACTGTTAGTATTGTGCACTGAGGGGAGCTGCTGCCAGTAGGACCAGTCCATTGAATATGCATAGATGCACAATGATCGGTATCATCATGTATGCATTCAATAAGAGCATTATAAACCTAATAGTGAACAAAAGACACCCACAGGTTCACTTAGCATGGTGAAGATGCATAGCTTAGAAAAGATATATGGAAGAAATTCTTTACTGTAAGGGTGGTGAGGCACTAGAATGGGTTGCCCAGGGAAGTTGTGAATGCTCCATCCCTGGCGGTACTCAAGGCCAGGTTGGACAGAGCCTTAGGTGACACAGTTTAGTGGGAGGTGTCCCTGCCCATGGCAGGGGGGGTAGAACTAGATGATCTTTAGGTCCTTTCCAACCCTTACTATTCTATGATTCTATGATATGTACATCTAACCCTAGCTCCCAGCTAGCAAACTCGAAGCTCCATCCCCCAGTAACAAAGACCTTCCTTTTCTCAGATTTCAAACAGTCTCCTGGTCACAACCATATCAATTTTTACTACATTACGTAGCAAGTTCTTCAAAGAGGGGGAAGTGCATGCCATTGTCTCCTTTTACAACCTCACAAGTGCTAGAAGCAGATATGGGAATTTCTGCAAGTAAATTCTGCTATCTGCACCGATTGAATGTCTCATTCCCTTGTCCAAAATTTTCTAAAGGAAACCTAAAATTTCACAGATTTTCTTGGCTGTCTAGCTAAAGTAACACAATACATTTTTACCTCAGTTCCATTCTACCCGCAAAGCTAAGAAATGCAGCACTACTGTGGAAACTGTCTTTTTAGGAGACATTAGGGAGATATTACGGTATCAGTATATATTAAGTACATTTTTCCTGCATTTGCAAGAACTGGAAATGGTACTTCAAAATCAATTTCTGCAGCTACTTATGCCTCGGGTTTCATTCCAGTCATTCAAGGAAGCTCCCTAGCTCCCACCTACAAATGAACATAGACTCCTCCTGGTCACTCTCATCAGCTTTTTATTTTCTGGATTATAGATTATAGAGTCATAGAATAATAGAATAGTTAGGGTTGGAAAGGACCTTAAGATCACCTAGTTCCAGCCCCCCTGCCAGGGGCAGGGACACCTCCCACTAAACCATGCCACCCAAGGCTATGTCCAATCCAGCCTTGAACACCGCCAGTGATGGAGCACTCACAACTTCCCTGGCTAACCCAGACCTGTTAAAAAATTCTGCCTGACAAGTGTGTTACAGCTGATGAAGTACAACAGAGGAAGAACTCATTTTTCCTTGCAAGTCAGAATAGATATGGGAAGCAGTCACTGCCAAAAAAACCAACCAGTACCACAATAAACTAAGTTAAGTAACAACTTTCATGCCAGAATGTTTCTCTTTAAAAGAATTAAAGAAAACACTTTAATCTGATTCATTACACATTAAATTTGTGGGGGATGGTGCCAGACTCTTTTCAGTGGTGCCCTGAGACAGGACAAGGAGCAATGGCCATAATCTAAAACATGAGAAGTTTCACTTCAACATGAGGAAGAATTTCTTAAAGTTAAGGCTGGCAGAGCACAGGAACAGGACGCCCAAGGAGGTTGTGGAGTCTCCTTTCCTGGAGGCATTCCAAACCTGCCTGGACACGTTCCTGTGTAACCTGCTCTAGATGGCCCTGCTTTGGGATGGGGGTTAGACTGGATGATCTCCGGAAGTCCCTTCCAACTCTAATGATTCTGTAGTAACTTAAAGATTCTTGAGATTTTGACTAAATTATACGCATCTTCAGACATGATTCTGTCTATTCAGACAGGCTTCCCAACCTCCTTCGGACAAAAAGAAAAAAAGCAAACAAGACCAAAAAAACATTTACATGAAAGTGACAAAGTTTTAAAAAGAAAATAATCAAAGAATGTGTGGAGACTCTTTGTAGTAGTTATGTTTAACTTTTCTCCCCATTACATAAACTTGAGGAGCTTTAACTTCATACTAACACAGTTCAGTCCCAGTAAGCCAGACCTCAGCATCTGCTCATAAAGTAATTCCTAGAGGAAAGTAATCATATGACATAAAAGGATATTTAATGATGTCTTAGCTCAGTTCACAAAAACTGTCCCATCCCACGTCATTTTACACAGGCAAATCCAGGGCCAAGAACATTGTCATGATACCTTGAACGGCATTCCAAAGGAGAAAAGGTATCATAGTATCATGGAATGGTTTGGGTTGGAAGGCACCTCAAAGATCATCTAGTTCCAACCCCTCTGCCATGAGCACAGCAATCACTGCAGTGCTAGAACAGGCTTTTTTTTTCTTTCAGAGTAGTTAAATATTTTATGAGTACCTTTGCTTTCACAGGGAAGAAAATAATTTCTCCAAAGCGTAGATCAGTGGACACTACCTGTCATCTCTTGTCATAAGTGCGCAATTCTTATGTATCTAACTCATCGGTCTAGCATTTACATTTTTCTTTCCATGGAGCCATAAAAATAGATGGACTGTCAGCTCATCTCAATAAACGTTTAAGCACCGCCCGGAGGCTGGTCCCTGCTCCCCTGGGCCGGTACCCGCGCCTCACACACCCAACGAGCACCCCTGCCCGCCGCCAAGCAACGGGCTGGGTCCGCGGGGACGCATCTGGGACACAGCGCGAGGAGGAGGAGGAGCAGCGCCCCCCGCCCGCCCCGCCCGGCTGCAGCGGGCGGCGCGCAGGGGCTGAGCGCGGAGGAGGGCCCCGCCGCTGCCTGCTTCCTCCGCTGCATCGTGCGTTCGGCTCGAGGAACCGCCATCGGGTTTTTGTTAGCTCGGTAACCCATTCGTTCCCGCGCCACAAAGACAAAAGTGGCCCCGGTGCCGCTTCTCGCCGCCAGGAACAAAAAGCGTTATTTCGCGTTGTTCCCGGGAAGAGCCCCAAGAAAGGGGAGATCGCGCCTTCGGGGGAGTATGTTTGAATGCAGAAACATATTGCATCGATGCAATATTCCGCCTCGATGGGGGAAAATACGCAGTAAGAGAAAAGGGAAGACCAACAGATTTTCTCCATCGGCCTTCTCAGGAGACATGATTTTAAGGAGACGGAGGAAGACACCGCCTCTCGAATGACCGGCATCACTGACTTTCACATCTGGAGACACGCCACATCCAGCCGCGGGGCAGACTGTCAAATAGGAGCAACCGAAAAAAACCCCAATAACAACAAAAAAATCAACCCCCTGGAGACGTCCGCTCGAATCGCGGAAATCCGCCCGCGAGGGGGGAAGGCAAGCTGCGAAGCCCCAGTGCCCGCAGCCAGCCGGCCGGGTGGGTGGGTGGGTGGGTGTGCCGGCGGCGGCCACAGCAAGAGGCGGCAAGTGGGGCAGGGAGAACGGGCAGCGGGATCCGGCAGTGATACCCTGGTGCAGCGGCAGCCCCCCTCCATTGGCCCCCGCCGCGCTCACGAGCGGAAAGGATGCCGGGGGCGCGTAACAGCCTCCGGACTCACAGGGGACGGGGGAGGGGGAGCGAGCTGCGCCCACACCGCGCTACCACCCCCTCGGCCGGCGGCAGACCCCGCCGCACGGCGCCGGGTCCCAGCGGGCGAGGGCTGCCTGACACAATAGCTACCGGGCGGATGAACGGCGCGACCCCGGTCTCTCTCCGCGCCACGGCTCCCGCCCGACCCGCGGCCAGGGCGGCAGCATCCTCACTCACCCCTTCGAGGAGGTTCGCCGCGCCGGGGAGGGGCCGTCCCTAGCGGTGCCGCCGCCGGTGCTCACAGAGCCGGCATCCCCGCGGGGCGGAGGCGGGGCGCTCCTGTCGGTGTCCCTCTGGCAACGGCCCCAACGTTATTCCCTCCACATAGCGGCTAACGGGCAGAGCGGGGAACAGCACTGCGCAGGCGCCACTCGAGCTCACACAATGCGGGGGGTTGAGGAGGGTGAAGTACGCAGGCGCGCAACGCCCTGCTGCGGAGAAGCCGCGCGGCGCCTGCGCCGGCTGCAGACAATGGCAGTCTGCGTTCCCACTGACGGGCGCCCGTAGCGCAGGCTCCAGATTACGCGGCGGCGGGCGGTAAACGCCGATTCCCGCTCCCGTCGTTGTCGGTTCCCCCCCCCCCGCCTCGGTCATTACTGGACTTGCGCTATCCGCAGCCACTGCGGGGCCGAGGATGTAGGCGGAAGGGCTCCAGCGCGCGCAGGCGCGAGTGTGGCCGCCATCCAAAACAAAGGGGGGCGAGGAGACGCTGCCGCATGCCGGCGGTGGGCGGTCGGCGCGGGCTCCGCCTCCCGAGGCCAGCGGCGCGCTGGGACTTGTAGTTTAGTGCGCCCTGGTGTGCGCGGGGCGTGGCGGGCTCCGAGTGTTGCCTAGGGGCGGCGGGTAGCAACGGCCGCGGTGCGGAGCTGGCGGGAGCTGCGGGTTTCCCGAGAGCGCGGGAAGGAGGAACACCTGCTCCCCGCCAGCGCCGCAGGGCAGCGCCGGCTGCTTCCCCGGGAGCCGGCGGCGTCTTCCTCATGCGTGCGCCTCGCGAGGAGCCCGCCCTGGAAGAGTCCCTGGAACGGTACCAGAGGCGCCTCCAAGGTGAGCGGGCTCCGTCGCGGGGTGAGAGCGGGCTGCTTCTCCCGCTCGCTGCTCTCGTGGTTCTGTGGGAAGGCTCCGCTGCAGCCGGTTGTTTCCTACCGCGCGGAGCGTTGCGGGACCCGGCGGCGCGGAGCCGGGGGCCGTTGGGACCGGGCTGAACCGTCCCGCAGCTCTCCCGGGTGGACTTGCTGAGGAAGTGCGGCACGCCGGCTCTCGGCGCTTCTGGCTGCAAGAGGGAAGTTGGAAACACGGACTTAGCGCGGTTGGAAAAGGCCTTAAAGATCACCAAGTGCAACCTTTACCCCAGGACTGCCAAGTCCATCACTAAGTTGGTTTTGGTCCTGCCTGAATCCGGTCACTGGTGTAGTTAAAGCCATTGCATGTAGGTGTACAGTCAGAACTTGGCTTTGACAGGGCCGCTGCCTCTTTTGCAGGGTTTTTGGTTCAAGCAAGGGTGTTAGCTGTCATTGAGATTCCAAATACAGTAAAGAAGAGGGTACAAATTGCTTCTAATGGGATTGATTATTTCCTATGTCATAACCTGTTTTCATACCTGCTGCCTTATCCAAGAAGTGTACTTTATAGCCTGGGAGGGAGCACCTTAATCTCTCAGCTATGACTCCTGGGCTTTACCAGCCTGTCTCTGACTAGCCAAACTAAGTGTCCAGATTCTGGAGGAAGGCAGTAGAAAATCTGTGGGTACGTCACCCCATTTGTTGCAGAAGGTTGTGTTTCGGACGCAGTGCCCACACATCACATGTTGTGACACAAGTGAATTAAATGTGTAGTTGTAATATAGGTTATGTCATTGCAAAAAGATAAAGCAACGGAAATAATTTGAAGTAGCTACTTGATATTTGATTCTTAGCACATATTTTATATTTCCTTTTCAAAATAGCATCAGTCCTTTGCACTGAGGATGGATTTTATTTGCTCCAGAAGGTAGAACTCTGACGAGTCACTTCTGTGGAAGTGACTTTTCAAAGAATTACCTGAAATGAGGATGGGGCGAGGAGGTGGCTGATACTTCCTAGTGAGTGATAAGGCGAGAGGAAACAGCCTCAAGCTGTGCCAGGGAGGTTTTGAGTTGATATTAGGAAAAATTTCTTCACCGAAGGGTGCTCTGGCATTGGAACAGGCTGCCCAAAGCAGTGGTGGAATCACCGTCCCTGGAAGTGTTCAAAAACTGTGTACATGAGGCTCTTAGTGACATGGTTTAGTGGTGAACATGGCAGCGCTGGTGTTAAGGTTGGACTTGGTGATCCTAAAATTCTGTTCCAACGTAGTTGATTCTGTTTCCTTCTCATGTAGGTTTAGTGGCCTAGTAGATGCTGCTTGGCACTTGCAAGTAGAAGAGTTAAAATGACAAATATCAGAGCATCTCCTAATATGCGTAGAGTTCCTCTTTTGATATGTAAAAGGAATTAATAAACCCCTATGAATTGCCATACATAAACATGGATAATCTTAGTACTGTATCAGGTTTCCTTTTTCTGTGCATGAGTATGGAAAACCTCTGGATAGTTTTTCTGTGTTTGATTTGGACTTTTCATGGAGGCAAAGGATTGCCTGTTGACTCCTATTGAAAAAAGGAAGAGTGATAAACTAGGATTTTAAAACTGCAGTTGAACACATGATTTTGCTGCTTAGTAAACCTTGTAATGGCACTATGTCTTTGCTTCGAGGCAGTATTGTCACTCACAGGAACATAACTTCATTTAGAAAGGCTACACTTCAAGGGGTTTTGCTCATTTCTGCTATACTATAGGTGTAAGCGCAAGCTCAGCCAATGTGCAAATTTAGTGAATTTCATGAGATAGTTCTTTTTAGAGTGTTTGTGATTATCTTTTACCTAGAATACTTTTTCAGGCTTGTTTGCTTGTTTTTATGCAGATCTGGGAAGAGGCTACGCTGTTACTGGAAAATTTTAATAAATTCATGTTCTCATGTTATAGCTCAGTGGTTGGCCTGCCTTTCATTTTAGGCGATGAAGGCCACTCAGTGCTATCTAGTCCAAATGGTGGCATGCAGGCAGTGGAGAAGTCAGGTTTCTTCTGTTCATCCTTATCCAGGGGCATACGGAGGTGTGAATTCTGGAGCTCACAGGTAGTGTGCTGTGCCAAAGATCCATCCTTCTGGAGCATTCACCCACCACTGGATACAGTGGTGACGTTGGGCTGCTTGAACTCCATGCAGAGCTAGATGTTCTCAGCTTCCTTGGGTGCTAACTGCTGGTGAACCCAAAGATTTTGGTCTCCAAGCCTACTATGTATTCCCATAATTTCGGATGTCTAATACTTCTTCATGTAAATGTTCTTGTGTGTGTATAGTTTGGTAAGCTTGATGAGGACTTCATAGCTTGTTTCTTGATTCAGAACAGGCTTGTCATGAAAATATGTTTCTGTAGCATTTTGCAACTGAGTTCCAATCTTTCTGGTTTTTCTCTTAGGCTCTTTTTGTGTTTTGAATGTTCCAATGGGACATTTCACTTTCAGCTAGGAAATCTGTTGGGGTGCTTGGGGACACTCATATACAGGTTGATAGTTGTGACAAGCTTTTAGGCTCTTGATATATGAAGTTTTGAAGCATGCCTTTATACCAAGTTATCTGGACATTGTAAGTGACATCTTTAATTCTCTCCTATCTTCAAAGGGCCTTTTTCAAGAATTTTGCATCCTGAGCTGTTCAACTATGTATAAGAGTACTATTAGAGCTTGCAGTATCTAATGATGGGTTGCATGTATTCTGTTCACACAACTTACTTTCATTTTATTTATTTCTGACTGGACACATTATGGTTTTTAAATCATTTTAGAACATGAGATGCTCTTGGCTGTTTCACTTTCCATTCAGGGAAACATGGACTTTTTCCATGCAGTACCAAGGTAGATTTGATTTCGTACATCCAGGGGTGCCTTTTGGTAGAGTAGGTGTCAGTAGAGTATTACCACAAACATAACCCCAGTGCAGGGCAGTAAGTTCCATTGTGTTTCTCAATGAGATGTTTTATTTCTCAGTGATATGCAATTTTTAACCTGTACAGCATTTCTCACATCATTACCGTTAGAAGTTTTCTGTAGAACAAACAGATGATTGTTACTCTCAAAGTTGTCAAACCTAATTCTTTACCTATTTTTATTATGCAGTTATATAGCTTGAGATTTTTCCTCCAAATTTGGATCATTCCTGTTAATCTGGATTCTGTAATTTCAGGTGGCATGCCTTGAGCATTATTCGATGGTTTTGAAATGCCATGTTCTTAAACTGCCTGTAATGCTTAACATTATCTAGATCCAGGCTGATACATGGCAAGAGGTTATTACCACCCATGCTGGAGATCAGAAGAATCATTTTACAGCCTTATTCAGTTTTATGAAAGGGTGTATAAGTTCTCAAAGAGTAATCGATTATTTCAGTGCAGTGACCTTTGTTGTAAAGGGAAATAAGTCCCTCAGGAGACTGGTCGGTAGGGAGCCCAGGTGTTCAGTGAAGTGAGTGTGGTGGCCAGAGGACAGAAAGCCAGACTGGAAAAACCTAGGACATAGCTGGTCTTAGAGCCCAGCAGGGAAGTTCTGAAACAACAAAGGTCCTGTAACAGGGCTTTTCCTGAGTATCATGAACCTTTTATGAGGAAAGTCTTTAATGTTGTGTGAGTAATACAGATTTTAGAGGGTAGTACTTGTACAGTTATTGGGTTACTGTGTAAACTTCCACAGAATTGACACCATTTCAAAGCCTTTGGGAGATCATAACATTTCTATTAAAAAGTCATTCTCAAGGAATTAGAGGTATTTTGTAAAGGAGAGTAAGTGCTATGCTATTGTATTCACATTAATAACTAAAAACTGGCAGGCATAGTGTGAATGTCCAATGGGCATTCAAACTACACCAGTGCCAAGAGCAGAGTGTGATGGCTTCCTGCTGCTTTCCCTTTTTCTCCCAACAGCAGTAAATATTTGGAGAAGACCATTTAGAACCTGGTTCTTTGTTTCTAGCTTTCACCTGGTTCCTTGAACAGAGAGCTATTAACTTTTTTTTTTTTTTTTGTTAAATTATCTGCCCGTTTAGTAAACAAACAGCTCTGGCTTACTTTAGGGCCATAGTCAGTATAAAAGGAGGAACAAGGGAGGGGAAGACCATGCTTTTTAGGAACAGTGCCTGATAAAAGCATCTTGTAAATCTACCCTAAGATGTGGAAATTATGTGCTGTATTCCATTGCATTACTAGGTGCAGTGTCCTACATAATTCAGAGAATGAAGATGCAAGCTCTGAGAGCAACAGGTGAAAATAAAAGACTTGTACAAATAAAGCTGCATTTTGTGGCTGCTTTATGTGACTCCACAAATAAAGCAGGAAAGATGTGAAGTCAAAGCTGTCATAGAAAAAAGAGTATATGGCCCAGTAACACATTAGCTGTGACACTGAAGCAGCCAAGAATTAAATTGTAAATGGTAATTTATAATTGTAAATTTTTTACTGAGACTTTTATTTGACAATTATCTCGAAGTATTCTCCTGAACAGAGCATGTAATATTTATTTAAGTGAAGAAACATAGCTGCATATTTGAATGGTGAGTAAATTCCAAGACTACAAAACACAATAAAAACTAGACAAGCAAATTCTCAGTTTCAGTATTTTTAAGCAATTATTTGGGTCAAATGCTACCCCAGAAGAGGTGCATGATGTACTATTTCAAAGTGTCAATAGAAACAAATTCAAAGTTGATATTCTTTTGGACCGTAAAGTTTTCTTTAAATCATAGGATTATAGAATAGTTAGGGTTGGAAAGGACCTTATGATCATCTAATTCTAGCTCCCCTGCCATGGGCAGGGACACCTCACACTGAACCATGTCACCCAAGACCCCATCAGCCTGGCCTTGTATGGCGTTGAACACTGCCAGGGATGGAGCATTCACAACTTTCTTGGGCAACCCATTCCAGTGCCTCACCACCCTCACAGTAAAGAACTCCTTCCATACCTACCCTAAACTCCCACTGTTTAAGTTTGAACCCATTACCCCTTGTCCTATCACTACAGTCCCTAACAAAGAGTCCCTCTCCAGCAGTAGGCCTCCTTCAGATACTGGAAGGCTGCTATGAGGCCTCTTTTCCAGGCTGAACAGGCCTAACTTTCTCAATCTTATCTTCATATGAGAGGTACTCCAGTCCCCTGATCGTCCTTGTGGCCCTCCTCTGGATTCGTTCCAACAGTTCTGTGTCCTTTTTATGTTGAGGACATCCGAACTGTGCACAATACTCCAAGGGAGGTCTCACGAGAGCAGAGTATAGGGGCAAGATCACCTCCTTCAGCCTGCTGGTCAGGCACCTTTTGATGCAGCCCAGGATACGGTTGGCTTTCTGGGCTGCGAGTGCGCCCTGCTGGTTCATGTTCATTTTCTCATCAACCAGCACCCCAAAGTCCTTCTCCACAGGGCTGCTCTGAAGCTCTTCTCTGCCCAACCTGCAGGTGTACCTGGGATTGCCTCGATCCAGGTGCAGGACCTTGCATTTGGTTTGGTTAACTTCATGAGGTTGGCGTTGGCCCACTTCTCAAGTGTGTCCTCTCTGGAGCTACTCACTTTGTCAAATGACCATTAGTGGCCGAAGATGACCTGTTCAAATCTGCCGTCGTCCCTTGTGAGTCAGCTGCTTGCATCAGCTGAGCTGCCGGCTCCTTGGCAAATCCTGTTGAGGACTTGAGGCTCCTTCGGTTGCTCTTGGTGCTCAGAACTGAGGCTCATCTTTCTGTTTTCACTAACTGGTCTAATTGTCTGTTTTGTCAGGTACTGGTTCACGTAAATTTTAAAGTGTTATTTTTTTAAGACCTAAAGAATCAATGTAATTCATTCTTCACTAATCTGCTAAGGATGTTTTCTGATTGGGAACCAAGGGGTATCAGAAAGTGAACTGTTGGTTGCATTTCCAGCCAGTAACTTCAAATCATCTTTCTCAAAACATGATTAGAACTGGACTATTACCTTTAAATGACAGATTTGTGGCAGTTTTTATTTACAGCTGTAGTTTGTTTTCGTCAATTTATGTTGCTTAACAATTCTACCACCTGGAGTCATTTTCTGTGTCTTTCAGGCAATTCTGTTGGTTTGGATGGCTGATTCCTTTGCTAAGCTCTTTATTAACTCCCAGAGTATCTTCTATGGCACTTCTAAGTTCATGAATGAGATAGCTTTGGTGCTTTCATTTAAAGGAGTGCTCTTTATAGACAGTCTTGGGCAGTGTCAGAAAAAAACATCTTTTGTTTAGGCAATGCAGACATGGTTCAATGCCTTCTCTGTTTTTATTGTTGTCACTTTAGTGGCAAATTGTTTTTACAATGTTTGTTTTTTAATTCCTCTCCCCACCCTCAAAGCTGGTTACTAATTTGAACATACAGCCACCTCTTCCCTCTTCTGTGTTGTATTTTACTTCAGAGTGTCCTGATTCTAGCCTTTGTGTGTGTGTGTGTGTTTTGTTTCTGTTCTCCTTTTTGACAAGTTCAGTGGGTCTGTGATGTGTTTCCAATGTAAAAAAAAAAAATTTGTTATTCAGCAGTAGTACTGATTTTCCCATATAAGAAAACCTTCTACCAATTATATTTATACAAAGGTACTTCTGTGGAAAAAAGATACCTATACTATATCTTCAGGGAGTGATACTTAGATTTTGTAGCTACAGTGGGTACAGAAAATAACCAGTGTAATCAGTGCTTCTTTCAGGACAGAGGAATCATAGGATGGCTTTTGTTGGAAGTTAACTTACAGATCATCTAGTTTCAACCTCCCTACCAGGGGCAGGAACACCTTCCACTAGACGAGGTTGCTCAAAGCCCCGTCCAGCTTAGCCTTGAACACTGCCAGGGATGGGGCAGCCACAACTTCTCAGGGCAAAGATGTTTGGGAGGATCGGTACCAATACTGACCCCTGAGGAACACTGCTTGTCACTGATCTCCGCTTGGACATCAAGCTGTTGAGTGTAACCCTTTGAGGGTGATCATCCAGCCAATGCTTTATCTGCTGAGTGGTCCACCTCTCAAATCCATGTCTCCAATTTAGAGACAAGGATGTCCTACAGGACAGTGTCAACTGCCTTGCACAAGTCTAGGTAAATGTGAGGTCAGGCACTCAGTACTCAAAGGAGTATCTTTATTCAGCATGCAGAATATATGGCATATGCTTTTTGAACATTATTTAATGTTTCTGTCAGGGCTATATTGGTTTTGTCTAAAGCATTTTCCTTAACTGAACTTAGTCTAGTCCGAAGTTGCATTTATGTTTAGATTAATTGAGGGGCAGGAATATCTTCATACCTAGAACAGTATGGTCTTGATCCTGGGTTCAGACTGCTGGTTGCTTCTGCCTCTGAAATAATAAGCAGCAATGTATTTCTTTCTATTAGGTGTTTGGTCAGCTATGTCATTGTGAAGGCATTAGGTAAGTGATCTGCCTGTCCCTTGTGGCACGTACTGCCTATGGTTTATATGTGGTAATTGACAACTTTACAGCATTTTTGTGGAGCCATTGCTATTTTTTTTTTCCTAATTTTTATTTTTTATGTATCAGGCTTGATCCATCTGGTTTTGTTGTTAACTTGCTGTTTTTCATCTCAGATCCTTTAAACTGAAAGCCAAAGAGCTTTACAGTAAACATTTATTTATTTTTTTTTTAAGTTTTAATCCAGATAAGTCCAATTTTGTTTATATCCTCAGCTGTTTCTGTAGGAAATAACACATCAATGTTGTTTTATCAACTACAGAAATATTTGTTTGGATTTTATTCATAGAGTCATGTTTGGATGTAGAAAAGAAAAATTCTGATTGAATTTTAGATATGCAAATCACAGTAGTGCATGCGAGCTGTTTGCTGCAGTATGTTTTTACTGAGGCCCAGTAAAATGTGCTATTACAGGAACAGCCTAACTGAAAAAGATAGGTAGGATGTATGAGCACTTAAAAACTGATGACTTCTAAATTCATTACAAAATTATCATGTCTTTAAGCAAAGGTTCTTTGGTGTCCCATACTTTGCATCCATGGAGGTTCTTTCTACTTCTTTCATATTTAAAAAGAATATTTTTACATTGTCAGAAACAAATTTAATCTTTTAACAATGAGTCTTCTTTTATCCCAGTCCCTTTTTTAGGAGAAAAAAAAAAAAAAGCTATAATGTGGTTATTCCCTTTTACATGCCCAGTTCAACTTTTAGTAAAGTAAATGTTAGCTTTTTGGTATCTAATGAATGTAAAGAAAGACTACTGGAAACTCCTAATTCCCAGTTACCCAGTGGTAGCTGGGTAACTTTGCTTATGGCAGCATCTTCTATAATTTGGAAATCAGCAAGCTTTCAAAAATGTGGAAATGTTACTCCGGAGGCAGGACAGTATAGTCAAAAAAAGTAAACATCTGTGTGCCACTGATAATGATTTTAATGTGTTTCACCACTACTGCCCAGTAAATTTATGGAAGAAAAGGACAAAGCATAAGATGTTCTATGTTATCTTTTAGGATAAAGTAGTAGCCTAGAGTTCAGAAGCTGTAGTACTAAAGAAAGAGAGGAAGTCTGGGAAAAACTGTATGTGGGACTTTTGGTTTGGTTTGTTTTGACTTGTTTTTTGCTGGCTGTGGAGCAAATATTGATAGTCTGGAGTTCTCTGACAGAGGTCTACAGTGAGTGGGAAAATGAAGGCATTTTATTGCTATCAGATGACACATCTGTAATAACTGGCATTGAACACTCCTTGGCAACCACTGGTTATAACATAGTTTGCTAAATATTTAAGCCATTGCATCAGTTAAATACTTCTACCATTCCTCAATTAGCTCTCCTGCCCTTGTACATCATGGACGCCCTTGTAGCATCATGGAATGCTCAAGAATGGATGAATAGCTTAAGTAGCCCATAGAGAATTATTTGACCTGACACCCTCTTCTTTTTTTTCCCTTTTTTTTTCTTTTTTTTTTAGTCTTTGCCTTGTGAATTGTATTTAGTTTATTATAATAAATTATAACTACTTAACATGCATGTTTTATGTCTTTGTTTACATTGACCTCGTTAAAGGATGGGGTATCAAAAAATCAAAAGAGGTGGTGTGAGTCGTGAGATGACTGATTCTTGAATAAGTGCTTGAGAGAAGATTAGTAGGTTGAAGTGGGTAATGTTTTCATTAAAAACTAGCACTACTAAAGTGAGTGGTGGCTGGCATACTGGTCTGAGGACCATGTTCTTAAATATAATGCTTTTGGGCGGAATATTTGTATTTTATAAGCTATTTGTAAATTACAGCCAAGCAGAAAAAAAGATGGAAAAGGAGGATGAAAACCATTTTGGGGGGGGGGGGGGGGGGGGTGTCAATTTCCCAGCTTCAGTCAAGATGATGTGAACTTGAAAAAGGTAGATAAAGTGAAGGCAAAAATACATATCTAGCTTGTCAGGAAAACCTGGTTTCGATAATAGAGTAGCTCTTGAGGCAGAGTTTTAAAGCTTTATTTGAATAAAGCGCAATTCCCACCAGACACTCAATTTGCTTTTAGTATCTATGTGTTTTATACCTTTGCCATCTACAAAGTCCCTCCTCCTTTCTTCTTTGGCTTAGATATTCAGAGGTTACAGCTACCCAGTCTGCCCTTAATGGAATTTTTTATTCTATGTATATAAGCAACAGTTAACATAAGGTAGGCAAGTTTCACAAAGCTAAGCAAGTTTTGCAAGGTAGAACAAATTATCACATTATTTACGTTGTTTGTTTTTCATAGAAGCGTAAGTCTTTTGTAAGATTCTATACTTTTTCACTGTTCTCAGCAGTTTCTATATTTTTAGCAAGGACACAGTCTTATTTTGTTGCACATAGCTTTTGGTCTCTGACTTAAACTGCTGTTCATCTTTACCTTTCAATCTGAAAGAAAGAAACTATTAACGTTTTTAACCAGCAACATGTATTGTACTCTGAGTCATGTCTTCTGAATTCTACCTAGCAAATTCAGGGCTTAATGAATGTGGAATAATTAGGAAATGTGGAATTAAACTTATATTTGAAATACAGCGTTGTCCACACATAAGGGAAAAACGGACTTTCAGAGCTTCTCGGGGTGAGATGCAGCCACACCCGGTATAACAGGAATGTGCACTCCACAGTGGTTCCTGTGGCAACACAGACGGAGGGTGGAGCGAGGTGGAGATCTCGTGGCTACACTTTGTCCTAACATCAGCAAAAGATGGGGACTAGGTGGTACAAGAAGCTGATAAGCTGCATATGTGCTACCCTGAGCCAGCAGCCCGTCATCTTTTGACAGAATGCCGTCCTCTGTGTGAACTTTGCTTCATTATAATGTCATTATAATGCATTTACATGCTAAAATACACTTCCATCTCCAGTGCGACCCCCCTCCAAAATGAGACCACCCACCTCTGAGCATGTGCTCTGAATTTTTGGGAGTCATATACCTTTAAAAGTGAAGCGAGAGAGATTTGCACCAATAATAAAGAAGGTATGTATGACTAGAATCACTCAAGCTCCACCTTGAAGGTGAAAATAATATAAAGTGACCCAAGAGAGAGAGGGATATCAGGGAAGATACCATCGTGGACGTGTCGAGGGAGGTAACTTCAACAGACTCCTGGGGCCGGTCAATGGGCTGGATCTCTCTTTCCCCCCGATAGGGACACCTGTGGGTAGGACTTGCACTGTATCCAGTGCTTTCCTAGGAAAACTTAGAATCTCTATAGAGCTTTTCCTGTTACCTTTATACTTTAGAGCCAGGCTGTGTTAACTTTATGGAGCGCTTGTATCCATGTAACTATTATTCGCACGTGCTTTTGCAGACAGTATTTATCACCGGCAATCCATAAGAACCTGTATCTGTTGCATCAATAAACTAATTTTCTCACTGAATGCAACCCCATTTTGAGTTGTGGTGCACTATCGGTGAATCCAGATCAGTAAGGTTCGAAATAGCAAACGCGGCCGGACTGATAGTTGCAGCTGATTGGACTGAGCAGTGTGGTGTACTATCCGTGAATTCGGATCAGTAAGGTTCGAAATAGTGAATGCGGCCAGACTGGTAGTTGCATATTGGAGCCATTCCCTGTCCTTCCTCTAATAAAGCAAGGGATTTGTTTTCCCCCCCTTTTAACGCAACAATGAAGCAAGTGGCTCTTTTTTTATATTTCTGCAAGTGAAGTAAGGTTTAAAGAGTGTAGAGTTTTGTTTTCGATTATTAGTAACTGTTAACTATTGATGAAACTTTTCTGATTCATGATAGTTTTGAGTGGTAGTCACAAATGCCTGTGTTATTTGGTAAAATGTAAAAGAAGCATGTCTTATATTCCTGATAAAGTAGCTGTGTACCGTGGTGGACAACTGTCTCGCTGAGGATGTACACTCTGTGAATGATGTATGGATAATTTTCTTAGTTCCCTTGGTACTACACTAGAATCTGGAGATCCTGCTTTGCTGAACATTGTACAAAGTTGTACTACTTAGGTTATTACTGTCTTTTCTGGTTAGTATATACACTGCTTAAAAGGAAGAGAAATGAAATACTCATTTCCTTTTGTATATAGGCAATTGAAAGAAGGAAGTAAGAAGTGAGTTGCCTGAGGTCCAGCGGTGTGAACTTGGAAATACCGTTATCTAGAACCAAACCCATATTTTCTGAATCCCAATCCAGTTGTAATCTCTCAGCTATAAATCCCTCAAGTTTCTTTTCCGGCATATTGGAAATGCTCAACCCTATCAGGGTGATATGGCATTTATGACTGGAAGGTTTTTTATTTTTCTCAAGTCAGCTGAATCAAATAAAAAACCGAAGGTATATAAGAAAAAATATATTGAAAATAAGAAAAGACCATTATTGTGTCACCCTCCGGTAAGTCAGTTCTTGAGTGGGTACATAAAAATATTTGTATTTATCTGAAAAGAATTTTTTGTTGGGTTTTTTTTGGTAGTGGTTTTTTTTTGTTTGTTTGTTTGTTTTTTACCCAGAATGGTGTTATTTGTTTTTCACACTTGCTCAGAAGTCATTGGTCTTTATTTAATCACTGGTTTTTGTTGGCTTGGTTTGCTGAGTTTTTAATTTCATTTGATTTTTTTTTTTTTTTCAGTTGTGCTGTGCCTTGCTTTGTCATGTGTGGTGGCATCATTAGGATTAAAAAATATTTTTCTTGGTGCCCAGTCCTATGCATTGTATGAAATAAAGCATGAACTTTAGGTTCATTGAAAAGTATTGAAGCTGCATACACTAAAAAAATATTTGAGGGTCAAGTTTATTATTACTTGTGCTGCTGCAAAGTCCTAATGTATTGACAGGCTAAGATGCTATTTATAGCTGCTTCTTTGAAAACGTTGTAAATATTCCTTCTGCCAGTTGTGATATATAGTAGTTGTTTTGGCTGTTTGCTTTAGGTAATTGCTTCCAGTGGCTGAGTTTAGATCAAGTAGTCAAGCTAGACAGATGCTGAATGCTTTTAGTGCTCACATTTTTTTGCAAATTTAAAATGTTTGTAAATACTTTCTTTTATGTTGTTTGTTGTGGCTAATAATGTGTTTGGGTTTTTTTTCAGATCGTGCTAGTGAAAGCATCCATCAACTGAAATATGCCTTGGAGGACCGACAGTTTGGAAAGGGTGAAGGTGAAGTTGGATTTGACCAGTCCTCTGTGGACAAGGGCAGTGGTGATGTGGACATGAGTAATGATGACAGTGAGAATCCAGCCTGGCAGAAACTGCAGCAAAGTCACGCAGGTAAGATTACTGTGAAAGCAAACAGTTTAAAAATGGTTAGAAATTATACTAATTTCAATGGGAAAAAGTAAATATTTTTGTTATAATGTTTTTTATTTCTCCCTAGTTAATCAACTTAAAATTCTACTAGAACATCAAGAGAGGATGGAAAGTGAAGACTCACTGTCAAGGAGGAAGAGGTCATTCTGTGTATGTTTCTTCTTGTTTCTTTTGTGTTTTTTAAATGAATGGTATGCATTATGAGGTCAGCTTTCTAGTATCCAGAAATAAAAAAAAAAAAGGCACAGGAGATTCCTGAGGCTATGGCCAGAACTTGGCATGATTATGACCATAGTGGAAATAAAAGGAATCTGTAATGAAGGATTTGGCCTTTTTTCCTCTTTTGTTGACCATAGAGTGTGGGTCACAGTCTACATTGTTTTCAGCCTTCTCACATTTTTCCATCAAAAGTTTGTCTTTTTTTGTTTTGGAAACAGTTGGAATTGACTACATGCACAAATTTCTGTAAAAGCAGCATCTCTTTTCCCTTGTCTGTTCTGTGTGTAACATCATAGTTGTAACTCTGTTTTTTCTTTAGAGGATTAGGGATGTTCATGTGAGAATGGGTTTGTAGCTCTCTGCTAAAATGCAATGGCCTGTGTCAAAGTTAGTTTACACCCTTAAAAAACCTTCTTGGATTTAGCCTTTTTGCAGAACTACACCAAACTATGTGCAATGCACAGTTCAATTTCAGAGCAACTGCTGGATACTAGTATCCGTATAGGAAAATAATTCAAAGGCATTGTTCTTTTGATGGCCTCCACTGAGTACTTTTGGTTTATACTAAACAAGACAAGCAGCTCTTTGTTGTCAAAGTTGAGGTAATAGCAGAATCATCTAAAGCCTCTATTCCTGCTGTGTTGCTTTGAACCTGTGTAATGAGCCTAGCTCTACTGACATTGAGAAATTTTATTTAAAGTTCAACTTTTCTAAGTGTGCTAAAATCCATGAATTTAGATTGGTTGTCCTGCCAGGTACATTTGCCTTGTAATAGTGCAGGATGGAATTAGTGTTTTGTAGCTCAAGGGAGTGGTGCATCATTGGTTGATCTTGTCATGACATGAATCACTATCAATTTTTATTTAGCCTTTGGAGGGGAGGGGAAACATTTTAATCAATCTTTGTCAAAGTTTTCTACTTATATTGGGAAATTTTAGCAGAGTGGAAAAATTCAGAAAACAGGATACTTTTTCCCAGAAACATGTGATAGTGCTTTCATGGAGTGGATTAAAGGATGAAGAAATAAACTGAGAAAAGATCGGAATTTACTGTTTTGGTAGGGCACTGTCCCATTTGTTTCTCTTGAAGTTTCCAATGAAAGGGATTCTGATAAGTGGTGGCCTTAGTCTTCTTTTTAGCTGTCTTCCATCTTCTTGCTAACCAGGATGTGAAAGTGTTCTGAAGACAGACTAAGTGTAAAGCTCCAAAAAAGTAGAATTACAAAAGTATGCATACACCAAAAAATCCCCTAAACCCTTATAAAATGCAAGCTTGACTGGTGGTTTGCTGGACACTGCAGAAATGCTTCCTGTATGAGAAGATCAGATTACCCAAAGGTCAAGGGAAGCAAACTTAGATTATGAGTAACTTTAACCTTTTACTTCGAATTATGATGAAGTACCTGATAAATACTGAATAGTAGATGACTGTATGTGTCTATAGCTAAATATAATATTTCACAGGAAGTATGCTGTTTAATGAACTTTACAATATTTCATGTGTATAAATAACACTGTCTTAACAAAAGTCCTTTATCTTGTCCATTGATAAAAATTGCAATAGACATTGTCTTTTCTTTGATTACACCTACATTACTGGGCAGAAATTTTCCTTTTGCACTCTACCTCATCACCTAAGGTCAAGGCCCAGCAAGATTGCTCCATACAGCAACTGCAGTTCTACAAGCTGAGTCTTTGCTAACTGAACTGCACCCAGCCTGGGTTCCTGACACTTGCTAGAGCTGGAGTTCCTGTGCTGATTCCCATTGTTTCTTGCCAGTTTACAGGGCAGCAGATTTAGGACTGCCACCAGAAGAATCTCTGATTCTGCAGTGTAAAGGTTTGAAATTTGAGGCATTCTGAAAGTGCACAAGTTGGGCCAAATTATTTGGGATGTTAGCATAGTCCACCACTAAACCATGTCACTAAGGGCCTCATATGCATGTTTTTTGAACACTTCCAGTAATGGTGATTCCACCACTTCTCTTAGAAGCCTGTTCCAATACCTGATCACCCTTTTTGATGAAGATTTTTTTCCTAATATTCAGATCTCCTAGGATCAAAGAGAGGCTGTAGTGTTCAGGAAACAACTTAATTTATGACTTTAAGGGCATTTTAGTAATATTTACTTGCATTCTTTATCTGTACTGTATTCATAGGTGTAAATGCTCTAAAGTTGTAAGAACTGCTTTTCACATTTTGTAAAAAGCTTAATCCCTGTACAAATCTTACTGAGCAAGGCAGAGATGTAGTTGTTTGTCTTGAATAGACAATCATTCCGCTCATTACCTTCTTCAACTAGTTATTTGTGAGGCTATCAAGAATTTTAGCTGTTTATAGGGTCTTCAGAAAGGTTTTTTTGTCTTTTAAAA
This sequence comes from Ara ararauna, assembly GCA_028858755.1. NCBI lineage: Eukaryota > Metazoa > Chordata > Aves > Psittaciformes > Psittacidae > Ara > Ara ararauna. The sequence goes on from CM054379.1 coordinate 97,634,526, forward strand.
TGCCAATAATCAAGTTCTTTGATAAATGTAATAACTATTACACACTTTCCTGTGTTTATTTGGAGGTATTAAAATTGCAGACACAGTTGTGTTTCTGTAGCAATTGTTAATAAACATTTAGAGGAGTTGGTTTTGCACATCCAGGACTCATTAAAATTCAAGGGATATTTATATTCATTTTGTAGAGAAGAAAGCACTCCTTTACAAGTCTAAAATGGAAGATGCACTTAAATAGCAGTATAAATTTCATTTGCAAATCGGTTTGTGGATATCATTTAATCCTGCTTTATGGATGTGCGTAATCAAGCAGCTGTGCATTTTGACAGGAGTGACATATTTACTTTTTGTATTGAAGAATTTTTCTTGATCTAGTACTTAGTGACATTTTATTAAGTATACATAGTATTCTGTATGCAAGCAACATTTTACTGCAGTAAATGGAAAACTGGAAAGTAACACATGCTATTCTTCACTTCCTTCAGAAACCCCCAGAAGCTGCAACTGGAGACTTACCAGCCCTTTCTGATCTTGTTCCTATAATCAATGATCAGTCACAGTACATTAACCATTTAGAAGCAGAAGTGAAGTTTTGCAAGGTATTAGACAACGTTATTTTACCCCTACACTCCTGGTGCCCTAAATAGAAAGAATTGCTTAAAAAACAGCTTACACTTAATCTGTAGATTGTTTATTGTAATGACTAAACCTGAGCCAAATGCAGTTCAGTAGATACTCAGCCTTAGCACGTGTCTTGGTACCTGTGTACTGTTTAAAGGTCTTTAAAGACATTTTTATGGCCTATCACAAATAAAACATTTGTTTTAATAAAGAAATCATATGGAAATCCAAGCTACAAAAATATAAAATCTGTCTTGAGTACTTGTTTTTTCTCTAAAAGAGTTAAAATAATTGAGAATACATGTCTAGACTTTCTGTCTCGAGATGTATTTAAATGTTGATAGTGTCTCAGGGAGCCTTATACATGCAGTTCCTGTATCCAATAGGAGGAATTGTCTGGGATGAAAAATCGAGTACAAGTAGTTGTACTTGAAAATGAGGAGCTTCATCAGAAATTGAAATTCTTAACTACAGAACATAAATTGAGAGAACAGACTCTTCTAGGTGCCTTGGTAAGTTTTTATTTTTCTATTGCTTTACTTAGTGTTCTAGGTATTTTTTTTAAGGAAGGCTTGTCTTGGGTTCAGCAGTAGCAGTCTTTTTTCTTCTTCTTAGTAGCTGGTGCAGTGCTGTGGTTTTGACTTTCAGCCTGGGAACAGCGCTGATAACACCAGTGTTTTCAGTTGCTGCTTAGAATGTTTACTCTGAACGAGGACTATCGGAGTCTCATGCTCTGCCAGGGAGGAGGGGAAGCTGGGAGGAAGCAGAGACAGGGCACCTGACCCAAACTGACCAAAGAGGTATTCCATACCACATCATGTCATGCCCACTATATAAACTGGGGGCAGTTACCCGGAAGGGTTAGATCACTCCTTGGTCGGGCTGGGTATCAGTCAGTGGGTGGTGAGCAATTGTATTCTCTTCCCTTGTTATTTCCCTTATCATTATTATTGTTGGTGGTAGCAGCAGTGGTTTGTGTTATACCTTAGTTACTGGACTGTTCTTATCTCAGCCCGTGGGAGTTACATTCTTGTGATTCTCTTCCCCATCCCTCTGGGAGCGGGGGGAGTGAGCAAAGGGCTGTGTGGTTTCTGGGTTGCCGTCTGGGTTTAAACCATGACAAGGCTATAGAAATGGTTGTCCACAATCTGAATTTTAGTCAAAATTTAAGTAAAGTGTATATGGATTTCTGTGGATAATATTACCGTAGGTTGCCAACCTAATTAAGTTGTTTTTTGGTTGTTATATTCTACTGTAATGAGAATTCTGCGATTCACTACATATATAACTAACATTTGTTTAAAAAAACCCACCTTACGTAACTGAACCATTAAAAATTTTATTTTAGGCAAATGCTGAGAACTCTTGGACTGTAGGTGGTAATGACTGTAGCACTCTCCAGCCTGTCACCTCATCACCAGCACATAATGCAGATCAGGTTTTTGCTACATCAGCTGCTGGAGAAATTGAAAAATGGCATGTAGAACTGGTTGGTATTAACTTTCTTTGCAAAAAGTACTGGTGCTTTGTTGTTGTTGCAGATGTTCTTGATTTTTTTTTAATTACTTTTTTTCTCTCTTTATTAATGGGGTAGTATTGCTGTATTTTGGGAAAATCACTGTTAACTGAAACTTCTGATGTATTTTATCCATGTCCATGTGTGTACTGTGGAATTTAAAGGATACTTAAAATCTTCAAGATAAGGATATGTATTTTTATTTTTTCCCAGTAAAATATTTTTGTTGGTTTTACGCATTTTATGCATCATCTAGAGCTGAAAACCTCTCCAGTGATCCCTAACATGTGCAGTTGTTTCAAAGCTAGTTTTTACAGTAATTGCACTTTTACTTCATCTGCCATATTTAAAGGAAGAGAATCATATTGATTATGACTTTTTTCCTAAGCATCATAGCTAAATTTCCAGTGCTTTTTCTGGTTCATTATCATCATTGTATTTAACATTGGTGTGGTTGATTTATACACCTAGTTCTTCACCAGGTAATAAAAGAGTAACTCACTGTATTATAAATAAATTTTCTGCTTTAAGTTCTTCAAAATTCCTCTTTTATTTATAATTACTTCTGGGAAAGTAAGAGCAAACTCAAGGCAAGATCATCAATTTGTATAAATCAGTGTAGAGGGCTGCAGTTGGAATTGAAGCAATTTACTGTGTGAGAATCTGGCAAGATGTATAGAAAAAAAATGGGAGGGTTGTTCATTTTGTAGACTTTTACAAGTGTGAAATACTAGATTTCTCTGACACTAGTGCTTCAAAGAGGTTATACCTTAAGGGGAAAAGAATGAATGTGACTAATGTCTTAAGTTGATTTGTAAAGACAATATTATAAAGAAAGTAAAAGACACTTCTTTCCTCCCATCTTTTCTAAAGGATAAACTAAAACATCTTCATCAAGAAAAAGTCAATATCCTTGAAGCTCAAATACAGTCTCTAAGGTAAACTTTTAATTTTTTCCTTAAAGTTATTGTTAATAAATTATTACTTCATAACATCGTGAACCACTCTTAATTGCAATTTAAGCAAGAGAATGCTTGGATGTATGTTGTGTTTTCTGATACTGTCTCTGAAAGCTGGTTTTACATAACGTTTACTCAATTATAAACATAGCAAAATTAAATGTACTGCTACTTTATAGCAGCATTGGCGATATTTAAAATATATGAATTCAATTGAATTGTTGTGTTTACAGAAATTAAAACTTGATATAGAATGTCTTTATCCTTTTTACCTTTTATTTGTCTTTGTAGAAACATCATGTCTGTTAAGGTAGATCAATCAAAGAAAAAGAAGTTAAAATTTTAACTTGTGTGAATGCCTCCATAGTTAGCTTGCTTCTACTAATATTTTCTATTTCAAATTCTAGAAATCTTAAGCATCGAACTAGTTCAGGCCACATAATAATTTTTGAGCAGGCAAACATTATTTTGAAGCTCAGAAGCAGAATTTTAAATTTCAGCTTCAGAATACAATTTATTTATTTGGTTGTTTTTTTCCCCTACTTGGCTTGACCTGTTATATATACTCAAATAAATATTGGAGGCTAAAATGGCCTAAAAATTGTCACAGCTACGTTATTCAGCCTCTTGATTTTTTCCTAAGGGGCATGATCTTTTGAAATGTAAGGTCAGCAAAGCACTTGAGTTATTTGCTTAAATGTTAATTAAATTGAGAAATTGTGTTGCTTTCAGTGGCGCTATCCTTGGTTTTAACTTTAAGCATGAATTTATGTAGGACCCGCTGGTTTCTGTCCAAGATTTCCCAACAACAGGTCTGTTGTACCATGACTATCTAATGATATATGCAGAACGAATTTTGTTCAGGTTATAGCGGATTATTTTTAATAGACCAACTACTAAAATTGGAAAAAGTGCACAGAAGATTTCCCAGATGGAAATAAGCATGCATGCAGTGTATATATCATGTGCACAGTAAATCCAATGCAACCAGAATGTGTCAGACTTACTATGGGTATGCTGCCCAGATGGCCTGCATAACAAACCAAAAGCTTTGGATTCATTGCAAATTTGTCAAATTGGTCTTTATGTGCACAGTGTGCATTTGTCTGGAACTTCCTGATGTCAGCATTCCTATCGCTTGCGCTCTTCCCAGTCTAACAGATGCTTGGAAATTCTGGAGAAAATTCTTCAGAGCACCTGGTAAAAAATTTGGAGACAATAAAAAAAATTACTCTGGTTTTGTGGAGATGTGGTTGACCTGAAGTTTGTGTGGATCACTGGATCAGAGCAAACGTGTTGGGTACACCTGGATTTTGCCTAGGGAGCCTAAGGGGCTCTTACTACTTAAGATTGTAACTTTATAGTTAATTTGAGAGTAGAGAAGAAATGGGGAGTGATATTATTAAGAACAACAACAAAATAAATATTAGATAGAGTGCCAAAATATTTACAGAGCTGATAGCATTTATTGCTAATGAATTTATTACTCTCTTCAGAGAATATGTAAGTTTACAAGTTTTTATCTAATAACTTTCTGTGTAACTTGACTATTTTCTGATGGTAGAGGGAAGGAACAAATTAATATAATTTTGTCTATTAACAATTTTGATTGAGCCATTGAACTATTATTTCTCTGTTAAAGTCTTCCTTAGACTACTGAAATGTGTAAAATAATGTTCATTACAGGGATTTTTACAATTCTTTTTAGGTAACATCTGTACTTATATTTTACGTATAAATATAACTTGTAGAAATGTTTGATTGCACAAATAATATTTTTTATTTCTTTTTTGTAGAAAAGACCTTTCAGAATCTCAGAAGACATGCAAAGATTTGGAAGGAAAGCTAAAACATCAGCAGTCTCTTGTTTCAGCTGCAAATTCTAACTGGGTTGGTGGTCTGTGTCCGAAATGTGCACAACATGAAGCAGTTATTGCGGAGACTCATTCTAATATTCACATGCAGACCATCGAGAGAGTAACAAAGTAGGTTGGGGGGGGGTATTTACTTTCTTTTTGAAAGTACAGTTGCTTTCATTAAACATTATCTCTCTGTATGTTTGGTTGAATTCATAGAGAGATGTGCAGTTGTGCAACAATGGACTCCCAAGTTGAAGTTACAATGGTAAAATCAGTGGCTGATTATGAGTGTGGATCCCAACCACTTTGCAGTCATTGATAGTTTTGGTACTTATTTCAACTGGAAAAGAATTTTAGTCATTATAATTATGATACCTTGGGCTGTCTAGATAATCAGACTGTTGATAGTCTGTTTCCCATAGTTTTTGTAGGAATAACCTTTCACTCTGTATAAGAAATATTATGGAAGTCTGTGCATTTTGATTTATTATTTCCTGCAAAAGTTTCTTATCTTTCTGTAGTTGAATGTTTTTCTTCTTGTTCTTGCATTTGGGGAACTTTAGGATACATCAGCAGTGTAAATTTTTATTTTTTTATTTTTTTCCTTGAATTTGCTTAGTAGGACAGGATGCATTGTTCCCACCTAAATACAATAAATCAGGGGAAAAAAGTTCATTTGGATGAAAGTAAATGAAATTATTTGCAGCAGCCTTATTTTATTTGTAGCTTTTATTTAAGTTATTAAAAAAAAGCCAGCTATATAGCCTGAATATATATATATATATATAAAGTTCAGAAACCCCCACAGCATTAAAATGTGTTTTTTCTTTAGGAATTCTGCTGGTCAATCATCTTCAAAACATCTCTCAATTTGTACTTGCTATTAATAATGATAGGATGCTGCAGCTTCCTCAGAGTTTCTTAAACAGCCATCTATTTACTCTTAGCTATCTGAAGCTTCTTATGATTTCTGAAGCTTTAGAATGAGCTTGCTGGAGATGAGGTGATGGGTCAGTTAGAAGCAAAAAGACTGAAGGGACATAGTACATATTGTCTGTCAGATGGATATTATCTGTAAGCATCAGATGGCTGTTGCCAGGATTTATGTGTGTTTCTTTTGTCAGGTCCAAGATTTTTCTGGGAAAGCTCCCTGTTGCTGAAAAGTTGTGTCTCAAAATCTCCTTTTGTAAGAAGAGTAATTATTTGTCATAGACCCTGGAAAATATGAGCATATATCAGTACAGTTTTTTCATCTCATATTATAGTGCAGTTTGAAATAAAGTATTTGAGCTGATGAATATCTAGCTTAAACCCTTATTTCAGTTTGAGATTTAACAAAATCTGAAGGCTGCATCTTCCTGTGATGCAGTTTATTAATAGAAAAGGTGTTTAAGTGGGATTTTCAGAAGAATTTTGTTAAAATATTGAAATTTCAAAATGTGACAGTTCTCCAGCAAATACAACTGTGTTGTTGTTCTACACAACATGAAGGAAAAAAAAAAGACCCAACACAACAGCTTGCAGGCAGAATCTCTAGTTGCACCTAAACCGCAGGCAATTATACTCTTAATTTAAAAGCGTTCAACATATGAAAATAATGACAAAGTTAAGTTAATTGTTACAGTTTTTCTGACTGTGCTTCACCATTTTCTGTAGATCTAAATTTCCTAATGAACAAAGGTTCAGAGGGGATGTAGAATCCAGAAGTCGTATTGTTTGGTTTAGTTCCAGTTTGCAGCAAAGGGCTGTTTATTGGTTTTCATTTGATATGCTTAGTGATCTGAATTACTTTTTGAACCTAGCCTTCCTTTTATTTTTTTTCCCCATGTGAAATTTAATGGGTAATTAAATAATGTCATATTGCTCCTGTCTGTTTTTTCAGAAACATACCTTTCGTTTGCTTTTGGTGTTTGTTTGTTTGCTTTTGGTGTTTGTTTGTTTGCTTTTGGTGTTTGTTTGTTTGCTTTTGGTGTTTGTTTGTTTGCTTTTGGTGTTTGTTTGTTTGCTTTTGGTGTTTGTTTTGTTTTAGAATGGGTCTCCATTTTGTAATGCATGGAATGTTGCTCAGCTTAAATGTATGACTTGAGCTCCACTGTCATTACTGGCAGTTTTACTAATAGTCCACTCTCTTTAAGTGAAGGACTGATCATCAAGCGAAAGATATTTTGAATACTGCCTAGCTAGCAGGATGCTTTCTTTCAGTTTTAATCCATGCTGACTTTACCACCATTATGTTTTTTACCTGTTAACATTTTATATTTGATATACTTGTTGGGTGAGAAAAGATACAGAAGAAATAACTGGTTTTTCTTTATATGCAGAGAAAGAGATGACTTGATGGATGCATTTGTTTCATTGAGACAAAACATGAAAGAGATGCAGCAGAGAGAATCTAATGCTTGTGAGCAAGTTAAATACGCTGTGCAAATGGCAGAAGAGGCTAATTTAGTAAAAACAAAGGTAAATTCATCAAGAACTGAGAGCTTTTCAGTATTTAGGTCTACCACAAATGTTAGTTTTCATGCTAATGAGCGAATACATGCATAAGACCTTTGTCACATGTTGATATGATGTATTAGTTTCAAAAAGGTTACCCAGTGTGACTATTTCTGAGCAGTAACATGAACTCTCATCAAGGCTATGTTGCATTCTTAGGCCATCATTTAAATTCTGACCTATTTTCGCTATTAGGTGATAGAAATTGAATGGTAGAATTTTCAAAGGCATTCATGTCATGTAGGAAGATAATTCTCATATCAGATTTCTGAGCTGCTCTGGGAAGAATACTTAATGCTTACAAACAACTCTTCTGCATCAGTGAGTGCCATGCAAGAACTGAATAGCTGACAGAACTCTTTGAAGATGAGAATTCCTGTCTGATGCTACCTGCAGGAAACTTCTGGTGGTGTAAATAATAATTATAAAACTGGTTTTGATTTGATGCTTGTGTTAGTCCTACTTACTTTATATGATCAACTAATCTTGACCTAAATTATTTTGTTAATATTTAGTGACATCTACTGTGTTATTAGTGAATTACTATGGAATTGAGAGAGATTTTTTTGTTTGAATTTGTTCATTTGTTTTAAATTAAATGCTGTTGTTTTTAATAGTGGGCAAGATTTATATAATTGTTTTATTGATCAAATGGGTATTATGTCCAATGCTGCAAGACTCTGTGTGTGTGTGTGTAGCGTCTTTAACTATAAAGTTAAAGGGGAGGGGGAAACAATGAAATTTGGAAATTTTGTATGCTTTTTAAATTTAACTTCAGAGTATTACAGCTGCTTGTTTTTTACTGAAGAGAGAAAGAATCCTTCTGAGCACGCTGTTCGCATGTCACATCCTGTTCCTGAGAGGTTAAATTTTTAAATTGTTTACTTGTTAACATTTTTAGGGTGGGTTCTGCAGTTGTCCAATGTTGTAATTGCTATTGAAAACTGCTCAAAATACTTTTGTTCTCTGTGTAATAAAGTGAAGTTATCTGATCTTCCTCTTTTTTCTTTTGGTGTTAGAAATCTATTTTAATATTTAAGAAGAAAATATTTATAAACTCTCATTCAGTTTAGGTCACGTTAGAAATGCGGCCTAAGAATAAAACTTAGTAAGACAAGTTAGTAGAACGTTTAATAAATTGTGTCTTTATACCTATGCTATTTCTGCTACATAAAGAAGACAGATCTGTAGGGTCTCTACTGGCCACTCTCTTCACTGCAGAAAGGAAATGTGAAGTGCTGTTTGTATACAAGAATGAATAATAGTCTGATTTCCCATGCTTAAAAATCATTGTAAAATAAAGGAACATGAAGTAATTTTTAACTTAGGTTGCATTAGTTTGGGGGTATTTTTTATATGTAATGATATTTCTCTTGGTAAGTCCTATTCTACTCTTAAGTCTCTTTCTTTGTAATTATCATGGAATCCAATAGAACAGGCTATGTAAGAAAAAGTGAGGAGTTACATGTTGGGCTTCCAGATGCTATAACTGCAGTTTCATTACCCTGTTGACAGTCTAACCTCAGGTGCTTATCAGTTGAAATCACCCTTTATTTTTTTTTTGTCTTCTGTCTCACGTTTGTGGCCTCTTGCCTATTTTGTAGGGCAAGGAGGAGATCTGGTAAGAGTAAGCTTCAATAGTTAAAGCAAATCCAGGAATGTATTTTCAGTATATATGAAGACTAACTTTTTGAACTGCTGACTATGTAGTCAAAACAAGACTACCTTGGTGAGGGATAGGAAAGAGACCCTGGGGAGAATCCCACAGAATTGACATAAACCTCATGAAGACTGTTAGGGGATTCAGTGAAAATTTAGGTTTAATTTGCTTCACTCATGAACAGCCCAACACCAAGCAAATTGCATATAGGAGTTTTGTTTTGAGTAAAAGAAAAATAAACAGTTTAAAAAGACTATTTTGAAAATAAAGGGTAGTAATGTAGGATTCCTAGAAGGAGGATACTTTAGCTTTCTCGAAATAGGATATGCTGAATACCAGTGGAATGATTAAAAGAAATCTAGTTTATTCATGCACTAGCAAGCTGCCTTAAGGGTGCTTTGAATACTTCAATTTAGTTATAATGCAGTAGTGCATTTCTGGTTTAAACTGACGTAACACTCAACTCCTGTCCTTTTGGCAGGGATATATCAGCATAAATTGTTGTTTGGGGTTTTTTTTCTTGGCTTTTTTTGGAGATAGTGTTTACTGTCCTTGAGTATAAACTCATGTTTCTTCTATTTTAATAGAAAACACATCTATAACCTATGTTTTAGCACTTCAAATTAAGTAGGACATCTGTGAGTTTTCAGTAGAATTTATCTTCTTTATTTGACAAACCTGAAACTAAATTAAAATAAAAATTATTTCTTTATGTCTTTACTTAGTTTTTCCAGATTTCTTCTTAGCCTTCTGCACTTAGTAATTGACTTTAGGGGGAGAACAAGTGAAGCGCATACTTTACTTGTTTATTTTTCCTTCAGCTATGAGGTTTTATAGTAATCACAGTGTTTGCAAGGAATCAAATATTGGAGGCTGATTTTAGTGATGTAAAATCAGAAATTTTAAATGCAAGGCAAATAATCATCTTAGTTTTGGAAGACCAGCTACTTATTTAGAAAATATACCTTGGAAAATGCTTCCATCTTTGCCATGGCTCCTAAAATAAATTAGACTTCTAAATTACAGTAAGGAATGTATATAGATACAAACATATACATCTGTTTTCAATTTGTTAGTCCCATTCTGGGTGTTAACATAGTAGGGTATGGATAACCGTCATAATAACTATGTAAAAAACCAAAAGGCATCCTTTCTAACAGCAGATTTGTTTCTCTGAAAGCATTAGATAAATACTATGTTTGTTTAAAATTTTAGGATTCTTCCACTTTAAAAATAAGGTTTTTTCCTAGGCTCTAGTCCAGTGTGAGCAGCTGAAAAGTAAGATGGAACGGCAGAAGAATCGTCTTGAAAGGGAATTAGCTGCCCAGCTAAATAAGATGGCTGAGGAAAAAGCAACACTGTGGGAAGAAATGAAGAAGGAAAAGGAGGACTTGTCAGCAATGGTATGAATTGTTTTTTATTTCAATTTGTGTATTACAATAAACATATTGTCCTCAAACTTTCTGTTTGATTGTCTTTCATTTTGTTTCAGATTTGAAACCTCAATAAATCACTTCTATTATTTCTTTAAAGCAGAGATAGATAAGTGATCCTATATGTTTGAACAACTGGATTTTATATCACTAGATATGTAGTAAATTGTTGTACATTATATTTTAGTTTGCATGTTTTCTAATGCACTTTGTGAAAGTAGGGTTAAGTAGCATGTGATGCAAGATTTGGACTTAGCTTCTTATAAAGATTATTTAGGCTACCAAGTCAAGTGTTCTGAAGTTAGCACATGTCACATGTAGGATTCTTTGCTACTTTGAGCTTACATATACATATATATTGATGTTATAGTATAAAGTAATATATGTTATAATGGCATTGTAATATGACATTTTTCAGAGTAATCTTACCATATGCTTTATTTGACCACCTGCAGAAAAGTGTTGGAATATCTTTTATCACTTTTACTGATGTTTATAAAATCTCTGAGGCAGAATCTGTCTCATCATGAGGGAAACCTCATGCTAACAGAATGCACTCCTAAGGCAATTGGAGAAAGAAATGGGAAGAAGAGTAGAGAGAGAAATACTTCATGGATGTGCTTGGGTTTCATGCTTGTTTGATGTGCAGCCTCTTCAACCGTTTTCTGGTGGAGGTTTGGAAACAATATAGTGAATTTCTCTTCTCAGTGTAGGCTTTTACCATAATGTAGGGCTCTTTTTAGAAATAAGCCATACAGTTTTTGAAGTCAGGGGAGCACAGACTGAACAGGGTAAACTATTTAAGTGTTTAAAAAAGAGGAGGTTCTTTAGTAGTGTTGTTGCTTGTAAAATGGCCAGAAAGCTATTTAAATAAATAGGAAACCAAGGTGATGTAGTTGTATTTCTGTTATTATGAGATGGTAGAATAATGTTCTGGAGCTGCTACAGCTGCCTTTGACTGTATTTCCAGATACTAAAACAGGAATTAAGTACAGTGATAGAGGCTAAGGGATATTTAAGAAAGTGAGCTGTTTTAAGTGATCATCAGAAACCTGTTGTCAGGGAAACAGAAATAAAAAAAATAACCTTACACAGGAGGCAGACATTATTAAGCAACTCCTTGTGTGAGTACTTTCTATCTATTGGAATTATCCTTCATATGCACTTAATTGTTTAGTTACAGATCTGCTTTAGACCAGAATATGTGCTCCAAAATACAGCCTATAGGCAAGCCTTTCATACCATTTCTTGGTAGAATAGTTCACTTCATGTCATCACATCACTTTGTTTTTCATCATCCACTGACGTGTTTTACTGGAACTGATTCCCATTTTGAGTAATTGCAGTCTTTCTTTTAAATCCTATATAGATATTAAACAACATATAGTGACATAATGATGACCTGATGCATGGAAGTTAAAGATATGGGATGACTTTGTGAAAAACTATGATTTATATGCATGATTTATGCCTATATATCATTAACTACTTTTTTTGTTTCAGGATTATGAGATGGTAGAAATGGTATATTGTGCATCAGGTCAACCTCCCTGTCAATATTTTATCGCTTACTTTATGAAGTGGTTTGTTTGAAGGGGAGAAGCGGTATGATACATAAATTAGGTGGATGTCTTATGAGTGAAAGATAGTTATGAATATGTAAACCTCTAGGTTTGGCTTTGAATTCTTGTATGTTAACCTAGAACTGTCAGACACCATCATTTCCACTTATATTAATAAGTTTCAGGGGTAAATGGCTGAAGGGTCACTGCCTCTGTTTTATTGTTACATTTTTTTACATTCAGCAGAATTTGATCTGAATTACCTTAGAATTTTTGACAAACTATTTTTATGGCTTTTGTATGTCATACATTGATCTATAATGCTGAAATGCTTTCTGAACTTGAAAATTAAATTAAGATTTGTGATTGCAGTGACAGTTTTCTTTAGCCAGGGGCACATGATTCAGTTTAAATCCATCTACATAAGGATGGCTAAGGTGTTAATTAGTACTTTTACAGCTGCAAGACTAACGCAACTAGCTGCTTCTGACACTTTGTCTGTACTAACAAGTTGTGGAGGGTAGGCTAGTTGATGAAAAGTTTCAAATAAACTACTGTGTGATAAATTAATTCAAAATAATGAACCTGTTGTTAAAATCATTTCACTCTATTCTATTTTAAAATTATATTACATATTTTTCATGTATATATTTAACATTTTATTATATTTTTAATGCTATGTGTTTTAGCTCTGTACAGTTGCCTTTAAGGAGAAAGTCACCCAAAATTTAGATCTGTGTCTGGTAAAGTTGCAACATTACGATGTTCTTGGGCTTTTTGCAGGTGACAGCCATGTCTGAGAATGTGGCCATGTTGGAGGCTAAAGTAGAGAGAATTACAAGGGAAAAGAACTCCCTAGCTAACCAGTTAGAAGAATCACAACATCAGCTTGTATCTCATGAAACGGACATGGATAAGGTAGGTGCATTTATAAATGATTATTGATCTTCATTTTCCTTATCATTGTGACCTGAAAGATGAGAGTTTTTTTCTTAATGCATTTTCCTCTGTATTGGTAAAGAACACGTGATAAATACAAATTTCATTTGAATATCACAGGGGCACAGTCTTACAAGTAAAAAGATAACTTTTTCAGTCTGCCAAGTCACCTTTTGATGCAAACCTGACCTTTCTACCTTGCAGACTAAGTAAACCACTATTTAAAGCTGTAACCCAGTGTTTCATTAAAAATTGCATTTGGTGGGAATGAGACAGTATAGTATTCAACACTATCCCATGGTTGATACCTCTGGCACATGCAGTGCTTAAGCAAATCACTGATTTTCAAATACTCTCCTCTAGAATTTGTATGTATTATACTCCTTTATTTTTTAATACTGATGGTATGCCTTTTAGAAAGAGATCTTAGTAAAAATTACAGCTTAACATCCATCTATATATGTGTATCACTTCTGGGTGCTTCATTTTGCACATTTCTCAATCTATTAGAGCCTTAATGTGGGTCATAACATGAGAAAGAAAAAACAATTGCCATCCAAAATTTATGCTGGGAGGTGACTCATTGTTAAAATGATTTTTATTAGCTTAGTTTCATCATTCGCTTGTGATAGAAATAACTTTAACCTTGAGAAGATGAGGAGCTGCTAAATTTCTGTAGAATAGACAATCAGAGAATTCGAATTTGCTACAGCCTCTTGAAATGTATATACCTCACCAATAATCCTGGGCAAGTCCTGTCTCCCATGTCATTAATTGAGAGTTTTTGGGGAACAATTAATTCTTTAGGCCTCTAGAGACTTCCAGAGGGGTGTTCCTGCTGGTAGAAATAGCTTGAAATATTGAAAGTATATATATAAAGAAAATGTACAGCAAGAAGTCATCCAAATTTATTAGAAAATTTAATTCAACTTCAGCTGAGAAACAAACGAGGGAGCATTTTAAGAATGCCAAAATGGTCTGATTTATCTTTTCTGAAGCATGCTTCTGACTTTGAGTGGGTTCACAAGTTACTTGCACCACTTACAGGGATGAAGAGAGGAAGAAAGAGGTGGTAGGTATAAATATCCATTGGTCTGGAATGAACAATTTTATAGCCTATTGATTTGAAGCTCTCTCTTAGGAGAGTGACGCTATGTTTTCAGTCCCCTTATCAGTTAATATTAATAAATACAAAGTTGAATAGGTGGCCACCTTGCAGTAGCTATGCTGTGTTTTTATTGCATTGTACTGAGAGTTTGGAAAACTGCATTTGTGTATGGAATTGAGAAGACTCAAACATCCTGGAGGAAGTCCTGACCATTGAGCTGTTGGGACTATGGGCATCCCCCTGAACTTTTTCATGGGCCATGTAAGCGACATCTGTGTCTGCTTGTGAATCTGACTCCTTATTTCCAAACTCAGTTTGCCATTAGTATAAACAGCAAATAGCAACATTTTTCCTTTCAAGTTTTATCTGAAATACTTTTTTCTGTAGGCACCATAAGTCGGGGGAAAAAAGTTTGGAGTGAGTCTCTTTGCTTCATTCTGAACTATGAGGAGACTGAAAGATCCACTATTAGGACAGCACCATCTGCTGATTCTTCTGCGTTATTCACTTTGTGCAGTGTATGGGGGAGCCAAAGGCGAGGATGGCTGTATTTTTTTTTAGTTCCTTAGCGGAAGTGACATATTGCACTTCGTTACATCCTTCATACAAAGGAAGGAGGAGGTAGAAAGGGTTGGCAATCTATGCAGTTGCATCTTAGGGGTTTTTTAGTTGCAAATGATATTTCAGTATTTAAAAAAAAAAAAAAAAACCATGCTTCAGAACTTTGCCAATCTTCAGAGCATTTCCTACCTTGTGTTATTTGCAGCAGGGCTGAATTCACAAGCTGTCCTTTGAATTTGTAAGTGATGCTGCTTCTTAAAGTTGTGACAACTGGTTTTCTTTTTTCCTAAGGTGATTTGATTGTGGTATGCATATTTAGTTTTACCCTTATTTTCCTTATAAGAAGAAGGGAAAAAAAATAGTGAAAATGAGGTGTGAGACTGAGAACCAGAAATTAACTTTGTTTGTAGAATTTGTGTGAGGAGGTTGTTGAAAAGCACAGAGGATTGTAGCAGCAAATTAAAACTGTGTATGTCTAGGAAGCAAGCCCAGTGAAAGAATCTAAGTGGGGAGGGGAAGCAAAGTGAGTTGGAAAGGAAGTTCTCTAAGAGTAGCTGCGAGTAAACACATTTGGGTTCTTATTAGGGAATGTGCATGTGTTTATGCTTGGTTAATTAAGGTGAAATGGTCAGGCACAAATTGGAGGTGATTGCACAGGATAAGGACAAAAAGGGGACAGCTTATCCACCATCCTTCTCCATTCCCAATAGATAAGATCAAATAGAATCCTTTAAAAAATCTTAGAGTGGGAAATGGGAGAATAACATCCCTGTACAGCAGCCATGAAAGTTGTGGGAGGGATTGATGTGGGGTGCTTTTTTCTTTTTCTTTCTTTCCTTTAAACCCTCCCCAGACCCTCTGAAGTTGAGCTGCCTTCAGGTGGAAAGGAGTGAGGAGGTTTCCTAACGAATATCCCAAACACAGGGAATAATTATTGCCTTTGTGGAATTGATACTACATTTCTTTGAATGTTGGTTTGATCCCTTTCTTCTGGCCCATGCATATATTTGAATTAAGCTTTGTTTTCAAAGAATTTATCTTCAGTTTGCAGTAAGTCTATAATGCTCTGATCTAACTTTGAAAACTATTATATTAACATCTAAACATTTTCTTTCTTAACAGTGGTGAAGTGGCAAGATAAGAAATTATGTCCTTATACAGGAGTGTGATAGATATAGGTTTTGAAACTTTTAAGTTTTGAAAGTGTTGACATAGAATTTTTTCTTGGGATTTTATAGAGAATGGGGGAAGAATATAAACCCAGCAACTGTAGTTTAACTGTATTTAGTAGCACATACATTTACAGCATAAATATTTATACTTAGCAAAATCTTGATCCAAATATAATTGAATCTAGAAAGCAGTGCATATTTCAAACTTAATGACTATATAGAGCATTCAGATCCACCTTTTTATATAAAAACATTTACCATATGTAGTCTTAAAATATCTGTAAATTCAAATACGTTGCATTTAAATGACCTGTAGAGGGCACCAAAAGATCTAATTGCAAACAGTGGGCTATTGATTTTTCAAGCTACAGATCATGTTGTATGTATAATCTAACAGGTGTGTGGAGAAATGCGCTATCAGTTGAATCAAACCAAAATGAAGAAGGATGAGGCAGAAAAGGAGCTCAGAGAGTACAGAACAAAAACTATAAGGGAGCTTGAAATTAAGGACCAGGTAAGAGATAATACTGCTATAACTTTGCAGTTATTAGAAGCCTAAGAAGGGTTATTTCGGAAGCTGGAATGATTCGTTTTTCTAATAGTGGTCATTTATTACTGTTAAATGGTTTCTAAATTAATGGCAACAAGCCAGCTATTACCATTAAATCAATACCTCTTGATTATCTTATTCTTGTTGTCAGCCCTAGTATGTTCAGTTTTACATAATACTCATCCCATGCTTTCATGTAGAATTACTCTGTCATATGTATTCATACAATGTACTTAAATTGTATGTACTGTATACATATGCTTATATCCTTTTTCTCACAAATAAATCCACACATAATTACCTGTACATGCAGCCTGACAAAACATTAAAGACTAAGTATAACCTAACAATACCAACAATGAAAATCATTTATCTTCCAGTTTCTTTAAAGATTTGGGGTTAATGAATGCTGGGATTCATAGGAAAGTTTAAAACAAACCAAAAATAACCTTTTAGAAAAAATGGCTATATTAAAATTCCACTAGGCATTAATTGTTGATTATTTAAAACTGTGGTTTATTATAACTCAAAAACCAGTACATGCCTTACAGGTAGTCTGTGAGAAAGCATCCCATGCAGTAAGAAAGATTATTAGAGTAACCTGCAACATACTTGGCAAAAAGCTTGAACAGGTATAATCTGCAGCTTTTGAAGTGCCCTTTTTGTTGAGGTTCTATCTGTTTTTCTCTAGGTGTTCAAACTTCCAGTTATTCCTTCATGAGTTGTGATTTCCACATGAGTGGGTGTCTTCTGAATACACAGATGTATAAGATGCACATTAGGGTACTTCTTTTTAATATGTATTTTGTTATTAGAGCAGACTGTCCAACAGGTTTTAAATAATTCTTTTTCCTTGTAAATAAGTGAACAAACCCGTTCTTTTGTAAGAATATGTGTTGGCGAAAATGCAGTATTTCTAAAATTATGTTTTCATTTGCCAATTCCCTGAAATCTTCCTGTAGGACAGTAAGTTTTTAACTTAATAAAGTACGATCTTAAGCTGGAAGCAATATTAATTCAAATTACAATCAGAAGCTATGTAAAATCCAAAAGAGAAGCTTATTTAATAAAATAACTCTTCAACATGTATGGAAAATCATACAGCACAGAAAAACAGCGGCCTTAAAGCATTTTGTTTTCAGGGCTGGCTTTTTTTTTTCTCTTGCATCCTTTAGGCCCAAGGACACTTTGAAAAACAAAAACACAGGCTTGTCGTCTGTGTCTTGACAGATATCACAGATAAAAGAGTTGGCATAATCTTGGCATACAAATAAAACAAGATGTGTTTAATAAGATATTTGAAGAAGTATCTTGGATTTTAAATCCTGTTCTCCAACTTGCTTCAGGATTGCCTTTTGAACAAATTGTAAAATTTAACAAAATATTTTAACCTCCTGTATCGACATACTGGTATTTTATTCAGTGCAGGAATGAATACACCAAAATGTGATGATTTATAATTTGATTTGAAGTGAAGCAATGGGAGGGGGAGTTCCTATAAGCAACGATTCTTAGAGTAATTCAGTATTTATGCAAAATAATGTTCAAATATGATTGTTGTTTCCTCAAAAAAAGGTAAACAAACCATTCTGAAATTCTCAGGCTCAGCATCTAGTTTTATACCTGTGGCTACAGTAACCAGGAAAGTTCTGTATAGGTTCTAATATTATTTAACATGGTGAAAGTCATCCAAAAAGAGTGTATGTATATTTTGGGGCTTTGTTTTTAGGTTGTTTTGTTTTGGTTGTTTTTTTGGGTTGTTTGGGGGTTTTTTTGTGTTGTTGGTTTTTTTGGTTGGTTGTGGGTTTTTTTGTTTGGGTGCTTTTGTTCATTTTTTTAAAATCAAATTTTAAAATCAAATTGAAAGTAAATCATTGGAAATTATTTCATTTAAATGAAATGAAAACAGTTCAATTGCATATATGTTTGTATTTAAAGAAAATCCTAACATATTTCATCTTACATGGCACTGAATAGCAAACAGTAGTTGTTCTTTGGTCCCTCAGCCATGACCTGACCTTCTGGCTAGGAGACAGAGTTGATACCTTCCTTTGCCACCATCTGTTCATAATAAATACATATTTTCTTTTTTTAACTAGAGAGACAATAACGTATGAGTATTTTCATATTAATTCTATGTTAACTCTGTATTAGAAGGTGCATTTTTCTTTTGTAACAGCAAAGAATTGTGTTTCGTATTGTCTTTTGATATATACTGAAAGTGAGTTTACTGTTTCTTGGGGCATGGTTGTATTTTTAATTGTGTTTT
Organism: Ara ararauna; assembly: GCA_028858755.1. Classification (NCBI taxonomy): domain Eukaryota; kingdom Metazoa; phylum Chordata; class Aves; order Psittaciformes; family Psittacidae; genus Ara; species Ara ararauna. The sequence goes on from CM054379.1 coordinate 97,653,228, forward strand.
TAAAGATGCATTTTAGTTTAATCCCTTTTTAGAAGTCACTATATGTAGAGTTATTCAGGTGTGTCAGAATAGGCAGAAATCCCCATATGTACAATTCAGGATCATCAGACACATCAGTTAATACAGATGTGGATTTATCATACACTGATATTTGTAAAGTTCTTCAAAACTGGATTTGCATCAGTTAGGAAAATTAAAGGGAGTATATATCTTTGCTCTGAACCTTTTATTTTAATATTTCTTTTCCTGTCTTTATTACTCAGGACTAATAACAAATATTGGCACCTTTGTATGACTGCCTATTAATAATATTTGACATTAGTATTTCTTAAAACTTAAGAAGCAATAAGCAATTGTTTAAATCGAATAAGTGTTTTGTAATATCATCCATCATGATCCTGATTAACATTAGGGTTATGGAGTGAGGTATGGGGAGAGAGATGTACCAAACAGTATCTCTACACAAAAACTGCATCTGTTCATCCGGCCCAGTATGTTGCAAAGTAGCATAACCTACTGCCCTCTCTTTTTGTCTCTCAGCCCTCCCATTGTGGATGTAGCTGTGCTGAAATAACAGTGACTTACTTAATACATTTCTTTCTTAGGAGCAAGCTTTGTAAGTTATACAAGTATAATGCCTTCATGGCAGTAAACTGTGTCCACACTAGGGGTTGTACTAGCACAGCTATATCAGAGAAAAGTCACGCCCTAACCTAAATAGCTGTTATCAGAACAAAAATTATGTGGCATATTTGACACAGCAGGACTTCACTTTTGTAATACTTTTTCTATGAGTTTGGAAGCACTGCATGGCATAATTTGTGCATTTTTAACAGAAATCAGACTTCTGACACCATGAAATAGTTTCCTCAAATTAGCATCACTTGCTCTTTTCTGCTCTGCATTAGAAAAATAAAAATGAATTATGCTGTTAATAATTTGCTTTCTGTTTGTCTGTAAATCAATTTTACTTGGTTTATAAAATCTTGCAAGCTTCAGCATGTGACAGTGAAACCAGTTTTGCAGTAGTGGTTCATGTAGTCCCGGCCAATTTGGGTGTCAACCTTATTAGATTGTTCTGATCAGTAGCATTGCACCACTGGGACTTGTGGTCTCCTTGTATTAAAGCAATAGGACATGTTAAATCCAGCTTCAGAAACTAACTGAGGATTTTAAATTTCATTTTGCCATGTTTTGGCATATCAGATAAATTTGTGTAGAAATAAATCCAAGCTTGTAATCTTAACCTGTAAAAAGTCATTTCTTTAATACTGTCTTTAAAATTGGGCAAACATAATTTGAAGCAGGGGATTACAGAATTCTGTTGCCTACCTTGTAGGTGACAGAAAGAAAAGCTCTAGAATGATTTTTAAGAAAGAGTTCCTGTATGGAAGTTCATGAGCCCAAATAAAAAGAAGTTGGAGCATCACTGATATGCACAACCTATATGACTGGAAAGAGCTACACATCAAAGCATTTTTGTGTAGTATGACAGAGCCTAAATGATGTCTCTGTACACTATAGACTGACAATTTTGCATACAAATAAAAATCTGGCAAAATTGCTGTCCAAAAGCATTTTGCCAAAGGGTATTTTGGGAATGTTTATCTCATTTGTCATAAATCCGTGATTTATAGTAACCTAATTTAGACACTGTAAGTGGAGAGATTACCGACTCTGTCTTCATCAGAAATAATGCAGGCCAAGAATTTGGGTATGATCCTGGAAATGCTGCAGAGTGCCGGATGCAAACCAGTGCCACCTTCTAAAGACACTGTTTCACTGAAGTGTCTTTAGAATAGGTATCAGGCTTCCATGAGTCAGGCTTTAAAACACTATTTTTTTCCGCAAGCTGAGACATTCAGGATATCACCAGATGTTTCAAAACTTAGAAGTTTTAATAACACTGGTGAAGGTAGGTTAGGATTATGTGTTATGAATATTTGTGTAACAGTCCTATACCTACAGTTTTGTGACCTCATTACTTTAAAAAGATGCTCTGGAAGTTCTGTTTTGAAAGGAAAATCTGTTGAATCAATAAACATTCCTGAATACCCTGGCAGGGCGGAAAAACTCAAAACCTAGCAGATAGCTTGGAACTTTTAGCATCAAGTTTTCTTACCTGATCTGACCTTGAGTAGCAAAAGGTCGTCTTACCTGGTCTGCCTTAAAAGTAGTAAACCCAAATTGCTATTGGACATGAAAGCATTAAGAAAATGTGATAACATTTGCCGTACTGAGCTCTTTTTAAAGTCTCATTTTCAGTTTGGGGCATTCAATATACTTATTTGAAATTGGGTAAATAAGGAGGGAGTAAAATGATAGTACTTTATGCCTTGCTTTGATAAGACATTTCTGACCTGTTCAGGAGAAACATCATTCTTTTATATAACTGAACTTCTTAGCTCAGTTCAAGATTTTTGAGGAAAATCATTGATCTACAACCCTGCAAAATGTAACAAAAGAAATGTTTAATTTCAATTGTGATATGGCTGCTGCTGCTCTGCTGTGGCACTGCTTTCCTCTGTCAGCCACACATTCCTGAAGTATCAGTGGTATGAGCGGCCTTCAGCAAATTATTTGTCATGTTTCCATAAGAACAATCCTTGGGACTGGTATTCCCAGTAGTAAAATTTTCTGTTGTGGTGTGTATCTATGTTTCTGTATTGGTCGGCTCCCCCTAAGCAGCTGGCCTGCTAGGAGGAATGACCCAGTTGGTAATTGGGATTTTATTGTTCACAGGTGTATTTGGCCCATGTAATCTTGATGCAGGTTCTGTCATCCAGTGTGATGTCACCCCATCAGTGTATGGAAAGAGAAAATCATTTATGTGCATTAAATATTATTTAAAGTAGGAAAAGAATTGCATAGTTCTTGGTATCCTGTTATAGGCATTCCTTTTCTTCTGTTGGGTTTTTTTTTGTTGGGGATTGTTTTTTGTTTTTTTTTTCTTAGACTCAGAAAATAGTTGCTTCATCAATAGTCGTTGGCCCAGTGATCAGAAGTAAACGAGTGTAAAAGTCCCTGATTATCACTTGTTGATTGTCACTGCATAGGTTTTCTTCCCAGCTATTCCTTAATGATCTCCAGGAAAAAAACAGTCTCACATCAGTAATCTCAAATATGTGTGTTTGAAAAGATAAAAGGAGAAGGTTTTGTTCTCTCCTATTTTTCAGTAATGAAGTAGGAGTAATTTTTTTTTCACATGCATCTCTCTTTTTCTGAAATTCCTTTATCATCAAGCAAACCATCTATTTTGCATCACCCCATTCTTCCTGTCCCCACCTCCCCAGAGCAGTCCATTAGAAAAACCAAACCAAACTCTTGTTCCACTGTGGCACAAAATCACTTTCTTATCTCTGCTGATGGCTCCTGAGCTAATCTCTAGTACAGCAATGTTGTCTTTTAAAATGTGACTGTAGTAACCTCTGTGGATTTGGAAGTTTTGATCATGAAATAGTATTGCAGTTCAAATATTTTGGCAAATTGAAAACAAATATTTTCGGAGAAAACATGAGGTAAAATCCTTGTATAGCATGTTTCAGCCATTCATTCTTGTCTGTTTCCCAGGGTATTTATCCACAGTATCCAGGGGCCATGTTGCTCTTTGAGAGTTTGCGTAATGACAGGCACCTAAGATAATTGCTAATTAGAAAATTGTCATATATACTTAACAGCATGATTTTCTTCTTGCTTCAGCTAACAATTACAGATAGGAAGTTTACTTCAACAGGACTTAAAGATGTGTGCATTTTAGAGCATCCCACCTACATGCTGTTCCCAGTGAAGCGCTTCTAGCACCCCTACTCTTCCTAGCAAACAGCAGGGTCCTGTCTCTGTTAATCCCCAGTCTTTTTGGAAGCAGAGGGTTTGTGGCTATTGACCTTTGCTTAGGTAATGGCTCTCATCTTGAGGCTCTGCCTTTTAGTGGAGCACATAGGGTATCACAGTACTGGGGTGTCACAGTACTGCCAGGTGCCAGTACATTTCTTTGCAGTACAAGTGTCGAGGTGGTCACAAAACTACTTCTCTTTGAGGAAGAGTCCCGCCATATCAGGCTAGAATAACAGCCATCCAATAAGTTGCAGCTGGTGTTGCTTACCTAGGTTATGTCTTTGCTTGTCTCTCTGGTCTTCAGTAGCCTATCAATTTGTGAGGTAGCCGAGGAAAAGCTGTCAAAGTTGTGTTATTGGGGTTACTTCTTATATTTCTGCTCACGCTAGTTGCCTTTGTCATGACAGGTTTTCAGATTCCTATTTTGGGCTAAATGATTTGTAGAATCTGCAGTTGTCTTATGTTTTTTGTGAACTGAACTCTTTGAAAGAGTTAATCTTTGTGGACTCTTTTAAGCCTTTTGTGTATCATATTTTGTACTGTTGATTTGTGTATCTTCTTAGCTTTATAATAAATCTACTTCCAGAAAGGAGGTTCTCCTTTAAAACCAAGTTTCGTTTCCAGTTTAGTTTCCATAACTGCATTGTTATCCTCATTCAAATTTGAATGCAGCAGTAATTCATACAGAGTGAAGAAGGAAGAAAAACATTGTTGGGACGTGGCAGGGGTTATCCTCATGATGGCCTTAACTCTCTTTAAAAAGTTGGATAGTTTTTCAGGTGCAATATGCTATGTCAGATGGCCATGCCTGGGAGGTCTGAGGTTTAGAGACCACTCAGAACCTAGAGTTGCTTGATTGATATCAGGATTAGGGTAGAAATGACTGCAAGTGACCCCTGCTGCATCAATCCGTACTGATAGCCATCTTTCCTGCAAATAAAATTCCTCAAATTCTTGCTAATAAAACATAGTCTTGTTTTGTTGCTTTTTAAAAAACACTGATTTTTGTATTATTGTTATTTTTCATAATAGGGTATGATTGTTCTGTCCCTGATTAATTAGTATATCAGAAAGTAAAGAGGACAACATATTGTGATCAGTGTCAAATTTCCTGTTACTGTTATATATAATATTTAAGTTTATGTGAATGGCCGTATCGGTGGCATCTCTTGGAAAGACCTTAATTATAGCCTCAGTCCTGTGCAGTGATCTCATGAAACTAAGCATGTGACCACGAGGCCTGTAAAATTTTACTGTGTGTTAATTTGAGCTGTACATGCTTTTATAGATGTTGATTGCCTTTTGGGAACATACCTGCAAATATCAACCACCACAGTAATTATACTTCACTTTTTATTACTTTGTATTTATTCTAATTTTTTGTTTCTATTTTATGCCCCTTAAAGCTTTTAGTAAGGGTGAAGGAAGTAGTACAAAACAAAAAGAAAGTACTGTAAATTCACAAAAATATTTTCTTCTTCCAGAATTATTTTACTCCAGAATTTGGGCAATGGTACAGTCAGTGCACAATTCATTTTACAGGTTATATTGTGTCTTTTTTTACCTGATGTGTCAGCATATGGGAATAACAGTGGATGTCATAAATCATTTGGGTTTAGTATATTTTTCATTTTGTTAAAGGTCTTGTAAAGTTGTTTTTGCATTTACTTCAGAGTACAAGTTCTTTTATCAGTGCTTAATCATTCTCATTTGGTTTTCTTTAAAAAAACACCAAACACATTTGTCTTCTCTGTCAGTTTGCTGCTTTTTAAAATTCTATGAAAAACATCTGCTAGTTTAGAATTTAAAGTTTCAGTTTTCTATATACAATAGAATCAGCATCAGTATGAAAAGAATTAAACAATTATTTTAATTTTTAATTTGGCTTGTTTTGAATGAAATTATTATTTCATTTTATCAGATTTTATAGAGATAAAGAGATGTCTGGTTAATTCAACAGCACATTTTTACCACATACATAAGTCTTGTTAGGTGAAGGTAATTTCAGATAATTTATGAAAAGGATATTTGAAGGTTGAGCTAGTGTTTGAGAAATCATCATTTATGTTTTCCAGAAAATTGCATTTATGTCACTGAATGAGCATCTTCAGTGTGTTCACCTAAAAATGCATTGTGGAAATCAGAAGATAATTTGTAAATTCATCATAAACTAATGAATGAGAACTGAAACACTTATTTTAAGTGCTTTCAGGAAAAAATATAGAAGGATCCTGTATGCTTCAAAGTGGAAAACTTAAAATATAAAGTGTTAATACTGAAAAAAGAGTAATTATTTTAGAACAAAATCTTACTGCAATGATGTTTCACTGTCGCTGTAATTTCTGTTTAGTAAAACTTCTTTCTTGTAACTGAATGGGGTATGCATGCGGAATTGTGCTGATGTGTTTCAGCATACTAATAATGATGTTTCTCTTCCTGAGGTTTCGCCTGCCATCTTGCAATGGCAAAGCGCCTGTTGATATTCCTGGGAGTTTACAGACAACTGCAGTGCAAGACAGATTAAATAGTACTTTTAAAATTATGTGCAGAAGTCATAAGAATATTAAAGTTGCGGAGTTATGCACCAGAAGTTGCCTGTTCCAACCTTAATGTAGTCTTGTTGTACGTATGCATTATGATAATTCTGTTCCTTGTTATACTGAAAATCTGTTTCAGATTTTCTTAAATGCAAGATTGTCATCTGTCTTTTTGCAATTCTGTGCTCCATCTCTTGTCTCTCACTTACATTGAAAAGTTAAGTACCTTGAAGTAATACTTTCTGATCATGTTGTAAAAAGCTGTATCACAGGTGATAGGCACTGAGGGATCAAATTAACACTGCATGAGAAGCAGAGTTGTCAACAAAATACTTTAGTTGGTGGTTTTGTTTCTGTTTCTCTCCCTGTAATTACGCTGGGGCCCGTATAGCAGCTACAGACCTGCCTGTAGCTTTCCAGTAGAAGAAATGGCAACTAAAAGTAGCAGAAAAACTAGTTTGAATCTAAGTAGTTTTGGATAGATGCTGCCTGATAAGGTTCCACTCAAGATTAATTGGTTCTGTAATTTCTTTGTATTTTAAGTTGTTATTAATTGTGATGACCTAAAGATGGACTGGACTTGACATATTTTAGGATAGAGTATATTTGTTAGCCTGTTATGGTTTGCAAGAGAAGAGGGTTGGCTTAAATTGCATGAACAAGTCTCAAGTGCTGAGGCTTCATATTTTTCAACCTATTATCTGAGATTTTAAACCAAAGTAACATTTAGCAGTCAGAATATGGGCTGTAAGTTTAAGCATGGTGATTCATGACTCCAGCCAAATTATTTTCAGTTAACGTTTTCAGGTGTTTCAAAAGGAAGAATTTAGTTGATATCCTTAAATATTATACCTGGTTTCTGAGTTCCTGTTAGCTTTTTCTCTTGGGTGGCATTTTCTGCCATCCGTTTCTCATGAGGTTCTCTGCTGCTTCTGCCATGGTCATTGCCAGAATCCTTGTGTAGAATTCCTACTCTTCATACATCTCACACTGTGAATACCTCTAAATATTGGTATTTTGAGATAGATATATACAGACATGCACAAACACACATGTATGTGTGTGTAAAGGAGTTGATTCTGAATTTTGGAATTACTCATAGCAGAAGTAAAATTGTTCTTCAAAACCTATGTTTGCTTTCCTGACATTTCTTATAAAAATCGTTAAGACTACTGTGAATCTTTAAAGATCCTGTCAAGGAGTCACTGTCTGAGTGTCTCTGCACTTTCATGACAATTGAAATCTATTCTTGGATGCATTCAATTCAACACAAGGATGTATTCTTTGGTACAGCCCTGCAGGTTCAACATCTGGTTGATGGAAGGAGAACGTCTTCACCAGAGGTTCTTGCACGTAGAATTTGCTTCCCTTCTGTGGGGCTGTGTCAAAACCTGACTGAGCCTGTTTAACTCGAGGCAATGGTTAAAGCCCATCTGTTCATTGAAACTTTTCCCTGAAGGAGTGATCTGGAGTGTATTTATGTTCTCAGCTGTGGCCGTGCTTTTTCAAATACTTAGTTGATGCTTTTTGACTAATTTGTGTGTTGGGTTTTTTTTAAAGGTATGCTGAATGGATGTATTCTTAAAGCAAATTTTAACAGTGTTGCAAAACTTCCTTATTATTAAACTTGTAAAGCCAGTAAAGAACTCGCATCCCTATTTGCTATTAATGGAGAAATAACATGAATAAGCTGCTGTTGTTAAGAAGAATAGAGTGTAGAGAACCCACTGAGACTTATGTTGTTCTATTTAAAATATACAAAAGTCTCTGGAAATAAGTGAAAATGCAAAGTGAAAATGAAAATCCAACCCTAACTATTCTGTGATTCTATGAAAGTATATGTAACTAAATGCCTTTGCACACCTGGTTTTAAAATATTCTGAAAGTGTAATAGGTTGTTACGTTCTTTAGGGGGGGAAGGGTACTGCTGATTTTGAAGATAATTTTGCTATCTTTGCATTTGAACTTGGAATTACTGATTTAAGTTGTTAGGTGGTCTATGTGATAAAACAAGGTGACATTCAAACTCTAATCAAAAGTTCCTTCATGAACCTTTGTTGAGTTCTCTTGGGGGGGAAAACTGTACATTAAGTAATTAGCAAAATTAAACATAAAAAAAAGGAACATTATGAAACCTTTTTCTGGATGAAGAGTTTGTGTTTGTCTGTGACATCTTGACTTTGAGTGGTTTATTTTAACATTTTCATGTGAGGAAAAAGAGACTTATTACAGAGGTGATTCAAGTGCAAATACTGGGGACGAATTACATCTGGTTGTTCTTGTAGGATGTTTGAATGCCTAATTTCATTAACTAAAGAAGATAGTGAGGCTTGTCTACATAAGGAAGCTATCACAAAATAAATTATAGTACAGATTTAAAGTACAGTAGCTTTCAGCAGTGACTCCTTATATGAATAATTTTATCCTGTACTACAAGTGACCTTTCACAGCTTAGTTAACTGAAGAACATGCAAGTTCCCTCCATCCCCAATGGCATATAAATATTTATGTAGGGAGTTAGCGTGGAATAGTTACTGCATGATGAAATTACATTGTTAACTTATTCTGTACCCCACTGGTCTCCTTGAAAGCATCCTTAGGAAAAAGTATACTATTACATTACTGATGTATTCCTACGGGTACTTGTATGTTGTATATGGACTTAGAGCGTAATCATTCCTTCTGAGAATAATTGTGAAAAATGTTTAAATGGTTGACAAGATGATTCAATTAGAGATTGTAAATCCTGTGTACTTCACTGGAACCAAAGATGCTGGTCATGCAAGCTTGCTTATCATTATTTCTAAAATAAGTGGGCTCATCAGCTAAGTTAGATTTACTTACTATGTTTAGTTGGCATATAAGGACTAATGATGTTTAGATTCACAACAGCTGGTGAGTTTAGGATTCAGTTACAAGTCATAACTTATTTTCAGTAATGGTAAAATCACAAAATTACCTTTATTCTCTTGCATAATATTATGTGAATGTGACAAAGCTGAATTCCCACATGTCGTTGCTTATGTAAGAAATAGTTCTTGTGGTCATTTCTTTTGCCTTTCCTATGTCCAGCAGCTTTTGAAGATAGCTCCTGTTCTGCTGCCTTCTGGGGTTTTAACCCAGTGAATTTGGGACACAAATACAGAAGCCTTCACACAAGAAAATGAGAAAGTGATTGACTGCATGTATCTCTTAAGCCACGTAAAGTCAATAACTTCCATGTGTATTAATGTCTTTAAATATGATATACCTTTTAGCTTTTCATATGAATGTAATTTCAAATATTGCAATTTGCTTGTTTTGCAGTTTTTATCAACAAACTACTTTTGTTCTAAAACAAAAGATTGCGTGATTTTTCAGGAGCTTTGATCACCTTAAGATCTATTGTCTTCAAATGCCTTTCTATGCATTTCTTAAATACATTCTCTTTGGTTCTATATTTTTCTAAGCAAATAGAAAAACTGGAATTAGAGCTGAATGGAAACAAGCAGCGTTTGGAACAAGCCCAGCAGGATGTGGCAGGAGCCAGAGAGGAGTGCCTAAAACTGACAGAAATGCTGAGTAAATCTGAGCACCAACTGCACCTCACCAGGTACCCCTTATCCAATTACATGCTGTAATACCAATTTCATTCTGCTAATTTTTTTGCCACAGGCTTCCTCACAGTCGTTATAGATACTTGCAGTCACTGACTGCTTGGGCAGCCCTCAGTCATGTTAGAAGTGGAGATTTAAATTGGTTATGAACTACAAAGTGAGTTATGAACTATAATTTGTGGCAGTAAATTATTAGTGTAAAGAAAAGGTAATGTTTTGCCTGATGATGAGATGGTATGCTTTTGGGTAGGAAGAAGAGCAAGGAAGAGTGCAGCTACATTCTTCTTGTTGCTGTGTTTGGTAGGCCAAGGATATTTTAAATGTTTGAAACTTTACTGTGAAGCAGCACCTTTAAGCATAGGAATTCTCAGATTGATAACCTGAGGTTTCTGCAGTAGGATGACCAGAAACATATAAATGAACATAGTAATGTAAAGCTTCACTGAAGATTAAACAACCAAAAGGTAATACTGTCGATGAATAGGAGGTAACCTCGATATGTGAGGAGGATGTCACTTGCTTGGTGGAAATGTGTGATGCGAGATTTTGCCTGACGATATTCCATCCTTGGATATAGTTCCCAATGCCATTTACCATACTATTCATTACACATTTCTAGAAAGCACCAAAAGGTTAACATACCAATTGTTTGTTGCAGCTTGAGTTTTGGTACCTGCAGGAATTTTTCTTTTTGCCACAGAAAATGCTATTGTCTGATTGTTTGCAGGGGTTTGGTTGGGGGTGGGGTTTTTGTTTTGTTCCATCATCCCGCTCCCCCAGGAGTGAGCATCCAGAAACCTGGCAGCTTTTACTCAGTCCTTAAGGAAAAAACTGAGTTAGTTTACATGGAGGGGGGGACGGTCAGATTTTTATCGCTTCACAAAAGTCTGCATGTTTTTCCAAGTCTTGTACTCTTTGGGCTTTGTGAGAATTCTGCCATTGAGTAAATGGAAGTAAAATAGAGCCTCATCTAAGCTATTAAATTCAATGAATCATTTTTTTTATTCAGCTACATTTCTGTGTAATTCAGAGCACGGTTGTTTAACAGATGGAAGAAAGTACCACTCTAACAGCCTGTATTTAGAGAAAAAATATGCTAGAGGTTAATGAACTTGAAAAAAGTTTTGGGTGAGTTGTTAAGATATCTAAAGTTTGGATTTAGCAGAACTTTATTAATAATGATTTGTTGTGATAGTTAACCAAATGGCTTACCATGCTCCTTTTAGCAAAAGGCTGATTATATGCAGTAAAGCCTGGATATCTTGGAGGAAATCTGACTAGCCAATTTTTTTTTTTTATTTTTATTCTTTTTTCTTGTGAAAATATTCAACTTGTGAAAATAAGGACTACTGCCTGCTTTGACATAGCATGGTACTTAAAGCTGGGTACCTAACACACAGATGATTCAGGTAGCTTTTCAATCTATGATCTCTGACTCGGGAAGTTTCTGAGATGAGATCACTGAAGGCTGGGAACAGTATTTTAGGCAAGTAATGCTCTGTGCTGGCCCTGTTCTCATACGATTTCATAGACATCTGCTTTTTGAGACAGATGCTGAACTGCCGCAGCTTCTTTGTCTGACCTAGTGCAGCCGCTCTCCTGCAGTGTCCTGATCTTTATTTTTTTTATACTTCGTGTTCTTGTTATGGCTTCTGCTCATAAGTATGCTAATAAGTATTGAAATGTTTTGTGTGCTGATGTTTAGCTGTTTGAAAAATGTATACATGGAAGCATGAGAAATAAGTTCAAATCTTTCTTCTTGATGTTCCCCAAATTCTGTAATAACTTCGTAGGTTTTTGTGTCCTCCTTATCTTTGGGATGCCTGTCTGCTTTCCAGGCATACATTAGGTGATGTTGCTGTCATGGCTGAAGAATAGGGTGGGGAAAGAGCTGAGAGATTCACTACTGTTGAACTGTTACCCATTATGCCCATGTACTTAGATTGGTAGGGCAGGGTTAGAGATATTCTTGCATAGTAGTCTGTTTTCCCTTTGCAGGGGCAAAGATACAGTGCTGAAATGAAACTTTTCCTCAGTCTGTATTCTTTTTTATTTCTCTCAGATCACCTGCTGCCAGAGCAAGTTTTCTATATTAGTGAAGGTGTAAAAGTTATATGTCTCTGGTGGCATTAGTTTTGCATTTTGAACTCAGTATGTTTTTAATGGATTGGTACATCCATAGCTGTTGCACATGAACTTTATTCACTCACGGTCTGACATCTTTCATTCTTTATTCCCTTCACCTCAAATGTCAGCTGTGCCAGTGAAAATACTCACTTGAAGTGTAGTGGTAATAGCAATCCTATGGGGGTTAGACTCATTTATTGTGGCACTTGCCAAGGAAAACAGATTTTAAGCTCCAGAGTCCTGCCTGTGGGAGGTTGCAGCAGAAATTGCACCGATTTAGTCCATCTCTTGGGTATTCTGGCCTTGGCCTCGTCTTGCTGATTCCCCTCTTTTCAGGAGAGGACCAGCTGGTCCACTCCAAGTCCTCTCACAACACTGGACTTGAGGGAGGCCTGTACTGCTGTTACAGGGTTGTGTGTAGTCTTTCTGTTGCCTTGCATGACCTGTCCGTGTTGTTCTGGCAAAAGTTAGGGGTAGCTGAGGTGATACAGAAAGAATTATTTGTCTTAGTATTTTACTAAGGAGAAAAGTTTTCAGTGGTTCTATATATAGACATTGTAAATAAACAGAATAATAAAACAAATACAGGAACTTTGGATTTTAATGTATGAAAATGAGACAGTAAATAATATATGAATGGCTTAAGTGAGAAAGAGCATGCAATCTATGTCTTAATGAGAAAAAAAAAAGTGCTCTGCAGAGCTGCACTCTTTTCCAGGAGTCCCACTTCTCTGCTGCATCCTAGTTTTCAGACACTGTTGATTGATTACCAACTAAACAGCTTCCAACTTAACAAAATGTACTTGTTAAAAATCAAGAAAAAGGTTACAATTAGCTATTCTAAACCACTGCCACAGAGTTTAAAATTGCCTTTTCCTGTCACCTTTCTTCCTGAAGCAATATGTTGCTTAGAAATCTTTGCTATTAACATGCATTTCCTGCTATTGAATCTAGTTAGTAATTCTAATTTGTGTGTCTTCAAATGACTGGGGAAATACAGAACTTGTGCTGTGTAGTTTTGATTGTCAGTCATGTAACTTTGCAGATGTCACGATGTTATGAGACTGACCATGCTTGTTTAAAGTATTTATATTTTTTTGCCCTAGTTTCAGCTTTGTTGTTATTTTTATTAGTTAGTATGATAGGAGACTCTTACAAAATTACTTAAGAAATCAAACTTAAATTGACATCACTTTGGCAAGGTTGGGTCTTGCTAACAAAGCTTATTTGAATCTGCTCATCAGAAAGTAAAAACCATACAGATCTATTGTTCTTGGTTCATGAGAGAATAATCATTAAAAATCATGTCAGTATGCTAGTGGAAAAGATCACATGAAAGATGCAAGATGTTAACAACTTGCCCAGATCTTAGCATGTCTTCTAATTTAATAAATTTTTTCACTATTCTTGTGTAACCCAGTCATCTTTATTTTTTTTTTTTTCATTTTTGTTTCAGAAAAAAAAATCTGAAGTTATTGTTTGTTTCAGTTGCAGTCAGATGTACTTCCTGTTTGCATAGGCCAAAGCAATTAAAAAAATCTTAAGAAGTGAGGGAATCACTGAATTTCAAAGTTGAACTTTTTCTATGCCATCATGCATTTTCTCAGGCATGGAAATAGGTGGATGGTTCAAGCTATTTTTGACAGAAATGTCATATAAAATTTGCCAGGAGATGTAATTGAGTAGAATTGAAGCAGGTTTAGTTTAGTTTAATTATTTTACTGTTCTTGCTGGCTTATATGAAACATTGCAAGCAGTATTGAATGTCAACTTGTAGGGGGGGGAAAATTACTAAACAGTAGAAGAATATTGGGTTCAGGTGATCCATCAAGCTACCCTGAATTCCCATGTCACTCCCTTGAGGGATTAAAGTTTATATTGCAGTGAGTGGGTGTTTTAGTTCTTGATTATTTTTTTCCCGCCATTACGTGATTTCTTCCTTATTTTTGAAAACGATGCGGTCTCTAGAAAGCAGCACATCTAAGAAAGTGGGGCTTGGGAAGTACAGTGGGTTTTAGCAATGCTATAGCCTTCTTACTGTGTCCTTCTTGCTAGTTCAATTACTCCACTACGCTAATTTGTATTACATGTATAATAAATAAAGCACATAAATCTGTCATTCCACCTCTGGGTTCCTGTGGTGTGACTTAGTCACAGAAACTTTGGTGTTGGGCTGTATGTCGTCACCAGTGTTCGTTGGTTGAATTGCAGCAATACTCATACCTTGACTTCCCTATTTAAGCTATACTATTAAATGATAAAATGTAAACTAACTTCTTGGTGGTTATACATAGCCTTCCAGGCAGTTGCACGATACTTAGTATTAGCTATTGTTTCTTTTTCTAGTAGTATCTGTTAGCAGCACACTTACTGTCGTGGTTTTTCCAACAATTCTAATATATCAGGAAGAGTCTATCGTCTGTGCTAGAAAGGAGATGCCATTCAAAGAAATGCCGTTACTAATATTAAAAAGACTGAGATACGTTTCACATTCGCAGACCGACCAATAACACTTGCACTGGGGAGAACAGGGACAGGGGAGAAGCAGAGATGAGGTGTAAGCAGTGATTGGTTTTCAGGTTTTTTAATATTCTGCTCATCTTGTGCAAAACCATTATTTTAAAATGCAGGAGGAGTGATAACATGAAACAACTCTGATAACTAATGAACTTTTTAGATTCTGCTTCATATGTTTACTTTTCATTAAATTTAGGGATGGTTGCAACTATGTTGTGATTCAGTCAACATTTATTTCTATCTGGTTTTCATATACAAAGGCATCGGGATGCCAGAAAATAAACTGTTAACGGAGAATTAACTTCTTTGGCACGCTTTCATACTTATCTTCTAAATTAAAGAAAATGAAATGGGCAGAAGCAGAGTGTAGATTACCTCCTTTTTGTCAAAAATGGTGGGAATTTGAAAATTAATAATAAAAAAGGGAACAGATGCAGTAACATGCCAGAGGGAGATTAATGTGGAGAGTAAAATCTGTGAGCAACAAAACTGAAGCAAACTGAATCAGTGGGAGGTAGTTGTACAATCAAAATCAGGATAAAAGAGAAATTACAAACAACCCTGCACTTGTCAAAGTAGTAGTAATGAAATCCTGACTCTGCCAGCAGCGAGAACCTGTGTTAGCACTTTGGGGTAAGGCCGGGAGCCGGGTGCCAGGTAGGAGGGCAGCGCGAGGCTGCTGGGCGGCAGCCATCGTGTGTGGAACAGATGGCGGGGAAAGCTGGCCGGGGAGGGGCTCCTTCACAGAGCTAATCAGACAGTAACGGATAGGGCAGCTGGGAGGACTGACCACCGAGAGGCGAGCGGCGGGGTAGCCGCAGCCTTCCACGATGTGTGCAGTGGTGTGCCTGTCGGCCGGAGAGAAGACCTTGCAATGTCTTTTCCGTGCAGCATCCGCACCAACTTTGGAGGCGTGCGGCGGCCCTCACCCTGTGTCGGGGAGCGGGGAGCAGCCTGCCTCTGCGGCCTGCGGGGCTTGGAGCTCGTCCCACGTCGGTGGGCTCTGCCCCTGCCTACCTCAAAGATACGTGCCTTTGCTCTGGGTCCCGCCGCGTGGGAAGGTGACGTGTGTTCGTGTTTTATCATCACAGCATGTTGAATCCAGAATTTAGCGATTGACAGAAATGCAAAAACACGTGGGTCCAGGGACTGATCCAGCAAACCCATAAGAAAACTTTGCTCTTGTTGAAAGCGGGAAAGCTGGAGGTCGTCACCTTCCCACAGGGTTGGGCCCCTCCGATGAATGAAACCAGTTTTCTGATGTTTTATTTTTTCTTGGAGGAGGCACTTCCCTCTTCGTAAATGAGAGCTTGTGAGTAATGAATGGAGGTCCGAGCCTTCTGATCTTGAGTCACATGAATAATTTGACTCACGTAAGAAGTAAAGATCAATAGGATTTCTTGTGCAAGTAAGAGGTAGTCATGTGCGAGAGGATTACGAGGTCATGCCCCGTGTTGATGACTGTCAGCTTGAAAGAGAAACGGAAACAGAATTTTATCAAGGAAAGGGGGAAATAAAATCCTGAAGCGTAGCAAGGGAGACCCGAGCTATTAGTGCCCAGTTCTGTTTGATCGGGATATGTGATACTGTTTAAGACAATTTCAACAAAGAAATCTGCATCTGCTTTTTGAACCTGCGTATCTCTGTCTGCAGAAGGTTTATAGCTTGGCTCAGTTATTCATTTTGAGCAGGGAGGGGAGGAAACATTACAGGGATTTGAAATAGGTGGTATAACATAGCCATATGCTATTTATGCAGCAGTTTCTGCAATAAATCTAATTTGGTGCTGTCAAAAAAAATTAGACTTATTTGGTATAGCAGCACATTAGTAAATGATTGTAGTAGCTTTGAAAGTTGTCATTCACTTTGCTTTACTTGCAATAGAATCTTGCAAAGCTTTTTTTCCCCCTCTCTGCTTTTCTCCTGAGCAATTGTGTGGAAATGTCTCAGTTCTTTGTCCTGCAGCTGTAGAAACTGCAAATATTTCCGCAACTGAAAATAAGGTCTTGCTTTGAGGTAATTGAAGAAGAGGATGGAAGAAAGAATATCCTCTGTTGTTAGCAATTATATGAATGTATAGGTGGAAAAATCAATAAAGTGGTGGGGCATAAATTTCTCCCTTGCCTACAGGTTTTCATAGTGCAGCTGAAATTGTTTATCTGATTATACAGCATGTAGATAAATTAGCTGCTCTGCGTTATTATAGAAGGTAAAATATTTTACCTGCCATGATAAGACCATATGCTGCTTTATGAAGACTGATACTGAGTGATTTGAAATAGATCGGCTCTGTCGTCTTCTGGCAGTGCCTTGTAGAAATTTTGAACCTGATACACTTTGTGTAAAGATAATACACAATTATTTATGTATTTTTCTGTTGAATTACTTAAACATATTTAAGACGGTTGTACAAACGTGTAAAGGCCATTGATGAAGTTTAAAAGGGAAAGAAAGAAAATACAAGTGAAGGAGTAAAGAACAAATCCAAAATCTTGTGTTAATTTTGAATATGAAAGGCTTTATAAGTTACCTTTTTCCTTTTTCATTTTTAAAGGGTTTAAACATGGTCGACAGTTGAATTTATTGTTCTACAATACAAAGTTCTCAAGAAAAAGGCAATGTTACATTTTCAGATTTTAGTCTTAGATTCAACTAAATTTTTCTCCATGGCATTTAAACTGCAACTGGTCACATCAAATTTCTCTAATGATTTCATCTTTTATATATCGCATCAGGTTATTGAGGCAGCCAAATTACTACTGCATGTAGAGTGTAGTTCAGGAGCAGTGACAATACTTAAAGCGCTTTGGAGCGAGCAGTGAATTCAGATGAAATACAGAAGAGACTCACTGCTGTAGAAAACAAACATCTTTATAAGAGCTTTGTTTTGAGCAGTTATTATTCAGCACTAAAAGTAATAAGTTTATGTATGTGTATCAAATATTTACTTTGATCTCATTCAAATTAGGCTTTCTATTTGTGTGACTAATGACAACAGGATAATGGTTAATTTTTTTGAACCATAGAAATCTTTCAGACACATGTATTCAAGGCTGCTGGATGTTTTTTGCTGAATTTGCTACTGGAAGAATCATTCTGATTTTGATCTTTATTTTTGACTTGTTCTAAGGGTTTTTTTTCTCAAGTACCTCTGAAAGCTTGCTTTTACAATAAGCTAAAATGTACCATCAGCACTTGGTATTTGTGGACCTAAAGAATTTTAAAAGCTGTTTTGTGCTTTCAAAATTGTATTCACAGTTGTTCATTTTGTGCAGTCATGGTGATTGCTGGTTTGGCTTTTTTTATTTATTTTTCTCCTTTCTCTTCTGTGCAAGATTCTGCTCCTGAAATTCTTGCCTAGAAAAAAAATCAGCAGGGAACCCAAAGGGTCCTCAGCTGGGGACTTTATCAAACGTAACATTCAAGAGCATCAGCTTGTCGGTTGTCATCTCTGGAGAAGGTAGCTGGTGAATGGAGGGAGGAGGAAAAGGTCACCTGAGCACACCGACTTTGGCTGCCTGGCTGCTCTCCTCATCTCCTTGCTCAGTGCCCTTGTGCCAGTGATTGGTCACGAGGAGCGCGTGAGCTGGGAGATGCCTGTCCTGAGCGAGCAGATGAGCGCAGCCTCTGCTGTCAGCTGCCTGACAGGGCTGACCTCCTTCCTCTGGCTGTGCTGGCAGCGTGGCAGGAATAATAGCATGCCACTGTTGGTTGCCCCCGTGTTCCGGGCGGTTTGAGTATCAAACTACATTTTTGTCGAAATAGGAGCAAGTGTTATTGATTAGCTTCTCCTTGTTGTTCACGCACCTTCTACAGTGCTTAAACCAAACTGGGGAATAAAAGTCCCTCTATAGTTAGATGGGACACCACTGCATATTCTTTTTGTTCCAGAGTTCCTCTTCTATTGCCAGTGCTTTTTTTCACTTGCATGTAGTTTCTGATGGAAGAAGAAGATCACAGCATCAGAAAACATTCCTTTGCAAATGCAGGGACCCATATAAGAGATATAGCAGTATTAAGTTATTATTCAGCTAAACTTGTGCAGTATTTGTCAATGCAGTTTTTAATAGAGCCAGATTCAGACCTAACATAAGTATAACTGCATTTCTGCTAATGAGATTGGATTACCTGCTGGGTTTGCTTCCAGAAAGCTTTACTTTAAATTAATTTTTTTGTAAAAGGGTAATAAAATCGGTGGTTCGTTACAATTGCTTACAAAACTTAAAATATTTTTTGGTACTGTATTTAATCGCAGTGAAAGATTTTATTCTATTTAAAGGATACCAAGTGAAATTGAAAGGTGTTTCTTATTTTAGAAGAATGAGATTGTTGAGGAGGTTAGTTAATAACTCGGGAGCTTGTGGTTATCAGAATGTATTCCTGAAAAGAAATATGGGCACAGGAATTGCTAAAAATAATGTATCCCGTTGACAATATGAATTTACTCTCAGCTCTGACAAAGAATCTTTACAATTTGTCTCCATGTAGAAGGCACTATTTTAGCAGATTTGCATATGTGCTTTTTACAAGGCTTGAAAACAGGAAAAAATATTCAGGATTTTTTTTCCCCTTAAATAGTGTTGCATTTGAAACATCAGTAGGTAAGTTTAAAAAAAAAATGCTGCAGATGAAATAATTTACAGTGAATGCTGTTGGCTGCTTTAAGGTTTTACTGTAAACTTACTCAGCTGTTCCCATTTTCTCTTTACATTTTTAGTCAGTATCTTTGTTACATGGTGTTAGAGTGCAAGTCAAAAGCTTTCATTTATTCTTTTATTTGTAATATTTTTATTAGCCTTTTCCACTTCTCTGCATAGCTCTGGAAGCCTTTCTTAGATTCTGCTAGTCTTAGCAAGAAGGTACAGATATACGTATATGAGGAAAAACACATTAGTTGTTGGAGTTAACAAATTATTAAAATCTGTTCTTTTGCTGCTGTATTATTTCTCCTATACCCCAGACCGATCTTCACAAATACAGGACTGTAAAGAACTTCATCTGCTGCTGGTTAGCAGAAGTGGATTTAAATCCACACCGACAGTTCATTTGACAATGACCTTGAGGGGCTTTGCTTCTTGAAGAAGAAAGCAGAAGCTTGCGGTAAACAAAGTTCACTTCTGACAGATGGATTGAATGACAGAAAGGTTGCGAGTGCCAGAATAGCCCTGGCAGAGGAGGAAATGTTCAGTGGAATCCAACAGGAGAGGAGGTGTGAACAGGTGCAGGGTTGCTGACGGAAGGGGAACCAGATGGAAGGAGCCAGAGCCAGTTTATTTAAAGGAAAAGGCAGAAAACACTGAAAGGCTGTGCGATCAGTGGCTAAAAGTGTGCATGGAAGAAGGTAAAAATTCACAAAGCAAAACTGCACAGTGGGATATCTAGCACTTAACATAATGGTAGTAATTTGTGAGTTTCATTTGAAAGTTGCTATTGAAATATGTTTCTCCCTTACTCCTGACAGCATAAAGAAGAGAAATTTATAACCTGACCCAAAAAAAAAAAAAAAAAAAGAAAAAAAAAAAAAATTTCCAAACCCCTAAACTGCCAGACTGCCTGTCCATTATTTCTAATACTCATGTACAGACAGTTACAGGCAGGGTAATACAAAAATGATGCCACAGTTGACCAAACAATAAAAGGCTCATAAGGCTGGATTCTTATTTTTCAACTCACCTGTTCATATCTAGCTCTTGTGATATGTGGGTACATAAACATGTCTTTTACTGGGATGTTTCTGTAATATCCAGAGTAAATTGGCAGCGGTCAAGCATAGTGTAATGTTAGCACAGTATTTCTCATCTGTCTTGCTTTTGGTCACAAGTTTGGTAGAATACGCAGTATCTCGCTGTAGGATGGAGGTACAAGTCTAGCTTACCCCGGATCAAATTCCCTCAAAATCAAATATTGTCTTTCCGATTGTCATCCTGAAGAATGCTGTGGTCTTAAATTATTCTGCTTCTTCCCAAGCTGTTCATACGAGGCTTGGTCCTTTGGAGGCAGAAAGAACTGTTCCTCACTTCAGCAGTAGCTGGGGAGAGCTAACAAAAAGTATCAGGCCTATAGTAGCTTAACTGCAGGTTAAGTGTCTAAACCTGATGTCTCTGAAAGATGTAGGTGACTGTTCAGCAGTCGTTCATAGTGCATCCGTGATCTACTGGATCATTCAGCTATGCTGAGATGATCTGGATCAGGTGTGAGAACACAGTCACTTTCCTTTTGAGTTAGCTGCAGCATGCGATGCAGTGTGTGTGCTGACTTTATGCCAGCTGCAGTAGGACAGATGATACCTGATTCAGCATAAAGCTTGCTGGTACAAAGTTAACGTACCAAAAATATTGGTTTTTTGAACAAATGTAAATTGGCAGGGTGAGTTCAGAGCAGATCAGGTCTCTGCATCATTTAGCTGCATCATTTTTTGATTCAAAGGTACGAGCCTGACAGTTGGATTTGCTGTATTAACAAGCTGGGCCTTGGAGCACAGAGTAACAGTTGTTTGAAGCTGGTCTGAAGTCTCGGCTTCTGTTGAAAAGGCAAATCCCTGGAGTGGTAGTATGTGGCTATATTTGGCCACGTATTGCCAGGCTCTTGCTTGTGCTGACACCGGAAGACAGGCACCTGTATGATCAGGTGGTTCAGGGAGTTAATCAGATTGAAAACCAATCATTTGCTCCTGCAGAGTAAGTTGCATGAGTGCTAATTATAGGAGGATGAAAAGAGGGACTGTGCCTTATATTGGCAATGTCACGATAGGCTGGCTGAAATCTGTTCTGAAGCTGCATTGTGAGGAACAGCTGGTGCCAAATACGGGAATCACCAAAAGTCAAGAAAATTACTCCTTTATTTTAAATATAGTAAAAATAATTAAAATAACTTTGTGTATATAGAGTAAATGTCTGTAAGAATCTTGTATGGGAAGCAAATATTTCAACATTCAGCCATTTTAAAAGTTGTTTGTGGTACAAAGATAGGATATTCCAGAGAAAGGGGCGCAGCACTGTGAAGAGCTTAAGGGCTACATGCTAACAACTCTTCTTATGTTGCATCTTCCCATGCAACTTCCATTCTGTATTTAGTTGTCTGTTTCTGTAGGGGCCTTATCAGCCAAATAGTTCACAATCGGATGGTAATAACCACTGCAGGATGGGTGTTTACTTACAAGGTGCGTATCACACTGGCAAGTCTTATAGATAACACTAGAAAAATTGGATTTGGTTTTCCAAGTCAGTATGTTTGACCTAACGTGAGATGTTAGGTACTTTTGGTGACACTTTTTTTTTTCTTCTCTAAGAATGAAGTAGAGGGCAGTTAATGATAATAATTGTCTGTGACTTGGTATACAGAGATCTATTCGGACTGAAAAGTTGTTACTGTTTAAATTGAGGAACTGGTATTTTTCTGTATGTATCTTGAAGGCATAACACCTGAAAAATAAAATCATGTTATAGGCTAGGTGTTTGTAAATTCCCTTTCATGCTGAATTTGAAGTAAGAAGTCCAGTCCTTTCATTTTGTTAAGACCAAGTAGACAGAAGTAGAGATGGAATATACCATCAGTTATATATATACTCCAGTTAACTACATTCAAGATCCTTTATATCATACAAACTTAAATAGGAGTAACTCTTTATGTCTCTTGGTTCTTATACCAGTACAACTTTTTATATTTGTCATGCCCATCAGTGTCTCCAGGTAGTGATAATTTTGAAGTGGTTCTTAAGCACAGCAAATACTAATAGAATAGGAATCTTTTTCATGTGCAGGCATTAATAATCTTCTGATGCCTCAGGGTTTAAGGGCAAAGTGGGAGTTTTAGACTTCGTGTTTTAGTATTTCTGTAGACCCCCTAACATTGTGTAAAATGCAAATATATATAGAAGTTATAAGGTGGTTCCAGTGGCGTAGCTGCATTCTAAGCAAAGAAAACTGGGAGAAAAAAAAAATCAGTGGTAACAAGAAAGTCATATACAATGATTTTCATTTCAGCAAAATTGAAATTCCCAGGAAAAAATAGAATGTAGTGTATAAATAGTTGACATCATTTGGATTCTGGGAATGAGGATACAGTTGGGTAGTTATTTGCATTGTGGGGAAACCAGTTTTAAGCTAATTTGTCAAATAATTGTAGTTAGACTCTTGACAGAGTTGGAAATGGAGACAGAACTTAATCTTGGTTTCTCCCCACAAGTGTTTTTGAAGTGTTTTTGTGAAATAGTAGTAGACTGGCAGAGCTGTATTTCCCAGTCTTTTATCTCAGGTAGGGTTAAAAGGTTTTGCTTGACTGGCTCATTAACTTCAAAGATTTTTGTACTTTACAGTTATTTCTGTAGAATCTGCTTTCTAGATCCATATTTAAAGAGCTGAATCAATTCAAATGCTTAATTTTTTACCACTTTTAAATGCTTGACCTTTACATAACTTTTCTAATTGCTTGTAGTAGCTTCTGCTTCACATGGTTATGAGAAGAAAAGTCTGACATTTCATTATTTTAGGAAACTCTATGTATCTCTCAATTACTGTAACTAAGCACCTTATACTGTAAAACCAAAAACTGTGGTGTTTTTTATAATGTTTTGGTTTTTTAAGACTCAGTTCTCGCAAACAGAACCACACGCATCCTCAACAACGGTGCAGCCCTCCAATTCTACCAATTGAATTAATAATTAGGTGTCTGCAAAATTTGACGGTGCAAATGTAGATTGTACTGAAGCTCACCAAACACAGTGTGCTGGCTGGGGCAGTTTCCAGAAACTTGAGCTTTCCGCTGAGAAGACCTGGCAGCCAGCTCCCGAATCAGCATCCAGTCAGCTCCCAGAAACAGACATGAAGAGCAACTCAGTGGGTAATTCCCACAATGGGATACAGGAAGGGCAATTTTTCAGCTCCTTGGAGAGGCTTAAAGAAATGACCTGATCGCGATGCTTTTAAAAGGTATCTCTACTGAAGTCATGCACACGCATGCACGTGTGCATCTTTTTTTATTGATTTTTTTTAACATAATAACATTCACTTCATGCCTCTCCTTCTGCCCTATAAAAGCACCATGAGCTGTAAAATCCAGCCAGTCCAAACATGCTGTAAATGCAAACATGCATTTACGCATGCACGGAAAAAATCAAAACCTTTATTACAAAAAAATCAGGTGCCAAAAAATCCGCAGTGTTTTGTAAGAGAAAACTAGGAAGCACTGTCCAGCTATGTCCTCAGTCATAGCAATCCTGGGTATTAACAAGGGCCTATTTGATGAAGATACATAGGTGTTACAAAGGAAACTAACCAAACAACTCAAACAACTAACGCTAAGCAAAAGATTCCTAGAAGCCTGGCTTAAGGGAAAGGGAGAAATCTCGTAAGCCTGAGTCTTATTAGAGAGTTGATCCAAATATATCAGCAAGATACATTGAGCTCTGTTAATTTAGGAGATGTGGAAATCAAGAATTTTGAATCATAGCTACACTTAAAACCAGCATTTATTTACCTGTGGAATTTGGGGTCTTACTGTGTCCTAGTTCCCTATGTAAATGTTTGAAAATATTAAGGCTTCTGATAGCATAAGATAAAACTCTGTAAATACATTCTCCATTGTAAGTAGCTGAAGAGGATACTGCGGTGCCCAACATATGATCTTATTCTAGATACATTATTTAAGATTTTTATCATTGTGGCATTTGAATACTTACTTGTAGTAATGTAAGAATGCAAACATTTTTCTCATGTTTCCCCTCAAAGAATAAGGTAGGTATTGCGATCTCTTCTTTCAGTTGGTTGGTTTTTTTTTTTTTTTTGGGTGGGGGTTTGGGTTTGGTTTGGGTTTTACCATGAATGTTGTTTGGGGGTTTGTTGGGGGTTTTTTTCCTGTCTGTACGGATATACTCTGATTTTTCACTTTTTCCTCAACACTTGTAGCTGAAATAAGAATATCAAATGACCTGTAAGAAGGTGGTTTAGAAAGCTGTGTGTAATGGACAGTCCAGTAGGCCTATATCATAGAAAGCTTTCAAAATGGACTGAATAAAATATAGCTGAGCCTTCGTACCCAAAGTTGCTGGTTAAAGTCTTCAGGGTTTCTAATAGGGTGTCAAGTCCTATTTTCAAGTGTTATTAACTTATTTGTGGGCCCTCAGGCCAGATTTTCTTAAAGATACTGGGAATTAAGTGCTTGGGTACATTCCCAAAACTGTTTTTCAGTTTGGTATGAAGAAGCTAGTGCTACACATTTATTTTCAAAAATACTGGGAGTGAAAGCCCATTTCCTCTGGAAGAGCTGAGGGAGGCCTCCCCTGAGTGCTTTCCCTCTTCCGAGGTGTTTTGTTGTGCAGTAGTCCACGGTGCTGGCCCACTTGGCTACATACGATCTATGAAAGAGGTCTGTGCTTAACCACTGAGGCATGTACTGAAAGTATCAGTGTTAGAAAAGTCGACTGGTCTTCTTGCTGTCCGAGTATGAGTGTTGGTGCTTGAGTTTCAGGCCTGGTCATTATTTAGACCAACAGTTCTTTGTTAGTTCAGATACCTGAAATGTCGGGAATGCTAAATGCCAACTACTACTTAGTACTTTATGAAGTCCAGTTTGAAGTATGTATGAAAGTCTAAAACATAATTACATTTTTAACTGTAATTAATAAAATGTGAACCTGTCAAAAGTAAGGTTATGATAACCTCTTATGTGCCACTGAACTGAGATAATTGCTAGAGTATTTTAATTTGTCCAGTTGAGTTCATAGTCCTTACTAATGGATCCATTAGCTTTTTACAAAATGCCACATGTTGATCTCATGGAAAAATCAAATAGTCAATATAGAAAGCATGGTTGTTTCACATCATAGTTGCTTTGTTAGAAGACTTACTTATTGGCATCCTCCAGTCAGAGGCCTAATTCTACTTTGAAACTCATCCTGTGTTATTTCATTTTGTATTTTTACTGTTACCAAAGCCAAAGGACACTTGGAGGAAATACCTACTATTGATACTGTGTTGTGAAACACAAAGTTTTATCAGTCTTCTGTTCTTTCACAGTCAAAAATCAACAAGCTATTATTTATGTCAGATGTCCTTCACATCAGTAGTCTTTACATCCTTCCTTATTCTTTACTGCAAAAAGGAGAACATTTGTACTGTACATTTGGTAGATGTCTTTTTGAAAATGAATTTCTGATCTAGCTTTTATTTGTTAGTGGTGGAAAAGGTTTGTTGGGGGTTTGGTTATTTTTATTAAATTTGGTGGCTTAAATTCAGCCAGGATGCATTTATGTTAGCTTTCCTGTTCTGTTAGACATCCAGTTCATTGAGATATGTGAACAAGTTAGCAAAGTAGGCTGCTCTTGACAGCCGTAACTCAGGCTCAAAGCAAACAGTGTTTAGAACTAAAATCACTGTGGAAAATATGCACCTCAGAGCAGGGCTCAAGGAGAGTTTGAATTTGCCTCCATGTAAATGATTCTTTGGGTGCTTCTGACTTTGTGGGAAAAAATGGAAGTCACTATGAGTTCAATGCTTCTGCTTTAGTAAAACTGATCAATGTAATGGCCAAATCCAGATTATCCAAACTCAGATAGGCCTTCATTTTACAAGGAGTACTGTGTGAAAGAACTGTACTTTTTGCTACTATCTCTGATGCAGTGTTTGCATTCTGGAAGAGAAAAGGTGGTGCAGTTAAACTACTGTCTCCCCTTTTTTAATGTCTATAGATGCTTTTAAAAGTTCTGGTACAATTAATCTTTAGCTGCCATTTCTATTTCTGATTTAGATCTTACCTGTGTCATCAAAATTGGTCTGTTCTTGCTTTGCTTTTATTGTTTCTGTGCTTTCCTTTAGTCAATGTGGGAAATTATGAAGGTTTTGTAAGAGGAAACTTCTGATATCTTCACACTAATGCTGGAAGGGTATAATTGTTTCCTTCTGTCTACAGTCCATTTTAGTCCAGCTTCTGTTTTTCTTAAGTCAAGCTCACCTTCTTTCGCAATTCAGAGTAATTGCAAGCAAGCAGCCGGTGCCAAGCCTTTTAAAACTCCTGCAGTATTTGCTGGTTGTAGCAGGAATGTTACTGATAGTTCCTGAAATTTCTTGGGCTGCCTTCTGTTGTGTTTTGACCATGGTAGGATTTTTATTGTTGGTTTGGGTTTTTTCTGTCTCTGTTTATGTAGAGTGTGTTGGGGAATTTTCTGTAGGAGGGCAGAGGGATTGAACTTAGGGAGCAGGGAAGGTGTCAACTCAAGGTGTGGGTGAAAGACTTGTGTGCAGTTCAGACAGCTTTGTCTCCAGGAAATTTTTTCATTCCTCAACAGCCCAGGACGCCTCAGATATTGCTCTTTGTGTGGCACTGGATATGTCTCAATCCCAATTTTTTCTATTTTTTCTAATTGAGACTAGTCAGCTACCCTTCTATGCAAGACTTACCTGTGTTTTCCTAGTGTTATAGTTGATCTTTTATCCACTGTATAAACTCATCTCTTTTCACCCACCCCATACACACTTCAGCCTTAGGGAGCTCACCATGCATCCGTGGTTTCTGAGCTCCTGCCGATTTGCTCTACTAGTAGCACAGGTGAGTGGCTTTTTTAAATGGGTCCAAACAAAAGAGTGTTTCCCATTAGCATGTGTTAGTATGTGTTTGACGAGAGAGATCCTATCAATGAGGAATAGACCTTTAGAGGCTTGCCTTGAGCTGGGAAGCTTGATACATGCTGAATGCTACCCCCAGCAGAAAGCTAGTCAGGCAGTTGGGTTCCACAGGATGGCACAGCACCCAGCTGCACACAGCGATCTCACATGAGACACTATTAAATAAAATACTGTGCTACTGCCACTTTCTTTAGCTGAAAGTATCTGGGGGATGTGTTAGGTGCTGGTGTGGTTTTTTTTTTGAGCAGTCCAGTGCTTGTGACAGCTGTCTGAAAGTAAGAAGATATTTGAAGGGGGTTTAAATAGTCTGGTTCCCAGCAAATACGTAAAGGTTTTTCATAATGCTTTCCTTGTTTGAAGCTTACACTTGGGAAGTGATGCAAGCATCGCTCCTTAGGATAGCCCCAATATGGTTACAAAGTAATTTGGAGAATGTGATAAAGTGCAATTCAGTGTATGAAACTTCCTTCAAGAATGTGCTCTTGTTTCCTTAATACTGTAATATTCTTGCTATCTAAATGTATTCTCTCTGTCAAATCATTCTCAGCCTTACCTCAAAAAAAACCTGCATGTGATTTCAAAGGGAGTTTTGCCTAAGGTAGGGCTTGCAACATCAGGACCAGGAATTAGTGTAATGTGACCCACCATTTGTATTGCTTCGGGGTAAATTTAAGAGAGAAGATTTAGCATTGTGTGTGTCATGCTGAGATATTGCAATATCTCGGATGGGTTATTAGGCACCAATCCAAAGGTTAAGTGCAGCAACCACATGAGATGTGGCTTTATCCTTACATGATCTATGCCCATGTTCTGTTTTGTAGTCCCCTGGAATAGGCATTATCCCTAGAATAAACCAACATGTTTAGAGACTTTACTGAAACCTATTCCAAGCTGTGTAAGGTATTTTCAGTAGAAAAGTGCGTGCATGTATGTATAATTTAAAATCTAGAAATTAATACTTGAATTGTGAACGCTCTGAAATTTTGAATCTGGATCCTAATATGCACCAGATAAATATTCACAACCTTTGGGAAAGTCTAGATATGAATTTGCAGTTTAGGACCTTTTCTCATTTATATGCATGTATTTTGGGGAGAGTTTATTTTCCATGCTGTTTTTGCTTGGCTTGCATTAAATAAAATGCTTCAATGGAGTGTGGTAGTCTAGCATTTGTTTTGCCTCAGGAGTAGATTGCCCCATCTTGCATATCTGGTCAAGTAAATTGCTCTCTTGCCTGTGTACTTCAATAATAGTACTAGGCTTTAGACCTTCTTGTACAACCCCCCAGTGAGCAGAACCACAAAGGGCTGGGCCTGTGTGGTGCTAACAGTCTTCTCTATTGTAACGGATGCATTCATCTCTTATTTACATAAATTAATAGTTAAAACTTGTTTGGTTGCTTAAAAAAACTCATTAAGCTTTCAGAGTAGCTGTATTATGAGCACTGTGGCAGTCGCTCCCATTGACTTATCTCCTGCTGGTTCACTGGGAACCAATCCATCTCAGGGTCAGGTCCCTAAGCTTCAGTGTAAAATTAAATAAATAACATTTAAAAGATAATGCAAAAAATCTGTTTAGTGCAAAATGGTTGTTGGGGCACTTCTTTATGAAACAGGCCATGTTTCAAATTTTAAAATATAAAATTGTATTTTTGTCTGAAAGCTAATTTTTGCTCGGGAAATTGGTCATATTTTTTTATCTATTTTCTGCTAGTCACTGGAGAATGTTTGACATTGTAAGAGAAAGGTCAGTTTGTATTAACATGAAGTAGGAGGGGAATGTTTAATGTGAAAAGCTTGGCCAGATTTTTTTTCCTTTTTATTATTAATTGCCATTTTATTTTATCACCTTCAGTGTATGAGCTTTGGTTTTCTTTATTTCCTTTTTTTCTTTTTAAATAGATTGAAGAAAGAGAGCATTGAGCAGAGCATTAGCAATGAAGCAAAGGCCCGAGCCCTTCAGGCCCAGCAAAGAGAGCAGGAGCTGACACAGAAGATGCAGCAAATGGAGGCCCAGCATGAGAAAACTGGTAGGTGGTAGGGAAAGATTAGAGCCTGGGCACTCACTCACAAGCCAGGCCCACGCCTTACTGTGAAATGACATCAGGAACACCTGTAACCTTTGGCTGGCCGAAGGGAGCAGATGCTAACTACACCGGAGATTCCGAATTACATATTAGTTAGCGTTTAAAAGAGAAAATGGAAAGTATTGCCCACTGTCTGTTGATTTCAGAGTGCTGCTCTCACATCTGTTGCACCATCTGGATTATGAGTTTATTTACCTGTGTTCAAGAAACGTAAAGCTGAGAGAGACCACAACAAAGTAGAAAAACAAAGGGCTTGTTTTTGGCTGGATTTTCAGGCACACATGTTATATAAAGAAAATAGCATCAGAAGCTCTGCGGGAAATGCTCTGAGCTTACAGTTAAAGTCTCCTGAATAGCACTGAACAGTTCCCACAGTACACACATTATAGCTACTCTAAAAGCTTAATGAGTTTGCTTCGGCATCCAAACTGGAGAAAAGCTTTAGCCATTAATCGGTTCTTAATTCACTGTCGCAGCTGGATGTAATTCACTGGCTCCAAATTGATATGTTCCTTTATTTAATCTTTGCAGCCTCAAACATTTTTAGCATTACCATGTGCCCCTCCACATACACACCCTTAATCTAAAAGAAAGATGTTTAATCCCTTGCATACTTCAGGTTCTCATAACAGGAGACTTCATTGCATTGACTTAGGTGATCAATAACTTCTAACCTTTAATCTGGAAGGAAAATGGGTTCTCCAATCAAACAAAAAAAGCTTTTTGTTATTGTGAAGAGGTATGCCAACAACATTAAAAAGGTACATATTATAAATAAAAAAAAAAAAAGAAGAAATTTTTAGAGAGGAAGTCTCTAACCCCTGAGCATAGAAAGGAAGAGGAGCTTCAGTTCTTATGGAACATAATATATTAATATGTTTAATAAAATGTAATTTTTACCCACCAGTCCTGCAATATCTTTAGAAATACAATGTCACATATATTAATTCTAAGCAGTGCCAGATAATACCTGAGATAGCAGGAACACTGACATCTCCCATCTGATTTTTCTGCCTTTTTTGCAGCATTGTCACAGTACTAGAGGACCTTTCCATGTGGTCAGGGAATGCAAACAGCTACATTATGGCTGCTGTCTACACAGTAGGAAAAGAAAAGAAGCAATCAAAATCGTTTTCCTCTACTCTAGCCAGCACATCTGCATGTGACCAAATGTAATTTTGCACAAGAGATGTGTAATATACCCTCCTGGTGCATGAATTGTCCCAGTATACAAAAATGAAACAACCTTACGGCTGAGTTTGTTTTTATATATCTCTAGTAGGATTAGAAGGAGTTGAAAATGATATTTATTATGTACATAAAGAAACCCTTGTGCATTATGACCCTATACACGTACAAGGAATTTGGGTAACAGTGGTCTCTCTTCCTCTGATTTTAAAAGCAGAAATCAAGAAACATAATTTTGCAATAGCTTCCTTTTGAAAGAATAAGTATGCAAGAGTTTTGGTGCAACCCAAAACAATAGTAACTGAAAATTAATTTATAAAATGGTTTCACTGCAGCTGTCACTGGAAAATAAGTTTGTATCTTATCATTAAAGAGAAAAAAATGCATTAATCATTGTAAGTACAGGACCCAGTAAATAAAATAACTGGGTTTTTTTTAAGTAGAGAATGAAATGAGTCTGCAGTGTGACTGTTTGGGTTGCCAGTCTATCCTCTGCACCAGTTAAGCAAGCAAAAGGCTGCAGAGATGTGGCTTGCCAATTTTATTCCTCCAAGAAATGTCAATGAACTTGCAGCTAAAAAGCAAAACCACCAGATTAGCTATGTAGTCTTTATGGTGATTCTTCTCACAAGGCCAGATTCAGTGGCAACATTGCTTTAGCACTAGCTTATTCTGAAATAAAGCCTTTATTTGGTGAATGTTGATGTCATTATTCCATGTCCAAGCAGGTGAAGTTAAAAAAAAAACCACCAAAACCAGAAGGATCTAGAGGAAAGAAATTGAGAATATATATTTTTTTATAAATTAGCTATAAATTTATATAATTGTGAAATAAATTTTTAGCTTTCTAATTTTACAATTTCTAGTAAACGAATTGGATTCATTGCTGACCTCCCAGAATGCATTCATAGCAAAATTAAAGGAAGAATATTGTATGTTGGCAAGGAAATTGGAGCAAATGTCAGAAAAATACAGGTTAGTAGTTTTTTCTCGTTCTGCCCCTTTCATTATTAGGACATGCTTCCTTTTTTTTGTGTATGTGATTTAATAGTTACTATTATTCCACTTGTCTCGGGTATCATGTCAATAGAATATATGCCAGTTAAGAAATATGGATAAATTTTTATCCAGGGTAATTCTAATTTTCCGCTTTTCAGATTATGTTTCTGGCTATTACTTCAAATTTCTGAGACAATTCCAATGAAAAAAATTGCATACTATTTTCTTATTGGCGCTCATATTCTTAATGTGAAGAGTGGAAAATTATTAACAAAGCTACAATTTGAGTTTATGTGAAATTATATGAAAAATACTAAATATTTGAAGTTCTTAAAACTGTAATCTGTTGTTTTAATTATTTACTTAAAGCTCCATTCACAATACTACACACTGAATAATTATCTCTGAAATAATTGTCATCAAAATTGCTAGTCATTGAAGCTCTGGTTCTGCTGCTGCTTGTTATGTGATGCTCTTGTTAAAATCAATAGCAGTTCTATATGCAAAGCCATTAAAAATTCAGGAATAGAACGAATCCTGGGAGCAATAACTGCTTTAAATAAATCCAAAATTATGAGGGTATCTATTTAAAAGTTCTATAGGACAGGGCTGCTTTAAAAAGAATAATTTTTTAGTGCTATACCAGTAAATAATTTGATTTTACATTTTTAAGTGTGGAAACAGTCTCAGTTGAAACTTTCTGCAGGGTTCATATTTAAAGTAATTAAGAGGACTTTAAGTGGTGAGTTGGCATTTTGCAACTTCTTTGCAATTTTAATGCAAACTGAATTTGGTAATTAAGGCAAGGATCATCTTGCATGGCTTATGTGAAGCAAGGAAAACACTCAGCAAAGACATAAAATTAATTTCAAGATAGGATTCTTCTTGTGTTAGGCAGATTTAATCATTCTGTTGAGGTAACATAACAGGGGCAACACTCTCTCTGGGAGATAGCTCATTCCAGTATCCTGTTTCCAGGAATGGTCAAAAGGGAATTATATATACACACACACATATGTATATATGTTTTATATATAAATATATCATATATAAAATATATGATGCTTCCCACAGGTACTGCCTCCACTGCCCATCCTACTTTCCACTGAATATAAAGTGTTGACTAGTTGTTAAGTGGCTGAAGTTGGGAGAAGAATCCCATTCAGAGTGTTTGGGGAAAAAATGAGAAACTTAAGGAAATGTAAGCAAATCTTCCCTTGTAAATGTTGTGATGGGTACTGGAGAGAGAAGCAAACAGAATTTTTCTTCTGAAAAATGCAAGGCTTCTCTGCTAAAGTAATACAAAATCTAAATAGATTCAAATCATATTATTATTCCAGCAATAAAAATGCACACAGACTTTGTTGCTAGAGCTCACAGTCACAGACTAGTAACTGTAAAAGGATGAAGGAAAGACAGAAAACATACTGTGAAAACACATTATTCTCTGAAAATAAATACCAGAGATTGCCAAGTGTTTCTCCACCTAGCAGCATTAGCTGACTATGTCAAGAACCTGAAATGGAGGAAAAAAGCCCTCTTGGATCTCTGGAAAGTGGTATATTTTGCACAAGAAACAGTATGGAAGAACGTATGAAAGCAGTTCTGAGAAGTGGCCCTAAAATAGCTTGAGCTTGTCTTCATTGGGTGTGGGAGCTGCTGCAGTCAGTAAGAAGAACAGAGAAATAGGTAGGGATAAAGAAAACATGGGAAAATGAGAATAGAAGGGTGGAACTGGAGGTGGTGGGGAATGGTAAACCAATAGATGGCTTCAAAACATGATGTGATCAGATGCAGAAAATGACTTTACTAAAGTTTTAAATGCATGATCAGTGTGTATCTTTCAGTAGCATCCCTCCGTAAGGCAACCTTCATGCTCATGACTGGATGTAGTGTAAAACCACAGTTCTGGGACAGAATGCTGTAGCTTTGTCCTAAACAAACAAATAATCGTTTTTGGAAGATTTTATAACTTCATCCTTATGTATGTTAATAAAAGCAGATCATGAAGCAGCAGTGTGCCATATTTGCATGGAAAATATTTTTTCCATGTCTTCTGCCTTACCATAAACTGATTTTTGGACCTAGGCATGTATTTTCTTGCTATATCTCTAGAGTCTTTGTGCCTTAGATTCCATGTGGTTAAGCAATAACTGTATACTAGCAGTATCGTTATTTAATTGGTAAAATACTCGAGCTTTTTTAAATAACAGAAGCATGAGTTGAGTTGATACAAAATTTTGGGGTTTTAATGGGAAGTAAAGGGCCCATTTGTAATATGAGGCATTTCAAATTTATCTGTGACAACTATATATTTGAACAATTTCAGTGGGTTGCCTCTGAATCGCACGTATATTTTTATATTTAATACAGGTTTTCTGAGAAATCTAAACTGAAGTCTTCTTGTTTCTACATAAGCTGGAACCTTTTTTGTGAGCTAGCCCCTACACAGGATTAGAAAAGCTTCAGAAAGACAATGTCAGACAAATTATAAACCCCTCAAGCTGTGCAGAAAGATGATAGTGTCTGTGAAGGTTTTTGTATGCATAGGCATGTTTAAAAATATAGTTCTTTGTTGATTTCTTCTCTGTTTCATTCTTTTTTTTCCCCTCTGATTGTTACTGTCTGAGTTTCTAGGTTGTAGATTAATGCTTAACACTACCCACTGTGTATTTGTGATTTGCGTTTTGTAATTAAGGGGAACAATGGGAGTCCATTGGGTCTCGTTATATATAATGGTTGGTTTAATTTGTTTCACTTCTATCTTGTTAATTGTAAATTGATCATTAAGATTTGAATTCTAATCTGTCACCAGGGTTGTGAGTATTGAAGCTAGAGCAATGATCCTGGTTTTAATCACTGATGATGAGGAACAAATTTTATCATTTTGGTACATATTGCAGTTCATATATTTTAACACTGTATTTTATGGTGTTATAAATATTGTTAAATGACTTTTAGTGTAGTTTTACTGTTTGGACTATAATGTATAAATTATATTACTGGTTTGGCAACAGTAGGCATCCAACTGTGTGAGTTTAATTGAAGTAAAGAACACACACCCGGCTGAACTATTTTTCTGCGTGTTTGGTTGACTGCAGTCATTGCACTCAATACCAGGAGTGAAATGTTTGTTGAAGGTAGCTGTACAAAGATGTGAAACAGGCTGTCTGAAGGGTCAGTCATTTTTCAATTATATGCAACAATACTGTATCAGCAGAAAGTATTTTAAAGCGTGTATTTGATTGCTGTACAAGTAAACAATTTGTTTTAAGAGTAGGAAAAGGCAGTGCCTAAAAAGCACTGCAATGCAAAAGCTAGTTCAGAGGAGTAAAGGCAGCATTGCAAACTTAGTGTTCAAAAATCAGCTCATCCTAAAAATATCCTGAGACTGACTTTGAGTTGTGGCTATTTAACACTTGCTGGTTCTTTGCCTCTAGTATTTGAGTGTTTTGGAGGAACGTTGGGATGTTTTTTCCTAGGCTCTTTCAGCAATGATAGTAGATAAAAACTGAAATTAGTTTTTAATTAGAAGTTGAGGCTTTCTTCATAGTTGAATGGATTCAGAAGTATAAACAGTGGTTTTGTTGTTGTCCCTGTCCTCCCCCCCAGTCATCATTAATTATTTTTAATATAGTGACAAGTAAATGAGATTTGGCAAAATATATTACTCATCTACTTACAAGCATGCATTTTACATGTTCATGTGACATTGTAGTTTTGCTCTGTGCAGTTTCAAATTAATATTAATTTTATACAGGTCTTTTGAGTCTATCAGATCTCAAAAGCATACACAGATACATTAATATGACTGTATGACTTGTGGGGCCAGCCTGAGTCTGCAGCAGTGCAACTCAGTGCAGAGTTCAGCTCACATGGCAGCGCTCCAAATGTCTGCACACTTCAGTTTCATCTAAGTCCACCATGGCATACTACTTGGTCTGTTGGACCCAGAGCAGCTCTTGTGGATTAACATCAGCATGTCTGTGCTGTGTCCTTTAGTTGTTCTGGATCCATCAGACATAGTGTTTAGTGCATAGATTTTTCTAATTTACATCTGTCTCTGGTATGACGTGGGCTATTTCTGAAGTTCAGGACTGTGTACTTGGGCACCTGCCACTTCTCTCTTTCTCCCAACCCTGCAGTGGCAGCTTGAGAGCAGAAGCATTTACTCAGAATCGATCCTGCCCTGGATGGGTAAAATGCTGCTCCTAGTATAAATGGGCTGTCACATTCAGTACAGTTGTTCAGGCTTATTACAATTATGGCTGGGTTTGTGTTTGTTAGGGCTTTTTAACCCAACAATTTTGAAGCTGTTTAGATATCGTGTAGGATTAACTGTTCTACCTTAATCTTGGCAACTGAAGTAGATGAATGGTGTATTTAAAGATGCAGAGGGAATCTTTGTCACATGATAATAAAGACTTCTGGTGTGCAGTCTTGTACTGGGACCAGTCTGCTTTCTTTAATGCTGACACACATGAACCTTTTAACAGGCATTCTGCCTGTCGTATGTGCTGTCCTCCAAAACTTCCGCATAATGAAATACTTGAATCTGGGGGGCAATTCCTTAGATATTTACTTGGAAGGGATATATTGGAAATAATTCTTTAACTGGAATTAATTTTTTTTTCCTCATTTCAACTGTAGTTACAAAAGGTGTTTTAGGAGAAGGGAATGCCAGTAACATGGTTCAAAGCATCAGGCATTAGAGCTGTATTTCAGAGACTAGAGATATTGCTGCTCATTTTTTTTAATGAATTCAGGACTTTCTTTTGTTTCATTAATTGAAATTTTCAGTAGCATTTTGGTTGATTTGAATCCCTTGATCTTTCCAGAAAGATTTCAGGTACCTTCAGAAGGGCTGGAGATAAGTCCTTTTAAGACATTGAGATTTTTATCCCCTTGAAAGTTGCTTCTGCTATTTCCATGAACAAGACGGCCACATATAAATACAGAAAAAGAAGCAGGATCCCCCAGTTGGGAAACCGTACAAGGATGATAATTTACATTTTTCCACCATGGCAAATGTTGTTGCATTTTGCTGGCAAAAAAAAAAAAAAAAAGTAACACAATTTCGAGTTCAGTCCCTGTTACCACACAATTGGCTTTGCTACGTCAGGTCTCTGTGGAGCTGCTCTGCAGTGCACTTTCGCTGTTAGCCTCTGATTGTCTTTCTTATAGTATCAGTATCAAGTACAGACTGCATTCCTGCTGTGTGGTAACAATTGGTCCAACTGACAATGCTTTGTTAATGCTGACATTGAAGTTACTAGTATTTCTGTTAAATGATTAGTGTAAAAACTATACTTGTTGTAACATCCTGCCCACTGATATGTACCTGTCCAGGAAACACCTGTGCATTTAAGCTTGATGTGCAAATACATCAGCACAATTCTGATGTATTTGTCAGTGATGATCCTTAATAGAGCCGTAACTCCCTATCCAAATTCAGTTTCATAGTCTTCTTCCAAAGTTTCCCTTGCTAAGTTCTTTTAGATTCACAGATGATACCATGTATTGTTCTCTATTTAAACATGAAAAGATTATGTTGTCATTTCCAGATTTGACTTGTCAGTGTAACAGCATGTTTTTGAGGGGAGGAATATTGCTTCCCCCCTGCACTTTGTTGTGTTTTTCAGAATGTCAGTTGTTGTTGCATTCTGTAACAGCCAGGAAGGTAAAGTATCTTTCTGCTGTAACTGCAGCATACTTAAGTTTATGATTTAAAGATATATCTGAAGCTTTTTAACCTCAAGATCTGGAATGGCAGATGCCATAAAACAAATTTGCTTGGTTTTGATTCTTACTTTCTGATGGTATAGCAGATTCTGACATGTTCTCATTAACCTTTTCCAAAGAGTTAAACTGTACAAGTGCATAATGTATATTTTATCACAATTTAATCTGAGATCTTTTCCTGATATTAAGAAACAGCTCATGCCTGTTTCTCCCTGGGCTGATGGTTAGAGATGTAGCAAGTAGCAATCCCAGGTCATTCATGGATCTGGTGTCTCTGCTCACCCGTGAAGAATAAGAATTGCTTAGAAGTGACTAATTTTCTTAAAGGCTGTGCTGATTTTTATGTAGATTAGGGTGTGCCTGTATGATCTGTCCCTTGTTTCTTAAAGTTTTATTAATTTTCCTCTTAAGGGGGGGGGTGGGGTGGTGT
This sequence comes from Ara ararauna, assembly GCA_028858755.1. Lineage (NCBI taxonomy): Eukaryota > Metazoa > Chordata > Aves > Psittaciformes > Psittacidae > Ara > Ara ararauna. Next base: position 97,690,901 of record CM054379.1, read on the forward strand.
TGGGTTTTTTGTTTGGTTTTGTTTTCGTTTTTTATCTGTGTAATGGCATTTTGGATAGCTTAATAGAGTTTTGAAAACAGTGCCACTAGTGAATGTTCAACCTGTAAAGTGCAGTAAAGATTAAACAAGTTTTTAATAGCCATTTTTTAAACTTGATTCTAGCTTTTACTAATAAAGAACATGAAATGTGTTTTCAAAATGCTGGCCAAATTTTTGCTGAAGTATGAATTTACATTTATCGATTTTTCTTTAACATCAACGCATAATGACAAATGGCATGACTGTTTAAAATAGGCTGAAATTAGCATAGCCAACCTATGACTGAGCCGAATACTCTTCAGCATCATGTTCTTTTGTCTTAAGATTATTTGAAACCGTGTTTTGTTTCCATAAGTTCTAGTAATAGCCTGTTTATGCATTACATATACATGTATGAAATTTTATAAATGCTGAAGCCACATATTGATGGCACGCTGCAGGATGAAATCTGACAACATCCATCATCACTATGTTTTACTTCTGTAGATCTGAAGTCAACCAGCTTAGTCAGGAAAAAGAGTATCTTCATGGCAGATTGAAGAAGATGCAGAAACGAAATGATGAATTGGACCAACAATGCATCCAGCATGGGAGAATGCATGAGAGGATGAAGTCGAGGTAGGAGGTCCTGTTAATCTTGTCAGTATGTGGTATGCTCTACTGTACCTATTGTGTAAAGTTAAAAATGACAGTAGGTTGTCTGAAAGTAATATTATTTCCTTATGAAAATGACCACCCTTTCCCCCTCCCCAAACATTCTGTCAAGGTTTTTTTTGTAACATCTTTTGCTTGTGCCATTTTGGATAAATAAAAGGAAAGCTTGAACAGCATAGTCTTCCAAAGAATTTAAGCCTAGTGCATATGTGTGTGGGCTGCTTTGGCTGTTCTCTGCTCTAACTTGCATGAATTGTCTTACCATATTAAAAAAAAAAAGGAGGGGTGGGGAGAGAAAAGAGGAGGCTATTCAGTAGTATGAATGTAGAGTACAGATGTGGATTCTGCTGTGCCATGTAATAGGTGTATTTTGGGGTTTACCATCATTTAACTTGTATAAACAGATAAGTCTTACTGAAGATCTTAGTCACCAGAGAACTGTTAACAGCTTTCAGGCACCACTAGCCTTTTCAGAGAAGCAACGACTTCCACAGGAAGAGCTGTGGAAGCAGCTACAACAAGGCTAGTATGGAATATTTCCATCAATACCAATTGACTGTTCTGGCCAGAGTATCCAGGCTAATAATGCCTTGTGCTGTGATTTGAATTAGATGTCCTTAAAAATCACTGTGGAAACTTTTTGGTACCAGAAAGTTAATCTGTGCTCTCTTGTTTTGTTTTCCACTCTACATTCAGTGTAACAGGCACTGGGAAGAACTTAGGCATGGTTGAGGAGGTAGAGGATAAAGTCAGGAGATGACTGATAGGCAATTCTGCAAACCCAGTCACCCACGGTACCTCTGGTCAGGAGTGAAATGCAAAATATAGTTTAACTTTATTTAGACTAGATAGTCCTGACTAAGAAAAACTCCCTTTGCTTTATTTCACCACTGACCACTTGTTAGGAACAAAACTCGCATGTATTGAAGCAGCCACTCTTGTGTGCTCTTTTTTTTTTTCCCAACTATTAATTATTTCTTTTTAATTTTCCCCCGCCATCTCTTCAGTCTGTCCAAGTCAGCTTGTTTCTTGCAAGCTCTCTGTGCATTCTTTGCAGTCATCCAGACCCCCTCTTTCATCTTCCTTTTCAAATCTGTCTCTACCTCATCCTGTTCTCCTATAACCTAGGATTGTTACTGTCTTTAATAGCTCAGACAAAGATATTCAAAATGCTACAACTGTGTCCCTAGTCTGTATGACCACATTCCATTTATCTCACCTCCCTTTTGGTTTCTTTACTTGTGGTAGATTCTTAGCATATGGGGGACATGCACTGAAGAGTCAGGGTTACTTTCAGTGAAAAAAAAAAAACATCTTTTTTCTTCTTTTTTTTTTTTTCCTCCTAACTGTTCTTATGTAGAATTATCAGTATCTAGTTTAATGTAAGACTGCTTTAAGTTTTTAGGACAACCTTTCCTCTGTCAGAACCAAATAAAATAGATCTACTGGAAGATGTTGCTCATTCTCTGCTGCAGCAGCAATGATTATACACTAGAAAAGATTGAAAGCATTAATCCAGAACAGAAAGTGGTTTGAAAGCAGATTGGTCATGCTGCAGGCAGTGCCTTACCTTTTGCTGCTGTTTTGCTGACAATGAGGAGAGAAAACAGGACAGTGATAGCATTTGTCTTATTTAATATTATAGAATACATAAATATGACAGATTATCAGGTATTTGAATAATGAACAGTATATTCTACCAGAATTTTAAGAGGGGAGTCTTTTAACATATTTTTAATTATAATCTTGTACTATATTCATTTAAAATGCAGGTAGTAAGTAACAAAACTGGTATAATAAACTACTTTAAAAATTCAATGTAATCTAATTTCAATTTTCGTGTGAAAACTGTAATAGATTTTCAGTACCAGTTCTTAAGTGCTATAATTGTCGATGATGTATTCAGATCTAGGTGAAGAAAAGCAGAAAGTATAACTATTACTACAAATAAATTTCCCAGTTCCTTTATATTTTGTTGAAGGTCTTCCACCAAATAAAAATAGTGATTTTTCTCTTCTGATTTTGAAACTAGAGATCTGACTATGGCATTTAGTAAAGGCAGAACAAATAATAAATAATGTGTTTTGCCTCAGATTTTCATTCATCACTCAGATACGAATAACCACAATGAAATCCTGTACAGGATGATTATTTCTTAAGACATTTTGTTTCCCCTTCGTATGCAGCTACAAATAGCACCAGTCTTTTTGCAACACAATCCTGCAGAGTGGGTTCCTACCTAATTTCCTAGCTGTTGTTATTCTGTCTTTCATTGGAAAGTTTCTTATATCAAAATGCCTTTGACTTAACTTAGGACCTGACAATTTCATTTGAATAATATTCAAATTGTGGTATTTGTGGTATTTGTTTAAAAAGAAATCTCTGTTGCTACTTGGGTTCTCCTAGAAGAATATAACAGGGCCCAATGCAACTATTTTATGGAAGGAGTGATATGTAATTAATCAGTTGGACTTTCTTTTGGAGCAACAATGATTTGGCCATTGTTATAGTTGCATTCCTTAAAGTGAACAAGATAACTCTTTCTCTGCTATTCCTATCTTTCTGTCTGAATATGTGCTGCAAATTAATATAGTCCAAAATGGTATAAGCAGGTTTCAGAGAAATGGATTACTTTAAATTGCAGTCATTGAAGTTGATTTTGAATCAGCCTTTTCGATGTAATGCAAATATCCATCCCTTTCAGTGTGTTTTTGTTCAGTGAAATACATCCTTAAAAGAAGTAGATGTCCATTCAAAATTATACAGTTGATGCGTGCTGTTTGGGGCAAGCTTGGATGAAAGATGTGCAATCTGCAGGACTAGGGTAACACGTTAAGGGTGCATTGCAGTTTATGAAGAGATGTTCACTGAGTGTTGTTAATCTAGCAACACTGTGGATCTGTGCATGTGTATACGTTGGGGTTTTTTTACATTAGGTTGCTATTGTTTTGATACTTTTGCGGCTACATACTTTTGATTTTAGACAATGATTTGTAGCTAAGTATAGATGATCTTAAATGCATTAATTACCATGATATAGGGTCAGTGATGTGCCGCTGTGTGACTTCATGGATCTGAATCTTGGAGAAATAAATTCTTGTCTGTTATGTGGCAAAGAGCACATTGGCATAAATCTTCAACCTCAAGTTTTATTGTTACATTCTTCACATTCCCATTCTGTAGATGTGTGTTCATAGGAGAAATTAACACGTAGAAGGAAGTATTGAATTTCTTATAAGGCAGCTATAAAGATAGAAACTAGCCGAGAATTAAAAAAAAACTATGTAGCAAAAATAAAAGGTTAAACTATCTTTCTGCTTCTCTTCTGTGCCCCACAAAAAATAGATTCCAGAGGAAGAAAAATCCAAATCAAATTAATTGAATAACTGTAGACATATAATGTTGGTTTATTCTCTCCTTTATCTGTTTTCGAACTGAATTCCAGGCATACTTTTTCACCTCTGTAGTTAGACCAGTTCTGTAAATGCAGATCTACTTTCTTACATTCTCTACTGTCTTCCAATTTGGGGAGCAAGAAGCAAAAGACAAGAATCTGCTGAGATCTGTTATTAATGGGACATATTTATCAATAAGTAATATTTGCCCAAGCTGCCTTGGGTCAGGATTTCATCAGGCTATTTAAGCATTCACTGAACTTAGTTAATAAGTCTTGTAGGTACAAGGTTTAATTACAGCTTTGCTTTTCTGCATCTATTTTTCTTCTTATAAAGCAAGCATTTGCTTGTAAGTCATCTGTTGAAGAGAATTTCTTCTGAGGACAGTGTCTGAAATGGGAAACTTTAAACTCAATATAGCTAGCTCTTTTCTGTGTTTATTTCCTGTTAAAGACCCAGATGATGTGTGGAAATGCAGCAAATATAGAGAGCAGTGTCTTCAACTAGGAGAAGATAATCCAAGGCACTTGCTTACCTTTTCTCAAGATAAGCCAACCATGCCTTTACTTTTTATCGAGCAGAAAAAAAGCCCAAAGCATATGGACAGTAATCTGTATGAAGTACAAGGCTTTTTTGAAATCTGTTTAATAAATCATCAGTTTAGAAACTTCTGATGATTTTTTTTTTCTTCCAAATGTTTTTCCAAACTAAGCTCAGTATATGGTGTCTGGGGCTATGGATTTTCCCTACAACGTTGGCTTTGGTGATTTGAGTTGGTATTACTATTGGCATTGCTGTAATGTGTGTGATCACTGTCCAATCTGTGTAACATTAACAATAATAATGCATTTTATGCAAATTTGTATGGGGCTTTTTGTTGTGGTAGCTTTTGGGGGCTGATGGTGTTTCATGTATTTTGACTGTATTTTTGGTAGCTGAAGTTAAAAGGAAGAGCCTACAGGACTGGCAGTTTGGGGCAGATGTGTGTCTATTCCTCAGGCATCAGTGGTTGTAAGTTAACTATAAAAATGTTACAACCATCTGTGTAACAAGACGGCAGAGATCTGCTCTTGCCTGCTACTATAAATAAGAAGGAGATTTGTTTGACTTCATAGACATTGGATTTATAAAGACTATATGTGTCAAATTGTAAGTACGTGCCATGTTGCTGAGATGTGTCTGCAGCCAACTACCTGGGGTGTCTTCCCCTTCAGACACTCTAGCATAGTGCAGCAACTGTGCAGAAATGTCTGTATAGCACAACATGTGACAAATTATATTTGTTTTCTACCTATGGGGAAATGTATGTTTCTTATGAATAAGCTTATCTGGAAGAGTAACTAAAATGGATTCTTAAATAGACCAATGAAGGAGTTAGGGAGAAAATGTGACATGCAGTTTGACAATGATTTTAGAGGGTTTTCCCACAATTAAATTTATTTTTTAATTGTTGTTACTAAGTGATAGTATATGAGCGAACATATTTATGAGAATTGAGACAGAGAGAGTATACCAGCAGTGTCAAGTAACTGATGCATAAAATCACAATTGCTGCTTTGCTGTCACCATTATGCTTCTCAGTAGAGATTTTGGATTTCTTTGGCAAATCTTCAGTATCACAATTGATTAAAATTATTTCTTGAGAACTGAAGCAATCGAGTTGCATTTAAAATTTTACATTTTCTGCTTAAAGCTTTTGTACTACTTGTTTGTGTTTTCAAGAAATAATGTTGGGTGGAAGAACTCAGTTTTTGAAAGAAAAACCTTGTGGGGCTTTTTTTTTCAGTCCAGTTTGTTCTTTGAATAAATTGTCTTCCTTATTTTTATTTTACTGATAGGTTAGTATTTTTTTTTTTAAGTAACAGTAAGACAAATTATTTTATTTTACTAGACTAACCATCTGTTCTGAAATGTAGTTATAAAAGTGCACTATATTGTGGCTTTTTAGTTTAAACTGGATTAATTTTTATATTGACAATAGAAATTAAGATAGGTAGTGTCCATAACATCTTTGCTGTTAGAGTTGCCTCAATGTTTAAAGAGCAATATACTTCACATTTTCCTGAGCAACATTGTTCATACCCATATATCTTTGGTGTGGTTTCACTGTAATGGGACTGCCGTAACAATCAGAGATGGACTTGTTTATATGGCCTTTCATGCGAGGAGTTTGTAAACAGCTTTGTGGTCACTGTGTCTGGTGTTGCAGTGCAGCCAGATAAAACTCTCTGCTCAGCCCAGAATTTGGGGTTATCACTATCATTTAATTTTTGATTACTATTTAATAGACTTACATTGTAGGTTGAGAAATGTATGCTCCACGTAAAAGTACTGTTAGGAAATAATCAGTGGATGATGTGTATATGCATGCACACATACACATATGTTGCAAATCCTGTCAGAGTCTGAAAGTTGTGTTTGGCTTTTATTTAGTGTTTAGGTGTTTGCACACTGTTCACATCATCTGGGATGGAAACTGGATGTTCAAAATCTCTCCCTCCTTCTTTCTGTCCAGTTCCCAAGCCATCTATTTACTATATATGTCTATTCCTCCCCTTCTAAATAGATGCCTATATATAGTGTATATCTAAATGCCTATATTTATTATGGTTTTATATGCAAGATATTCCAGTTCTAAATACTTCATTCTATAAGACTATATAAGCCCCCAAATACTGTTTTCAAACATTTATGCCCCAACTACTTGAACAGTAGACATGTAAAGCAAACATTGTTAATTGTTAGCAAACCTGAAAATGTATACCAATATTGAGTCTTCAGAGAATGCTGCAAAATAGTATGCAATTAAGTTATTAGCCTTCTTAAGAAGGAAATTATAAGCATAGGGAAATATCACATCCAATTTTCAGATAGATGTTTTAGGGAACTTAATAATGTTCTTTAAGATGTATTCTAGGTCACGAGTACTCTGTGTGTGCATATAAAATATATATATACTTAACATATATAGGTTTTATATATAAATAGATTCCTTTAAGAATGTATTGAGCTCCTCTGAAAAAATCATTAAGCTGCTCCAATTTGGACAACTGTTTCCAGTACCACTGATATTCTGATTGGGATTCTTCTTTTTGGTCTGAATTTATTTGTGTTTGGCTTGTACCTACTTGTCTTTGACCCAAAATTGGGGTAAATCATTCTTTTGTTCTGCTTTTATCTGCACTGATAATGCAAATAATTCTAGACAATTGTATCTATTCAGTCATACTTCTGATTAATAAGTAAAGCCTTTCTTCTTTTGTTCTTTTTGTAGTAAGCTCTCCGTCACCCTCAGTTTTCTGATTGTTGATCTTTTTTGAATATGGGCAATCAGAACTGGCTATGGGTGTTTGGATGAAGGCATCTGAATATCTGAGATGATGGAATTAATGTATTTACTGGAAATTCCATAACTGATAGATCCTATAATCATGTTTTGACAGCTGCATAATATTGGTGGCTGATAATCCTTCTCTATCCAAGAAGTGTGTTCAGGAACTCCCTCCCAAGTAAATTCAAGTTGTTAGCAGAGACTTCTGCTATGAACTGAGAATACTTGAAGTCCCTAGTGTAAAACTTCGTACTATAAAACTGCACCCCGTGTCTGCTGTTCCAGTCTTCTGAGTCATCTGTTTCTTTCTGTGCAGTATCCCAGACCTTCTCTGAGCTGATGGCATCTCTTAAACTTATCAGCCCACTCCCACTTTTTGTGCTGAGTCATAATTCAAAATATTCAAAAATCTGTTCAAACTTGAAGAAATAAGCTTACAGTTCTTCCTCACCTTCAGTTGTTCCTGTTGGCTGTGCTCTTTTAGTCAGTTGCTTATCAACAACCACTTAGTTTACAAGTGCTGGTGCGCCATGGTATTTAATGTTTCACTGAAGTTAAAGTAGGTAAGATTTATTGCATTTCTTTCAGCAAAAAGTCAGATGTGAAAGAATTTAGGATTGGCGTGACAGAATCTGCTTGGTCTAACTTATGTGTCATTCTCTGATGTTTTTCATTTACCTTCATGTCCTCATATGTTCTTTTTTCAATGGGTCAATGTTAATGGGCTGATAATCATCTGAATTATCTTCTTTAAGTGTTAGTTAATGCTGCATCTGATTTAATTGCATTGAAATATAGCCAATGTGAGGAAGGAGGTGTAGAGGAGAGAGCGACGGTGTCTGTGTTCAGCTTGTGCATCCTGACAGCTGGCCACCACAATTTTATTTTAGAAACTGGAGAGTAATATCTGGGAAAGTGATAGCATAAACTGGGGAACAGTCAATGCCTCAAAGAAAAGTTATGTGGAAAAACAACCAGGTTTTCTTGCTTCTGTGTTGAGCAGCTATCAACACTCTTGACTAACACCCCCTCTGCTAAGTCTGGTAATTGTCCACTCCTGAGAATATCTTCTACTCTACTGCTTTGATGTACTCTGCTTTCTCCAAAACAGACAAGGGGATAGTTCTTATTCATGCCATCAACTTCTTTGAGTCAAAGCCTTCAGCTCACTAATAGTGAGCTTGTGTTCCTGTCTACCAGGAATGTAAAAAGCCCTGAAATATGTGTGACATAAAACAGCACAACATAAGGTTCCAGGCTGTTCTTGTTACTTTCTGTTGTCAGCACAGTTGTTGGTTTTCAAATTTAAATGTTAATTTAGCATTAACGAAGAATTCTTGATTCTCTCCTCTAAGATGGAGGTGGATAAAGGTGGTGTCTTTGACAGCTCAGCCCAGACTCTGCTTGATATGGCAAGATCTAGAAGTGCTTTGCGCTCTGCAGATTGACGCTGATGCTGAAAAAGATGTGCATCATTGGGCAGAAGTGTGCCCGTAGTTTTCCACTGAAACTCCATTTTATTCTCCTACATTTGCTACAAACCTGCAACTGTTTTAATTTAGTTGGGGGTTGCTTCTGGTGGTTATATATGATCCTTCTTATGTTAATCCCCCAGTTACCCCTTCACCACCACCATCTCATCTTTTTTGAACCAGTTTGCCTTCAGTGCCTGGTAGTAGTCATGGACCAGTCTTCCTCACCACTTTCCCCAGAGATGTGATATAAAAAGTGAGCAGGCTAGATCAGTGTTCCTTTTCTGGCTTCTTCATAAAAATAGTTGTCTAATGGCAAGAAATAGCACCCAAAAAGCATGTCATATAAGTTATCTGCTAAAAGGAATCCAGAGCTACAGAATAAAGGTTTCTACCCATGATAATAGCCTTTCCAATGTAGTATGAAGTTTGGAGGACTACCTTTCCCATGTTCCTCCTTTTAACAATCTTTAGCAAGTCTTGATTGTTTAGACCATCTAAAATGTTTTTGAAATCCCTGACTCTTACACTCACCTTATTCTCTTTCTTCCATATTGTGTTGCATTTTTAAAGTTCATTTTTCTGTACTGTATTTCTGTGCTATCCTTGTGATGTTTCAGAACATTAAAAAAATATGTTTTCAAATAGCCACTGTGAGACTAACACTATGCAATAGTTCAGCAGCAAATATCTAGTTGGGATATTTAACAGTAATTGGGATCTTCCTATTGGGCCTTAAGTGAACTCCCAATCATAATAAAATCTGACTATTAACCCATTTGGCAAACTACTTTAAGCAGGAGCAGATTTCCTTCCGGTTTTGAGATTTTCAGACTAAGGCTATTTAAAACTCTTCATTCCCATATAGTGGGGAACTGAAAATGAAGACAGATGAATGACATTTAAACAGCTTTGCAAGTGTCTCATGAAAATTTACCAGCTCTGTAACAAAATCTATGCACCTGCCTGCTTTCAAGGTTATTGTTGTGAGAGAAAGAGATCTAAAACTTAATGACAATTTATGTTTTTAATACAATAAGAGAGTAGATTTTTGCAAGGCTGTCAGGAGGCTGATTTTTCCTGGTAACGTCAGTGGCTTGATTGCTTCCGCAGGGTTCGTTTCTGCTCCTATGGAAGTTGATGTAACTGTGGATGCTCTCATTTTCCATATATAAATCTAACCTGCTTTTAAATCTTTGAGTGTTTAGCCTTGATGTGTCTTATGCCAGTAGTTCCATAACTAATGTTCACTTAAAGGTGTGGGGTTTTTTTCCCTTCATGCTTTTTATTTTCCGTTTTTCAAACTATTTGGATGTGCTGTTGTTTATGCATTATGAGACTAAAGACTTTTTTCACTGGTTTTGTTCTCTTAAACACAGACAGAATCTTCTTTTGCCTATTACTTGGTTAAATGATCATTCTTTTCTGGAGCTCCAGTCATACTCATCAGTTTGAGTGCCCTCTAAAAAGTTGCCATCCTAAAATATTAAACACTAAAAGTATTTGTATTTGTCGTGCCTTGTGGTATTGCTAATTGGTAGCAGCCTAACAGTAACTTAGAAATAGAGATTAGGGAAGTGGCTATAAGGAAGAACAGTATGAAATGACCTGCTTAGCATCTACATTTCTAGTGTACTCAAGAGTTGTGTGTGCTCAGGGCTTCCTGGTTTGGTTTTGAAAAGTAGTGAAAACATAAAATGTGAAAGGAAATGGAAAAGGACAAGAGATTATGCTGTGTTTGTTTAATTTGTTCTTCATAAACATTAAATTCATCTATGGAGGAAAAGAAGGGAAATAAGTTTGGTTTTGGTTTTTGTTTTTCTTAAAGATGTTCTTTTTAACCTCAGAGAGCCATAATTAACCTTTAGTTATACATATGGAAATACATTCTTGCCTCAAATATGTTATCTGATTACCTGTGACTAGACAGAGTTTAGAATTCTGATTTGATTCAAGTCAAGGTTTCTAAATACTTCCAGTTCTCCAGTTTCAAAAGGCTGTCCCAGTGTCATGGCTGAAATTACAGTAATCTTTGCTTATGTAAAGCAGTATAATCTTTTTGAGTACTACACTAGCACCTCCCACACGACCAGGGATTTAGCCTTAGTTTTCGTTGTGTGACTTGCATGTAGTCAAAAACAACTTTCAAGTTTTTGGGTTGTTTTTCTTCCCTTTGCTCAGTTCACTTGAGAGTCTGACCTTTCATATATATATATATATTTAAAAAAATGTATGTGTGTGTATATATATGCATACACACAGTTTCAGAACTAAAAAAAAGCTCATCTGTAAGTTGACACCATGCATTGGCAATTCAACAGAATAAATGTTTGGAAGCATGTGACTTAAAAGCACTTTGACTTGTAACTTTTACCATCGTGAAGGCTGTTGTAATCTGCTGTGCTTTATCACACATGTGTTAGATGTTGCAAATACTTGTCCTTCCCAAATCAGTTTTATGAATAAAATGCACAGGCAAGCTGAGCAGAGGCATATGTATCTCTGGGAAAGGGCTTTCATAGGCTGGGCAGAAATGGAATTTCTCCAGTGACTTTCTGTAATAGTAACCCATGTCAATAAAATCCACAGGAAATGTGTCTAACATTTTTGTCCTTTTTAAATTTCCATTTTCAATAGCAAGAAGACACTCCAGGCAGTGCATTTCTGGGGGACTATTACATTTCTTGGGGGGCTAAAGTCACTCACCCCTTCAGCCTTTTGCCTCACAACACACCCAAGGAGAGCAATAATCCCCAGCAAGTCACTGCCTGTCTTATCTTACTGCTTAATTATTATACCTATTTAATGCTGCTTAGAACATTGTCAGCTGTTGAGAAAAGGTAATTATCACTAGTCAAATGAAAAACACTTTTTTGGCTGCCTTACGGATACACATTTTACTGGTACCTTGATACATAATGAAGCCTGATAGCAAAACTTTTGCTTGTCTCTTCTTCAAGCCACAGCTGTTTCCCTGCTAAATTCATCCCATCTGTCTCCCCTTCCGTAAGGCTGTAGGCAGTATAGCATAAGTACAGAAGCAGTTCAGTGCTATTTTGGATAAACATAGCTGAAATTTGAATCTTTGCCATTTGCAATGCACACATTTTGTTTTACTGCTGTAAAGAGAGCTGTCAAAATAAAAACTACATGGATAATTTACTGAAATACAGTCAAATAAAGGGATGATCAAAGGGGAAAAATGAAGGTAGAATATAGGGTTACTGTTACTTTCATGGTGTATTCTGAAAAATGTAAATGCTGACCTCTTGACATTGCTGGGTTCAGAGAAATTGGTAGTGAATAACAAAAGCAGAAGCCACTGAATTAGAATATATCATGAAGAAGTCCAGACTTCATGCCAAAAAGGATAATTGTAGCAGGCAATTATTTGCAGATGTGCCCTGTTGAGTTATCTGACCAAGATACAGTTCTTTGCTTGTTTTATAAGGAGCATATAATGATGTAAGATAATACAGCTTGGAAATTAAAGAAAATATTTCTAGATGTGACATTTTGTCTCTGCAAATAGAAGGACACCCTATAATGATCACTGTGGGGCAACAGTCATCTACACCTTCCTTCACTCTTTGCAGTTTTAGTTGACATGGAAAAATATACATTCAAGCTAAATACAGTTGAATTCATTGAGTTTGTTGTGCTAAATTGGATTGATGGTTAGTTAGTTTGGCTTGTGTTTGAAATTCCAGGCTTTCTGGAACAAAAGATCCAAATCCCAGTAAGGTCTGCTTGACAGTCCACCTTTGACTTGAAGAAATTGAGTTCCGTACAATATACCATATTGGAGAATCTTTCAGACAAGCCCCTGTTTTAAAAAGTCCTCCTTTCTGCTGGAGTATTAGAAATCCTATGGTATCTCTACAAAGAGAAGGGCTTTGACCACTACATCTTGGGTATATTTTTCTTTCACTGTGTTACTGTGTTCTGTGTAGCCCATCTCAGAGAAGACTTTATTCCAGTCTGTATGGCTGGTAAATGCTTATGACTCTTTTGTAGGATAACCTTGTAAGCTGTTTCTAGATTAACCCTGATGTGTGTTTGGGATAGTTCCATGTTGTATGAAAGTTAATTCTTAAAGGCTAGTGCTTTCAAATGCATACTGTGTTAGGTAAAAGTGAAAAAACACGTCTGTCCTATGCTCTCTTTGACAAAGAAAGAAACAGATGAAGAAGTAAACATTAGTGGACAGTTAAATGATCTCAATATAAACTTAATCTAAATGTTGCAATCAGAAAGCTCTTTTGGGAAAAAGCCCTTTGTGGAGTTTGGTACTACTGAAATACTGATTTTAGTGCTCTGTATTGACGTAGAGAAGAGGAAAAAAAGGATGTTAATCATTAGCTTCTTCAGTATCTACAGGATTGTTTTCAAGCTGTATCAAAAGAAACAAAGCCTTTTGTAAGAAAGGTACTGCTACCTGCAAAGCTTACATAGTGATTTTCCTCTAAATATGTGTAAAATCAATACTGTGTGGCAAGAACCAAGACCACATTACTCCACATTTGCAGGAATGTTAGAATTTCTCTCTCTTTATAGACAATGATTTGAAATATATCCAAAGGTTGTGATTTATTATTTTAGTTTTGTTCAGTAATATGAATATAAATAAGGATATTATAATCTGGGAGACTGAATGTTGTTATTTAGTCCTCATGTAACTAATTTAGGAGCTGGTAACAGCTACTGCACCAGAACAGTACAGAAATGTACCCCTATGTATCAGTTTAAAGGAAGAAAGTTGCCTTTGTTTTTAAAGGAAACCAAATTCTTCAAGGACTCCACCATATGTAAAGGCATCTCCCCCTTTTTCTCCCTCTGAGCTTGACTGAAAGAGTAGTTGTATAGACTTGTCTGAACACTTAACTAGGTACCAAAGTATTGCAGTAAACACCCAGGTACTTGACCATCTTGGAACAATTGGTTTTCTGGTAAATATATTGTGATATTCTTGAAAGTCCTACTAACGCCTGAGCTTGACTTCTAGTAATAGTGCCTGTGGTTTGGTCATCCAGTTTCATATACAACTGTATAAGTCTTGCAGTAAAAGGAGAATATTTAACATCTGATGGAACATGTGCATGTACCAACTTAATGTTTCAAGAAACTTAATAAGCTTCCCCCCCTCCCCTCCAAAATAAGACATTTACTTTTGTGCTGTGTTACATACTGGAAATGGCTAGCCTCTGTTAGAATCATTTAGGTAGCTGCTGTAAATTCACATGGCAGGCCCTGTCTCCATGCATAACAGATTTGACAGATCCAATGCGTTTTTTCCAAACGTGATTCCAAAGCTGCAAACATCTAAAGAAAACTCAATTTTTACAAAGAGTTTTACCCTCTTACAGGGTTGGCACAAATGAGAATTAGGGTTGGAGAAGTGAACAGAAAGAGCAAAACAAGTTAAAGTGGTTGTCTTTCCCATGTGCAATGTATTAAGGAAGCTGTCAATCTTATGCTTTTTACACATTTGTTACACTTTATTTTTGCAGTCCAGAGCATCTTACCATAGGCACGTGCATTTGTTGATGATGAGCTCAACAATCCAGGACTGTGTGAATTTTAGGTGATTCTTCATATACAGTGTTGATTATGCTCCCACTGCTGGGGCTATTAATGGTGATCCAGACCTAATAAGGAGACTTCCTTTTGTCAAGCGTAGCACTTCAAATACTTATTTCTTCCTGTCTGGCCATCATCTTTTTACTTATGTCCAGGATTTTTTTTTTCTGCCTATGTGTTTTTAGATCTGCAGGTTAAAGTACAGACCCAAAAAATATTAAAATCTAGTAACATGGAAGAAAATAATAAAGACAAAAGAAGAAAAAGTCTTCTTACAGTGCTGTTTCTGTTCCTTTCCCTTTAACTTTTTCCTGCTTTTATTGGTTTAAATTAATTTTAGGTAATCCATCTCTGCATATGGAATGAGGGTTTTCTGATAAAAGTGTTCAGAAAATTTCTGGATCTCTGGAGGGGAAAATATTGTGAATCTACACAGTGAACAAAAATCCCTGCTTGTTTAAAATTTTCCATGCAACTTGTTTGCTCACTTGCTTGTGAGTTATATTATCAAAACCAAAAGCCAATAGAATCTCTATGGAATTTTATTACTTTTCAACTCTCTCTTAGCTGTCTTCTCCCACTTTTAACTGCCTCTATGTTGGCAAATTTTAGACTTTGTTATTGTTATTATTAATGCCTTGATGTTCTGACGAGATATAGTTTGCAAGGTCCGTTATTTAAAGTTATTTTTTTAATAGCAACATGTTGTGAACTGGACAATACATTCCATGTATGCGGTACATAAATGTTTGTTTTTTTTCTTTTTGCCTACGTTTTCCCAAACAGAGAAATTACAGCAATTATTGTAAGAGCTTGCAGGTAATCTATAAAACAAAATTAAAATTCCTTTTCATTCAGCAGTAGTCCGGGGTGGACTTTTTCTATTAATAGTGCATGAGCAAAGCTTATCTTATATTGTGTTAAAATGTTTTCCTCTGAACTACAGTTCTCTGAATTGTCTCTGGACACACCACCACTCTGCTCCATTTGAGCCCCACCTGATACACAGAAGCTACCCCAAACAAAGTTTTAAACAACAGGGACTGTTTATGCAAAAGCAGAGGTAAATTAATTTTGTAAGAGCAGAACTGGTTAGACTCCTGATAGTTAACATCATTAGCAGACTTCCAGTTCCACTTCTCTTAAAGCTGTGTTGCAAGATAAATCAGTAATCCTTCTCATGTTACTTTACTTCCATTTAATAATCAGTTGAACTTTGGTTGCTGAAAAGGTCTAAACTCATTCAGTCCCTTAAAAACAATAGATAACTGTAGAGCAGAATTGAAAATGAGGGCTACCTAAGATGTTAGTGTTAGTTATGTGAAAATATCATCTTGAAAAATTCTGTTCCACTACAATTCGTTCCCCTGTTAAGCTAATTTCTATTCATATTTTCAAGTAGCACATTTGGGGATTCTTTCTTTTGTAATCTTTATGGGAAGGAATTTTTTCCTAATACTTCAGCAACTTTCTCCATCAGATTGGAGGGTAATATTACAGTCAGTAATGTTTACATCAACAAATGTAAATTCAAATTAAATCTATTATTTAAATAGCATAATGGAAACACATGGTGCTTTGTAGTCATGTAATTAAAGAAGATCTGTGCCTCCAGGAGTTTATGATCTGAAGATCAAAACCAGTTCCACATGCAACAGACCTCTTCTAAATATTGGTGTACAATTAGGGGATTTTGTCTTGCATCTACTTTAGCATAAATTTTAGTCCTGAGCAGCAATTTCACCCGGGCCAGTGCAGTGCTGTTGGAGATGTAATGCATATGTTTTGTACTTGACGCTTGTGCAGGGGCAGTTAACTCAGCACAGAAATCTTGGTGTTCTGATGTCAAGATTTATCCCTTGCTTATTTAACAGCAATGGTGTGAACTGAACTTTGTGGATGATACTAGTTTAGTTAGGGAAAAACAAATCACACTCTTTAACAAGGAGCCTGACTAGCCATGCTTGCCTTTTTTTCTTTTCTCCCCCTAGTTGTGAAAGTAATTTTGTGCAAAATTGCATTGGAGTTAAATTATTCACTCATCCTGGGGCGATAGCCTGTGTTCAGTTTCCAGCTGAGCCAACTAAAAATATGGGAAACAGACCAGCCTAGTATTCCATTGTTGCCTTATATAATGTGGTGTTTTGGAAATGATGATGAAGGCAACCTGGATATTTCATGGATGAAATAGTAGATTCATAAGCTGAAAGCTTTGCTTGCTATTTGTAATGGTGTTTCCTCCCTTCCTTTCAAAACTCTGTGCTCACAAATCAGAGATGTTGCTTTTATTTAAAAAGAAAAGAGAAGGACAAAGAAAAACAGGCAAAAAAATTAAGGCTCTTTATTCTTTGAAGAAATCTTTGCCTGAATTTGCTGGCTGAGTTCCCTCAAAAGGCCTGGACTTCTTCAAAACTTGGAACCAAGTTCAGACCCCAACTAGGTAAGGTAATTTGTTTAGTGTACTTTAAGTCTTAGTTTTCTCCCCACAATATGCTACAAAAGAGTCTGGGTGTAAACACATAGGTTGTTATCATCAAGCGTGATGGTTTGGGATTTCTTCCAATTACCGTCCTAATTAGGACCCTGAATTAAAAAGAAATTTTCATTTTTTTTGGGTGTGGGGAACTAAATGAAGACCTGTCTGTGAACCCTGTGACTCATAGGTAGCTGCAAGCCATTAAGCCCCTTTGTTGCTGTAATGACTTAGCTTCAAAATAATTCAGCAGCTCTAAGAGGCAACTTTTGCCTTGAACCTCCTTGGCTGAGGATTTTCCCTGAGCTAAGGTAAGCTTGGACAGCATCTCTCATGTTCACACGTTTTGTTCTGTATTCCGGTGCTTTTTTTTCCTCAGTTGATGCTGTTATTTAGGATTGCACAGCTTGGAGGTGCTACTGTTTTGTTTTCTTCAGTTATTAAAGCCATAAAACATGAATTCTGCTCATTTCCTGATCCTCTGAATGCTTTTTGTTCTGGCAGCTATCAGTGGCTTCTGAGCATTTTGTTTTGAACTACAGCAGTTCTTATTCAAATGTTGCATTTTTACCCATACTGTGGTGCAGATCCTGGCATCGCTGGTTTTAGGTCATCTGTGTGCTGTGTGGAAATAATGTTGTACTGATCTTTCTTAACATACTGCATGTTATGAGTGGTAGGCATTAATGAATGTTGGCACTTCTCTTCCAGACCTGTCTGAGCAAAATTTTTGTGCTTTGGGTATGGCTATACACTAGTTAAGGTAAAGTCATGGATTTTCCCACAGTGAGCCATAGTATAAGTCCTACCTTCTGCATGTTCTGCATGTTTGCAACTGGATTTCTTTTCTACTGCGCTTCTCTCTTTTTTTCTTTCTTTTTCTTTCTTAACTAAACTAGCTTTCTGAGCAAACTGAGCCTTTGGGTCATATGGTATGTGGCTTCACACAAACTTTTACTACATGACAGGCTAACTTAGCAACCGATTTGTTTTCCACTTCTTCCTACTCATTGCTTTTGTCTTGTGCTGACATATTGGACTCTCTGCTCTACAAAAGGAAGCCCAAAATGACAGCTAGTGTAACATTGAGCCTGGGACCTGTGTCTTTGGATCTAGACTCTGATGAAGGACTGGGCTGAAAACCATCAGTACTTGGCAATCCCAAATACCAGCTTTCTTTTGTAAAGTCAAATCAGTGGTAATCTCATGGTTCTAATGCAACATTGCTAACAAAATCCTTCATGAGTTGGGGTACCTTAGTAATTTCATGGTGCTTTGGGTGGAAGAATAAGCAAGAGAATAAGATTTCCTAAGATGGTGTGTCATTCATAGTTCTAAATAAAGAACCTGACCCCTAAAAAAAACCAAGCCAACAATAAAACAAAAACCCCAAACTACAAAGGTCCTATGAAAGAGACAATTATTCTGACATCAGGCAGTTAAATAACAGACTCTGATGCGGAAAACTGTCCCAGATTCCAACATTCCTTTCAGCTGACATTAGAAAACAAGGTAGACCTAGCATGAGAAATAGTGTCTTTATATGAAGAGATTGCTCTTGTTAGGCCCATATGTGAACCATATACCCAGATTCTCTCTACATCCGCTCACATGTCTCCCTGTCAGCATCTGAAGAGAGATCCCCAAATGTTCAACTGTACCTTTCAGATCAGAGTTTAATTTTAGAAGACTATCTTGGACCATTAATTTTGATTATAACAGTGCTGTGATGGAGGAGACATCAGATTGCAAGTAAAATTTCAGAAGTCAAAATGCTACAAAGCTGTAGAGATAAATGCAAGTGCAGCTTGCAGTTATAGGTTGCAATATTTGTATAAGGTAAAATATGTATATGTAAAATATGTCATTATTGAATAAGTAATAATTCATCAGGGAGTGTACTGTTCATATACACTTTGTATGTTACAAACTGCAACATGGAGGCCAAGTACTTCCATGATCTGTGTTTGTTAGATGAGGAAGGCAATGTTTCAAAGCCTAAGTAATGATTCCATACCTGACACTCATAGAAATTTGGAACTTCAGTACTGCAGAACATCTTGGGCATTTTTGGAATTTCTGTATTTTCTCATACTTAAACTGTTCTTTTCAATTTAATGTCAAGCTTTAGAATATACAAGCAAAAGCCAAACTTACTGGACTGCTTCTTCCAAAAAAACCCAAAAGGCAAGAAGCTTACTACTTTGTATTGTTTAACACACGTAAGTGAAGTAAGATCCCAGACAATTCAGAAGAATCACCCTGATTATTAAAATATGATTGAGTAATACCCAAGAGTTAGAAAAATAAAATAAATACATTAGAATAGTTTGAATACCATGAAACTTGTAGAAATAGTAATTGAAAAATTTCCGGAACATTTTTGATTACTTTATTTCTCTGTAAGATATATTTTCCTCCTGTATCCTTAAAATTAAGTACCTGAAGTCACCATCCAGAACTAAAAATACTACAAAACAGGAATTGCAAAATTATAAATGCCAGTATGAAGTGTAGTAATTTTTCAATGTACTGGTTCTGTGCTTTCTGTTTTGATGATGGGTGTCTAAGGGCATTCATCTGGTTATGAAGGAAAAAATTAATATGATTACTAATATCCCTACTTCCCCATGTAGTCCTTTTCACATTGAAGGGGTTTTGCTTTCAGTTCACCATTCCTCTTTGCCTTAAAAGAGGAAAAGCACTCTGTTATTTCTGTGACTAAGAAATTACAATGGATTCTTCACCAGGCCAAATTTTTTTAAGTGGTCCAAACTGCAGTCCAGTGAGCTCACTGGCACTTTTGATCAGAAATCGTTTAGGGTGAGCATGTGTCTAAGCAGTGCAATTACACTCTGCAGTCAGGGGAGGAGCTCCTGATGTACACTGCCCGTTCATAATGTTCCATTGCTTGTCAAGAGAATAAAGTGTATTATTTTTTTCTTCAACTGCAAGCAATAAGAAAGCATGCAGTATTTACATTATTGCTACAGTAGTCAGTTTGCAGCAAGTCTTGGCCAAGACTTCACACATGGTTTCTTCTCATTCCCCTGTTCTGGGACAAGAAGATACAGTATATACTCAGGGTTCATTTTCTCTTTTATGCCTAAGTCTAGGACCACTAGATTTTTTGCTTAAACAGTAACTTTAAATTCTGAAATGCTTAATCCACTATATGTTTCACATATGCAAAGGGCCTCTGTTGGCCAGCCCCTCTGTTTCAGAAATTCCATTTCTGACATCTGTATGGGCGTCTTCGGAAGGGAGGGGTGGACTTGACCATGCTGGTTGGGGGACTGGTTATGGGGCAAGGTAGCCTGTGTGACAGCTCTCCAAGCACATCTTCTTCCAGAACTTCAGTCACAGCTCAAGTTCAGAGACATGAGGTCATAGATGATTGGTTTTTAGTCCATCAGTTGAGAAGGCGTCCTGCTGGGTTGATCATTGCCTTGCTATCCAAAGCAACCCAGTGGACAAAATAGACTTTATTAACCCATTAAGCGCTACTGAGTTGATAGAGAATCTCTCAGGAAAATGCAAAGATCCTTCCATCTAGGAAAACAAAGGAAGTTAACAATCAGGTGATTGGAAAAAACCAAATTATCTCCCAGACCCTTCTAGGAAGATTGGGGCAAGTGGGCCAAGCTTGGGCATTAACACCTGAAATGAAAATTGATTTAATGAGCAGAAATGTGCGCAAAACACACAAGGTCTGAAAGAGACTCATCCAAGAAGCTGGGGTGGGATTTTGTTGGTCTCTTTTTAATGTAATTTCATGATTTGGAAATTTTTAAGATTATGCATAAATCTTAATCTGTAGTTATTTATAAATATTTCTTGTTACTGTGAACACCCTCTATACAGTTCTTCATTTATTACAGCTGGTAAATCAAGCCCTATCAATTTTAAATGGAACTAAACTGCTACATCATTGAGTATGTTGCTACATTTTACATTTTGAAACTCAAGTGTGTTTTGAATTTCTGTCATCTTTGTTTTGAGGAAAGGGGGGGAATAGTGGGATTATGGGAGGAGAAAGTGGCTTTCTAGTTTATTTATATAAAACTATCAAAAGCAATTTTGGTGAAATTTAAAATAGCCTTGAGACAGAGAGGTGGGGGGGGGGGTGTTAAGGAAAATACTGCCCATAAAAAAAACAGCTTTGTAACCTAGTACTGTGTCCTCAGAAGTGCTGGTTTGATCCAAAGCCGCAACATTGGTCTGCCCTTCTTTCTATGAGGGTAGAACACGGGCTTCCCATCATTTGTTTAGGAACTCTAATTCTAATAGCCAAGGGAAAAAACAATTTGTTCATTATGTAGTCAAACACAAGCATTCCCATATTGTAAAGAAAGCTGTTTTTGTGAAGGCAGAGGAATGTTCTGTGCTCATTGCAATGGAGAGTTGATGTGGGGAGACTATTTGGAGTAAATACATGTCTAGTTTCTATTCTTCTTGAAAAATGCTAGAACATACACTTCATGTATATGCTATACACTAGAACTAGAACTGTATATACTATATACACTAGAACATGTGCTTCATGGTCCTTACGCTACACACTGCTCCTCTGCACAGTGAGTCACACAAACAATACATGTGAGTAGCATTTGAGGTAGAGCTGTTATCTTTTATCTCTTATCTCTTTGATGTCTTATTTTACTGATGCATGAAAAGTTGAACGAGGAAATGGTGTTTCTGAACAAAAGGTGCTGCAAATCCTCAGCAGACAGAACTGCAAAATTGTGCTGTCTGTCCTTACACATTTCCGTCTCTGCCTGTCCTTCGTTAACCGTTGTGATTATTCATCACAGAGTGGTTGATGAGAGGTTTATAGGAGCATTTATTTATAATTTCCACGTTCAAGGTACTTTTTAAAACAAAACACAAAAAAAAATCAGGTTCCAAAGTGTATATTTTCTTTTCTGTTATAGTCAATTATGTCATAAATGGTCAAATGATAGCTCATCACAAACAAAATTATTTTTGCAGCCTGTCTTCCTAGCGTCTGGATTCTAACGAAACAACCTGGATGCCTGCATGCCAGTGCAACCAGGATTTCAACAGTGTCAATAATCCTTGCTCATCACACCAAAAAAATCAGTGTGTCAGTGTATTCCTGCAGAGTCATTAGCATACAGACTCACTCTGCTTGCTTAACAAAGCATGGGTTGGTGTATTATAGTTTCCTACTCTGCTTCTCTGATTCACCTCTGACAAAAGCACAGGAGAGAAAATTCAGTCCCCTCTCTTCAGTAGAGCACTAATGTGGGAAATAAATCTTCGGGCATAAGGTCTGAAATGGCAGTCATTTAAATAATTCAAATGCAGCAATCATTTTGCTCATGTGCCCTTCATTTCTTTGTCTTGTTTCTCTGTATTTCTCAAATCACTGAGAGAGAAAAGATCTTCTGCAACAATCTACATTTTCAAACTATCTAGAGCTAAATAATCCCTGTCCTCTTTAAATGCAGTTTAACTGGTTACATGTTAAATAATTATTTGCTCTCTCTTTTGTGGTGTGGAGGGGGGAGTTGGAGGGGAGAAGTAACATACAAGCAGATGTGCTGCTAGATCTACAGGCTTCTGCCAACCATATGGCATCTTAAAGAAAGATGGTTGGAGCGTCTGGATTAGCAAAGAGTCGGGATGGAAAGCCATGTGTCGTGTTGGTACAGGCAGTTGTTTTAGCTCTCTGTAAAAGGCTTCAGGAGATTGTGTAATGGAACAAATGGTACTGCAAGCCTAGTAACAGCCTTACCGCTGCTGGAGAGGCAATTGGCCCCCAGGCGGGTACTGCTTCATCCTTGCTTGTTGGTTTTTTGTGAAGGATTTTTAGATCATTATTCTGTGCTCTTCCTTTAATGTACAGGGAAACTTGGGGGATCTAATTCTGAACTTTAAACTTGAAAGAGAGCTATTGTGTGGTTAGGATTTTTTTTACACTCTCATTTTTTATAATGAAAGCATACAATTTTCCTCTTTTAAATGAGAATCTCCTGCCCTTCTGCAAATTTCCTGCATCCTTTAGACACTTGAAGACACCAATTCACTGCATTTGTAGCTGATGCCCAGATTTTGGGGGGAAACTGCTCTCTCTAGGATATGCTTAGTTAAAACCAATTTTGATCTATTGTGCTTGTGGCTATAACGTACCAGCTTGGCATTTGTATTCTGTTTGACAAGTTGCTCTTCATGCAAACAAGGGGCCTGCCCCTATTAAAGGAAAAATTCCTTTTGTTTTTCGCGACACAGGATTGGGCTCTTGGTGAGATTTTGTGTGCTTTACAGAAGTCTCTGTCGTTCACGTTACAGCTTATGGGAGTTATTGTGGATCAGGATGAAAGCTTTTGTGTCTAGATCTTAAACAGAAATAGGCTTTAGTCGTTTCTCTTCTGTCACACAATAGAACTCTAAATTCCTCTATGTCTCAATGAAATCGAGTCTCTTAGTACACCTGTAAATGCAGTTTTATCTCACTGATACTTTTTGTTTCAAAGGAAATTAAAAATCTGATGTTGCAGTACAGGAGTTCAGTAAAATTAGGATTACTTTATTTGAAGAGACTTTAAAGTACATTACTATCCCATATCACAATTTTTATGTAGGGAGATCACATGAGGGATGCTAAATATTCATTCATAGTAAATACTTGCTGAGCAGGAACATTATGGTTTCAGAGGCATTAGAAACAAGCCATTAACTACAGAAGCATCTCCCGTATTGAGGATCTTTGCTGAAAAATATACTATGTTAAACTGAGAAGCATGCTGCTCTAGTATACCCTAAATTCCAGTAATTTAAAAGCAAAAGTACAATTACTGCCCTTTTTTCTCTTTCATTTTTTTTCTTAACTCTCCAGAAGGCTCCTTATCTGGAGCTTAGGAAACAGCAGTCCTCAGCTTAATCTGCAGTTTAGTTACAGCAGTGCACGCTTTTTCCTGCGCTGCCTGCATGCCCCCCTGCTCAAGCCTGCATATGTTGCTCAACACTGATCAAAAGTAGCCTCCCTCAGGAGGGAGGCTTGGGTTCATTTGGTCGGCCTGTTCATTACCTCGCCCCAGCCGAGGCTGAGCCAGGTGTGATGTGGACAGTTGGCCACCAGGAGCAGTGCCAAGACCACCAGTATCTCTCTGGAAGGCTCTTGCGGTGGCTACTGAGCCTGGAGTCGGAGCAGTGAGCCCTAGTAGGGACCTTGGACTCTCTTGGGACATCTGCTGAGCTTTAACAGCCTCTCAGAAACCCAGGCTGTGTTTTCTCAGCCATGTTAGCATGTGAGTTCACCAACGTCATGGTGTGCATTAGTAAAAGTGTGCATTTCCTTCAGAAATATGCATTTCTCTGTGTAGTTTTCCAAGTGATTAATTTTGAGTAATGGTCTATTTGTGCTGCAGAAGCAGTATTAGATATTACCACATCTACAGAGACAAGTAACTGACTTATAGTAGGTGGATCTCTTTTCGCATTTTGCATGTGTTTGTCTTCCGTATCCCTACATAGAACAAAAATCATGTTTATGTTTTTAACCAAAGAGACACAGCTTTATTTTCTTAAATTACAAGTAGTAATTTCAGGCACTTAATTTTAATTGTCCAACTACTTACATGAGACTGTTTAGTTCCAAAAAACAGACTTCTGAGCTTTCTTGTTTAAACATGTATTTTATAGAACTCTTACCATTGCTTACCAGTGAAAGGCTAGAATGTGGGGAAGTAGTATGAGAGAAGCATAATTTACCTAACAAAACTACACATGACCTCTTGATGTAATCTAAGGGGAAAAGTACTTTCTCCTTCTTGTAGTTTCATTGAAGATGTGACATGAAAATTAATATTTATTTTAACTTGTAACATAAAAGAGACTGATAGTTTTGGTAGGATTTTTTGACAATAATTAAAATCCAGTGGGAACAGAAGAGTCTGCATGCATGCGCACAGTGGTGGACAGAATGATTTCTTCTATTGGAAGGTGCCTGTAATCTTACCATGGTGAGGTGCCTGTGCAGGGTCGAGTGACTGCTGCCTGATGTGCCAAGCCATGATGTGGGAGAGCCAGGCTGGAGCCACGTTTGTGCTCATTCTGTGCATTACTCCTGACAGCCCTGTGCTGCTATTGCAGAGACACTAGAGTTGCTATTCTCATCCACAAGCTAAGCTGCTGCCACCAGAAAAGCATAATTGACCTTTCCCACTGGCTGTGATCTGGGTGTGTTGATACTCATCTCTGAACTGCCTCATTGCAGTCGTATTCCTTATTGTGGAGAGATTAATGGTTATCTGCAGATAACTGTAGTGATATTTGCTTCTAAAGCAGCAATAAACCTCCTCTATTTCAATAGCAATGATTGAGTTTAGCCTTCAGGCTCGATGCAGTAAATTCAGAGCACAATTGAATTAATATATACATTTCATGAAATAGCCAGTCTCTTACAGAGAGTGTAATACTGTCTATAATATACTAATACATTTTTAAGATGTATTTTCTGTGAAATGCTTCCCTGCTTTCCTTCAGTACTTCTAAGCAATTACAGGTTCCACTAACTTCACATAGAAATTCACCATGTTTTTAATAGAGGCCGAAACAAAACACTGAGTAGATTCTGTGTTCATAAGAGCTGAGCTCCATGAACGTGGGCTGACAATGCTGCTCAGGTCCTCCAGCTTTTCTCATTTTCTGGAAAAACTCTGGTTTCTCAGGATGAAACTTCTTTCATCTCAGCCCTTCCCAGGCTTTCTTTCTAACCCTACACTTGGTCTTCCATGTTACATTTCCCCTAGTTGGTGTTTCCTTGATGCTGTGACTCTCCCTTCAGTCTCCACAGAACTGGTTTACCCAAGGGACCTGTGGAGACTGGGGCTCATCAGAGGCAGCTACAACCCTGGTCCAAAGTGCTGCATTGTGTTACAGCAGTAGCTCCATGTAGGTGGGAGCATGCTTGCTTTGGCCAGCCATCCCTAACAGAGGAACAGGGGCTGAAGCCGTCTCAGGTCCCTTGGATATATCCTTGCATATCTGAGCACAGATCTTCCCTACCTCTCATGCACATCCTGGGCTCCTCTGCCCACCTTGACCAGCTTCCCAGCCATTTCTCTAGCTCCTAACTCAGTATGTGCCCTTTATTATCATTTTTGTTTCCTAGGCAGAGTAACTTTGGAAAATATATATATGTGATAGAGCTGTATTTGAAGGGGAGTAGGCCAGGCTTAGGGTAAGTTAAGTTCACAAATGGAAGCAATCTGGTCTGTGTGGGGAGAGCTATGGGGCCTGTATGGAAAACATCTATCTGAATATGCTACACAGGAAAATTACCCCTGTCACCAATATAAACTCATATTCCTCTTGTATGTCACAAGCATAAAACTACCCTCCACACAAATCCTACATCTATCATTACTTTCACTGTAAGTTATGAAAACCACAATAACCCTCTGTGAACCCTGAAAATAAGCAAACTTTTATTGCCTGCTGGAGCTTACAGGCAAAAGCACTTATTCAAAATGAACTGGAAAGAGGGCCATATTTGCACCTCTGGTGTGGGAAATAAGGGTAATGGGGTTTAGGCAAAGGAACTAGTAAGTGATGCTTACACAGATATCTAACATTTTGTGTTCGATATTTTTAGAGCTTATTTTCATAGTGGTCAAACTACACAGTGTAGCAGCCTTGCTTTTATGCTGAAGAGCATTTTTGAAAGCCTATGATATATAGTTATTAAACTGGGAAGACTGCCTTGCAGATAACCTGTTCCAAAGGACCATACCTGGCACTGTTGAGCTCCGATTTGCAAGGTCACTAGTGAAAAACATTTTACCTGTCAAACACAGGTACTAATAGCTATGAACATAAACAGAAGCTTTATACTCTGTAATGGGGAACCTGTAGTCCTAGCAGGTTGCTGCTAGGGTCTGGACTCAGTGAGGACAGCAGGACTGAATGCAAAGCTGTTCTGTTAGTCTGCAATTGCGACTGTCAGGAGCAACTGAAGCAGTTGTAGCTCAGCTGCACTACCCTTTCTAGCGGTGGTATTTTTTTTAATTAAGACAATGTCTGACAAAGTAAATTAACAGAAGCCAATGCTTTTAGCAGTTTTTTTGCTTCAAATGCCTGATGTCAGCTTGGGCCACATGTACATTCTGCACATGCCATGGGATAGAAAAAGTGAAGACTTCTTTTTCAATTCTCTGCTGCCTGCCCAAACACCACATGTACTGTCTGTTACATGTCGCTTCTGATGAGGTTCATGCTGGGAATTTCTTTTTAAAGGCGAAGTGCTTCTGAAGCAAGGAGTTCAGATTGGGCAGATTGCATTAAAAAATCCTCAGCATCTTTGACTTGAATGCAGTAATTACTTTCTGTGGACACCAACCAGCAGGTTGTAAAGGTTCCAGCTTGTCTGGTAGTAAAAGAAATAAGATGAATCGGAGTAAGCAATGGGGAAAATGGAGCACACATTTATAAAAAAACAACTACAGAAATTGTTGTAACTAGTAAGACAAGCACTGGAAAAATTATTTCACTAAGGTACGTGCATACTTTGCAGAATAATCCTTATAAACATGAGGGGGCCACTTCTGAAACCTTGTTAGGATATGAGTCTTTTAGCATTATTAAGACTCGGTTTCCTGATTGAGCAATTGTGCAAAATCTGTTCTGTCTGGCACATAACAAAATCAGAGAGAGGTGAGCATCTTTTAAATAAAAAAAATAGAATCTGACTCTAAGATTCATTATATTCCTGCAGCAACATCTGCTGCAAGCCCTACCCTGCTTTTTTTTTTTTTTTTTTGCCTTTTTTTTTTCCTGAAGGTATTTTACTGCATTCTAAATTACCAGCCAGCCTAACTGATTTGGAGAATTGTTTTATTAAGCGCTTTTCAAATACAGGCAGAACTAACTTTGCTTTAGAGCAAACCTGATCCAGAGTTTGTATTCTTATCATAGATCATGTTATTTTGAATTCCTTTAAAGGAGGAAAATCCTCATCTTCAGCCTAGGGATTTGGACATAAATAGACATTAGTGACGCTTTCACCCATATCTTTTCCGGCCTGCCATCCATTCTCTTTCATTGTTTCCTTCCTGTCAAAACCCAGGAGGGCTAAAAGTGGCCATCATACCAGCTAAGCCCAGCTGCTACACGCCCCTTCCAAAGAGCAGGCTGATAATGTTCTCTCTTCAGCACGTTAGACATAAGCTATTAGAAGCCCAGAAATAGATCCAGGCTCAGGTTTCCTACATGATCTATTTGTTTAACCTGCTGGACCAGCTGTGGAAGTGAAGATACATTCTCATAGTGAGTGTTGACATCTGAAACAAAGGGGAAACTACTGTTCTTATGTAAAATTTTAATTAAACACTATTTATAATTGTTGTTATGGTATGTCAAGATTATTATTTTATTGGAGACGATGTACTATAGGTTCTTCTTTAAAAATGTGGGGAAAAATGAAGAGTGCCTTTAAGTAAAAGTGAATTTAGCGATTACCCAATACACATTAAAAAAAAATGAAAAAAATAAAAAGGGTGATAAAAATCCACTTGGGTCAAGGGTTTTATGGTGAAATGTGGACATTTTCTTCTTAGGTGTCCACTTCCAAACTGTGCAAGGGATATTAGCCTCCAGTTACAGTCTGTTAATGTAAGTTGGATGAGTTTGTTCCACCTGTAGAGTTGGGTAGGTGCTTACCTTACTAAGCTAGAAGTGGTATAGATTGCATTTCTTCTCTGCCTGAACAAACAACAGTATTGGCCTTCTGTGTAGCAACAGAATGCTGATAGGGATTTCAGAGGGTGGGAAGTGCCACAGAAACTTGTTTGTGTGCCCTAAACTGTCTTCCTGTCCTGTTAGAAGTCAGGACTTCCAGTGTAACAGAAATGAGGAAGCTCGTTCACTGTCCATTCAAGTCCCTACCCACTGTTATGGGGTGGGATGGTTTTGGTCTGTGTGATTTTTCTCTTATGCTTTGTTTCTTTAATTTACAAGAGAAGGGTATATCACAGTGTTTGCTTTTGAAGCTAGAAGGGAAATGGAGTTTGGTTGACTGATAGATTGTATAGATGTTTCCATTTACATTTTGGGAGCATATGGGGACTTCTCAGATATGCTTATCACTCAAGGTTGTTTCAAGATCCTGATCTATGGATCAGGATCTTAAGCAAATAGCAATTTATGACGCTAGTGAAACTTTTGGGGGTAATTTGCTATTTGTCTGCTTTCCTGAACTTATAAACTCTTAGTTACTTCAAAATTTACTGTGTGAATTTGTCTGTGCTGCAAAACACTGTGAATGTTGCTCATACAAGAACTAATTTTACTACTGGTTTAAATGTCCTAGTTGTCCACAGAGCTGATTCGAGATACGAAGAGGTGATGAATATCACCTCTGCCTTAGTGAAAAAGACAACATTACTTATGCTAAGAAAAGGGAAGACAGAAAAGTAGCGGAGTTGAGGTGGAAAGCAGAGGGGACCTGTGCTGCAAGAGGAGTGGGGAGTACCAGTGACTGTTGTGGCTGCAGAAACACGGTCACTGCAAGCACCAGCCATATACCTTAACTCTTGGCATGGCAGCAAGTCTGGCTTTCCGAGATCCTCACATAGGCAAAGCAAGCCTGATCATGGATTTGCCTGTAGCAGGAGATAATCTTAGGCAGCACCTGCTCTATCTGTGTCAGGAACCAGCTGTGATCACTGGAGTTTGCATTTAAGGTTTTTGGTGCTTCTTGTTATAAGGAACTGCTGAAGTTCTTTGTAATTTAATTAGACTTGCCAAAAAACGTGGTTTGGACTGAAATCGTTCAGCAGGTTGTAGTGGGTAATTGCCTCAGGAAGAGACCAGTGAGGGTGGTCAGGGGAACACCAGTGGAAGTGGGAGCCAGGGTGGGAAGGAGTTGCAAGAAAACCTTCCCTTCCGGATTTCCTAACTCCTGACGATTTGAGTGTAAAAATTAACATCATTTAATTGGCTGCAGTACAACTATCTGTTAAGTACCACTACTTAAACACTTCCTATCACATGATATGAAACTTGTGGGATGTCCTGGAAAAAGATTATAAAAGTGGGCAGAAGGTTGCTGGGTTTTGCTTTCTTTTCTAATTGTCTTGTTCCCTCTTTTTATAACAAGCTTGTCCTTAAAACCTGTGTTTGCTTTTGAAATTCAGCATACTGAGAACAACTGAGATTCACAAGTGGCTGATTACCACATGTGGCACTGCCACCATGGTGGGACAGGGTCCCCCTCAGTTGCATCCCCACAGCCTGGCAGCGGTCTGCAACATCACTCTCGGGTTTCCATCTTGTAACCAGAGGCAGCCTCTGATCGCTGTGTCCACCTGCAGGCAAAGAAGCAACGGGAGAACAAGCTTAGATATCGGGAGCTTGGCGCCCCTACCCTGACAAGGGAGGTGTGTCCTGAAGGCAGTGAGCACACTGCAGGCGGTGTAGCCTGTCCCTGTGACTTGGGTTTTGGTAGCTTTGTGGGCAGCAGGAGCCATGGTCCCCGTGCTGGTGGCCCCCGTGTGTGGCCCCAGGCCTCGCCGCGGGGTGCCCGGGGGGCTGCTGGGCGCCATGGGCTGGCCTGTGTTACCGTGGCAACCGGCAGATGGGGGCTTCACCAGGGTCAGCGGGAGGCAGCCGCCGCAGCGCCGGCCCAGCCGCTCAGCAGCAGCCCCTCCAGCTCTGACAGCTCCACTCTGGCTGGCCAGGAGTAGTTATCAGATTACTTGTATTAAAACCTAATTAAGATGTGTGCCAGTAAATGCAGCGTGATTATTGGATTTGGTGATTTAGCTGCTGCAGGTTGCTGCAATCCAATCACACCATTTCAGCAAATTCAGCTCTGTGGAGCAGAGTGAAAACGTTTTACATCCGAAATCTGACTGCTGAAAAAGTGAATAGCCTCTTAATGCCTCTGCGATGTCGAGGACTGGTCCCCACTGCCAGGTGAATGCACACTGCCCTCAGATTCTCCCATATTAATTTCTTTCAAATCAACTTTAAAACCCAGAGGAGGGCTCACAGTTGTATGAGTTTTTCCTTCACTGCAGATTGCCTGTGGATTGATGGACCTGTGAGTCCCCCAGGGCAGGGAGCTTGCAGCAGGAATCTTGTGGGTGCCCTTATTTAGCAATGTGGTTTTATAAAATAGAAGGAAGCTTTTGGTTTTGTCTGTAGGCTGCAGACAACGGGACAATCTAAATGACTGGGGGGTGCCAGTCCAGCTCTGTGGTGCTGGACACAAAGGAGGTTTATTCTGCTGAGTAGGATTCACCTCAGTGCCAAAGCTCTGCTTTGTGTTTGATGTTTCACCTAGTTTCTGCAGGGGCTTGCAGTGGTTGTCTACCCATAGCTGTTGAAATGTAAAAAAACCTATCGATCCCTTTCCATTTCATTTCTGGACAGGCTAGGGTATAGCCTAGTCTCAGTTCTAAATTTTGCTGCTGTACAGAGTGAGAGATGTAGTCTCCAGCAGGTTGTAGCTGCACAAAGTAGCAAGGTAGCTTGGAGCTGTTCTAACATAAAACTGCATATGAGCTGCATACGAGCTCCAAGTACTGAGGATCAGAGCAAAACACTTACCTTGAAGGATTCATTACAGCTTGTGATGCCTCAGTTCTGTTCTTCTCTAGAACCACTCATCTCACGAAGCTGCCTCTTTATTTTCTCCTTGTAGAAATAGGAATTTTGGTTTAGAGTGGTTAATGGAAATCTATTTGAAGGGTAATATCATTACTACTAAATGAGAAATTACTCTGTAGTGCCAGGTTGTGCTGTAAGTAGTCCAAACATAACATGGTTCAAGAGCTACGTCTTCACTTTGTGCCTTGAAGTAACATGACACAGTGTGAAGTAAATTCCTGTCCTTCATCACTCCCAGGCCAAGTAGGAGCAGCCGCTCGGCATCCCAGCTGGACGTATCTTGCCACCTTGGTGGACAGATCATCTCATTTGGAATAGAGGGTGAAAATGTAGTGGTCACTCAGATGCTCAGGACGCAGTGCACATTTGTGTGGTAGGTAGTGTTGCCAAAGTGAACATGGCGACTGTGCAACCTTACTCACTTGTATTAGCAAAATGTGCAGAAGGTTCTGTCACCCAGTTGTAAAAATGATGGCAGGCATCGATGTGCAGTTGTAACATATGGGAAGTACAGTGAATGTGGGTGGAGCTGTTCATTTCTCATCTTGAATCATTTACGAGATCAGCAGGCAGGCCAGATACAATGCATATGGGAATGTGTGGCTGTGCTGCACATGTCACACGTAATAGCAGATACTGTGAGAGGGCCCAGAGCCTGTCCTCAGGAGCGAAATGCACTGGAGCAGGCTGGTAGTCCCAGTATGCAGAGCACGGGACAGCTTGGCAGCAGTTTTGGGAGAGCAGATTGACAGAATTTGGAAATTCACGGGCTGGGATCTGCACTGGCTAGAACTACTCCCTTGTTATCCATCGTGACCCAGAGTTGCAGAAAGGAATGTTATTAACCCCATACTCAAGCACTGGAGATAGATTCAGATGATAGTAAAGTTGTGGCATGCTAGTCAAACCCAGCACGGTGCCTGTGTCATCTTTCTCCCTCTGCTCAAGGGGGCAGTCTAAATGTAACATGGTGGGAGATGAAGGTACAGAACAGAAAAGCATAATTGAGTAGTACTGCCATAATTAACAACTTGTCTGTTTACAGCAGTTTATCTGTATCATCCTTAGCATGATCTGAAAGGATACAGAGCTTTATAATAGAGCATTGTGAAGCTTGTATCCAGTCATGTTTCTGAAATTTGCATGGGCTGCCTGTGAGTATCTAGTAGAAAGTGTTGTTTTGATGTAAAATTCACATGAGCTGGAAATGGCTTCTTTCTGGGTGCCAGAACTGGAGGAAGTCCCTCACACTGACGTGGTGGCTCTTCAGCTGGAGCCCTTTCCCTGCGAGAGGAGAGGCATGCCAGGGAAGGGCTTCTCTTCAGGGCTGTGTCAGCAGCATTTGCACCAGCTGCTGGACAAGCCCTACCATAGCGATGAGCAATGTTCATCGTGTTGCTGCAGAGATGTGGGTCAAGGTGCTTCTGTGTAATAATAAAATAACTTTGTAATAATTTTATGCAAGAGCGTCCCTCAAAGACTGTATAATTGTTCTTAAAAGAGACTGAAACATTAACAGAAAAATTATTCATTAAAAATTATGCATTAGCGGAAAAATTATTAATTGAATGTAGAAATCAGCAGAAACTTAGATTCTGAGGGCCTAGAATCTGGACTGTAGCTGGTTGAGTCAGGCTCTCAAGCATAAGGAGGATTTCATAGCCTTAAGACTTCAAATAGGTAGGGCAGCAGTGAGGTTCTTCCCTTGGCTGTCTGAAGACAGCACTTCCCAGTTACACCTCCCTACCAGTTCTTCTATAAAGTAATAAGTATGTTAGAAATAAAGGACTGGAAGATGAAGAAGTGCAGTAAAGTCTCTTATCTTCCTCAAGTTAAATGGATTCTAACATAAGGATATGGACCTGTTGGTGTGAGTCTATAGGAGGGCTGGAGCATCTCTGCTATGAAGACAGGCTGAGAGAGCTGAGCTTGTTCAGCCTGGAGAAGAGAAGGCTCAGGGGAAACCTTACAGCAGCCTTCTAGTACCTAAAGGGGCCTACAAGAAATCTGGAGAGGGATGTTTTACATGAGCAGGTATGGATAGGAAAAGGGGAATACTTTAAACTGAAAGAGAGCAGATTTACATTAGGCATTAGGAAAAAAATCTTCTCTGTGAGGCACTGGCACAGGTTGCCCAGAGAAACTGTGAGGGCCCCATACCTGGCAGTGTTCAAGGCCAGGTTAGATGGGGCTTTGAGCAACATGGTCTAGTGGAAGGTGTCCCTGCCTATAGCAGGGGAGCTGGAAGTGGATGAGCTTTAAGGCCCCTTCCGAAACAGAACCATTCTATGGTTCTGTGAAATCAATGGCAAAGCAGTGAGCAGGGCTCGGCTCTCCAGTCTGAAACTATGATGTTGCTTCCAGCAAACGCCACCATTGTTCTTCCACTCCCTGGAATTAAGATGCTCATGGAAAAGCTCCATCTTTAAAAACAAAACAAAGAACAGTACAAGGGTGGGGGTTTGTGGGTGGGAATTTTGCTTTGTGGGGCTTTTTTTATTGAAGTTCAATGCCCCTGATACCACCTTTAGTAAAGAAATGAAGCATAAACAGCTCCTGTACCAATATGGTGTAGTTTGGAAGGTACAGGGAGTGTGAAATTAGACACAGAGAATCTAAGTGTGTAGTTAGTAGAATATTCTGTGCTATCAAAGTGGTGGTTTTGTTTGCTTCATTGGACATTTACAACCAGCTGTCGCTGTTTGCAGCTCACTGCATTTAGTTTTGTTCTGATCCCTAGGGGATGGTCCTGCAACTCCTCAAATCCCTTTTGCAAGGAAACGTTAGCAGAGGAACAGGACACCGAAATACGAGTATTCAGTGTTCGCTACATGGTGGTTGTGGTTTGATTGCAAGGAAGTTGGCTGGCAGATACAGATCAGTAGATACTGGCTTTAACATTGATTTTGGCAATTTTGTTTCAGCTAGATTTTCCTAGCTTTTTATCAAGAAATTTGGGGTTGTTTACTAATGCAGTTCTTTGAACAATCCTGATTAAGAATGTGGATATTCAGAGTGATGAGCTTCACTGAGTTATGACAGCTGTACAAGTCAAAACTACCACACAGAGCTTGAAAGTAGAAAGGCTCAGAAAATCACACGCCTTATTGTAAGCATATAACTAATTCCATTAAAAACATAGCCTGTATGAAGGAGACAACCTAAAAACCATGTTCAGCTGAAGCTGTATTTCAACATATTGCACAAGAAATAGTTTACAAAAGCAAGTGTAAAGTTTAGATTCAGGACTAGCCCAGTCAATTTATGCTCCCTAAGGGCATAGTGGTTAAGGCTGTGTAGGTTTTTCCCTAGAATACTGTTATTTAAAGACAAGAAGCTTCTAAGATATCCAGAAGGACTTCTAATTAGAGACATTTGTATTTAAAGAGTGAGATGCATTTAATATAAGAACAGAATTTCCAGCTTCTTTGTGTTTATGTCCCATGCTATAGGTGCCAAACAGACTGTTTTTTTGTGGCAGGAGTAATGACCAGTCACTGTGGCCATAGCAAGCCATACTCACTTTTGCTATTAAAGAAGTAAAGGTGGCAGTTGCCCTGTGTTGTCCGAACTTGCGCACTTGTTTTCAAGTGTAAGCAAAAGGCCCCTGCTTATTCCTTCTACTCTTTTCATCCTTTCCCAGGAATCCCTGTTACACTATTAAAGGATCTACACAGACGTGTTTACTTATCACTGAGCTTACTCAAAATACATGTTGCGTTCTGTAACAAGTTTTGGACGTTGAGCAGCTTGCAAAGAGCAGTGGACAGGAAACAAAAGTTTTTGTCACTTCAGGTCCAGTTTGTCAGGGGGTTAGGGTATTTGTATTTGTACTCTGTGCTAGTGCCTGTGTTTCAGGAAGGCAGGTATTGAAGCAGCTACTGAGTGTGCAGCTTGCTTAGCTACAGGGACCAGGATGCAGTCCTGCAGGCTTTACTGATGTCACTTAATAGCAAAGCAAATTTGCTGTCGTGTCATGATAAGGCTTCTGAATTAAAGTGCAAACCTTTAAGAGTGCTCATTTAAAGTGTAAAGATGAAATATATTGAATGCCCATCCTGGGAGTAATACTTCAATCTCAGCCCAACCACCAGACTGAGCTCTGTCAGCTGGGAGCTGCACCCGCCAGTGCAAACATCAAAGCTTCTACTGTGAACTCCAACTTCAGATGCTCTGCAACCCTTTTATCTCTTTTTTTTTTCCAGGTTACAGCAGCTTGACAAGCATTGCCAGGCCACTGCCCAGCAGTTAGTGGAGTTGCTCAACAAACAGAATCAGCTCTTCAAAGAGAAGCAGCTGCTTACAGAAGAGGTGCTGTTTCTGCGAACACAGGTACTGTGCCAAAAGAAAAGAAAGTGAGGGGAATATTCTGCAGCTTTAGCAGAATCTAGAGAAATCTGGCAGCAGCCTTATTTCAGATGTTAGATTTTGTGCTGTTGTTGCTTTAAATAAGGTATTACCTTGTGAAATTAAAAAAAAATAATAATCTGTGTTTAGAAAGATGACTGGTAGCTGAACCTGAGCCTCACTTAAACCTAAGCTAAATAAAGTGTTTTGAAGGGATAATAAAAGAGCAGAAGCTATTGTTGATGACAGTTCCTAGCTTTGTTATCAAAAGATTGTGTTCCTTTTTCAGAGAAAATGGATATTTGTTCTTTAACAGCATTAATGTTTAAACAGTAGCTTCATGTTGAAAATTTCTTTGAGCTTTTTGGTGACATTTATCTGACTTAAATCCCCCTACCACTTTGTGGTATTTTCCCCCCTAATTTTTAGACATCCTTTATTTTCCCTGCTGCTCCATGACTGCTCACCCAACAGCAAGCATGGAATCAGTCTGCCTGAGGACTGACCGCCACACTGCATCTCTAGCAGGCGTGACTCTGTTTCCAGGGGTCTCTAGGAAGCTGTGGCTTGCCATGGGCTGTTGTTGCCTCATATTTTTTTGGGCCACTGTTCTTCAGCCAGTCACTGCTTTGGAAATAAGGGAGAGAGCTGCAGGGTTTGGTTTTGGATTTGTTGTTCTTTCTTTAACTTGTTTCAGAAAAAGGAGGAGGACTAACAAGCACAGAATGAGGTTTTCAGTTAAACTACCAAATAATCAAACCCTTGTTGTGGGACTAAGTAAAGTAACTAATTTGACCGTATCATGATGCTTTCAACTTCCAAACTAGTGAGTTTGCCCAGGATCACTGGAACATTCAGTGTAACAAAGGACATTCAGTGTAGGAAATTCAGTGCCATAGCAAACCCAGCAGTAAATAGCACATTAATCACTTTAGAACTTTGAAAAATGGTACGATTTAAATATTTTATAGGCTTTTTATCTTAGAATTTAGTAAATGTTTAACCTAGGAGAATAAAATCCATACTTTGTTATGCCTTTAATCATGACAGTGTGTTTGGGTTTTACAGGATTTCCTGTCATAGTAGACAAACTTGGTAGC
Source organism: Ara ararauna (assembly GCA_028858755.1). NCBI lineage: Eukaryota > Metazoa > Chordata > Aves > Psittaciformes > Psittacidae > Ara > Ara ararauna. Next base: position 97,727,929 of record CM054379.1, read on the forward strand.
TCAAAATAGTGTAAGGTTATCAGCATGTAGTAACTATGGGCAAATTTCATGGCAACCATATTGTTCTCTCTGTAAGGTGGTTGTTCAGAAAAGAAAATTAACATTTCTGTTTTAAAGGCAGCATTCTGGGTAATGTGAGCAGACTTTACACGGTCTGTGGGGATTGTGTTATTGATAACCTATTTTATCTGGAAGTGAGTGTGCCTTTATGAAGTTGGGCAGAAGTACAGGAAACAGACAAAACAGGAAAAAGTCATTACAATATTACACTGCTATCAAGGCCTGACAGGCAAAAGCTTCCTTCTTTATGTTCATTACAAGTTAATTGTGCTCCAGAGAATACTTTTTAACTTTGGAACACTCCGAAGACAAGAAGGATATAAAAAATAATTACAGAATGAGTCCTAAAAATCTATTTGCAGCTATTTAAAGCAATGGTGGTTCTCTGGGAATTGGAATTCAGCCCAAAAGAGCTGCCTGGAATATCAGACAATTGTTTTAAGAAAACTAAAGAAGCGTTCACCATAAATGGGAGCTCTGAACTACAAAAGGATGCAGTTAGTGTAGAAATACAGCTAAAAAAATGTCTCAATTTCAGACTCAGTGTTGATTGAAGGTGAAAATGACACCATACTCCACATTTTACTGTATTGTTCAACATTTCTCCTTTGTAATGAATTTATTTTGTTTTGGTGGGAGAGAAGAGGGAGAAACCTAGTCACACCTAGTCTTTTAAAAATAATGTAAAATACACTAACTTAATGTGCTATTGTATCTTGGAACATAAGCCACTAGTAACTGCAGTTGCATATTTCAGGGGAAAAAATGGGATGCAGATCTCAAACAGGACACAGATGGAATCGAGTAAAAACCTGGATGGATAAAGAGAAATGAGCAGAAGTAGGTATTTTTTCTGTATCCTATATATAGATACAGGGGAGGGAGAGGAAAGGAGGACTAAAACTATTTGCAGATGTGGGCTGAATCTGGCAAACACTTCAAGACAAAAGGGAGAAGGAAGTGTTGGAAACATTTTTGGGTTTGAAATTGTTGGAGTTTTTTATGTTTGTTTCTTTTTAAGCACTTAAAAATGTAGGACAAGCAGTCCACTGCAAGGACAGGCTTACCTGACAGAATTAAAAGAAAAAACCTTTACAGATGTAAACTGGGAGGGGAAGGAGGGCATACAGCTCCTAGCAAAATGAGAGCTTCTAGAACTCTGATTTTACCATAAGTACTTTTTGGTATGGATCATCACTGTATTTGTGTTTCGATTTCGAATTGGTGATTTTTCTTGCTTCCAGTAGTAGCCTCCTGAGGAAGCTGAATCCTTTCTATTTCTTTAGAAAGGCTACAGTTTGTTTTAGGATAAATCATAAAACTTCACGTCATGTTGAAAGATACGTTATATTAATAATTGTATTTGGAGTGGTGCTGTTAGAGTTACAGTACTGATACATGCTTAGAGCTGTTCCTGTAGCGTTGGAAAAGTTACTTAACTTTTATATTAAAGTCCCATATTTTAGAATTGCATCATTTATTTTAATCTAGCTGACAGGGGATGGCGGGAAGACAAATCTATAGGATTTGCTTTAAAAACTCAGGTCACTTCCACTGCAATTTTTGTTGCTGTAAGGGGGCTACGAAAGAAAGGAAGGAAGGAAGGAAGGTTGGTCTTTAAATCCAGCTACATTCTGGTTTGCTGGGAGTCTTGTTTTTCATGGAAAACTCATTTGACACTGTTAGGAAAATTCTGGGGTTTAAAGTGAACTTAAAAAGTCATCATGAAAGAAATAATACCTGATCCTGCTACATGCTGAATTCCCTTATAGGTAACCTGATTTAAAAGACTTTCAACATCCTTGTTGAAGGTGTAACCAAGACAAAGCACCACAGTTTCTGAAAACACCTTTCTCATTCTCAGCAGTGAATTACATGATTTTAAAGGAATAATGTTAAATCTTCTATTACTGAAAGAAGCTCAGTATTATTTCTGAATAACCACCTGCCTACATGATGAAGATGCTCACTCTGTAATTCTCATTTTCATAGAGTTAAAAAGGACCAGTATGAAGATGTGGCCTGACCTTACAGCCTGGGCTGTGTGTCAGGCCATTACAATAATATTCAATAGATGGCACTACTATTTAATAATGGAATACAGTATAATGTATTCAGGTCCATGTAAAGGTAGTCAGAAGTTTAATTATGGGATTTACACTTCTTGTTTTGAAGGTTTTTAGAAGATTCATGTTTTGAGTTTCTACCTTTGAAAGTCTCTCTCTCGCATGGCAACTCACTCCAAGTCAGGAGAGTAAGAGCTATTTAGCTTCCCTCCTTTATAGGTACTAACTACAAATGTGTGTAGCAAAGCAAACAAACGTCTAAATGGAGATGATTACTAGAAGCCTCAGCGTTGTGTTTCTGAAAGCTGGGATTGCTCGTTGCTAGCTGGACCTGCCTTGATGTCCATCACTTTGACAGAAAGAAGTATGTGTCCCCGTGGATAATCCCCTTGCAGACCCCAGCTGCTGAGCCGGCAAGAGCACACACCCACAGGACTAGGACCTGGGGACTGCTCCCAGCTCAGGCTGTTGTCCTGTGCTGCTGCTCTTGCCTTCCCCCCCAAAGACTTCCTCCTGTGAGCCAGCCCCTCCCTCGCAGGCACCCATGCTCTCCCTATGCTCTCCGTATGGCCAAGCCACTAAACCAATCTCCTCCCTCATTACAGATGTCTTTTTCACAGTGAGCATGTCTGTGAACAGACCACCTTCCTTCTCAACAGAAGTTAAAATACAGTCACCCATAACTGTGTTCCCATCCTTGCCCCTCCAGTCACTCAGTAGGAGGTACTGTCAGAACTACAACTGTTCCTTAGCACCAGTTTTGTTTTCTGATGTCAGCAGGAAATTTCAGTGAGGTCCCAGCAACGAATGCACTGTGTAACGTGCTCCATTTGCTTTTAGAAAGAAGGGGAGCTTTATGTCCAGGAAACAAGTAGCTCATCCATCTCTGATGTCAGGAGTGATTCAGGTTGATCCTTACACAGTCATCAACTGTTCTTAGGAGGCCTGAAGACTGCTTAGGTTACTGGGGAGAGAGCTTTGGGGTTTTTAGTGGAGTTGCAATGCACAAAAATAGTGCCTTGACCAGGTATTTGTAACACCCTGTGATATTCCACAGACAGGGGCTGTGGGTTGAATTTTTGTGGTTTATTGTTTGGGGGGATTTAACTAGGTGAAAGGAAAGTTGTCATCACTGCCCATATAGTGTTTAGTAAGAGGTGATGAGAGTTAAACTACGACAGGAGGGGATAAAGATAGAGCTCTGCCTGGTGTCTGACATGACACTGCAACTGCTGCATCACCCAGTGTTTTGCTCTTCAGAGTTTGTGGATCTGCAGCCGTAGGAGGCCTACATCTCCTGTGCAGTGTCTGGCCAGTGGGCAAAGCTGGGAGCAGCTCAGCAGCTAAGCCTGGCCCTCCTGAGAGCTCCACCTTGGCATTTGCACCTCTGCAAATGAGGACTGAGGCACCTAAGCCACCTGAGCGCTTTCTAACCAAAGAACCTAGTGGCTTCTCTGCCCTCCACTGAGAGTTAACAGTAATGAAGCCAGTCAGCTGTCCATGGCTCTGCTCCTACAGACACTCCTGAGTGTCTGCCACAGCTGTACACCTGAGAATACCCAGCATCCAGTGAGATCAGGTGCTGCTGAGGTGAGGTGGTGGTGGCGGTGGCAGGAACCTGGGCACTCTGTGCTGCAGAGGTCTGCTCACTGTGTACCAAAGCACTGGTGGGTGGATGAGAAACTTTAAGACGGGAAAGGTCCCTGACCAAACTCATTTGCCAGTTACCTGGGCATTAGGAGGGACAGCATTGTGTCCATTTAATTACAGAACTGCACAGCTTAAATGGCTGCTTTCGCATCCAGGCTGCTGTGTAGTGGATTATGATGATACCCTGCCGGTATTTGTGCTTTATTGTTAAAGCAGTTGTGGCCAGGCTGTGGTCAGGTGGAGGAATTCCTACTTTATCAATCAAGCTGAGGTGCTGCATGTCAGAAAGGATGGAGGGGTAACTGTGGTGATGACAGCTGTGCAGGCACCCCAAGGCTTCGTGATGGAAGTACTTGGCACTCATCTGATTTACAGGCAGGGCTAATGAAATGCTTTTTGTAACTGTAGGTGACAAGAAGCAGAAAATGGGAGTTTTCCATGACAGTCTGACATTTCCAGGCAAGAGATGTTTTGAAGCTTAGTGGTATGAAATACGGTCTGAAGAGGAAAGCCTAGAAAGGAGAGCCTCTACCTTGCGGCACAGCTGGGCATGGTTTCTTCAGTAGTGCGAGCAGTGAGACATGTTGGGAGGTCATGAAGAGCAGCTGTGGAGAGAAGGGGGCTGGCTGGGCTGTTGTAAGCCACCCACCACAGCAGCAGTTGCCAGGAGGCTTCTTCAGGAGCTGAGTGTTGGGGGCTTTTGCCTTTTTAATCCTCTGCCAGTACTCTCCTGCTGGCTGTAACGCTGGGGGGGGGGGGGGGGGGGTACTACAGTGTGGTGCAGGCCTCCTCTCACTGGCACTGACACATATAAGCCCCATGGCTTCCTGTAGCTGTAGTTCATTCCCCCTTACGCTGGTTGTTGGTGTAGGTGCCTGTATTTTGCGGAAAAAAGTACCATGTTACTGTTCTTAACTAATCCTTTTTATGACAAGTGCAAGGTCCTACACCTGGGTCGGAGCAATCCCAGGCACAGCTACAGGTTGGGCAGAGAAGAGATTCAGAGCAGCCCTGCAGAGAAGGACTTGGGGGTGTTGGTCGATGAAAAAATTAACATGAGCCGGCAGTGTGCACTTGCAGCCCAGAAAGCCAACTGTATCCTGGGCTGCATCAAAAGGAGCGTGACCAGCAGGTGGAGGGAGGTGATCCTGCCCCTCTACTCTGCTCTTGTGAGACCTCACCTGGAGTATTGTGTGCAGTTCTGGTGTCCTCAACATAAAAAGGACATGGAACTGTTGAAACAAGTCCAGAGGAGGGCCACGAGGTTGATCAGGGGACTGCAGCACCTCCTGTATGAAGATAGGCTGAGAAAGTTGGGGCTGTTCAGCCTGGAGAAGAGAAGGCTGTGTGGAGACCTCATAGCAGCCTTCCAGTATCTGATGGGGGCCTATAGGGATGCTGGGGAGGGACTCTTCATGAGGGACTGTAGTGAGAGGACAAGGGGTAACGGGTTCAAACTTAAACAGGGGAAGTTTAGATTGGATATGAGGAAGAAATTCTTTACTGTAAGGGTGGTGAGGCACTGGACTGGGTTGCCCAGGGAAGTTGTGAATGCTCCATTGCTGGCGGTGTTCAAGGCTGGATTCGACAGAGCCTTGGGTGACATGGTTTAGCGGGAGGTGTCCCTGCCCCTGGCAGGGGGATTGGAACTAGATGATCTTCAGGTCCTTTCCAATCCTAACTATTCTATGATTCTATGACACTGCAGCTTCACAAATTCTTTTTTAACTCAGCCATAAATTGCTTATCAAGTAAGGAGGGTGAGGGAAGTGAACCCTTCTGCCCTCTAATGCAAAGCCAGACAAAGTAGAAAGTTCGTTTTTATTTCTGAGGTCATTTACATCTTTTAAATTCCAATGTCAGAATTCCAGTGGCTTACTATGAGGTAGCTCCCCCAGCTCCAGTAGAGTTTGATGTCTTGCTTAAGAGCCACTCCTGAAGTGCTCTGAGGAGGCACAAACAAGAGCTATGCAAGAGCTTCGGAGGGGCACATTAGCCTTCCAGCCAGAGGCTTCCTCCTGGCCCAGGCAGTTGCTTCCTGTTTTGCTGCAGCTCTCACCCTGTACACACTCCCTCCAATTCCCAGTAAACATGCTCTGGCACAAACCTGCTGCCTCATTCCTGGAAGGCAGAAGGGGCAGGATCTTAGATGTGCCCCAAAACACGAGCTCAGTTATTTACTGCTAAACATGAGCCATGTCGAAAGCTCATGGAGATCCTGTTAGTCAGAAATCAAACAGTTCTTGCTATCTTTAAGACTTCTGATCTTCAACAGCAGTGAGGGCAGCAGGCCTACTGGAAGCACTGGCTTCAAAACAGCATTTGTTTACACTGCACTGCCACAGCCTTACCCATTCCTGTATTTCTCTTCTAAGAACTCACCCACAGGCTGAAGGGACACAAATGAGAAACACAGGCAGTGCAATACAGATATACTCACATGCCCATCTCTTCCTTTTATCTTTCAGGGCTGCTCTGCACCTGGCTGAAACTGGTCTGAGGCTCGCCCAGAGTCACCTCTGCAGAACATAGGCACTATTGCTGCTCAGTTCAGCTGGTTTCTGTTCGGTTTTAGTTACAGAATCCTAAATGTTTTTAAGCCTTACTGATCTACCCAGCTTCCTGGGAAGACAGCCGAGACTATTCTGAAGACCAGGCTTGCAAGTGTTGGAACAGCAATAACATAGCATGGACTGAATTTGTAATTTGTACAATTTTCTATAAAATGTTTTAATCTATTTTTATGATTGAATGTAGATGTCTTATTTACAGGCTGAAAAACCAATAAACTTAATTGGATTTTTACTTTTCCTCCTCCTGAATCCCAGGGGAGGTGGAAGAAGGGGACTGCTCATAAGCCCTGCACGAGCCGACTGCACTCCTGTCTATAAACTCATTACCAGAATCTACCTGGAAACCTTATTTTTACAAGGTATTTGTCACTTTTTATAACAAAAGTGAGAGTCCCAACCATTTCTTATCCATCAGAAAAGCCTGAGGATGAGTAGGAAATACTCCATATAATGTGGAAGCATTTCCATGGGCAGAAGTCACTGGGATCAAGCCTTTAAGAGAAAGGCACCCTCATCAGGTAGTACAGATCAGCTGAGGGGGTGACAAGAGACTTTCCCACCAGCAAATACCGAGCAGTTCTCTGGGATGTGCACCAGCTGAACTTGGCTTCAAATTACTGAACTTAAAATATCTGGAGGATATAGATGGAGGGCTTTTTTTCTGGTTAACTGCACACCTGTGTTTTGAAAAGTCCCCTTCCAAATACCAGACTGTTTCAGAAATCAGCTAGATCTTCTGCTAACTAGCACAGGATAAACTACGTACATAAGAAAAAAGCTTCTACATCTATTACCTTCAGTGTAGCTGTAGAATTGCATTAGTAAAGGGGGGGAAGTGCAAAGAACAGTTACCCATTAATAAAGCTACCTCAGCCAGCGTGAATACATCGGATATAACAAAAATAAGAGTAACAACAGATGCAAGAAGTTACTGTTTGCTCTGTGTGGGGGACAATCTTTCCTTGCCTTGTATTTTAAGAATTATTAGTGGTACAGCCCTAACATCAAAGTGGGTTTTCCTCCCTATTTCAATTTCCTGCCACATTAAACTGCCAAACACATCTGATCGCCTCCTTGAACTGCTTCCAGTCTGACAATAAACACGCTTAAAATGGCCTCAAGTCTTTAGGACAAGAGAGCCTGACGACAGTAAGTTCAGTCAAAAAATGGGTTTTCCACAGTAATCAGGCTGACAATTATTTAAGTGTCACTACTTTATAGACTGTTACACAGGTAAGAATATACATTTATAAATGTAGGAATATGCAAACTTATTGTTTAAATCTATTTTTTATTATTCCACAGCATAAATCTGTGTAGATAGGAGAAAGCGCCCATAAACTACACGCGCAAAGGAACTTGGCACCTAGTCCCAACATTTAGGCTTCACCGAGATCCTGGAGCTGCTGTGCCCTGGCCCAAGGCACAGCTGGACCCTCAGCCTTTTGGACCTGCCTCACCTACGTACACAGCCATGCTTCATCTCAATGCATCCTGGGTGGTGAGGTGTTCACACTCATCCCAGGAGTAGGCTCAATCCAGTGTGTTGCTGGGAGTCTAGAAGGAATCTTTATTTCCAGGCAGCAGCTACTCTATTTTGTAGCAATTAATTAGTCATTAAGCACAGGCAGCACCTGTCTAAAGCTCTCCCCCACCCCACTTCTCTTTAGGCACAAAATGCTTGCATTTACAAAGTTTACAAGTGTCAGACCAGGTGACCAAATCCAGGAGATTCCACATCCACAGCCAGAGCAGTATCCTGTGACATGGGGTGCAGCCTGGCCAGACAGTCCTGCTGCTGCTGCAGCTGAGTCCTGATCACCTAATCCCACCAAACTATTGAGTCATGCGCTTCCCTATTACAAAGTGTGGGAGAAAACAGAAGGAAAAAAAAACCCCAAACCCTGAGAGCTGGATGAAGCACCTCTAATTCCAAGGAAGCCTTCCTGCCGGAGACCTGAACTAAAACCCAGGTGACTGACTGCTCTAGGGACACTCAGCCCTCAAAGCCGGCTGATGCAAATGGCCTTGGCTCATGGGCTTCAAAGAGTCCCACTACGAGGTGCCCTGCAAATCCCACCTGCCCGTTTTTATCTCTCCTTACCCTAAGGCATTACTTAGCTCCAGGATGCAAGGCTAGGAATTTCATCAGATGACAAATCACTTCAGTCATGGGTGTTCTGATAGGAACGTAGCCCATCATTCCTTCTGAAGTGCAACCCAAATTTCCTTTTGCAAGTGACATGCACCTCATGGAATTAACATGATCCATCTGTATGGGAACAGCCTCAGTCCAAAGCACAGATACATCTTGCTTGGTCATAAAAACTTTTCTTTTGGCAATACTGTAACTTAATAATGTACAAGGTGAAACTGACCACCCAGCATTTGAAATATGTCACAGCAAGTTACAGGTATCACTAGGACTTCACAGCAAATAAAACTTGTAACTAAACATGCACAGGTCATTATATACACAGTGATAAAAAAATAACGATGTACATTTTCTTGTAAGAAGAAATTAAGTAAATTCTTTGTGCATTTCAGGATTGAAATGTCTAACCTATATAAAATTACTTTAAAATATGAAGTAAATATTTAACCCAAAACTCGAGAAATCTTTTGTAATCTGCAATATACCCTTCTCATTTCAGTTTTTCTTTCTCTGACACAGAACAACTTAGGAATTTTATCCTCTAAGATATTTAATAGTAATGTGCAGATATAAAAAAATACGTCCTTTGTGGCAAGCTTGAACATATATATATATACACACACACATATATATATATATATTTACAAACCTCCGGAACAAATTAGCATTAAAAAACACAGAAGTAGCAGATTGACATAGTGCTTTATTTAAGCTGTCTGTACGAAGGAAAATAATGTGCATCCCTATCATATACGTGTAAAAATACTAAGGATGTACAGTGTACAAAAACAGTTTCTTGTAGTTATTTCACATCCTTGTGGGTCATATACTTAAGGAAATAAACAGTTTAAGTATGACCTACAGTAATACGGTTCCTTGGGTTCATAGTCATGTCTGCTTAATATCCTTAACCATATGACTAGATCTTGCATGGATCTAATGAAAGAACTAGCAAGGTCAAGAAATGTCACAAACTCTAAAGCTACAGGGAGGTAATTCAATTACCAATTTAGAGGTTTTTATTTAAATAAATACTTTACATTTCATGCTTGCCTGTAATGCACTACCAGGAGCAAGATAAGGAAATTCTACTGTAGACAGTACAAACAGTAGCAGCAAAGTGTGTACATTGAGGTGTAATATATAGACCCTGCAGTTAGTAAGGAAAGACCTTACTTTTGTACTCTAGGAGAAGCACATGGCCCCTGCAAGAACAGTCAGCTTGAAGAAGCCGCAAGTAAAGATGGAAAAAAACCAGAAAACAATACAGGAATAAATGTTCTTTAAGCAACAGGAATGTACTGGAAGATGGATTAGTGTGGAAAGCGAAGCTGTGTGCAAAACTGCCAAAATCCAAACAAATGACCTACTTCCTCCGAGATGGCTGCAGTACAAGGAGGGCATACTCTAGGTCATGGAAGTCAGTACAAGCTGGAGTCAAAGTCTGAAACGTACTGTGCTCCAAAGGCTCGCCAAGGTAACCACCACCACCTCCCACCCAAATCCAACCACAACTGCAAACAGCAAAAGAAGAGCTTCAGGAGTTCCTTGCGGCACCGCCTGCCCATTTGTCTTTCATCCCTTTCTAACACTGGTAAGAGAGAGAATCCCCTAACCCTGGGCAGCACGAAGTGGCCACTAACTCTGTAGCACAAACTTGCTCAATGATGTTCTGGAAGGCAGACAACCCAATGCAAAGTGAAGTCTTCAAAAGGTTTTGAAATAGCTCACTGACAGGTATTTACTGCAAACCGCACTCTAGCTCACTACGCGATGGTGCACTAACCACAGGGCTGCTTCTGGACACAAGGAGTGGCTGGCCAGAGGCACGGCGCTGGCTGGGCATTAGCTACAGGAGCCCTGTGTCAAGAAACTTATTGCTATTACAAGCTGACAACACAGGGGGAAAAACACAGGCATGAAACAGATTTTGAATCACCATAGTTTCAGTCTGTAAGCACGAGGCCTTTGCAGAAAACTAATTAATGCCCGTCTGATTGATAAGTACTCAGTTACTTCAGTCAGTCACTGCATCAGCGCAGACACCCCTATGCCACCAGTGCCAAACAGACCTGCACTGCATGTGCTGTGCTCCTCTCTCTGCAGAGGGATAATTTAATCCCTAGACATGTTTAGTGTTACAAGGTGACAGAAGGAGATCTTATGTAGTTAGAATATACATCATGATATATTTCTGACTGATTATCCATCCATTACTAAAGAGAAAACACAAAACATGAAAAACTCTAGATTAGTCTGTGTCTTTAGCTGCCTTGCTAAATGCCCATCTACCCCTTGACCGTCCCAGCACATGCACTGCCAGCAGTGGGCTTCATGCTAGGGCACGCAACCTTCCGCATCAAGAGGCTAAGGCATCTGCAGAGGAATATCTCTCTTCACAGACTCGTCTACTCATTCACGCAACACAACCAGCAATACTCTGCGCTATCATAGTCTTCGCGGGACCTAACACAATCCGAACGCAGAGATACTTCGAATGATAATCCCACGGAGTCAGGGGTTTTGGGTGTCGTTAGCAAGGACATGTGCACACCATCACCGCACTGCCTAACGTCCCGACTCCTAGCACCAAAGGGTTTATTATTAAGATTATCATTGCTGAAGATCAAAGCTGAAGTTTATGCACGTTTTTTTAGAGACAGATCTTCAGAAATGGAAAGACCTTTTCCTATCAGTGGAGCGTTTCTCGTGATGCTTTAAATTCAGTCAATCGGGTACCACAGTTACACGTAACATGATGGGTTTCGGGACTCTTTTGGTTGAGGGCAAACCTTCCTTGAGAATGGCTGATCCCAGAAATAGACTATTTTAATCATTAAAATAAAGTGCTTTTCTTGTAATCACGGTGGTCTTGTTGTTCAAATGCAATTCCTTCACACAGAACAGAAATTTGCTATTGTGCCATCAGCCTCTTACATCACATTTATGGAGCACAAGATGTAGCTTTTTTGTCTGCTTGTTTTTAACCCTTTGGCACATGAAGTTGGAATTCCTCATCTCCGCTGCCAAACGATTAAACAAGAGTATTTCTTTCACAAAAATCTGATTCTAAGCAGTGTGTACAATTTCAAAGCCTTATTAAAATTTCCACATGGGAGAAAAGTGCATTATTCCCTTCAGCTTGTACAGTCCTTCCATATAGTAGAAAATTAACTGCTCTAAGCCTGTTCTATCTAAGATGTAGCAGCATTTGCAAACATGACACATACAATCCTTATCTCTAAAAATAAATACTACCGCAGTATAACCAAAAAAACAACCAAAACAAAAAGATTGTTCAGAGTTAAACACCTGGAGAAAAAGCTAATTCACAACCTCAAAAGAAAAACGAGTAAGGCAAACACCTGTTTACCCTGGTGCACACATTTTGGTGAAAAGCAATACCATTATGCCTGTCTACATTCTTCAGCCATCAGAGGTGATGTATATCATGAAAGAAAAAGAAAAGCATGAGAAAGATGTTATCTGGTGCAAATTATAAGACCCCTTAAACTGCTGCTTTTATGCCTTCATTTCTTGCATGTATAATGTTCGATTCTCCATGATTGCACATGAACCTGGAAGTTCTAAGTGGCAGGCCGGGTGAGCCCAGCCCTTCTGCTTCTTCTGTAGTATCCAACAGTAATTAAAAAATAATATATATATATATTTATATATATCAACAGTTTAAGTCCTTCTCGCAAACGTTCCCCAAACAAGTTCCAGCCAGATGTTAATGACAGAGACCTGCTTCAAGTAATGATATGCCTAACAAAAACCTTGCATATGTACATCACCACCCCTATGTTGCCTTGTTCTAACCAGCACAAACAGATGCAAGGAAAGGTTATAGACTAGTCTCTTTAGACTTTTACATTTTTGATACATCTTCTCGAAGAAGATAAGCTGGACCAACATGATTTTTGTTTAGCTTCCACTGTGAGGAAAAATAGATGATTACTTGTGCACAAGGTGTACATTGCTGAAGCCAAGTCATCTACCTTCAGAGAAACTGTCAGTAATTTCTTGACGTTGCTATTATACTGAGACTGTGGGCAGCAGCAACAGCGGGAGAGCGTAGTAGAGAAATTCTCCTATTTCATGCAAACCAAAATGGATTTTAGGTAGGTTTGGGAAAGCAACTTGTTCAATTTGGAACGGTCTCTGAAAGTGCCCCTGCTATCTTAAATAGTATCTAGTACTGGTGGTGATGTTCAGGAATCATTTTCAGTGATAAACCTAAGATGACAGTGAAGCAGCAGAACAAAAAAGTTATTCTCGTCCACTTGCAGAGTAGGAAAACTGGGGAAAATGCGGCCGCCTCTCATTGTCCATGCAGTCCATACCATCCTCGTCATCTGTATTAAGGGAGAAGTTCAAAATATCATTATATTTGCAACAAAGTTTTATTATTCACCTGATACTCAGCACGTCTTTCAGGGTTCAATGCCAAGGTTAAAGGCTCAAGTTGAAGCAAGACTTTGGTCATGTAAGCTTATGCTTACACAGTAGAGTGATGCTCACTGGAAGGACATCCTTTGAATAAGTCACCATCTATTTCAAGCTGGGTGGGTTGGTTGGTTTGTTTTATTATGACTATCACCTGAGAACTTCAATTATTACAACCCCTTCTAGGCTATTCAAAACATGCCAGCACATCTAGCTTCTGGTAGCACAAAAGCTGATGGCTGATCAAAGCAGCCAGCTTCACTGTTTCTTAAGCTGAGTTCAGGAATTGTAATCCTATTTCAATATTCCTCCATTTTGAAGGGAGTTAAAAGTTAAAACAGCTACAAAATGAACAGTTCATGCAGGTTCCATGTGTTTCAATTCTTACATATTATTTCTTAGTAAACTATTTTTACAGTATTTACTGGGATCAGAGGAAACATGGACTAAGCCAAATTCATAAATATTTTTATTTACATAATTCCTGCAGTGCCAATGGAAACCAGGCACCAGATGTTGTCTAACTCTGAGAATTTGGATCTACATTCTCACATGGATTTTTGTGCTTATCCTTAAAGACTCCTATTGAAACTGTTATTCTAACAAAGTATTTATATGCAACCTTTCAGAATTATGTATCTTTTGTATCTTTATACATGCTACGTATAAAAACCTAGAGGTAATGCAGGTTGGAGCAATTGCTCTGATTAGGCCACCTGACTTCAACAGTTCTGTAACTTCAAGTACAATCTCCCTTTCACACTGTCAATTTAAATTAGGTTAATGAACAGAGCCTGTTTTGCTATCAGTTTGGCTGCTGTAGATAGAGGATAGAGTATAAATATTCACTGAGCGTGATTTGTAAAGCTTTGGTATCGAAATAACTGGCCTGAACGTTATAAAAATTATTTCTGTAACTATAAAAGATCTTTAGGTCAGCCGTAACTTTAACTTTCTGATACACAGTAACCAGCCCAAACTAAAACGCATTTCAAGCCCCTTTTGCATAATCGCAGCAGACAGATACAATACCATATTGTACATAATACATTTACTTGTAGATTTTAAAAGGAAATAATTTAAAACCATTTCCTATTGCAATACTCAGAAAATGGAAACCCCTCTGGTCCTGGAGCCACTGCAGCTCACTGAAAGTGTAGCAGTTTTCCAGGTCTGCCTGGCACAACAGAACTTCCACCTCTGTGCTGCCGCCAATGCTACTTACCGCAGCCCTGGGCAATGCAGCCCTGCCAGCTCCCTGGGAGGGCTCCCCCCAGCAGCAGCGCTGCAGCTGATCTCTGCACTGCTGCTAGGCATCACCCCCCAGTGTATTGTTCTTGTGCCTGGGGGTGAGGTTGCAGCCCATGCACGTTTCATTCTGCAGCAGCCAGACCAACACCAGAGGCCAGGGTTGGTACTTTAGGGAGGCAGGTCACTTCCCTGCACGGGTACTGATCACCTGCTCTGAATTCAGTAAACGTAAAGCTGAAGTCTTGGTAGCCTATCACGTATTCTCTATTGCTTCAACCTTCGAGGGATGAATAGCCATTCTCACTGCACACGTGAAGTTTCAGGGGATCAGGACTTGATGATACAGAATCAACAGGCTACAAGTGAATCCAAATTTTAGCAAAATTTGTTCAAATTACAAATACGACCAAATTCTTATCAAGATGAATGGGAGAAGAAGGGTGCATTTTTGTCACAGCAGGGAGACTTAAAATCACTTAAATGACTCTGTTTAAACACCAAAATGCAAAATCCAGAAAACACTCCAAATCTGTACGCCAACAGAAAACTGAAGCTAAACTTGGGAATCCTAAGACACCAAAACATAAGCTAGCTCTATGAAAGGGTAAACAACCTTAACTACAGCCTTTATTGTCCACCTTTGTGATCCTCCTTCCCCATCCTCCAATTAACAAAAATACAAATAATTAAAAAAATCTCACTTATAAAGGAAATTCATTCCAGAACTCAGCAGCAAGATTTTAACTGCTCTGCCTCGGTAAGTAACTCTGTTAAGCCCCAGCTCGGCCGACTGGATCATGATTCTTGTGTATGTAGCAGAAGATGACAAAAATACAAACTATGGTGACATTACACTCGCTCCAACAAGGAAACTGCAAGGCCCAGCAGAGCAGTTACATCTATGTTGGTAACGTCTTTAAAAGCTCTGCTGAAGCACACGACTTTGATAGGAAATTTCATTTTCAGGTAACTGACACCTCCACAAGAGTCACCCACTTGTCTCTGGTGCCTCTTTCTTTATTGTATCCCTTTTGGTTTTTGAAGTATTTTAAAATACGTCCAACTCACTGAACCTAGAACCCCCTGAAGCCACTAGCAGGGCCTACGTGCTTAAAGCAGCACCCATGCTCCAAGTACTTTGCTGAACTGGGACCCTGACACCAACCAGCAAACATCTGAAGCTGGCGTTTTCTTTTATTTAAAAACACAGCAAAACAAAAGAAAAACAAAACCACACCAAAAAAATGCCCCCCAAACCCAACCCAGAGTGACCTAATGTTCTAACCTTTGTAATTACTCCTTCTTTAAAAGAACACTCTCACTGAGAGTTACTCTTACATACTTCCATACAAAGATTTTTATTAGTAAGAAGAGCTTTTCCATTCAAACAGAAAAAACCCTTTCGCAGCGCTTTTTTAGGAATTTATTACTTAAAATTATGCATAATTTCTGACTTACATTTTTCAGGCGGCGTTATTGTAATAGTCTGAGCTGTAAATTCTTCATCAAAATACCTGGTGTCTGTCTCCGATGTCACTTGAGGTTTAAAAGGAGGTACAAGCTGAAAGGGACCAAGAAACAAAATTAACTGACTATATCTGAAACCAGCCAAATTAGTACCAGGAAAACAAGTTTGTTCTTTTTCCCTACACCCGGATCAAACAAGTAGAGCGGCTCTTGATAGGCAGCTGAGTGTGTAACTTCTAGTAAGAGACAGAAGCCATTAGAGTCAATCCCAAACATACTAGTTCAAAATCTAACTAATAGCACAACACGACTGAATTCCAAGTATCACTCTCATGTGACTTGCAGATAAATTTAGCTGCAAAGAGATAATTACATAGAAACTCTTCAGGCCATTCTAATTACTTGCCTAACACAGACACTTCTAGGTACTTCATCACAACTGGGTAGTATAAACAGCTAAGGCAAAAGGACTACACAGAGAGCATAGAAAGCATGATACCTTCCCCTGTTGTTCTTATTTAAGAGTTAAGGCCTAGATATAAACTTGCCTGTAGAAGAAATTATGAATATGAACATAAATTTTATATTTGAATAAAGGCCAGTTCACGCTTTAGTGGATCTAATCCTGCCCACTGCTTGCACCGTACAGCGTGGTATTTCCCAACACCACATCACTAGTAGTTGCTCACACTCGACTTCCTTGCCTCTCTTCGGAATCAGACTGGTTATATCCACCTTCTCCTCCAGAACAACCACCCAACAGGCCAAAGATTTTAACAGGAAGGCATATTCAGTATGGAATATCACACTGCCTAGTGCCAGTCCACCCCAATAAAGCAGTTTAGTATGTATGGTACTGCAGCTGTGTGGTTTGGTTGGAGGGAAGGAATGCCATCCAGAGGGACCTTGACACGCTTGTGAGGTGGGCTGATGCCAACCTGATGAAGTTTAACCATGGCAAGTGCAAGGTCTTACACCTGGGTCAGAGCAATCCCAGGCACAGCTACAGGTTGGGCAGAGAAGAGGTTCAGAGCGGCCCTGCAGAGAAGGACGTGGGGGTGTTGGTCGATGAAAAAATGAACATGAGCCGGCTTCAGTGTGCGCTTGCAGCCCAGAAAGCCAACCGTATCCTGGGCTGCATCAAAAAGAGCGTGACCAGCAGGTCGAGGGAGGTGATCCTGCCCCTCTACTCTGCTCTCGTGAGACCTCACTTGGAGTATTGTGTGCAGTTCTGGTGTCTTCACCACAAAAAGGACATGGAACTGTTGGAACAAGTCCAGAGGAGGGCCACGAGGATGATCAGGGGACTGGAGCACCTCCTGTATGAAGATAGGCTGAGAAAGTTGGGGCTGTTCAGCCTGGAGAAGAGAAGGCTGCGTGGACACCTCATAGCAGCCTTCCAGTATCTGAAGGGGGCTATAGGGATGCTGGGGAGGGACCCTTCATGAGGGACTGTAGTGAGAGGACAAGGGGTAACGGGTTCAAACTTAAACAGAGGAAGTTTAGATTGGATATGAGGAAGAAATTCTTTACTGTAAGGGTGGTGAGGCACTGGACTGGGTTGCCCAGGGAAGTTGTGAATGCTCCATCACTGGCAGTGTTCAAGCCTGGATTGGACATAGCCTTGGGTGGCATGGTTTAGTGGGAGGTGTCCCTGCCCCTGGCAGGGGGGTTGGAACTACATGATCTGAAGGTCCTTTCCAACCCTAACTATTCTATGAGTCTATGATTCTATGAAAATGCACTAAACTGCATAAACAGGGCATTTAAACAGTAAGACAACAGGAAAATAAACAAAAGCATGTTTATATACTCATATAAAACCTCCCCATCTCTTTTCACCATTACAAATGCACCCACAAACTCCCATTGCTCCCAAATCCAGGCTGAAAACTGACACCCGGTTCTTTTCATGTTTTCCCTCTCACACAGGATGTACTACACTGACAGCTGGTAATGTGAAAGCCTCCTTAGCTGGAGACAGAAACCTTCCCTGTACTCTGCAATATGAGAACCACACCAGAACACTGGTGGTTCTTTGGACATGGGACCAGATTCTGTCACCATTGCTCCCAGGATACTCCTACAAGTCCTTCAGCATTACCCTTCGTTCAACAGTTTGACTCTCTTGTCCCTCTGAGTACACACTAACACATTACATACTCTATTTCATCTGATCCAAACTTTCAGTAACAGTTCAAGCAATTATTAAGCAAAGATAAATCTATCGTTTGCGTATACTTAACAGCACAATAAATATGATTAATATTTTTACAAAACTAAATTCAGTTTTTCCTGACATACTCCTGAATGGAAAACATACCACAGCAGAGGGTATTTGAAGTAAAGGTTTTGAGCACTGTAGGATAAACGCTTAAGGAGCTAACATACATAAACTCAACTTCAGAATAATCTTCCAGGCATAAATCCAGCCACATTTAGCGTCTAGAAACAAGTTGTTCCGTTTTAATGTACAAATTCCTGCACTTCTATGAAAACGATTCCTGTAACTGTTCTGGCCATCCCATCAATTCCGCACTATTAAAACAGATTTCCAAAGTCGCGCATCCCCCCGCGAAGCGGCCACACAGTTCCTGAGCACAAAGTTACTCCTGTGGAACATCCCACGCTGCTGCTTTTACCACTTTTCTCTCTCAGAAAAATACTCAGAAAGCTTGCAGAAAAAATATTACATGGAGCCAGGCAACGTACTCTACTCAAGGCCCCGTGACCACCACCACACATCCTTTTAAAAGACACTTGCACAGTTCTCCGCAACAGCAGTAAACATTAGATAAACTCACGATGAAGAAACCCAGACCGCCAGGTAACACATTCATGATAATTTTACTGCCTCCTTGGCTGGGATTGTTTTCCCAAATCAGAAAGAGAAAATGCCACTTCACAAGAATTAAAACTTTCATGTGAAAATAAAAGCTTAAGAAAAATGTTCTTGTTTTTCAAGTCAAGGACAAGAAGCAATGTCTTTCCAGTAGTGCAACACAGTAGAAAGTAGAACAAACCACTCTTGCTCTGAAGTAAACCAGAGACCTTTCATGCTACAACTACTACATGAAGAAAAGGAGAAAACGTTTGCTCTGCAGTCTTTCACAACTGTAATTTAGGTCAAAGAAGTTAATTAAAAACAAACGGAAAGGCAGGGTGAGACCATAATATACAGCAACTTATGAATCTGCAATTGGAGAGGAAAAGGTATGGCATTACATGGCAAGTTTCTTCCTCAAAAACTTACTGGCTGATGACTGGTTTCCTCAGTAATCAAACCACAGAACCCTGTGGTTTGATTTTTGGTTTGTTGGTTTGTTCGTGCAGTTTCTTGTCCACTGAAACAATAGGTCTCACTACAGGTTTAGATCACCTCCCTTGTTGGTTATGAAAATACTTCGAAACTACTTGTAGAAAGAGAAGCACAGCTCTAAATGACTCTTAAGGAACAATTAATTACAGTAATAATTTCAATCACATATGAAAAGCACTATTAAAAGAGAATTCATCAATTACGGGTGATGGGATGAAGCTGGTGCTCCAATTCGATGTTTGGTAACGAGGCTTAATAGAAAACTGTTTATCGATAACATCCAGTAAGTCAGCTGATGAAACTTCCAGCTATGGCGGAAGTTTGGCCATCTGGGGCAGTGAAACAGGTAAACACAAAGCTCCAGGCTATAACCCAAGAAGGAACCCAATGCAAATTTATGTCACTGGTGTTTTACACAGTAACTTACAACAGTAACTTACAACAGTAACTTTCATATCCTAGACACCGAAGGCAGCGGGAAACTTCAGTGACTGCAGTAACAAACCATGCAGCCCTGTGGCTCTCCACAACAGCTTACACTGGTATTTATACAAGCTATACTCTCACATACACCAACCGTCCCCTGCAGCCTACGGGAAAGAGGAAATGGTAGCTGAGATCAAGACACACAGATACAACTCAACAGAGAGCTGCTGAAAGGTTTCTTAATTCTATCCATACACTCTGCCTTCTTCCCTCACAGTATCATTTTCAACAGCCCAGCCGTGAGGATGGCCAGAATAGGGGATTGTTCCTTTCTATCTGCTCTACCCCAGCTACACCAAACCAGCTGTGGCTGGAGTCTTGTGGACATGCCACTTCAGACTCCTCATCTGCCACCAAAGGAACATGTCCCTCTCCCTCAAGGAAATTCTTTCTCTGACCTTCATATAATTGTTGGGTCACTTGCAAGGCACACTCCCAGTTCTAATGGTTCTAATGGGAGAATCTCCAAGATAATTCTTGTCATGGAACTGGCACACAGAGCTTGGGCATCACCTCCATAAGAAAATTAGAGAAATGCACTAAGAAATCCTTTCCTAACAACCTTTCAGGAAAAGCAGAAGCACAGAGAGTATGGTATAAATGATGCACGCAAGTGTACCCAGAGGGATATGGTACTTCAACACCACATTCAGAAGACTGGGGACAGAACCATTCAAGACAGATTTTATAAACCATGGTCACCAACATACCAGGCCAAGATAAAGAAACTTGGCAATCATCTTGCTGGAGGAGTAGCACCTTTGTTCATCAATTGTCAGGTTTTATTGACAAACAGAAAGTAAAATCTCCACAAATTTCAGCTGTAATAAAACTGTCAGAAAGACAAGTAAGGTGCAACTACTGCAAACAGCCACTTAGATTGATACAGAGCCTGAGTAAGAACTCAGAAGCTTCTCTATACATCCCAAGGGACATTTGAGCTTTAATTACAAAGAACAAAACACCCAACATTAACTACAGCTCTGATGGTCACAACATGAAGATGCCCCTCTATTGCCAGTGACATTTCATGTTTGGTGCCACGAGGAAATGGCATCCAGCCACTAGTGCCACAGCTTTTCCCCACTTCTGTCCTGAGAAGTCAGAAAGTCCAAGAGTAACACGAGCACTGCAAGGCACACCCAATAACCTGCTCCAGAAGGAGTAAGATAAGCTTTTGTGAAGCACAGGCCTTGTCTGTCTGTGAGAAAATCATGCTGCTCAGTCCCAGCTGCCAAGCCTTAGTATGGGACTATTTCCCTCTTCTAGTGGTCTGTGCAAATTCAGGCAGAAGACTCCTAGAATCAGACAGGAGACTGCACCTCCAGCACACACAACAAAGGACCAGAAATACAGATTTTATGCATTCATATATTACACACTCACATATACATGGACACGTATGTGTGTGTACAAATAAAGAAATAGAAGTCTAAACTCTGTATAAGAGTTGATGTTCAAGACAAAAATTGTTTCACACCCATGTGTCAAGCTGAATCTGCCCCAGCCATTTCCAAGGCTTGATGTTAGAAATGACAGCAGAAGCAATATTGAATTCTTAGTGTCTTTATTATTTCTAGTGAATGGCATTTCCATTTGGAATCCATCACGAGCAGCATGTGAGAAACACCACTGGTTTTCTACAGCTTAGGATCTGGGAAACCTGCCACCCATCTCTCAGGGGAAGGAAAGGGGCAGGTACAGTACCTGACTGTTACCGTCACGCAGAGAGGAACAGACAGGCTCTGCCCTATACCTTGTGCTTTCTCACATTTACTGAACAACTGCACAAATACTTCAGTATGAGAGAAATACGTTACACTATTTGCTCAGAGATAATCTGACAGGAATCATTTGTCTTGGTGTTGCACAGGAAGTGGCTGAAGCAATATCAAAGTAACTGTGATGACCTGATCTTCCAAATGAAAAATATGATGCTTAAGAACATCAATCTGATCTTCCCTCTTCTTTTAATGTAGAGGGAATTTTCCTTCCAACAAACTCAGAATTAACACTACCATAAGAATCTCATCCACCAACAGACTGCAGCTGCATAGTATTCTGAGACAAAGTGTGAAAGGAAGAGGAGCCGCTATACACCACCCCCACTGCATTTAAATAAACCAGATAAATAGATTATAATCTCAAAACTCCCAAACACACTAATTCGTTACGTGTCATATAAATACAAAAGAGTGAGCACTGTTGTTCAATTTCAGGTTTTATTCCTAAGGAGTAACTATTAGAATCTTACTTATGGTTCAATTTCAGCATGACATTCCAAGTTGTCTGATTAAAAAAAAAATCTCTGCTGCATCCCAACCGATATGCCTCTTCTTTATTAATAAATTACAATGTGTTAGAGGAATTCTGCTTTTCTTACAACATGTATTTTGAAAATCTATTATAAAAATAACTACAAAACAGGTATTTCAGTAAAGCCTTGTACCGTCATCATATGCTGTATTTAAACAATTTCCATCCAGTTTATTATTCAAGTCTGATGAATGTCAAAACCAGTGTCAAATCTTACAGTTCTTTCTGACTATGAAAGTTACTGATTTGATGTCCAGACATCAAACTTTCATCTCCCTTAAACATTTCTGAAGAACCAAACCTGCAAAGTTGTTATTTTCTGGAATCAAACAGAAGAGACAGATCAGCCAAATCAGAGTGGTGAAAAAACAAAGTATACTGTGAGAAGAGAATGGGGTTACATCAGTGAAGTATACTTCTGTATTTACACACTTGCATGCTCAGCTGGAAGTGTTAAAAACATGTCACAGTTTACAGACAGACTTCCCAACTCAAAGAAAAAGAAAAGTATTTGTATTAGCAAACCAGCTAACTTACCAAATGATGTTCCAAGTAAAGCCTATTCACACATAAACTGAAATTCAGTAACTTACAAAACATGCTGCTAGGACACTGCATGTGGTTGTCCTAGGCAGGGGAGGAAGAAGGGCTGGGATTTCAGTGGTGGAATGACTCATGGCACAAATTCACAGCAAGGCAGGCTACAGCAGGGGTTTTTGCCCATGGACAAACTGTTTTCCAAGTGGTGACATGCTGGTACCACGGACAGAGAGAAACCACATTCCCAGGACTATAGCAACAATTTAAGAATAAGACACCCTTATGTATACTTTCCTTCCTGTAAATTCAAGCAGCTGGGGTAAAGGGTGGTAATCAACCACTCGGTCTGCCCCACATAGTTTGAAGTATCACTGGAAACACAATGAAAAGATCAGACTGGTTAGCAGTTCTCTGATCTTTTTACTACTTTGCATGGCAACAACACAAAAGCAAGTAATGAGGGTCATTTCTACAGGCTTTGTTGCACTGCAGGTAATTGTACAAAAATAGTAAGACTCAATAGCAACAGTCTAAAACCAGATGTTGGTATTTTCCTATTTTCCTCCTTTTCTCTTTCAATACTAAAGTACCTCAACATGCATTTAAGGTTATAGTTATATTGCAGATTTTGCCAGGCCTAAACCCAGGCTTCAACCATGGGATTTCATCATCTGCTGCTGTTCTGTCTTAAGTAAAGCAAAGGTAAGGAAGTATAAGGAACAGCTTCTTGCAGCTGTCAGACTCCATGCTGAAAGTCACAGCCTCCACACTGAGGAGTGTGCCTGCAGCCAAGTCAGCCAGCCCAGCTTTAACCATAACCGACACTTGTCCCTACTCCCTTCCCAGTACTAACTAATAAATACGTCACCACTCCCTAATTTGCTTCAGAAACAATCTGAAATCAAAAGGAGATATCTGTATCTCAGCCCAAATTCCCATACAGTTTCTTTCTTCTTTCATCCCTGTTACATGCAGGAGGAAACCCAGGCTTCACTACAAAGGCTGCATCTCCTTTGCCATGAGGCTACCTAAGTGCTTCAAGCTGCAGTCCTGAAGACATACTCAAATTGCTATCTTTACACTAATGCCCATGTGTTTTTTGCTCAGTGAAGGACCCTAGACAGAACATCCAACTACTTAAGAACATTTCTGCAACCCAAATAAAAATAAGCTAAAACAATTTCTAAATGAGTAACAGAGAAATTTTTAAAGCTTCCTGATTCTCGCTAAAAATAAAGCAAATATTTTATTTAGAAGTATATGGGCTTTTGAAGTCTTCAGAGTTTGCCAAACTATTCAATTTCTCATACCCAGGCACAGAGCTAAACACTCATCAGGGCTGAGATGATCACAGGAAGAACCTGGCACAGGCTGCTCTCTTTCATATGCCCTCGTGGTTTTTCTGCCAAAAATAAATATCTCTGATCACAAATGCTAACTACTATGCATTTTTCATTTAAAGGCAACGACCTTCTCTGCTCCAGTGTGCCCATACAATGTTTTATTGTCACTGTGCAGTACCAGATTAGTTTAACTCGTTAGCAGTATCAAAGAGCTAATAATTCCATTTGACCATTTGGATCATTTACCCTACAGAGCGACTGTCTATTGCATGAAATACTCTCAAGTTTACAGATCTATAATTGTGTCTGTAATCACACCAGTAAAGCGATAACCTAGTAAGTACAGAGATGTACTAACCCTCACCTCTAGCATGTACTAAACCATCCCCCAACAACTACTTGGAACACACATGGTTTTTTGGTTTCCATTACTCTAAATATGAACTTCAGTTCTTTCATTGCTAACAGCAACACACGCCTGAAATGCAGCCAGAAAATTACAGTTTCATGGTGCATAAACCTCAGGAAAGAATACTGTGAAATATTTTTACTATGCAAATAATTATATCAGCTATCAATTTCATCAAGTGACCCTACTGCTGAAGACTATACTACTAATAATAAACAGCAACAGAAGCAAGCACAGAATAAATCCATTTGAAAATCAAATTTTTTGGATGCACATTCCTCCTAAGTTATTTTAGAATACCAAAACCTCAAAAATATTCATATAAGCATTCTAATAAACATACTCAGTGAAAGTTCATTAACCTTATTATTACATTTCAAGTTTGCATTTCAGAGCAGTTTTACTCTTTGCATACTTCAGAACTGTTAAGGCTGTGTGTGCAGGAGGAACAATTGGGTATTTTAACCAACCAGACAAATGGCTTTGTAATAGGAACAAAACTATTTTTTAATTAAACAGAAAAACACACTGTCAGAAGACATCTTCATCAGCTATTTTTCCATAAAGAATACATGGTGTGCCAGTACTGCAGAAAAACAATTCTATGATCCTTGAAGTTAACTGTGCAGCTGAGGAAATTCAATTGATTTTTTTACCAGCAAATTTACTTTCTCAAAGGAACAACAGACAGAGTAAACAATGAATGACTACAATTTCCCCTGTTATAATACTCTAATAAGCCATATCCACCTCCCTGAGTATAAAAGCAAAATACCTGCAATCACATATATTTCTATAAATTTTAATATATATTTTAATGCCTGCAAAATGCCCCCTTTTATTTTAATAGCTCAGAATAAGTTCTGGACTGAAAGACATTTGCCATGTCGGATGGAGAGACTCAAAGTACATGTTTAAAAATTAAGAGTACCTTTATTTTCCTAACTAAACATAATGTTGAGTGTAGAATTGAGAGTTCTATTTCTAATGTAGAATAATTAAGAAATCTTTTTCAACAGAGCAAGAGTAATGTAACAGCTTTTTCTCTCTCACCCACTCCTAGCACATTGCAATCCAATTGATTTTAGTGGGTTTTTTTCAAACTCCAAAGGTCCTCAACTTGTATTTTTAGATTTTATCCTCAAAGTGCTTTCCTTCAATGTCCTTAAATAACCAGCCAGTGGTTGAGCTCATAAAGAACCTGATTATTATACTTGCTCTGATTATTTATTTTAGTTTCCTGAAACCTCATGATACTGCCAGGGAAAAATCACACTTGTACCAAGTAACTTCAGAGTACCATATTTTGTATCATCATATCCAGGCTCCTATTTCAATTCCGGTATTTGTCAGAGAAGTACCACACCAACAACCACACATTTTCAAAATTCCAGTTCAACAACAACTGATAAAACAGTTTGTATCATTGACGTTGTAGCATAAACATATTCTGCTCATTCGTATGTCTTCCATTTTCCTTTTATTTGAACAAAGCAAAAAAAGAGGAAAAATCTATCGTTTAAAATTACGCAGCTCAACTGACAGATTAACAATGTAAAACAGTTGGGGTATATAAAAAAAAGACTTTATCAAAATAGAAGGGGTTTATAGCAACAAGTAAATTCTTACACAAGTACTGAGATAAAATCGGCTTCTGTATATAAAACAACTTAAGTCAAATTGAGTTTCACTACTGAGTAAGATAAAATAATTTTCTAAAATAATCCCCAAAGTGTTGATCATTACAGGAACAGGACCGGGTTTAGAGAAAACTGTTCCAATTGAATTCCCAGTACTTGCTTTCTCCACAAGCTGTTTTGGCTCAGTGTTTTAATGCTATTTTAATTTTCTTAGATATCTCTTTAAAAATTAGTTTGAAAAAGATTTCTTAAACACAAACAATCAAAAACCAGGGTTTTGCTATGAGTCCCTTCCAATCACTTAATTTTCCTATTTCCATAAAACAGCTTTTCAATAAAAGGCAGAAATACAAAACACAATTGAGGACAAACTTCCATTCCATATTCTGCCATTATCTTGTGACACCTACTTTTCTCTTGAAGGCCCAGGAAGAAAAAAGGAAAGGAAAAGATTTGGACATTTACATAATAAAAGAAAAAATCTTTGCTGAGTTTAAGTAGGGTTTCAAATTTATTTTTGGTCCACTGGGAAACTGTTACTAAAACTCAAAAGATTAAGTTAAGTACACCTAGTTCAGAACAATTATTCATTTGTATTAACACAAAAAGTTGCAAAGAAAAACACTAACTTCAGAGAGCAGTAGTGTTATGACTATCCACAGAAACCACTGTGCAGAAGCCAGATTATTCAATGCCATATAAAGACATACCTTTTTATCATACACATCTTGCCAGTTTACTCCAGCAAAGAAACTATGACGCATGATTTCTTTTGCATCATCTGGGCCTCCACCAAGTCTAAAGAGAGTAGAAAAGAGATCATATTAAACAAGCATTACTCCAAAGGAAGATTAAATTATTGTAATGGCTGGGAAAGTGACCATTTGTTTTTGACTACCTGGGAACAATTCTCATCCTCTTAATATGTAATTCTCACCTGTTTAATACGAATTCAGGTGATCTGGAGATAAAATGTGATATCAGAAGTATCTATGCCATGGTCTATTCTATTTGATTATTCCAACTACAGTGTTCATTACTGTCCATGATAAGCATTTTTAGTAATTTACTCATTTTAAAAACATACTTAAGTTTAGTTTTCTTGAAAGACCAACTGATTTCCTGGCACTATTAAAAACCAAAACCAACCCAACAATGCTGACAGAAAATTTTGCCAAGGAGGTGCCAGGCAGTGAATCAGTAATGACTCACACATCATTTTTATACAGTGTTCGCTGCTGTTGCATCTGGGTGCCGTAACAATTAACTAATTACCATAAAATAGTCTCAATCTGAGTCAATTAGTATAAATTAATAAATTGTAGGCCTGCTGAGAAGGTTATTTAAAGGCCATTGTAAATAACCACACTACTCACAGTGGCCCATGGCTTGCCAAAGCCAGACTGTCTGGTAAATCATCTTAGGAACTGAATTCCACCTATTGTAGGTGAACTTGCCCAAGGTGATCTGAGCTCAAGAAGTGGCCACTGCCTGCAAAAGAGGGTCCTATCCCTGCCTATACCTCTCCCTTCTCACTTGCACCTACAGCACCATTCCCACTGATGACTCTGAGCTGAGTCAGCTCACTTACTTAGAAGAAAACTAACCCAGCAATGAGAAAACAAGACAGAACTGTCAGATTTTTGTTTCGTTAGTAAGTGAAATTTGATTAAACAAGTTTAGTGAGCTCCCTTGAGCTGCTGCTGGACGCCAAGAAAGAGCCACACATCCAGTAAAGGGAATCTCTGCCCCTTTTAACAGCATGCAGACTCTCAGCACTCCCCTAACTTCTTCCTGAGACTGGCTATCCTACTGGACTAATCGAAAGAAACTGGAACAGGAAAAAAAAGCTAATCTTAACAGAATAAGCAGCCCATGTATATTAAATATTGACAAGAAGAGTGACACAAGCAATCTGTCTTTCATTAAAAGGCACTGCTAAAGACAAAGAGAAATTTTTAAAGCAACTTTTTAAGTAAGACGAATTTCTCTCTAAAGCATTTATTGCAAGGAGCAATAATTCCCACAACCACGGAAAAAAAAAGAATCTGTACTGGTACTACCCTGCTGCCAAATTACAAAAGTATTCTGGAATACTCAGTCCTTCAGAGACTGGGTGTAAAGTTATTTCCAAGCTGTATTCCTCTTTGTTTCTCAATTACTTATTGTAAAATTCACTACATCTCTGCAAAGTATTCCAGTTAGCCTGCAGCCTCCAGACTTCTCTCATTATCTGCCCATCCAGCTGCTCAGAGAAAAGCTGAGTTGCAGTTAACCTCTGTGTTCCCACGCTATTTAGCATTAGCTAGCACGAGAACTTGAACTTGAATATGAATAAGCTTGTAAATTTAAGTCTCTAATAAACGTTACTGTCTGAAAAGATTAATTACAAAGAACTATCTTCAAAATTCTAAAGGTTTATATATTTGATGGGTCAGATTGTTTGGAGGTTAAAAATGCATTAGGAGTTGCTAAAGGAACAAATTTTTACTTTACTTTCCATGTATTTGGCCGGTTGGTCACAGTTTGCTTTTAGTGCATACGGTAAATTCAGTTAAACACGCATTGCTGGGCAGCAGCAGGAAGGCCGATCACTTGTGTTGTCCTGGCTGTTGCACTTGGCTGCATTCAGGGAAATCCCTCAGACCACTACTAAAAACTTGTTGAGAACAAACTGAGGATGCAAAAGAACTAAAGAAGAGACAGAGAGAAGAATGCCTGCAGCCTTAAAACATGCCAAGAGACTTGAAAACACAACAGAGGAATTGGGGAAAAAAGGGGACCTACAGACAAATCTTACTGATTTACAAAGACAGAGATTTAGTTCAGAACCACAGGGGACTGGATGCTGCTGGTCCAGTGCAGGAGCCACTGGAAAATGGCTCTCCCAGGCAACAATCCCAGAGGTGAAAGCCCAACACAAAAGGGCACAGGCAGCAGCTATGTGACACTTGCTTTCAAACCACTGTACTTGAATTTCACTCAGAAGATGTATTTTTTTAATGTCACTACTTTATGTGGGATTTATGTGCCCTAATGAAATTTAGTCTATACATGTCTTCTAGCACGATCACTTCCAAGAAAAAGTGCTGCAGTCCCAATGAGACACTACAGCAACTCAGGGTTAATCACACCCTGCAAAATGATTGAGAGCTCTTCCTTTGTTCCAGTATACAATCTAAACCTGGAAAGATCCTTGTGAATGACTAAGAAAGTGTTCTTTTCCACGTGATTTTTCCCCTTTTGCTCGTTAAGCTCACTTTGTATATATCTGCTGTACTGAAAAAGTGGAAAGCTGAGACTGTATGGATGCATATGGCCTTTTCCTGTGATTGAGAGGTCCCTCAGCCAGGAGGGCCAGGAACCATGGGCCTATTTTTACATTACCCAGTATAACCAGAGTATTTATTGTGCCAGTCACTTACCGCTTATTCGGATCCTTTATCAGTAGGCCTGATAGTAATGATTTTGCATCTGCAGACAGAGTTCGAGGAAATTTTATGTCCTCCATTAGTATCAGTTCAAATAGTTTCTCATGATCTTGGTTGTAGAACGGTAATCTTCCACACATCATCTCATACATGACAACTCCTAATCCCCACCAGTCCACTGCACGACCATAGTCATTATCTTCCAACACCTAAGACAGAAACCAAAACCAGCTGTAAGACATGCACTATTTCAGACATGATCATTTCTGTCTATTTGACACATCTCATTATGAATGTGTTTCCAAGACTTTATTTTCAGTGTGCTACAAGGACTCACAGAAACTGGCTCAATACATGTGATTACAGTACTGACACACCTGAGCTCTATGAAATTCCAGGCATATTGCTAAAAGCAAACTAAAAAATTTAGGATGACCTGCTCAAAATGATCATTAGTGCATTTTCCCCTTTCTTATGTCCTCTATCATCCCCTTTACAGTATACGCAGCTTTAGGAAGAGACACTATCTATGGGTACTACTGCCTCAGTTAGAATTCTTCCGGGAGAAGCAGCAAATCATCTCCTTGCTCAGTCACATCTTTTCTCTGTACCCTACCTGTAAGAATGAAGCCTCAAATTTAGAAACACTTTAATCTTACTAAGACAAGCTTAGCTTCTTTATGATCTTTGTTTATATTAAAAGTCCTCAATGCGTTTCTCCTGACAGTTTCATTATATTCCATGAAATAGTCCAAACAGCTGGCCTGCATTAATGTAAAGAAATATGACAATGTTTACTATGATACTATGTTTATATGATAGTATATGATTACAGAAACCTGGGAATGTTTACATCATTTGTTAACATAGTGCCTCCAATGCTGTGTATCTGAAAACAACTTACTCCACAGTCCTCTTTCCAGCAGCCCCAGAGAATTGGAAGAAGGGATCTAAAGAGTGTGTCTTAACCTTAACACACCTCCATATTAAATTGTAGAAACGGAGACAACAGCAGCATACACCCATAATGAACCATAAGCAATAAGGAAACTGAAGGCTACTGAATATATACACATATAATTCCAGTTTCTTGAATTTCTAGCAAATCATACCCTTTCATTTTGAAAAGAACCAAGTTAGAAGTTAATAAATGGTAACACAGAAGGCAAGACAATTGTACATGCCAAATTGCCAATATTTGCTGCAGAAAGATCTTTGAAGAGGCAAAAACCTTAAACAAGAAATCGGACTTAAATAATAAACAGTAAGAAAGATCGAAGAGACACAACTAATAGAGTTTGACTATATTTATAAAGAATTAAACAATTCTGCATAAAGAATTATTTCTATATTCCTAAAAGACAGCTTCTGAAAGGCAGCACATAACTGACTGAAAAATAAATCTAAGAAAGCAACAACAAACTAATCCTCAGAAAACAAAATACTTTTTACAACACACAGACACATGCCATCACAACCACAAAGAGCTCACCAGATTCAAACTGTAAGCAGACACACAGGAATAGTCATTTAGATATATAGTGCTGAAAATCTGGCAGTGTGTTGCAAAGTCTTCAGGCTTTAATGAACAAGGCCACCTCTAACAGATCAGAAACCTTTGCTGCGAGTAAACCTTTTGCTACAATCTTGTGATTGTCTAAAAAGTGTAAGATGACTGCCAGTAACTTCCTCTGAAGCAAGGACAGACAAAGCCTTTGCCCATTTGGGGACATTAAATTGCTGTGACCACGCCATAGGACACATGCGCTACCCTCACCAGTCCCGACGAGGGTATCGAACCCGTTTTTCTGCCTCCCCATTTTCTTCCCCAGTAAATCCAAGCCTGCTCTCAAGTATCTGGTACATGCTACTAGCAGAAACAAAATGCTGTCTGATCCAGTGTGGCAATTTTGACAATCCCACAATAATTAATGCATTTGTGTTCTTAGTCTTCACCGTCCTTAAGGATTAGTAGTAGAAACATGATGAAAAGAAGTATATTAAAAATCCCTCTTGTGTATATAAGATTAAAAAATCATAAATATTAACACATTAACACATACTATTTACAACTGTGCCAAAACAGACTCGTTACATCATTCACATTTTCAAATAAGAGGGTGAAACTTTGGAAAGTGTAAAATACAACAAATTATCTCAATAAGTACATATGACAAAACTAAAATAACTCTTGCATTTTAAAATTAATTAAATGTTTTATGAGTTTGAACATATTGCAAGCTATTTGCTGAAAAACTGTATATGGAATCTGTGACACTTGTCTTTAAATCACCATTTCTTCTGCCACGGAATAAAAGCATTCTATGTTTTTCTCCTACACCTATTAGCACTGTTACTATTTCTCCTATCTGTACAGTTAGAGATACTCTTTTCTTTTGCAGCTAGTAAAATACATAAAATTGCAAGGCAGTGGTAGATTCTTTTAACAAGTAAGTTGAGGTGTGGTTTGCATGTGTGATTTACAAAAGAAGGCAGTGGGAAGATAAAACATAACATTCTCTGAGCAAGGCAAATCACATAGCTAGTAGCTAAAGCAAACTGTATCTGCGGCTTTACTTAATTTATGCAGGACTTTACCTAATAATAATAAAAAGTATGAGCAACCTTTTGCTGCATTCCCACAACAGCAACAAAACAGTGGTACAAAGAAAGAGCCAAATGTGATTTTTAACCTCTTTTTACATAAAATCATAAAAAAGCATAAAAGCTGGATTAACTGCCTCCCGAACCCACATAGCACCAGCCGGGTTCTCATCCCCAGCTGGCAAAACTGGCAACTCTTTATTTTTGTTTAAATACCTGGTTTACAGCCAGCCAGACAAGCAAGAGCACCAAAAGGGTTTCATTTAGTCACAAGGAAAACAGCCTGAAAATAGTGTAAATAAAGCAAAAGGCATCTCAACTTATTTTAATATAAATGTAATCAAATTGTACATAATGCATCCACAGTAAATACACACTATTATTTTCTTTAAGTATTTTCTACATCTCATGGTGTTAAGAAACTACAGGATTTGTAGACTGTGACAAATCAATGCAAGTGCTGGAGTCCAGCAGCTCCTATAACCAAATCCATACAGTTAGGGCAGGCAAGAAAACATGACAATACACACTGCCCTAGCATTACAGAATCCTTTCCAAACAGATCTTGGATTTGAGGGATTTGTTTTTAATTACAAAGAACATAGGTCAAGAAAGCTCTAATTAAGTGCTAAAAAGAACATGACACACGGCTGCAGGCTTTGTACCTATCAATAAATCAGTTTTTTGCCTACCATGAAGTGGATACTTGCTTTTAGAAATACCTCCTTTGGCTGTGAGGACCAAAACAAAAAACTGGATGTCCCTCAGTATTTGTGGAGTATTCTTGTATATACGGGGTACCAGCTTAAGCACCTGGCCAGACAGAGACAACAGTGGAAAGTTTGATCTCCTGAACTTTGCACGCAGCCCTTAAAAGCTGCCTCCATCATCTCCAGCCAATTCTCGTCCCTCCCCTGTATGATTCCACAAATCTGTGTTTAAGCAAATACACTGTCCTAACAACTCAGTCCTTTCAAAGTCACAGCAGGAAAGGCAGCAAGCCCACCAAAACCATCATAAAAGGCAGAAGTACAACCACTCTGGTATCTACAAGAAAGAGCAGCTACAGCAAGTACATACTCCAGCCAGGTGAGTTTCCATGAAGTAAAGATGAAGTTACCTGCTTTCTTTCACAGAATGTTTAGTCCTGTCATTCAGATACATGACTTCTCTTCCTTCACCTGCTTCACACATCTGGGGTGCCAAAATCCCAAGGCACCTCATCAAGATCTAGGTGAGGTTTTAGGACATGACAGCTCCAGCACGATGTGATATCAGTGCATAGATGAC
Source organism: Ara ararauna (assembly GCA_028858755.1). Lineage (NCBI taxonomy): Eukaryota > Metazoa > Chordata > Aves > Psittaciformes > Psittacidae > Ara > Ara ararauna. Next base: position 97,760,978 of record CM054379.1, read on the forward strand.
ATCACTCATCCCTGTTTTACACCTCACATCATCACTGTACCAAAGTGACTTCCCAGTGTTGATAAAGCAGGAGGTGGGCTCACTGCAGTTCAGTCTGGGTGATACCATAGTATACGGGAAATAAAACTCAAAAAATTACCATAATTTTTATTACTTGAGGGAATCTTACTCCATTTGGTTTTAGGGCTCTAGTGCAAGAACCAGTGGCAGTGTCAGCCTAATTCACACTCTTGTTTCTTTTCCCTTACCACATCTTCCCTTACCTTAACAAAACTATGCAACAGGCATCTGTTTCCAGGCATATGCAGGCACTTCAGTGTTTTTGTGGATGTTTCAGAGGTGCTAGACACTAGTTTCAGCTGTGGGAAAACTATTTATTTCCCTCAAAACTTACATTTATATTGTGGTCAAAAGGCAACTCAACTTCATTCAGTTTACTGAGACAGCTGTAACAAGGGAAAACAAAGTACTCCCTAATGACTCCACTGCCTGCCCACTTTGAGGTTTCCGGAGAGTATTACTGGTAATGACCATGTATATGACAGGATAGTGCTTCACACACAGAGCAAAGACCATCAGGCCCTACGTATTCAGTTCACAGCCTGAACTTTGCCTTTCGTACAACTAGATAATACACACACACACTGCAGAGCTGCTAAGATTGCAGCAGTTCAGCTGAATTTACCCCTCAACATGTTAACAATTCATTTTGCTAACAAGTAACTACAGATCAGAAAAATATCCTCGTATTTGCATTTATTGACAAAAAAAAGCAATATTCTAATACTACTCCCCACTGCTGAAAAGTCCAATGTCGTGGACTTAAAAATATTAATAAAAATCATCAGTACCACTGGAAGTCTGCTCCTTCCCAGAAAACAAAATCCATTAAAAAGACTTCCTCCACTAATTCACCAGTGGCTGCAGATTTTAATCTTTAGGTTTACCAGTCAGTACATCTCCAGGTTTCCTTTGCTTTACGTATGTCACTCCTTTAAAAGTCTAACATACAGTCCATAGAATCTGATGTAGATTTAATTTTTATGGTGAAAAACAATGAAAAGATAACTTTTATCTCTTTATTTGGTACCTAGAGCTGAAAATTTTTTGAGAGGCAGCAGCTTGAGACATACCTGCAAACTCCTGCTTACAAGGGTTTGGGGCAGAGACTTAGGAAGCATGCAAATAAATGAGACAGCCAAAGAGAAATTGATGCAAGCACATAGAATCAGGTTGGAAGAGACCTCAAGGATCATCTGGTCCAACCTTTCTTGGCAAAGCATGACCTAGACTAAATGGCCCAGCACCCTGTCCATGCAATGCTTTTACAAGACCCTGAGAAAATAAGAGGTTAGGAGGATTAGCCAGCAGTGTAACAGGTGAAGTCTGTGACCAGCAGCCTCTGGAAGATGTTTGGTCACACAGCAGAAGTTCACACAACCAAGAAAGGTACTTCCCACAGACCTCCAAATGGTGGTTAGTTGCTGTAACTTCTGGAGTCTGCACAGACCAATTTAGCTGTACCCCCGAGCATGAAAGGCTTCATAAAATTCACTGTCAAACTTCTACAAAGGGTTGTCAGCAGTCAGTTTTATCTTCAAAAGAACAATATCAAAACACTGGTTTCATACTTTGTTTTAGACAACCAAGCAACTTATTGGGAAAACAACTACATTTTTTAACTAATTACAGTTTCTCTTAATAATGTTAGACATAGACTTTCTGATAGGACATTACAAGTAGCTTGTTGCTCAATCAATAATTTTGACAGAACAGATGGAAAAATATTTAAACATCTAAACAAACTGTCTGCACACCTATGTTGTGAAAGAAAACTGAGAACTTGGATACACCAATGTACTGTTAATTTAAGGGGAAAAAGCTGTTTTCAATTAACCTTACAGTTCAGGTGGAATCTATGTTCCTTAGGCACTCCTGGTAACCCTTCACGCATTTTTATTGCTACAGTTGTTGGTCTGCTAACAAATAGTCACCCATATATTATTCAACAAAAGTTGAAAAGTATACTTGCTAGAACTTTCTACCAGTTGTTTGATACACAACTACAACAATGAGAACATTCATAATTAACACTAATGAACCAAGGAAATACATATTTCTTTATAGAAACAGACTTTCATCCAAGTGTGTGAAAATACTTCCTGCAAAAAAGGTACGTTTGCCAAGTATTATACAAGTTTAGTTACTATAACTGCAACTGGTATGAACTGATATAATTGGTATGAGCGGTGAAAGTACTGCTGCAACTATGGTAAAAAAAAGGCTTGAATAAAATACTCATTGCTTTTATTATACAGAGTTGAAAATACAAAACATTAAGGTTATAGATACCCTAGGAAATGGATACCTGAGAATGAAGTCAAGGAAAAGTTTTCTATTACTGCTCTAATTTGTGTGGTAGTTTTTCTCCATTTTCTATCTGGCTTATACTGCTGGTTTACTTCTGGTCCCAGGGCAGACCATCTTCCTAATATATTTTTGTACTAGAGATTTCCCCCATCTTACCCAGCTTTTTATTATGTAACCTTAAAGAAAAAAAAAAGCAAACTGTTTTTTTTTTTTTTTCATTAGCTGGCACATGTTGTGCTGCATCAGAAATGGAACATTCGGGTATAAAAAGCCTCCTAGAGTAAAGAGTGTGCAATACTAATTAAGGTGTCTAACCTCCTACATGGGACTCTGACTTCAGCAGAATTTGAAACATCAAAAAGACCCAAACAAAATAAAACACCCAGAAATATAAGCTACTGCAAATGAAAAAGGTATTCTAACCAATGAGTGCAAATCAAAGGCAACCCTGGCGATCAAAACGAAGGGAAAAAAAAAACAAGCCAACAAACAAACAAATAACCCCAGCAACAACAAAACCACCAAAACCAACAAAAAAAAACCCACCAAAAAGAATGAAACCACACCAAAAGATCAAGAAAATAACCACATATTAAAAGGACACCTGAAAAATAAAACCTATACAATAGACAAACCCAAACCAAACCAAATCTCGGAAAGCTAAAATAACTCTGCTCTAGAATAAGCAGACACCTTTCATAGAAGGCAACAGGTAAAAGAAAATGATGATTTCCATCTACAGAAAGATGGCACTTACCTCTCATAACTTTACCACTCTACTACTGGAAGAAAAACTGCAGAGCAGTATTAATTATCACTGCAGTAGTCTCTAGAACATACACTACCATCAGATGTAAGACGTGGAAGAAGTAATAAATGATGATAATACTGTGATATTTCTTTCTGGTTGCTCATTCTTCCTGAAATTATTTTGAATTTTTATTGATGTTAAACAGCATTTGTTCAGCTTTTATTTATGCTTCATTACTTTTGGAAAAACTAAAGGCTGTTGCTGAGATGGAAAGAATGTTTGCCTTGATTAAATGAAAATGAATGAAAAAAAGCTGCAAGCATGTTATCAAGACAGTCTTTGTAAGAAGTCATACTTACATTTGTTTTACCAAAAAAAAAAAAAAAGGGGGTTGTATTAGAAAATTGCTCTCTGCTTTCAAGTTCTGGCTTGCATACCACAGTTTATTGACAGGCAGTGTGGAGCTAATCTGTTTTTCAGTCTTCTATTTGTTTTATTATTTTCGCGTATTTGTTACATCTTTCCCCTTGAGAAGTCTGATACTGCTTGTGGTCAACTATTTTCTGTGTCTGGGAAGATTAACCAGATTGCATGAAAATTCAAATTCTTATTACCTTATTGGTTATGTGGCTTCAGGAGAAAGTCTAACTCTTGTGCTAATTTACCTGTTGTAGCAGCAACTCTTCCGTATGTGTAACTGAGCAATGTTTTCATCCCCCATCTAAGCGCTCCCATCTTTTGATCTTGCAACTGGTTATTGCCAATAAATGATGTTCTGCTCTGGATACCCTGCCTTGTCCACATTCCATCATATTCATCTCAAGGGCCCACTGGCAATGCCAAGCTGACAAACATGCCCAAATTCAAATCACCAGCATTTTTGATGACTTAGGAGCATAAGATGACACAATGTGGTACACTAAAATATACAAGCTGACAACAAAACAGAAAAAAGACCACATTTGAATTTTCAAGAGGTGTCAGCATTTCAGGATAAAACAACTTTGGAACTTCCATTTTCTTTTAATGTTAATAAAATAATAAATTTGATATATGTAAAGAGAAAATTCCATATTATGAATCTCCCATAAACCAGATGGGCAAATATTTTCAGACACAGAAGCTACTCCTCTTCACACTCCCCACTGGTCCTCACCCAGAAATAAAATGTAGTCAAATATACAACAGACAGCTGTTCAAGAGAACACACCATCACTAAACCACACTTCCACAGGTAAAATACATTCAATTGTGCCCCTGCTAAGAATCAGATTACGTATGAAGCATCTAGGTAAACACAGAGTAAACAAACTTGAACTATCCTTTTGAAGCCAAAAGAAAATTAGTTAAGCAAAGCACAACACAAATACAGTGTCTGGGTACTGAGCAAACTAACTATACTTTCAGGAAAACTAGTACAAGTTATCAGAGGCTGGAGCTCTTTGGTTTTAAACAAAAGCCAGCAACCAAAAGCAAAGCATTCTGCCTCACCTCGTACTGTAGATACTGTCTCATACTATAGGTAAAGACACTCAAATATAAAAAGAAAAAATAACTATGGCATCAGTGTTGCTAGAGGACTTAGCAATTAAATATTCATCATATTAGATACTTTCTATTTTATGGAATAAAATAGATCTCATCACTGAACATTTTTTAAGGAATCCCTTTTTGTTTATATAAATAGATATGAACGTTTAGACTCTGTTAAACTAATGTAAAGAAATAAGCAAAAATTCAGTCCACATAGTAGGTCCTTTGGTGTGATGGTTCACACGTAAAAGATGATTTTGCTAATTACACCTTCTCTACTTACTCAGCTTTACATTTGCCCATATGACAAAGAGGTAAAGCTGCCTGTTACACATTACTTCTAGTCATATGGGTATACCCCTCACATATATATTTTTTACCATTATAATCAGAAGGTTAAAATCTTTCTTGTGACATCAGAAGAAAACTATAATCACAACCTGCAGTACTTACCAATATGTGGCATTAAAGAATTACCCTTTTGACAGCATTCTTTGAGCATGGAACACAATTGATTTGAATGCATCATTTTAAAAGGAAGAAAGAATACAATTACCACCTTTCTAAGTCTCTGCCTGATAAAAAGTAATGTTCTATCCTTGGACAGAACAACACTTCATAACGTACTTTCCTGAATATACATTGAACACTCATAGGTTCCATTCCTTTTTATCGTAAAGTTTCTTGGGGTGGGGTAGGTTTGTAAAGGGTTGGGGTTTTTTTTGGGGGGGACACTCTATTTTGTTCATTCTAACTTGGCGATCAAAGAAATTTTATTTTTACACTATTACAGAAGTGCATTTTTCTAGGTTTCCAAAACCACCTTATTCAACCTTCCCCATCTGTCACCATCTGCTTCTTTTTAGCATGTACTTTTTGTGTGATCACATAAGCATGTGAAAAATAACTAACATTCAGATGATTGTCTGCTGGTACATTTGAGGACTGGGCATAATAAAAGTGAACTGCCAAAACGTACTTAACACTTCTAATTTTGTTGGGTCTTGCATGTAAGCTACATTTGATTTTCAAACTGTTTTACAGTTGGAAAGTTGATCAGGTACTCTAACTCAACAGTAAAACTGAGACTACATAATTAGCTAAGCACTAAGAAGATTATATTCAAAGAGAGGAACAAAACCCAGAAATACATCCACACGAGTTCACACATCCATCTTGACTGAGACTGTCTGCACAATGTTGCCTGAGGCACAGGATAAGATGCTACAAGCAGCCTACTTCTGGACAGTCACAGCTTGCGTCTTCTCTATTCCTTGTTCCACAGGACAAGGAATAAAGGACTCTCATAATTCCAAGGGTGTATGAATTTATTCACATCAACAGACAATTTGGTGGCATGTCTCATTATCCTTTTTCTAGAAAAAAAAAAATAACAGTAAAGAATAAATAAAGTGAAGAAAATAAAAAGAAGCACAATAACAACAGGAACTACCCATCCCCCTAAATAAACCCCAAAAGCCACTGACAATCAATTTTCATTGACGCTCACCAGAGGTAATCAAATACGAGTAAGAACCTGCTCTCCAGAGCATGATGGAAGACGTAGACTAATAAAGTTTCTCTTCTACTCTCTTTCTTTATAGTATTGTTCCAACTCTTAGAAGTTCATACCAGTCTTAAAGCCTTGTGAATGCACATCCCATCTGGCAACATCTTAACAGCTGCTTATCCTTAATTTGTGCCATTTTTCACAGACTCACTTTTCCCCGATTTACCTTTTCTATCCAGTACTTCTAAAGGTGGAAAATAATGACACACACCGATTATTTATATAAAAGTTGAACAGAATTTCAAAAAGCACATTACTTAGATGCCTCAATTATCTTTAAGTCCAAATGAAATCTAAAGGAAAAGAGGATAAAAAGGAAACTGTATCAGCCACGACAAAAATTATTCTGGCCTTCAGCTCCTCTGTATTCCTAATCAAACAGCTCTCTAGCAAGCTCCTCTTTATTTTAAGTTGCTCAACAATTTCTCCTGCCTTTTGTATCTCTCTGCAAAGCATTCTGTTAGTTTCTAGTAAGAGAAAATTAAGAAAAAAAAAGTATTTATGGGTTTTTTTTAGTTCGAACTCTGTTTCCTGACTACAGTTACATCTTTCCCTGTAAGAAAAACCTTCTAATTTCTAAACTTTGTTTTCTGGGCTATCAATCTACCTTTGAGATCATTAGATTAATTTCACAAATTTCATTTATCTCCTGTTCACCTCCCTTGCTATCTTCCTATTTTACTCAAATTCTTTATGAAACTTCATTTTCTCTGCAGTATAACACGCTGCTCTTTTTACACCTAAATCTTGGTTAATCTCTTTCAATTGGTCTGCCTCAGTTCATCCATAATGTTGGCTGTTTTCATCAAGTTCTTTGCAAACAAGCACTTTCAATGCTTTTCCCCACACCTGAAAGAGCTCTTCTGTAAAATTCACATTGCAGCTTCTATCTGCATTAAAATCCCTGTTTGAAACACTGCTTTGCTATGAAACATGCATATGTACCTGCAAAACCTGAAAACTTCTATTTCCATGCTAGCCTGTTTCAGTGTATGTCAGTGGTTCCCTCTCTATCTGTGTGTCACTTAGTTTCAACCTGTATTGGACGAGCTGTGTGGCAGATCCTCATATTCTCAGTCCAAAAATTTACCATGCTGCCCCTGGCAAATATCCTGATCCAATACATTAGAAGAATGAAATAAGCATATAGCTGCACCAGTGACAACACGTTTTTTCTGCTTCTACTATAACTTTTTATAATCTGTATATGCCACATCATTCTTAGAAAATTCACCTTCAAATCCTGTAAATGGGAGAAAAGTGCTTTTTCTTCCTATAACCATGCCTACAGTACAGGGTACTATGCTTCCCCTTGCTGAAAATTAGCCACTGAACTTCAGCGGCCACGTTCTAGATTTTGGATCATCTCTATATGAAAGCCATATCCTTCCCAAAAAGAGAAGTTGCAAGGAAGAAACTAAGTGAAAAGTGAGGAAAGACAACAGTTGCCTCTCGACAAAAGAGTTTTTATCTTTTCTTTCTCTGAGATAAAACTCAGGAAAATAACTGATTACACATGATATCTCTTTCTCCCATTTCTGAAAGAAAGATCACCAAAAAACCATACTGGACAAACAAGCTTGTGTAACTGATCTTGGTATTTCCTCCACCTCTGCTGGTCTCACTTTAAAGTTATTTGTAAGACATGCAAATCTTTTCATGCCTATGGACAAACACTATGAATCTACTGTGGTCTTATTTATTGTCACATATTGTTAAATGATAGTTTCTGCATAAACTAGCACAGCCAGTCTTAGGTCCCGTATGAAAAGCCAGGCCCTATCAATGTGAGATGAAAGAGCCTTTTAAACAGTGAGGGGAAAGGACTACACAGATATCAGAAACATAAGATTTTTGTGGGGAAAATGCAGCAACAGGAAAACTTTTTTTTTTATTAAGAGTAATCCTGTAATCACCTTGGGAAATTATTCTGTATGGATCCACAAGGACACCTTCACCTGAAAGAACGCCATGCACAGAGGAAATCCACCTTACCCTGGCTTAGCTACTTCCCTGTTTTCTTGTTGGAAGCAACTGCAATCTAATTTTTGCAAAAAGATGTAATACCGAGCAGGACTCTATGTCACAAACAAGGGTCCAAAATGCATTTGGAGAACCAAGCTCAAGTTTGGAATTGAATCTGTAACACCGAATTAATACAAAAGAAAGGATGAAGTCAGTTCTCAGGCTAGGTATAGATTTCTGCCAGTGCAAGGCTCCTGGGTCAACTGCTTCCTGGCTGGTAGACTGCAGTCTCAGGCTACCCCTATGTGTTACACAGTACACTGTCCTAGTGTCCTCTACCACCAGCCAATAAGCACATGAGAAAGCGAACCAAAAGGCCTGCAGAAAGGATGCACTTGTAACAACTAACCTCGATGAAAGAGGAGGAGCAAGGGTATTATTAAAAGGACAGATGCTGAATGGATTTCCTCACATAGCTGGAGAATACCTTGTTTTTAAAGGAAGTCTAAAAGGCATTTGCTTTTACACTTAGCACAACCAAACAAAGCATGAGTATATTCTGCCATTTGACTTGGGATAAAAAACCAGGAATTCACCATAGTAACAGAGTTAAAATCCAGCTGTAACATCAGGTTCTCATAACCTGCATTTGTCAAAAGGTAGTAAGTCTTTGGCCTCTGGTAATGATTTCTGTGGCCTGAACTGCAACGAGAAGTCATTTTTGTACATTCATTTTCTGACACATGCACATGAATAGACTGGAGGACCCAGTCTCTTGATGGTCCCTCTATGAGTCAGCTGTCCCAGGTATAAGAATAGATACAGTTGTCTTAGGTAAGCAACCATCTAGTCAATGCACTGGTAAACACTACTGTAGTAGCAGAGAGTACAAAGGGGAAGCTCATTTTTTGCAATGGTGTCTGTATACCGATAACTTCACCCTTTTTACATACAAATGTGTGAATAAAGGTGTTGAGTCATCTTACACCATATCAGTAACCTGTCTAGGTTTGCTTTAAACCCTTCATGTCTCAGGCAAAAGAGAGTGAGTTCTATGGTTCCCAGGGTTAATGAAGAGTCATTTCCCTCATGACAGATCTGTACAGCCTGGGTGTCCAAAAATACTCATAATGGGAGGAGAAGGACTTCTAGAAAACAGAAAGGCAAACTGGATCAAGTAATCTGTGGTAACTGTCTAAAACCCTGAATGACCCCTTGCCAAGTTCAGTGGAAGAGAGCTAACATGTTTCCAAAAGTGAGAGATGGAGAAGCAGATGAAAGCAACTGAATGGGATATTTGCACTCTTTGAGAATGTTTTCAAGACTGCTGACAAGAGACAATGAGGGGGTAAGAGCTGGCAATGACACCTGTGGTCTATGCCAGTGATGACAGTATCATCCCTTGTGTTCTTGTTGCTGGAACAGATTCCCGGTGTGGAACACAAAAAAAGTGGCCACTCTACTAAGCCAAACAGGCAGATCTGCAACTTCTAAGTAGCCATAAAAGATTCAAAAGAGGCTAAGAATAGTTCTGGAATCCTTAAATGCAGATAGCTGCTGAGTGTCCATAAACACAAAGGAGATGTCAGAAACTGACAAAGATAAAAGCAATAATCTGTACCGCAATCTTCCTTGGAATCTATGGGATAGGATTCTGCAAAGGACACAAGGTATCAAGTGAGTCTGTCTCATAACTGGAGCAGCTGGTGAATCACCAAACATGAAATGAACACAATCAACCAAAATTATTTAGGTACTTCAAACCTGCAGTGTGAGAGCATGACCGCTCAGATTTCTATTCTCTGCTGAAAGAATCATGGAAGATGGAACCAGATGGATGAAGAGAAAGTTAGTGGCTCCTAGGAATACTGATGTTTCCTTTATAGTTGGAGAAAAAGAATGTATCAAAAGGTCTTCCTATAATTCAAAGTGGTTTTAACTCTACATACTGTATTAACTTATAACCAATTACTGGCAGTTTCAATTTCTTCCAAGTGCAAATTGGAGGAGACTTAATTTGCTTTAAGAGACTTTGAAAGACTCAAACTTGTAAACCTGACCATCCTGAAAACTTCATTTCCAGCCAGCAGTACGCAAAAAGCGATGTGTGCCAGCTTCCTTGACGTCCCTCAATTGCAAGGTTCAGAATAAAAAATGAAGCGCAATCTAAACTTGCTTGTTGAAATAGGTTCCAGGGCTTGTTGCCACTACTCAGGTCTCAATACTTTGAAAATAAGAGGGTAAAGAGCTATGCTGAACAAGTGCATCCTCACCTCTTCCCTCCAAACTAAGGCACATTCTTCTTCAAAGATGATATATAGTAGAGACCTTCTGGCAGTGCTGAGTTGCTGCAAGAGGTGGGGATTCCCTTGAAGAATCCCTACTAAAACAAATGGTAGGACTGAAGGGTCTCATAACGCCCTTTAGGTTGACAAGAAAGTTATCTCCGTGTCAGGTGTGTATCATGTTAACAAGCAATCAAATGCTGACAAGAACAGAAATAAGGGCTAATCCAGCATCCACAGAATCCTTGGCATTAAGTAAAAAAATAATGTTGTCATCCATGTTAATACAGGAGTTGCGTTTGTCATCCCCAGGGGAGAGGCAGAACATCATTTCCCAGCACCACAATTAGTACTGTTGACTGAAGACAGACAGGACAAAAGCACAAGTTTGAGTGCTTCTCTTGCTTTTTCTCAGTAGGCATCAGTGGCAGAGCTGTCAGCACTTATCATTTGGGTGACTTGAGCTTCTACACAGACTCTACAGTAGCCAAACCAGAGCTGTTTTCAACATCCTTCTATCCATTTCTTTTATCAATCCTTGAGAAGTGTGATGTTTGGCACTCCAAGTGCTAGCTAATGGTAAAGATGGGGTGGCATACTCTGGGATGCACTCCAAGTGCTAGCTAATGGTAAAGATGGGGTGGCATACTCTGGGATGCCACTTCTGCTTAATACTAGGAAATAGCTAAGTTTTGGTGCTCACCTCAACCGATTCTGAGGTTGATACACTCAACCGTTTCAGCAGAAATATCTGAAATGCCAACTCCCTCTCTCCACAATTGGGAAGTTCGAATAAAACCCAGAAAACTCAGTACTTTCCTATCCCCCTCGCCTCCACTGAGGCTATATAAATGTTAGTTATACAGCTCAGTCAAGCAGGATCGTATGTTCCAAGTGACAGACAGATGGAAGATTATTTTTGAAGAAATCATTGGAAGATAAAAACTTTAACAGACGAAGGCAAACATGAAAAGGAAAACGCATTTTAGAGGCCTTTTTAAACACTAAGAAGTGCAGCACTGATATACAATCACCACAAAGAATAGTAGCACATACAATTCTGAGTAACAACTGCACAGTATTAACCAGACAGACTGCCAATTCTTTACTACAATGAACAGTTTTCAGTATACAAACATCACAGTCTAAAATTGATTGAAAAAAATGAACATTTTATACTGTATTACAAGAATATATTCTAAATCATACCTCGGGTGCCAGGTATTCTGGAGTACCACAGAATGTTTTCATAGTTGCTGCGTCTGTGATTCCTTCTTTGCAAAGTCCAAAATCTGTAATTTTTATGTGTCCATCTTTATCCAACATTAGATTTTCTAACTGCGTGTTGGGGAAAAAAATGATCCCTTAGTACTTTTTAACAGGACAGGCTGACACATTATCTCAGTTTTGTCAAAAAGAGGCAGTATAACCGCTTGCAACAGAATTCGTTTGTGATTTGCTTAAAAAAAATACAGCATCTATTATTTTACAGCACTCAATGGTGTTTACTGATACACAATTTAAATATTTATTTAATGTTTCAAGACAGCATACAATAATTACAAAACCCCAGGTCAATCAAGGAGCAACCCTTCATTCTGAACTTTCACAAGTTTGGTGCATCTTCCATAGAACAAAAGCTAAATAATTTTTTTCATATTCTCAAGACAAAGTGAAGCAATTCAAGGTTGCAGTCATGGCTGTCATTTGGCAAGAATTCATAGGTTTCCTTTGCTGTAACGTGACCTTCATTTATCAAGATCCATTTTACTTACTATATTGTCACAAAACAGTATATATCCGTAATTCTTCTAATCTTGTGCAACCTTTTCAATAACAGACAAGCTACTGATAAAAACAAAACCCTGAGGTAAACTCCTCCTTGTATACTTGCAAAGGACACTGTCCTTGAATTGTGTATGTGTACCTCTGCATGCTCTGCATGCCTTTGAAATAAACCATTCTTGCTTTGAAATGTGAAAACAGAGCACAGCCAATTATGAAGTATCTGAAGGCAGGAATAAAAACTACTGCAGTATTTACTGCGGCCCATCTCAAAAGCATGGCTAACATTATTTTCCCAAAAGCTTTTTATTAGTAGTACTTTAAATACAGACAAAACTAAAACCAAGTAAAACATACTTCTGAAAAACTTTTCCCAACAGAAAAAGCTTTTTTCCCCCTAATTATAAGGTGTGTAGTGAAATTACTAACAAAGAACAATTACAGCCCTGTCCTCTTGTTATCATTCCTTGACTAGACAATTCTGTATTTTTCCAAGATGTCACAGCATTTCATGTTATTATAACAGATTCTGCTACAAACAGGAAACCCAGTGTTTTGTTTTCTATCTGCCTCCCTGAGCAGAACTTGCCTACCACCATCTCCTTCTCCTTGGTTTCTGTACAAAGGAGTCCATGAATGAACTCCACTAGGCGTGCATGTATAATGTGAAAGCACAGTTTCTCATGCAAGAAATTAAAGGCTCAGCACAAAAATAAAATAGTCTTGTTGTGGAATTTAAAGGTTCCTCCCACATAAGTTTGAAAATGCTCCTGCTGAAAGCAGAGGTTATTTTCCATAGCATTTGGTCATACTGTGCCACAGAGTACTTGGAGCTTCAGGTAACAACAACAGATACACAACTGTATACACAGGCAAATCTAAGACAAACTACATTCCAGTGCTATGAAACTTCCCCGAGATACAAAAGACAAAATAATTTTTCAATTGACTGAAATTCTTTTCCAATTGAAGTATTCTTAATTATTTAAAATGTTTTCAAATCATACAAGAACATAACTCTTTGGTGAGATAAACAGAACGTAGTCACGTTGCCCCAGTTCCCCATTTCCTTTGTCTGGGGACATTGAGAATTATATTTAAGATTTATGCTGAAATCCAAGTTAAGCTATAAGTAATGGAGTAAAAAAATGTAAAAAATAAATAAATAAATAAAAAACAAACTATCAGAAGTTTAAACCTCCTTCAAGTGCTACCACTAAAATATGGTGTTTCTGTTTTTTAATCAGGTTAAAGTCAAGTAATGTAGCTGTCTGGAGATTACTGTATCAAATGACTTCCTTCAGCACACACAGAACTTTAAACTGAACACAGATTTTTTTCCCCATTAACTCTGAATAGTGCAACTTTATAATTACTTTGTGTTTGTCCCAATAGTCTCTGCAAAAACAAAAATTTGATTACTTTTTTTTTCTCCTTTTTTTACCTTGAGATCACGGTACACAATCTTCCCAGAATGCAGATAGTCCAGGGCAGAGACAATTTCTGCACCATAGAAGCGTGTGCGGTCCTCTGAGAACACCCGCTCTCTCGACAAATGGAAAAACAGCTGCAGGGTAAACAGCAGGGACAGGATTGTAATAATTACTGATTTAGTGGGGGAAATTAACACAAACATAAAACACCTCTCATCACCATATTGTGATGATAGATAGTGTACTCTCAGTGGACACTCAGCACTCTTAGACAGCAGCTGGCTTATCTTTTCCAGGTTTCCAAAGGGAGAAAGCGAGCTGTTAAATCAGCGTTTTAATCAATATACCAATCTTGTTTAAGGCATTCTGCTTGCTACTCATTTAACCTTCAGTTACCAGAGGAAAAAAAAAAAAGTATGCAGCAGCACCATTCTGTACTTCTCCCGCCACCACTTCTCAGATGTTTATTTTAAGCCACTAAGAAATATCACTAAAACAACCAGATTCTGGTTTTGCCTTAAGATTTCCAGTAATTCATTAACTTTTCTTTGAACTGACAGAGAAGTCTAGTTCTTCTGTAGACCTCAGCTGAGGAGGTGAACAGACATTTTACAATGCCAGCATATTCGTATTGGTAGGAATATTCATAGTCACTATAAAAATCAACCCAACAACAGCTTGTAAAAACAAGTCTATGTATTTAGTGTATTCATTTATTAGGGGGAGTTGGAGGGGTGGGGGTTGTCTCTTCTTTAGTGCTTTATAAGTAACAGACCTTTGCAGATACTTTTTCAACTAATGTCTTTCAGTGTAAAATATTAGTCATTGAATGTTGCCAGTATATTCAGCTGCAGTGAAAAAGTGTAAGGTCAAGTTCTGTAAGGCTGTTAGCATCTTACTGTATAAAGCAACACCCTCAGAACCTGGAACAACACCTTAAAAAGCAGAATTTGGCTATTTAAATGCTCTCTAAAATGGCTAGTTTTATTTACTGTGTTAAGAAAACTTGGGAAAGTCCTCAAGCAAAGATTAATGAGTACGTCTCTGTATTCTGCTTAAGACTAAACGGATTGCCTGCCTTACTCCTTCAAGTTACAATGGTTTTGATTTTACCACAACAGCTAACAATCAACAAAACAGAAATACACAAACACAATAATCTATAAATTAAACACAGACAAGGACACCCATATCAATAAAAATAACAATGTGCTTAATTTGCCATGATCACATCCTACTTTGCACCAGTAGTAAACCTACACTGCTGACACAGCACAGAACAGTGTAAGAATTTCTGCAGCTATTTTCACAATGTGGATTTTTCAAAGTGTAAAAAATTCAATCCTGTAAACAACCAGAAGTCAACTTCTTTCCTGACAATTTTATTTCAAAAAACGTGCATTCCTTTCTTCTGGATTTAAACAAAGTTCCCACTAAAGTGAGCCTTTTGGCAGCATATATTTGTATAAGCAAAGACTTAACAGAAACTACAGTATGGTTCAAAGAGAATATTTCATTTCTGTTCTTTGTACCTGAATTCCCCTTTCAATTTCTTTCTGAATTCTCAAGACACCCTGTATAAAAATGGAATACCTGCATGACAAGGAGGATCATTATTTTGTAGGTATTTCAATAGCTCCTGCTGCTCATTTCCCTGTTTAAGCACCCATCCCTGGTGGCAACATCAACCCTCACTGTAGCAACCTGCTGTCTGTACTGAGGACTTCTTAATTGCCAGTGCAAACACAAGACCAGTACAGACTAAGTCTGCCTTCATGAAGTGCCTCACATATAAATTTGAGAAAAGAATAAATAATTCTCTCAATTTTGGGTGTCTTTTCCACACATTTCTGCAAGATTTCAGTAGGAAACAAACTCCACTAAGTAGGTCTTCATTCAAGTAAAGCAAAATTCAAAATTTGTGTAATTCATGCATTTATGACCATTCAGTGGTCTCTTTCATAAAAAATGAGCTAATATTAATAATTTCTAAGAGCTTTGTTTGTTTTGACGGACTGAAATAATCCAAAAGAAAGGCCAACTTTTAATGTCTACAAATAGCATTTTCCAAAAATTTATAATATAACCTCCAGTTAGTCCTATATTTATATCTATGCAAAAGGACTATTGCAATTTTCTGTATGAAAGAGACAAACCCAGCAGCTGAGCAGCAAAGTCTCAGAAAATCCTAAAACCCCAGGATACTTGTCAGCAACAGATGCATTAGTTTCCATTAAAAAGAAAAGTGGTCCAATTTGAATCTGACAGTTGATAAACTGACAAGTTAGCATAACAAAATTTTATTTTCTTTAGTGTTTATTTCTAACAAAATATTCTTGATATGCATTCTAAATACCAACTTCAAAGTAAAATGACCAGCTAGAAACAACTAGCAACAGTTCTCTGCTTGCAAGAGACCATGAGTTCCCAAGACAGGTTATTTTAACATTACATATGACACAACAGTCACTCTTCAGAAGTGTTTTTCATACTATTATAGTAACAGTACTATGCATATATATCAGTTTTGAACAAAAAAATTCTATTTAGATGTAAAAATGCACATTAAAAGTGAATTCATACATTCATACACTATGTGCTAAAGATACTAAAGCAAATTTTAAATTTATAATAAAAAAAATCTAATTCAGTGAGATTACAGTGTTATTTTCTGCTAATTATTTTAGTTGGTTCACTATTTTGGCATAATTATGCCACCAGGCTTTATTTACAATTGTCAGAATAAGGATTAGATTTATTAAGTCACAGAAGGAAAAAAAAGAAATCTGATGGAAGGATATGAGAAAAGCTACCAACATCTGCACTATTTATTGATTTACAGTTATTAAATATGTGCTATAAAGTCACTGGAATTGCAATAGAAATAGCTTTGGCACAAAGAAAGCCATTCTGCACATAACATTTTTGATGGCATACATGAGGGTGCTATAGTTACAGTGAGGATTGGAGCTATAAATTTCCTGGTATGCCTTTATTTAAAAACTGAACAACAATGTTGCCATGGGGTTTTTTCCTAATAAAAAGTCTTAATGGAAAGACTTGAACACATAAAACCAAAGATCAAACATAAAGGTATAAAGGTATATCCAACTGCAGATCCAAGCATGCCAAACAGATAAATACAACCTTGTATCAATTGATATGTTAAACTTCTACAATGCTAGTGACCTATTTATTTAGCATGTTAGAAGTTGTATGACTGGCTCCTGCTGTTGTATACTGGGTTTGCTCAGCTCTGCAGTTAAACACATTTTATATTTGTCTGCTGATTCGACTCCTTAGCAAAGCACTTCCAGTAGCAGCCTTGAAAGAAATAAATGTAGTACCCATATCTTGGACTATCATAACTGTATGCTAAGAAACACTCATTTACTTAAGTGTTTAGGAAAACAAAACAGGACACAAGCAAGATAAAAATGATAAAGCTTACAACAGAACTCAGCTATTTTTCATTAGGTAGGGTGTAAATTCTCTGTCTCTTTTCTAGACAGTAATAGCACTTGTTCAATTACAACAAACCATTTAGTTCTCTCTTGCCTAACGAACTGAAGTAAGAGCCATGGAAAATAAAAAATGCCAAGCAGAACAGAGATTCAGAATTCCGGTGTTCAAAAACTATCTGAACAACTTTTAGAGTCTCATTTATTATACAGATAATTACCACCTCAGTTTGTTACAAAGCATGGAATCTGGAATTACCCTGAAAGAGCAAAGCAAGGAAGTTAATCAACTTGTTAGTCAGCTGAACCAGCGTACTCTGCAGAGAACTGTAAGTAATAGATTACATTCCTAAAGCTTTTCAACCTTTAAAGCAAAATACTGGAAATAAAAAGTGGGAAAAAGACAGTCCAAAAGTATTCCAACAATAAATAGCCATTCTTAGAATGTGTTTTTTCATAGCACAGTTTATATCATTCTGTGGCCCGGAAGTTGGGGGAACACTATCAAATACTACTAACATACTGCAACCACACAGTATTCAAAATTATAGGGGTTACAAAAGGAAGAGGAGGCAAATCAGGAAAACCATCAATACAGCCTTAATACTACTTTAATGTAATTCCTTCACTATAAAAATGGCATTCATAAGTAACCACAATGTTAGAAGTATCCTTCAGCTCCATACTGTAACATAGTTTATGATCAACAGACATTGCTAAGCCTTTCATCCAGAGTCCAACAGCAACACTAGAAGAAGTAAAAGTTTTCAGTCCACAACAAAGATTTCACGATTGGGCCCTTAAACAGCAGAAAATTAACTGTAAAAGTTGTCAGTATAAGGAAAACATATTTAGTATTTCCATTTGAAGAATCTGGTTGGAAGAAATCCTCTAATGTTTTGCTTTAATATATTTAGCTACAGAACATGCTTTTGGATTTTCTTTTAAAGAAAATCAAAAGATAATTTTACCCTGTAATACTTTGTACATTGTAAAAAAGCACACACATAGACCAGTAAACTCATACAGTTACACTTTCATTATAACATGTTCCCTTACCAGCTGAGCCTAACTAATCTGAAGTTAACCTTAGTTATCTTTGCCGTACCTTCAGATGACCTATCTAATCTGAAGGTAAGGCAAAGACAAATTGCTACTATTCTGGTGGGACATTAAATTCAACATGGATCTAGATTTGTAACACATATAGATGATTCTTGTTTATAATCATTTTAACACAATATCTTCTCCTCCAGAATGAAATTCAGTGACCCCCTTTCATCAACTGTTTTCCTTCCTAATCATAGGAAGAGGAACTGAAGACTCCCAAATACACTTCTTATTAGTGTAGTAGGGCAGAAACCTAAATTGTGGCATTTTCTTGCTTTCACCTGGGTAAGAGTCAAGAATACAGATATCAAGTTCAACAACTCTTTAATTTGGAGGACTGTTCAATGGGCTCCTGAAAGACATAATACATGAAAATTCCCAAGCAACTGACTCAGGCACAAGTGTTTAAAAAGAAATCTTTAAAGGAATTTTAAACAGAAACACACTGAAGGTAGTACAGCTCTGGAGAGAGAAACATGGTACTGCTACAGTCAACTTTCCACTATAAGGATATAATTAAAAGATGAGTTTTCAAAAACTTCAACAGTGAGAAACCACTGTAAGGAAATTAAACTTTCTTGGAACAGAGAGAATGGTAGAGGGAAGCACCAAAAGCAAAAAATCCGTGTACCATATAGAAGATATGCTCAGAAATGGCTAAAACGCTGGCTAGAGTTTGTGCAACTTTTATTCAGTAGTTCCAAGTAAATAACCGGGCTTTTTTTACAAATACGAAGTCCTTTGTATTTTTCAGCAGAGAGTGACTGAAGTCTGAAGTTCACAGAAAAATTTGGTAAGATTAAAGATGTTCCTATTAAAAGCGACAGTCTGTCCAACTTACTATTCCACATCTTTAGCCAAAAAGAAGCACATAAGTGAATCAGGAGAGTTTCTTCAAAGAAAATTGCCTACTTAGTTAGGGAATGGTCATTATTTTCCACTGTGGCAAAAATTTATGGTTACATTCACTGAATTAGGGAACCACCAGCAAAGAAGATGAGCAACTCTAACAAACAAGAGCATCACACCTGAAAAAAAGTGACACACCCTTGGCAAAGTACATTGCAATTATTTAAATCCCAGTAAGCAAAAGCAGGCTGCCACAAAGAGACAAGATGTCTGCAGCAGTTACCACAAAGGTGCACTACCCAATGCAGAGGAATGCAAGATACACATCTGATCAAAACAGTGTCAGAGTATTCAATCATAAGAAAGGAGCTGAAAACATTCTCTCTGGGCTCTGCTCTGCATTCAGATAGGGCAGAAAAGTATCTTGCAAAAAGGTGTCTAAATGATAGGCTGATTTTCAAAACACTCTCAAAGTACCTCCCCTGAGATTACAGAAGTACAGTAAGATCTTACACAGATAAAACTTAAGAAGAATTAGCTAATTCGTAAGGCGCCACTTTTAAAACTCATTGTAAATAGCACTGACTTAATACTGCTGACATAAATTTGATGTTAAATAAGCCAGCTGAGTGTCCAAGAGAAGGCTGTTATCCCACTACCGCTGAGGAAGATTTTTGTGTCTAGTCCAACTAGCCAAAATGGTTAAATGCCTGTGATGTCCAGAAGCGGGTTTATACATATTGAGTCAAAAAGTCATCCTCCCATTCGAGAACCCTAAAGCACCATCTTTAGTCATGGCTGGTAGAAGGCCATTAATAAGTTAGGATGTAAATGGGTTTCAGACTGGGCACTGAAATCACCAAAGCAAAAATGCAAGAGAGGCGCTCTGGGGGTGCTCAGGCATTAGGGTTATAGCTGAAGACAGTTTTATTGCAGAAGAACACAGCAAAAGGATAATGAAAAACATGGTACCATGCTGCAGCAATTCCTGAATGAAGGAACAGTGTTCTAATAAAAAAAAGCTAGTGGAAACAGTACTTCAGTGTTATTATGCAGCATATAGTAGACAAAATAAGGAAAATCCCCTAGTTAATGCTGTAATCCAACACAGTCTGAATAGCAAACAGCACTTAAAAGGGAGATAAAAACTCTCTTCTTAGATTGCAATTCCCTTTAAATCCACTTGACAGATAAAGTTTTTGATATTACATTCTTCAGGAAACAGCTGGAAGACAGCAATGGCTTAAAGGCTAACAACACTAACAAGTTTAACACTTCAAATTTCCAAAGTACACAGCAAACGAAGAGGAAGAAGTAATGAAAAATATGAACACTTTTCTCATACATATTTGCAATGGCTACAGCAAAGAAGAAAGCACATATTTCATATCAGGACAAAAACAAGACCAGTCAGCATTATTTTTTGCTTGTTTGCACTAGATTATGACCATTTCATGCCAGAACATGCTATAACATGCTTAAAGAAAAAACAGTAAGATATTTGTAATTATCTCTTTACCATGAAATTATCTTTCACAAATCTAATTTTACCAGAATAAGAACTACTTTTGAAAAAAAAAACTATTTTTTTGACAGCACAGTTGTAAAACACATCAACATTTTTTTTAAATAACAGTTTTAAAAAATAAGAAGAAAAAAGACAACTTTCAAAGATACAAGAAAGCAAAAAAGGCAAGAAAAGTTTTGTCTTTTAAAGTGTAACCCAGTGACAGCATTACTATTACAAGTGCAGAACATCTTTTTTCTACTTACCTCTCCTCCATTAACATACTCCATCACAAAACACAAACGATCCTTCGTCTGGAAGGAATATTTCAAGGACTTGCAAAGAAAACAGCAAAACCAAACAATTATCATCTTGTATTAACCCAATTTCTTGCACTTAAAGTGTAACAAAACTTAATTTTATCCTCTTAAGCAGACAATTCTGATTTGGTGAGAACTTTCAGAGTAATTAAAAGTGTAAATTCCTATCTGGAGCTTGTGATGAATTAACAAAAACCTTCATGTCTTCCTTCATCTCTGCCACATGCCCATTGATATTAAAACATCATGCTTGTTATAATAAAATTCTATACAGTTACTGAAATTCACAATTCTATACGGCTTTCTTACTGCCACACATTGAACCAGCTATTCTCACTCATTTTATGATGTCCACTTCCATGATGCCCATGAAAAGAGAGATTACCATATTCTTTTTCATTCCTCCCATATCAAATCTTAAAAGTGATCCAGACTTCCAGCCTGCTTTCATATCCAAAAGGAATCTCCAGTTTCACATACCATACAGTTGTAAAAACACTGACAAATAAATATATTTATTTACAAATAATTTAAAAATTGCAACAAATGTTATTATCTTAATTAAAATTTTTTACTTTTCAATGTTGATTTCATTTTGCTTGTAAAAATGATACCAAAGCAGATCTACAGATACAGTTCAAAAGAAACAAAACACAGCAGAACTACATATAACGAAATCATTAGGAGACTCATGTGACTTAAATACTGCATGTGTCCTTAAAATATTTGCTTAAGAATATCAGACGCATTTGAAGATACTACTGCAGTAACACTGTTGCACAATTTGACTGCAATTAAGGCCTACTCCTGCTTACCTTCACACTCTAAATTAAATAACTTTAGGGGATCTCATTTCTTTTGACTGAAAGTCCAAGAATATTTTGGCCAAGCAATGTGAATGCAATCCTCTGCTTTCTAAAGGGTTTGTTTGTGATTTTCTAAATAGGAAAGCTTCCATGTTATACTCTGGTATTTTAATACAAAAAAGAAAATCATTTTTCTCTACCTTAAAACACATGTTTATCATCTTTTGAAATCAATGAAAAGATTTTCTAATACATTCTCAAACCAGAGGAATCAGAATTACTTCTACATAAGTCAGATGCAAAATTAAAGCTATTAATCATGATTTGTCACGAATCTCCAAATTTTCATCTTATTTTCAATAGCTTCAATACCTTCTATTAAATATAAACCATATGAAGACAACGACACTGAGGTAGTGGGGTTTGAGCTTTGTTGCTTCATGGGCTACTTATGCTGAACAAACAGTAATTTTTATCAAGAAAACTTAAATTGAGTTCAATAAAATGATAAAAATTACTGTTTGTTCAGCATAAGTAGCCCATGAAGCAACAAAGCTCAAACCCCACTACCTCAGTGTCGTTGTAATTTTTATCAAGAAAACTTAAATTGAGTTCAATAAAATGATAAAAATTACTTGATATTATGTGAAACAATAACTTTTATTAAGAAAACGTTCAACTTGCAATTTTCGTATATGAACAACAGTTACATTCTACAGTCAAATTGGAGCGCAGTTGAGCTTCACAAAACGGTTAGAAACTTACTTTCTGAACTCTTAAATACATATTCTGATAAAAGATATGAGAAGCACTAGATAGCTACTATTTGTGTACAAAAAATCACAAGAAAGACAGCAAAATTTGTTTGTAAATTCTGTTCATAATTAAATACCCACCACGCTGAAATCACCTGCTAATGGACTTAAAACTAATTCCTAATACTTACTGTTAAAAAAGGATGTCTGGTATTTTTCAATACTCTGCTTTCTGTAAGTGTATGAGCTACTTCATCCTGAGAAATAAAGAGTAGAAGAACTAAGTCTCAATTAACATATAAATTTGTCATTGAATTAATTAGGAGGAAAAGGTCAACACTTTCAAAAAGAATAAGCTTCAGTACAGTTTCAGAAAATGAACAAACCTGAAAGAAACGTGAAAAACAATTCACATTTTCTGAGAAAAGATTTTAAAGTAAATTTAAGTTTGGCAAAATACAATTAATAGTTTTAATTTTAGTTTTTTCTTATTTTCTTGCTTTAAATGAAGTCTTTAATTTTATATCCAGTGTGGGGAAGTAAGAAATTATAATATTGGATTTGATAGTTTGAAAATACAGACATCACAACTTCACATTTCTGGCATGAATCATCTGAAAAAACATACCTACAGAGAGATTGAAACAATTTACAAGAAAAGTACAGGTAATAAACTCAGAGGCCTCTATAAAACCTAGTCTAATATAGTCTAATGTTAAGTAAAGACAGTTTTGCTGGTTTTAAAACATTCACTTGCTTAGGTGTTTGTTTTGTTTTTAACTTTCTTTTATACGTAGTCATCCAAAACTCACTCCTTCCCTCCATCCCTCATCCACTTTGGCTGTCCTTAAGAGTCAAGTCAGCAGTGCTATCCCGACTGGGAGCAACCCCCTTCCTCAAAGGACAAACACGTTGTCCATGGAAGGTGGGAAGATGTCCACACAACCTCACCCCCTTTCCAGACAGATTTTGAGAAAGAGGCCCTCTCACTATCCTCCCTGCCAGGGGGATACCAGGAGAGGGACACATAGGGGGTGAGAAACAGCCTGGAGGGGTGACAGGGAGCCCTCAGTGGCAGGGTATGGCCCCTCATGCCACCAGGTTTCCAGAGAACGGGGCAATGCAGGGGCAACGGGGAGAGGATGACAGGAAGAGGGTTCACCCTGCACTACGTTTTCTGCAGTGCTAAGCTACCATTATTATATTATGCAGAACTGAAGACCAACATAGTGCAACCCAAACTTCAACGACAGCCCTGCAGAAGTAAATATATTTAGTCAGAGTATACTCTACTGTTGCTACAAATAATACTAATATAATATTATTGTACTACATGCTTAGCAGACAGTGCTCTGGAGATAAGGTATTACTAAACTAGAAAGTAAACACAGATGTTAGGAGTTTTAAATTAGACTTTAAAAATTGTCAAAATAGGAAGTTAAACAACAACAACAGAGTTAGTGTTAAGAAATTATGATGCCATTTAGCTGAATAGCAGTGCAACGCCGAGTCTATACACTACAACCACATACTGGGGTTAAAACAAAAAACTCTTCAAGGAGATAAGCAAGCCTAAAGTTAGTTTTATTTATTTATTTTTCAACCTCAGTGGTTCACCAGATACAGGGCATAAAAAGCTGGCAATGCCAGTTTTTCTGGAATTGCTTCAGAAGTTTGTGGTACTGATAGCAATCTCCTGGTAACTGTAATATTAATCTGTCATGAAAGTTCAGAATCAACAGATTCAGTCTGAACTGAGCAGATGCTATATAACCTTCTAGATACAGCTGTCAGTGCATCACTTTTCTGCTTTATATTACGTTAACTGTTAGGGTATGACCTTGTATAGTGCATATGATATCACACTATAGGCTGGGACAGCAGATCTCTACCTAGTGATCATACCCTTAGCACTGATCTCCAGAGTTAAATGTTACTGATAAATCCCCATGGCATACTTACACACTGACTGGGTTAGGCAGCTAAGTTCAGGCCCAAGTCTGCTATGTTTTCAGTTTGGGAAGGAGTGGAAAAACTGGTATTTGGTGACTGTAGGTAAGAAAACATGATCTCTTCACTTGTGAAGATCTAAGCATAGTCTGTTTTTTATTTTTTCATCAGTTTCTTATCAATATACAACCATACTATGATAAACTTAGAGGAACTCCTCCAAAACAAAATTCCAGTTTTGAGGAAGTCAAATTTAAAAGACTGAGGTGCTCCCATTTTCATCACAGGATGAAAGGCGCCTTTTCTTAGACACTCAGTCTTCTCACTGGGCAACAAATAGGCAGAAAAATGACCCTGGGATTGGTTTTAATTGTGTCTCCTGGTGATAAGAGCATGTAGGTCTCTTGCTCTCAACTTATTGTATGGAAGTGGGATTCAAAACTTTAGAATTGCTACAAACAAACTTTAGACTAGATGACCTTCAAGTTTATAAACTTCTCAGAATTACAACAAAGCAAAAGAGCTAGTAACACTGCACTAATCAAGCTTAATTGACTGGACAATGCAGTTTAAACCACTTCAACAGACATCAGTTTCAGACTTCTCTTGCTCCTCAAAAACTGAAAATAATTGACTTTTTAGTCCCATGCCAGCAGTCTTATCTAACTTAGCAGAACAGAGCACAAGCCCATTAAATTGGTTTTATTTATCAAAAAATAACCCCACAGTTCAATTAGAATTTTTTTCTTAAGTATGTAATATACCCTACAGTGCATTTTTTCTTGTTTTAAACTTGAATTGCACTGTCTTTCTACCCAGGGAACTCTCTCAAAATTTTGGCATACTCTAGATTGCAAGACGCTGGAAAAAGGCATGCCAAATGGGTACACATACTAGTTTTTGTATTCAAATACACAAATATTTCTACCAATCTCAGTTACCATCAAAAATAAAATATAACTTACATATTAGATACTGATCATAGCATTTGAAAATATTACCCAACATTAAAACTATGATCTTCCTTACCTTTGCAATAATGACTTCTTTTTTCAAAATCTTCATAGCATAGTATTTCCCACTAGCCTTCTCTCGGACAAGGATAACTTTGCCAAATGTGCCTTTGCCCAGTAATTTTAAATAGTCAAAATCATTCATTGTCTGTAAGACGCAAAGAACAAGAATTAGCAAGACTTATGTTATCCATTTCCAACATGCACGAGTGTGTCCACATATAATCAAATGCTGTTACCAAAATAGTAACACTTTACAAAAACAGGTACATTTCTGTGATCAAGTTCACAATCATAAAATCATAGAATAGTTTATGTTGGAAAAGACCTTTAAGATCATCAAGTCCAACCATTAACCTAGCACTGTCAAGCTCACCACTAAACCATGTCCCTAAGTGCCACATCTACATGTCTGGGTCATTTTTTTAAATACCTCCAGAGATGGTGGCTCAACCACTTCCCTTGACAACCCTTTCAGGGAAGGATTTCTTCCTAATATCCAATCTGAATCTTCCCCAGTGCAACTTGAGTCCTTTTTTTCTTGTGCTTGATTGCTTGTTATCTGGGAGAAGTGACCAAAACCCACCTCACTACAACCTCCTTTCAGGTAGCTGTAGAGAGTGAAAAGGTCCCCCCTGAGCCTTCTCTTCTGCAGGCTAAACAACCTCAGCCATTTCTCACAAGACTTGTGCTCTAGACACTTCATCAGCTTTGTTGCCCTTCTTTAGACACGCTCCAGCAACTCAATGTCTTTCACTGGCCTTCTTGGCTGCCTGGGCACAAGCTGGCTCATGGTCAGCTGGCTGTTGATCAACACCCCCAGGTCCTTTGGCATTGTTGTGACCCAAATGCAGGATTGCCACTTTGCCTTGTTGAACTTCATACAATTAGCCTCAGCCCATTGATCCAGCCTGTCCAGATCCCTCTGTAGAGACTTCCTACCCTCAAGCAGATCTTATTTTTACAAAGCACACAGAGAACAAAGCATTTCACGAATGCTCCACATCTAAGAAAGCCTATCAACTCCTGTACTACCAGGGACACAAGAATGTGACATATCAGTAGGTTTTGCAGCCACTGTACTGACTCTTTTTCTAAAACATACAAGATCCTTATTGCAGCATTATACCAGTAAGACTCTACTGAAGTCTTTGTATTAGAAGTGGAGTTTTAAAAATTTGAGTGTAGATTACGATTATACGGTTTTCACATTAATCAACTTTGCTCTGAAAGGAAAAGGTATCAAGCTATCCTCTCTCATATGATTCCATTACAGTGACCATTCAAGCATCTAGTATTGCCCTAGTTTTGCAGGTCAAACACAGCACATCTGAGAGCTGGTTCCACTATACAATTTGAGTCTAGTAGGTTTATCAGCTCAACTGGAGTGTCATACATTGAAAGCATATGACCAGATGATCTCAGATCCCAAAGCAGTTTAGTCACTTTCATAAGCACAAAGCCTGAGTCAATAACCATCTTAATTCTGCAAGTTCATTTCACGGCCAGTGCAGAAGCACCAACCCTATAGTCTATGCATTAGATGCAAAGATGAGGATATTGGAAAAAACAGCACAATACTGAGAATACAGTGACTGGAGAGGGTCACCTTGGAATGACAACTGGGTTATTTTGGCTAACTCCAGGTCAAACATTGGTTTCCACCATGTGCTTCCAAAGCCCACCTTTCAGCGTGCTGTGTTACTGGCTTCACTGCAGCACCACATCACACAGGCACCCAGGAACCTTGAGGAAATCAGTTAAAAGCTCTGAAAGACAACACGCTCACCTATTCTTGTTATAGTACTGTCCTGCAGTGTGAGTAATCTTCCTTCTTTTGTGAAAAATACACCATGAAACATTTATGAAGAGTAATTATGCTCCGAGTCTCAGTTTTGCTAAGTTAAAAATACTTAATCCTTTTATGTGTGAGGAAAAGAAAAGATCATGCCTTATCGTTCATCTTCCTAGAGTCCCTTTCTATCACTAGTTGTTGCCTCAGTCAGTTCTCTTGAATACTGGCATTCCAGATAAACTTCTACTTGTGCCTTCCACAATGTAACTAATAATTTCCTTTTTTCTAGCAGAAACACCTCTACAGTGCCTACATGTCTCACACACATTCCAAGTGTAGAGCTATTGGGCATATTCCCACTGTGCAATCACAAGCAGTAGCAGCAAAATATATTCTCTTGTGAGAAAAAAATAAGGCAAAAATTTTCTTCTGACATTATTTATTCCTTTAAAATTGAGTCCATAATATTATTACTGTGGATCTGAAGGTGCTGTTGACAAATGCAATTCTGTGAAAATAATACATGTAATGGCTCACTCAGTCAGTTTGAAATCTGCTCACATAAGGGGGTAAAACTGAAGTTCTACCAAACACATGAATGCTGTAATTCCTTAGCTTTTACACATTCAACCTACAACTTAAAAGCTGCAAAAAATCTCCAACAGACTACTTAAGGTAACACCTGGATAGCTGGATATTTCAAAGCTTTATTTAAGAGAAGACACTTTCTATATATCAATTTTCCAGCTACATCAGCAGGAATTAAATCTTTTTCCAATGTAATGGCTGATGGGTAGCTTCTAAGCAATCTTGGTGAACTCCATTCTTTGCTCACGCATATACACAATAAAACATTATGCAATGACAGACATTATTTTGCTGCCAAAACCACCTTACATAAGGAAGAACAAAACTGTGTTTATCCCAGTAAGAAATACGAGTAACAGAGATGTCAAAGGCTTAGTATACTTTCTACTTAAAGCAAACTCACTTTACACAAGTCAGTGTAAAATTAAAAAATTATGACCACAAATCCTTCAACAGTCACCTTTTCCAAAAACTAGCATAATGTGGTTAAAACCAGTGATGCACGGTGCAGTACATAAAGCTGTGATCCAAATGCTCTGCGGCTACTAGTACTTAATCAGCTAAAGGTGAGACTTCACGAATATCACAGTCAGTACTTTGGAAAGTTAGCTTATTTACTTCGATAGTTCTACAACAACCATAAAGCAAACACAACTGCCTTTGTGCTGAAGGAGTGAAAATTGACAAAACCACATGAAAAATCCACAATGCATTCAAAACATAATTCAGGCAGTGGATGAGTAATTCAGAGCAGAATCCTCCGTATCTTCAGTCATAAGTTAACACATTCCTTGACAAAGAATGACCAACAGTTTTATTCATAAAGAATACTGAGTTAGTGACTGTAACCACTTATAATAGGCAAATATTCATGGTATCATAAGCAGTCTCAAAGGCCTTCTTCCCACATTCTGATCTTTGAGAGGCTGGACTTAGAGAGGGATCAGAATCTTGAATAAAACCATCTCAAAAGCAGCCCTTTGCCCACACACAGAAGGAGGATCTTGGCTCAGCTGATCACAGACATGGGTTTGATGCTAAGGGAAGCAAGCCAGTCAAACTGAAAGACTCATTTGCCAAAAATTTGCTTACATAATGTTAATCAAAGAAGTCATAAATCTAGCTGTAAGCTCTGTAAAAACAAGTTAAAAATATATGTATATTCATAATAGGCTTGAAAGATTTTGATCCGTGGCTTAACAGCAGGTTATGGTGGTAGTCCTAGTTCTAAGAATAAAGTCTCCTGAGGTTCTCATTCTTTAGAAGCACAGCAGAATGCTTAGAGATGATACACAGTGCAGGGTAGCTCAAAAAGTCTGCCAAAGAACACAAGACCTTGGGAGATAAAAACAGATGCCATAGCTAAGGGTGTATTGAAAACTGGTGGAGAAACAGAAATACTTCCTAAACCTGAGGGATGTTGGTAAACAAGTTTGGAGGCTCCCATAAGACCAGATTCTTTCTCCTTGATGATTTTCCCACCTTTTTCATTCTTACAAAACTCTGAGAATTTAATCTTTTTCCTCATTACATCATTTTTTTGTTTCCTCTGAAACATCTATTATTTATTCATCCTGCACCCTGCAAAATGAATTAGAAAACAAAGGAAAAGCACTAACCAAAGAACTGCATGATGTTCAGCCTTCTCTAAAGCCTGTTTACTCCCCTATGGATGACCTGTTCAAAGGAATACACCCTACTACTGGTGCTGAAAATTCCTACCAAGGAACTATTTTTAAAAAATTCCTGATTTGCATAAAGATGATACCACTTGGAGTTCTCATCTGATTTCATGTGGAAGAAACTCTACTTACAAGGAATAGTAAGAAATTAAACCCATTTGCTAAGAATTTCTAGTGCTCTGAATTTTTGAGGTGCTGCTACTGTAAAACGTGAGTGGCACACTGACATCCTTGAAAAAATTAGAAAAAAAAGAAAAGAAAAGGAAAGGAAAGAAAAAGGCTTTTGGTTCTTCAGCTAATCTGGTCAGGGACATTGCTGTCAGGTCTGTTCAAATCAAGTTCCACATTCTAAAGACTGTTTTCTTTGTAAACATTTTGCTACCTTTTCAGAGAAGAACAGGCCCACTCCTTTCTGTCTTGCTTCCTATTTCTTAATCTGATTATGCTCTTCTACTCATATGTATACCATCTGGTACACGCACAAGCAAAATTCACTGGGCTCAGATGTAAAAATCAGGTGACAAAACCAGCTTGTAGGACACATTGCGCAAAAAATCCCTGAGAAGAAATCCAATACCCACCCCCAAAAAAAAGCAGTAAAATGCATTAAGTCATTATAACAGAAATGGTTCCGATTACATTAACAACTACAAAAGCTTAAACAGAAGCTTTTCAGAAACATTTTGACAAAACAGAAACAGTTCTAAAAAAAAAAAAAAATACATTTTCCCAATTTCAATAACACAGAAGGAGTGACAACTCCCTGTCATTATATTATTTCTGATTCCAAGAACTTTTGAGAACCTTTCGCTAAAGTCTTCCAATAGTCAGAAATCTGCAGTGGGATTTTGAGTTTTGGAAGAAAGAAAATCCTTGTGGACACCAGCATGCTCTTCACTGGCTACAGAAACTCCATTCTGCTCTATTATTAGGTGTTGAATATCACCATTTTTCATTTCACCTTTGTTTCACAGAGTTTGCTCTTGGCTTGTTGCCAAAGCCATTAAATACTCTGCAGCACTGCATACACACTGTCCCAGTGGCTTATTTCAGCATTTCTTAAAGCATCAGCGACAAGACAGAAACAAAACTGATCTTCCTCCTCCTTTTCCTGTTCCCACAACCCCTTTTGTTGTATGGGAAAATGCACTGCACTGTGAACAAGGAACGCATACACACCAGATACACTTCTTATATTAAAAAGCATTAATTTTGACACCTTGAAAACGCTTGTTGTTATGCAATGGTTTTGTACTCCACTAAGAGGATACACAGGCTTGGAACAATGCTCTGATATTTAATAGAGCAAACTCAAATCCCTTCCACATAATCACACTGCTTCTCAGAAGACTGACACATCTTGAACACTGCCTCTGCCTTGCTGTCACTTATCATATTGTACCCTGCAGCACAATCATTAAATATCTATGTCGCAAGGCTAAAAGTTCAATGTCAGCCTGACAATGTAAGATGGCAGTATTGTTACAGCTGTATATAATTAGCTTTCACCTTTATCTATAGCAGAAAAAGGTTAGAAAATTGCATACAATGAAACAACAGGAAAGAACAATGTTTACTCTGCAAACTTCTCAGAAGTTAGGACATGACAGAACTAGAATAACACCTTTATTTGTTATATTCATAAGAGTATAGTTTTCAGCTACTGATGTTTCTATGATTCTTGCTTCATACACTGCAACAAACAAAACATGCTCTATGAGTAAAGGAACACATTCACTAGTCCTTTTCATGGTTCATCATTCAAAAGCATTCAGTTACATTAGCTGTAAGACTATTTTGCTCTGTCAGCAGACTTCCTCTTAGTTTTCTATAAGTTTCACACTTCTACCTAAAAAGAATAAAGCCAGTCCTATAGAAAGGGATTATTATTTCTCATGCAATTTCAATGCATTTCTTGAGTGAGTTCAACCCTGTATAGTAAATGAGAGACATCCATTTCAATGATCCATTCTTCAAGAGTAGTCCGTTCTTCCAGAAACACAGGACAAAATGGAAACACGAAATAATAAGCAAATTTCTCTGTGGCATTGAAGCTTTAAAACGTGCTCTTAGTTGTACGTTTGTCATGATGACTCTGAAGATGCAACTACTAGTATGTCATAGCCAACAAGACGCATATTCCTATTTACACCTAAAGCTGTGAAGGATTAAAAAAAAATAAAACATTATTTTCCCTTACTTCATGGAAAACTAAAGCAGAGTTATTTTCCCAGTTAGCAAAAAACAAGGTCATTACACCTCAAATCCTGCTAGCCTTTTTCATGCAAATTATCTAATTTGTACTGGGTACCATTTGCATGAGAAAGGGTGCAAATCTACTTGTCTAAAGAAAATATTTTATTACCATACTTCTAGAAGAATAAACAAACAAAAAGGAAAATATGAAAATAATACTAAAACGATAAGCAGAACGTTAACATGTGCCTGAACAGCTGAACTTTGTTTTTTAGAAGTGCTGTATCAGAGAGCATAACAAATAAATAAAACTAGAGCAGTTCACCTTTACTGAAAAGAGTAAAGATGAACTTTTTTACAAAGGTAGGCAGTAACAGGACAAAGGGGAATGGCTTTAAGCTGAAACAGAGTTGATGTGGGTGTCGTGGTTTAAGCCTCTATAACTCACGCAGTTTTGCTCACTCACTCCCCCCTCTTTCTTGCCCCCCACTCCCGGAGGGATGGGAAGGAGAATCGAAAAGAATGCAGCTCTCACAGGTTGAGATAAGAACAGTTTAGTAACTAAAGTATAACACAGACCACTACTGCTACCACCAATAATAATAATGACAAGGCAAATACAAGGAAAGAATACAATTTCTCACC
The DNA here is from genome assembly GCA_028858755.1 of Ara ararauna. Taxonomy (NCBI): domain Eukaryota; kingdom Metazoa; phylum Chordata; class Aves; order Psittaciformes; family Psittacidae; genus Ara; species Ara ararauna. The sequence continues at coordinate 97,793,347 of CM054379.1, forward strand.
ACCTAAAACCAAGCCCGACCACGCAGTGCACCCCCCACCCTTCTGGGTCTCTCCTCTCCGTCCTCCATCTTGGGCATGACGTGCTGTGGTATGGAATAACCTCTTTGGCCAGTTTGGGTCAGGTGTCCTGTCTCTGCTTCCTCCCGGCTCCCCTCCTCCCTGGCAGAGCATGAAACTCAGAAAGTCCTTGGTCAGACCAAAACATCACTAAGCAGTAACCGAAACACTGGTGTTATCAGCACTGTTCCCAGGCCCAAAATCAAAAACACAAGTGCTACATCAGCTACCAAGAAGCAGAAAAATGACTGCTGCTGCTGAACCCATGACAGTGGGTTAAACATTAGGAAGAAATTCTTCACTATGAGGGTGGTGAGACACTGGAACAGGTTGCCCAGAGAACTTGTGGATGCCCATCCCTGGAAGTGTTAAAGACCAGGTAGGACAGGGCTTTGAGCAACCTGGTGGTTGAGCCTGGGGCAGGTGGATTGGAACTAGATGATCTTTAAGGTCTCATCCAATCAAACCATTCTGTGGTTCTAGGATTCTATAAAATAAACACAAATGTACTTTTATGCTTATAATACATTGAAAAGTATGTAGAAATACTAGTCCCTGAATATTGTTTTACCCAACTAGATCATTCTACAGAAGTTATTTTATGTATCAGCCTTGTCAGTTCTTTTTTAATGTCATTACCTTTCTTTTATGATGGGTTGTTGAAGCATCCATCTCTTCTTCTCCTATATTGTCTATCTGTGAAGTTGGACTACAGTTCATCCTCTCCTCTTCTTGCCTCTGAAGTCTGTCTGCTACAGCCTGGATTGCTTCTGTCCATTCTTCCCTACCATGAACAAGCCAAAAACCCTATTAGGACTCATAAATCCCAATAAATGATTTATAATGTTTTTCACATGCTACATTGCTTTAATGTTCAATTCTCATGTTACACAGCAAGAAACTCATATAAATCCATCACTTCAATTTCTTTCCAAATTCTGCATTATGTTAAAGAGGGTGAAGTTGAGCAGTATTAAAAAGGATCACTGCACGGTTAATTTCAAGAATTACCAGTGTCTGATTTCGTAAATACATTAACAGTGAAAACTTGAAAACACTTGCTCCAGGTATAATATAGCTCAGAGCATAGAATGTCACCTCCTATCCAATACTATCTGATAGTAACTTGCTGTTTTAACAGACTTTTTATATTCTCCCTCTCTGTGAGACATTTTCACAGAAAAAAAAAAGACTTATTAAACCATGTTGTGTGTTCAACTCTTTGTCTGCCTTCACTTAAAACTCAGCTTGTTGGCTAATTTCAAATTCCCCCAAGAAAGAGGTCCTCAAAGACAACTGAATTCCTAAAAGCATAATAAAAAACAGCTGCACTGAGAGGCAGGCCTAGATGAGGGTTTCTGTGGAGGCACTAGCCAGGGCAGCTGAGCCCATGGCTATTCCGTGCATCAGCTAACCAGCACAGACACACCAGCAGGCCCATCAGCACACCATAGCCCTACACCAAGTGCAGCACCTGCTGTTTCTGCTCAGCCAGCAAGGGATACAGAAGGACTCTGGTGCTACTATTGAATGCAGTCAGAAGTACTACACTGCATGCACAGAAGAAAGACAGAGAGCAGAAAAAGTCTAAGGTAGAATAAAAAAAAGTTCTAAGTGAATATACTAATGACAGAGAAACAACAGCAAAAGCAAAGCCATTGGTTTGGGGTTTTTTTTAATTGTTACTAACAACATGAATAAAACCAAATCATAATATTAATCTCAACAGGACAGATGCCCACAGTGGGAAGACTCAGTGCATCTAACCAGAGACACAGTAGAGAACATTTTAGCGAGGTACACCATCCTGTATCTCCTACATTCTTTTGGTGCATTAAATAACCTCATTCTTATGAGTTTTGCGTATGTTCAATGAAACAAGAAAAACTAATAAGCAAACATAAAACAAATTATATCAAGCATGCTGTTTTCTGTGCCAAAAAAAAGGGAGCATATTAGGATGAGAAAAAGGAAAATTTAAGACAGCAATCCTGGAAAACCCTTTAATGCAGGCTTTGACTGTTCAAAATTTAACACTTCAGAGACATATCATGACATAGTTTTGGCTTATTTGAACACACTCATCCCACCTACTCACAGGCAACTGAACACTAGCTATGAGCTCAGATAATATATTACAGAAGCTAACTTATAAATTCTTCAACTAACTGTTCAGATCTGCTCAGAATGTCACAGTTCCAAGTGCTGATCACTGTGCCATCCCAGCAGAGACTGTGCTGAGGCTTTTGTGTGAAGAACACGGAAAGCAAAATTAAAATAAAACCCTCACCGTTCCTCTGGCGTGTCTACATGGAACGTCCTCTCTATGACAGTGGTCCACTGAAGACATCTGATAATGAACGTGTTTGGCTTTGGTCGCTCTGTTTTCATTAGCTGACATTCTAGAGAAATACAGACATTGGCACTTTTAGACATTGCCAGTTAATGGATGAAGAGCAAACGAAATTACTTAGATGAAATACATACAGCTTATGTATACCAATTATGTATATCCACTACACATAAGGAAATGCTGTATGGCAATATAACCACAGGCTTCAATAAAAGGTAGAAGGTAGTAATCATAAAGTGAAGAAAGCAGTCAGAGGACTTGATGAAACGTGTATGAGTGCCCATATGAAGAGTGCAATCTCCATTTGCAAACTAGGTCTGTGTTATACGGTAAGAAGAGTATTAGAGCCCGGATTGCTCTAGTATGCCAAGGTAACAGCAGCAGCCACAGGCATATTTTTCCATCTGTACCTGGAAGGCGGAATATGACATTTTCCCTTCAATGGTACCCATGCCACAATTACCCACGCTACTGTCACTTCAGGATTAGATTTATTGTAAAATACCCTATTTGAGAAAGTTCAACTGTTGAAACTAGTTTGATTATTAAATATAGAATAACCATACACACACAGGGGGATTGTCCCAGGAAATCATCCAGTTCTGTTGGTGCCCCAGAGCAGAATCAGGTATTGAATCTATGCTATTTCTCCTAAGTATTTCCCTACACTCTTTCTACAGTCCCTAAAACGTAGTAACTTCAAAACCTTTATAAGCAAACTATGCCATCCAGCTATAAAGGAATTAATTATTTTTATAGTCGGATTTTTTTTCTAGTATTTAATGTAACTGCTCCTATAACTTAAGCATATTGTTTCTTGCCCTATTGACTAATTTATCAGTAGCTATCCCTTTTAGATATGCAAACACTATTTCAGTCTTCCCTGGCCTAAATCAATTCAACCAAATTAACCTCACAGATTGTGCTTTCAAATCCAAGATCTTCCTTGTCACACAATTCCAGACATACAGCAGACTGCCTATTATTCCTCTCTCACAAGACCACAACACTGGTAATTCAGGCAATGGTTCAATTAAACTGTGTATTAGACTTTACAGTGTATCACAGTGCACTAAACATTACATCTGAAAAACACTGACCTATTTAACTCTTTATTCATGCAAGTATATTTAAGCATTTTTGTGACATTAAGGTTACCCTGTCAAAAGTGCAGTTTGTTTTCCTGCAGCTAACACAGAATAGACACAAACATTGCATCTCATGTTCTGGAGTACCATCACTTGTTCAAAGCTGATCCAGATCAAACATGTGATCTAAAATGATTCATCAGGTTCACAAATCAATCAATAATGAATATGGCAACAGACTTCCTGTTCACCTACAATCCGCTGTAACTTCCTTTTGGTAGAGCAACCACCTACCAGCTGACCCACACCTTTTACTGATGTGGCCGACTATTCTTTAGCATAAAACCTTACGTCCATTCTTGGTGAATTACATTTTATTTCTTCTAGTTAATGTCAACACTTTACAAAAGGCATGTGATACGACAGGTACCACTTCACAAGGCATGCTGTTCTCTCACAGATATAAATTATATGTTCGATGTACTTTTTCTTCACAAATACAAGGTCCCGAAGCCTCAACTATCACCCACAATTTTACAGGAATGCATTTTAAATATTCTCCAAGGAGCTTTGTAAGACCCAGCAAACTTCCAGTCACCCAACATACCTAAGTACCCTCCCCCTCGCTTTTGCTTTCTTATGCCTTTATTGTTGTTGTTAATTGTACACAAGATGCATACTCATAGCTGACCTCCTGAAATGCAGCTGCATACTGAAAATACATTAAAGCAATTCTCTTTAATATTACTAGCTCATAACAAGCCTAAAGCCTTAGTTCAAGGCATCGATTTGTTTATATGAAAATCTAAACAATTTGGGACAGTAATGTAAGAAATGACCTCTGCCTCCACGATATAAAGCCACATTAAGTATCATCAGACTTACTTGTACTGGACCATCCTTAAAACAGGCATGAAAGAAGAGATGTTAGGGTAGTCCTTGTGAAGACACCTTGATTTAAGAACTTGCATGCGTACTGCAATTTTTATATTTGAAATTTGAAAAAGCAAAGAAGAGTGGAAGTGGATATGTCTGTCAATATGATTTTTTTTCTGCAGCTTAGCAGGACACCTCAGAAGCTTTATAGACACAGGTAAGAGAGAAATAAAGGAAATATTGCACTCCAAAGGTGCACATTTTTTTGGTGCAAAAACTGTTCATTCACCATATACTTATATATTATGTAAGTCAGACTGCTCACTGCTCAGGGGGGTGACATTACATTTAACAAACCTGCATACACTGTGGAGACTCAACAAAGAAATAGTAATCCAACCACACTGCTTTTATAAACTCAGGTAGGTCTTGGGTGGGATGAGAGGCATCCTCAAAATTCAGAGGAAAGAGCTACAGCAGGATGGACACAGGAAGAGGGAATTTAACACAGAAGCTGGAAGAGAAACAAAGAGGACGGAAGCAGATGACAGGAACTTGCAGCATGATGAAGTAGAGCTGTTCAGGATATATATCCAGGCTTGCAGCTGAATGCAAATATTACTCATGAGATCAAAGAAACCCCATCTTCAGGGATATGATTGAAGTCCAAGTTATGAACGTGATGACAGTGAGGCTAGGGTTAACAGGCTATTTGTTTTCTTAACTCAACGTAGCGCTACAGAATGTGTTGAGCTACCTTCATAACAGAAGAGACTAGAAGCATTGTCTACTCTAAGATTATCTCATCTTACTCCTGACAAAACCATCCTCTCAGCTTTAATCCTATCACACTTCAATCATGTAGGCTGAAATTGTCTTTGCTGGGTATCTGCCTAAAGCTGCACACTGCTGGAAAATACTACTTTTTGGAGACAAGACTTAAAACTTGGCAAACCATGACCTTTGATATCCTTTTAGTATTCCTGTGAAAATGTAAGGCATCTGGCCACACTACATGTGGGAGGGATAAGAGTGCAGTGGGAGGAGGGTAAAAAATTATAATAACTACTAAAGCATAAAATCATTGAAAACCTATGCACTGAGGTATAATCCAGAGGTTACAGATACCTCCTGCCTCTACACCTGCTAAATGGAAAGCTCTTTCTCCTATATTTATAATATCTCATCCTATTCTATAGGGAATAGTAAAAAGAAACTGCCTTATTGAGGCAAAATCCAATACAGAAAAATGGTCTACAGTAAGTTACTCACAGAAGAGAAGTTGGGAACAAAAGACTAGAGAATGTACTAAGGGAGAAGAGTAGAAATGGGGCAAGGAAAAGACTGGAACCTGTGTGAGAAAAAAAATTATTTGGGTTAGCTAGAATATAGCTAAACTTGTGTAGCTACTTGAGGAGAAAGAAGGTAAAAGAAGCTGTCAGGGATAGGAAAGTGAGGTGACTATGTTAGGTACAGTCAAACCTGCAGAAAAGGCTATACCAGATGAAAAGCGCATCCCACACAGTGCCTTTAATGGAACCAAAGAATTTGAATTTCACCATTTTCTGATTGCAAATACATACAAAAATACATACATTAAAATGGCATTAATGTAAGTTTGCCAATTCAAGCACACAAAATTGGAACTAACATAATTAAGCCTGCCTGTGTCCAAATGCTATCTGTAATACGGTCTTCAGGAACCTGCTTAGTAAGGTTCCATGGGACATAGCCCTAGAGGGCAGGGGGGGCCCAAGACTGTTGGTTGATATTCAAGGATCACCTGCTGTAAGCTCAGGAGTGTTGCATCCCAACCAGAAGAAAGTGCAGCAGGAGAGCCAGGAGACCTTCTTGGATGGATAAGGAGCTGCTGAGGAAAATTAGAAGGAAAAAAGAGGCTTATAAAAGGTGGAAGCAAGGACAGGCAGCCTGGAAAGAATACAGGGATGTTGTCGGGGAAGCTAGGGATCAGGTTAGGAAAGCTAAGGCCCACTTAGAATTAAACTTGGCTAGGGATGTGAAAGATAACAGGAAGGGATTCTATGGGTACATTGCAAACAAAAGACAGACTAGGGACAACGTGGGCCCCCTCCAGAAGCTATCAGGAGAACTGGCGACCCTGGATTTGGAGAAGGCTGAGGTTCTTAATGACGTCTTTGCCTCAGTCTTCACTGGCAAACGCTCTGACCACACCACCCAAGTCTTGGAAGGCAGACACAGGGACTGCAAGAATGAAGACCCTAGGCCCACTGTAGGAGAGGATCTGGTTCAAGACCATCTTAGGAACCTGAATGTATACAAGTCCATGGGACCTGATGAAATCCATCCATGAGTCCTGAAAGAGCTGGCAAATGAACTTGCTAAGCCACTGTTCATTATAACTGAAAAGCCATGGCAGTCAGGTGAAGTTCCCGATGACTGGAAAAAGGGAACTATAACCCCCATTTTCAAGAAGGGGAAAATGGATGAGCTGGGGAACTACAGACCAGTCAGCCTCACCTCTGTGCCTGGCAAAAACTTGGAGCAGATTCTCCTGGAAGGCATGCTGAGGCACATGAAAAACAACAAGGTGGTTGGTGACAGCCAGCATGGCTTCACTAAGGGGAAATCCTGCCTGACCAATCTGGTGGCCTTCTATGATGGGGCTACGGAACTGATGGACAGGGGTACAGCAGTTGATGTTATCTCCCTGGACTTATGCAAAGCGTTTGACACTGTCTCACATGACATCCTTGTCTCTGAGTTGGAGAGACATCAATGTGATAGGTAGACCACTTGGTGGATAAAGAACTGGCTGGATGGCCGCACACAGAGTTGTGGTCAACAGCTCAATGTGCAGCTGGAGACCAGTAACGAGTGGTGTTCCTCAGGGATCGGTACTGGGACCGATCTTGTTCAACATCTTTGTCGGTGACATGGACAGTGGGATTGAGTGCGCCCTCAGCAAGTTTGCCGATGACACCAAGCTGTGTGGTTCTGTTGATATGCTGGGGGGAAGGAATGCCATCCAGAGGGACCTTGACACGCTTGTGAGGTGGGCTGATGCCAACCTGATGAAGTTTAACCATAACAAGTGCAGGGTCCTCCACCTGGGTCAGAGCAATCCCAGGCACAGCTACAGGTTGGGCAGAGAAGAGATTCAGAGCAGCCCTGCCCAGAAGGACTTGGGGGTGTTGGTTGATGAGAAAATGAACATGAGCCGGCTTCAGTGTGCGCTTGCAGCCCAGAAAGTCAACTGTATCCTGGGCTGCATCAAAAGGAGCGTGACCAGCAGGTCGAAGGAGGTGTTCCTGCCCCTCTACTCCAGGTGAGGTCTCACAAGAGCAGAGTATTGTGTGCAGTTCTGGTGTCCTCAACATAAAAAGGACATGGAACTGTTGGAACAAGTCCAAAGGAGGGCCACGAGGATGATGAGGGGACTGGAGCAACTCCCCTGTGAAGACAGGATGAGAAAGTTGGGGCTGTTCAGCCTGGAGAAGAGAAGGCTGCGTGGACACCTCATAGCAGCCTTCCAGTATCTGAAGGGGGCCTACAAGGATGCTGGGGATGGACTATTCATTACGGGTTGTAGTGACAAGACAAGGGGTAATGGGTTCAGGCTTAAACAGGAGAAGTTTAGATTGGATATAAGGAAGAAATTCTTCACTGTTAGGGTGGTGAAGCACTGGAATGGGTTGCCCAGTGAAGCTGTGAATGCTCCATCGCTGGCAGTGTTCAAGGCCAGGCTGGACAGAGCCTTGGGTGACATGGTTTAGTGGGAGGTGTCCCTGCCCCTGGCAGGTGGGTTGGAACTACATGATCTTAAAGTCCTTTCCAGCCCTAACCATTCTATGTTTCTACGATTCTATACATTTAGTACAGTATATATAGTATAGTAATTAATATATATTAGTATGTACATTATGTAAAACCATATGTAATATATTATATATGTAGCTATATTATTGGTACTATCTATATTAATTTTTTCTGGCAGCCCTCAAAGTGAAGATTCGCATTATTAACAAGAACAAAACATATGGATGCATACACTAAGCTCTGTAACTACCAGAGTATTTACTCTCTGAGTTTTCATTACAGACGATTAGCTAAATCAATTAAAGGTAACAAAAAATACCTTAGCAATTGAAAATGGCACTGAGAAAATAAATATATAAAAAAAGAAAGCCATTCCACTGTCACTGAAGGATGCTATTAAAAAAGACATCGAACAAAACTCAATAAGCTTTTTTAATATTATGTTAAAAGCAGCTAGAGATCAAATTTCTTTGTTGAAGACTGAAATTTAATATGTATTAAATATGTTTGTATCCTGACAGTCCGAAGCAAAAGAGTTTCAGAAAGAAGTGGAGGGCTACCTATTTTTCACAACTAGATGAAAGTGACTGAAGTCTGCTGATATTTAGTACACCCACATGCTTCATGTGCTACTGTATACAAATGGTATACAAGATTCCTGTCAGGATTGCAACATGAATAAAAACTTGTTTGTGAATGTCTTTCACCTACAGCTAGAGAAAAAAAAAAGAAAAAAGAACTATTAAGACGAATAAGTGCTGTAATACACAGTTACTGCTAATTATCAAAATATTTTTCTGCTAATTACTGGAAAAAAAATGTAGTAGTTTAAGACAGAGAGAATAGTTTGGAAACTACAAAAGAACAGAAGAATGAGTGAAACTGGCTACTGAGAGCTGGCTCTGAACATTCGAGTGATAGTTGGGTCATTACCAAGAGTAGAGAACACTCTAACATAATGTCTTCAAGTTTGCTACTATACATAAACATATGTAATTAAAGGGCTGAATCTCAACTCAAAACAGTTGGAAGTCTAAATTATCATTCAAAAAGATGAGTAAGCCAGTAAACAGACAGACTCAACTTCATGTTCTTGTATGCTAGCCATCTCCAATTTGGAATTACAAGTTTTAATCCTAAAGCTTTTTGTCTTGCTGGGATTAAACATCAGTCATGAGAATTTTGCCCTTTAACATTAGGGGGGATGAAAAAGCCTCGGGGAGAACACTTGCTCAAAGGAGCAAAATACAAAATCAGTAACAGAAACTGACAACTTTGTTCCAACAAGTCTGTAGCACTTGTTTGGCCTTTTGGGATCTATACAGAAAATGAAAAAACTGAAACAAAACCAGTATAAAGAAATGGAATGGCTGTTTCTCAAGTATTGAACTTCTCTTTTAAAAATAAAATGGAAAACAAAAAAAAAAAAAGTCAGGGACGTAGCAGAGGTTAATTCCATCTCTGTATCCACACAATCTGACAATCCTAAAATACTAGACTATCTTTTTCCAATAACTGCTACTATCTAAATTAAGTAGTTATGCTAGCTAAACTCTCCTAAGCAACTCTAACTACAAACTGTATTTCAAAATGTTCTGTTTACTTTACACCATTCTGAACCACAGATGACAAAGTTTGCTTGAAGCTGTAATTACTCTGCAAAGCTGGGAAGCCAATTAGAGAGCCTGAAACCTGCCAGTTCCAAAAAAAAAAAAAAAAAAAAAAAAAAAAGCACAGATCATCTGTTCAGATTTTATTAAAAAGTTTAAAGTTTGAATTCTATAACTTTAACCATATAATCACCAGGGTTCTTTTCCTAAATACATTCATCCAGCATAAAAAATACACTAATGCCAGTTTATTACTTCATATATGGAAGCTTTCAACTTCAGCAGAGTTTGCTGATGTGGCTAGACAAGAATACTAAACATACAAGCAGCCATAAAAAACTGCACTAAAAAAATGAACAGAAGGTTGCATATCTGAGAAATTATTTCTAATACAAACTGAGGGTTAGCACAAAAGATAACTTCCTGTGACTATCATACGATATAAAAAGAAATAGTATTAAACCACTGTTTGTATTGTTGAGAATATATGCATTTTTAAATACACAGAGTGCTTCCTATATACAGATATGTGTATCTATCCATGCGTATATCTGTTTGCTTTACAATTTAACCTTGATTTCTTATTCTTCTCTTGGTCTTTATTTAAAATATAAAACACTTCTGTCCCAACCTTTACCTTCAGTTGCTACTGCCATTTTTTCTTTCTTATGTGAAAATTTAATGAACACACTGCTACAAATACCTTTTTCCATTACTGCTACTCTGCACTTCAAATCCTCACTTTTCTCTGATGACCTTTTTTGTTAGACAAGTAGTAGAGCTACTACACCATTTTCATAACACTGAGACAGATACATGTGGTTTTGCTCATATACATATGAAAAGCCATGGCTTTTATATATGTGTATGCACACCCACACACACCCCTTTACTTGGTCCTCACTCTATTCTCCCACTTGTTTACCAGCTCCCTATTGGAAAACTACTTTTCTGATGCTTCTCAAAATGCCTTCGCCTTGAGGAGTATGACCCTAAAAGAAAATTTTGTCACATGGAGATTCATGTGAACAACTTAATATCCCTTTCTTTGGTCCCAAGGAATGCAGTCTTCCCCTAAAAATGCCATCCCCAAAACTGCTGAACAGATTTTTCTCCATTGTCCCTTTGATCATTCCATATGTCTTACCCAGCTCTATCACATCAAATATAGGTAGCTTTTCAGCGTGGTCTGTCTCCACAGCCTCCCCTAATCCTTGGTACCACTCTTCATCCAGTCCCAAAATGCCACCCATCCTCCTACTGCTCCAATTTCAGCACCACTTCTCAAAAGCATTTTTAATTTCTGCTTGCCATACGGATTCTCTTAAATTCTCCTTAAAACCCACCTTCATCATGTGTGAAAAAATGGGAGAGAGGTAAGTAAAGAGAGAGAAAAGAAGGGAGAAGAGAGTGAAAACCTAACCTTGACAATGGATTAGTTGTTGATGTGCTGAGACCACTGCCTGTACTACAGGCTAATACTGTCTCATTGTTTTCTCATACTCCCCCCATCTGTTTGCATCCATCTGCTGTCCCTTGTTTTATATTTGGAATTTTAGTGTTTTGGAGCAGGGACTGACTTTTTGTTCTGTACGGGTAGAAATCCTACTTCTGTGGGGTTTGGCTCATGACAAATACTTATACATGCTACAGTGATACAGCAACATATATGACTGATAATATATATAACAAACACCAAAAAAATAATTATATTCCTTGAAGCTGAAAAAGATGATCCTTAATGCTTCATCATGATGGCAAGTCTTTCATTTACAATACTCTAAATGAAGTCTTTTTGTCATTACAACTAGTTTGCCATTTGTCCCCACACGCAAAGCAGAATGAAAATAGATTTCTGCATTTTATTGTTGGGGCTTGTATGAGGTTTACTTTGTTTTCACAGAAAAATTACACATCCTTCTCTGTCTTTCATGCAAACACCCCAAGTTCATTAATGCAACTGGGTGTATCACATCAGCATAAATTCTCTCAGAACTGGCTGTAAACTTTGACCTGCCTTCCTCATACCAGGCCCTATTTAGAGATAACTGGAAATTACAGTATGTTTTATTGGTGCCTAAGAAAGCACTGTCCATTAAAATGGAATGATGAGACCAAGGAACTGATTTTCATTCATGACCCAAGCCAATAACTGAATCCAAACTTCCAAGTCAAATGGCAAAATATCAACTATACCACCTAGAAATCACTCAGAAAGAAATATGAAAGTCTCCTAAAGAGAACTATTGGTCTAGTTTTCAAAAAACCCAAAACATTTCCCCATCCAACACAGACAGTAATATTGGTTATACACAGAGTTCAAATTTCCACAGATGCATTTGCATATGCAGTGTGCTACATAGATTGGCATTTTTCCCCATAAGTATTTTCAGTGTTTAATGAATATTATTCAATTGTACCACAATTATTTTGGAATGAAATCTACACTGTAATTATAAGTATCTGCAGTTACATGCTTACCTCTGGGTTCACGTCATCCAATGTTGTGACAATTAAAAAAACCTGGGACCTTAAACTTAAATCTCATTGAAAAGTTAATTATGGAGTTGCACACAAGGTCCTACCTACCTAGTGCCAAAGTACCCTGATGCCTAATTTAATCTCACTTAAAACATACATATATATTTTCCCACCCATTTCTTTAGAAAGTGCCTTCAGAATTCTTCATAGCCCTAACATCGTTCCCCTGAAACCTTTCAATATTCATGTTTAGAAGATTTTTAAATCCTCAAAATAATAGAACCTTGTCTGTGGCCCACTGAAAGACTAAGACGGGAATCCTCAACTGAGGATAGCCAAGGCTCATTGATACTCATTTCTGCAGAGGAAAAGAAAAAAAAGAGAGAAAAAGGTTACAAAAGGTCAGTACTTTTCACAGTACCTAAAATTTGCCTTTTCTTTTCAAAGACAAGAAAAAGGGTCACTGTAGCAGAGAGTGCTTAGAAAGCACTATCTTTCAAGACAGGAAAGAAATTCCAGGTGACATCATTCCTGGCCAAAGCTCAAAGGCTACTGTGAAGGGATACAGCTCTTCCCAATTATTCCCCATGTAAAGATCAAAATGAAGGCAAAGAGCCAATTCTTCTTCCTCATCCCAAATGTGCTATGTGATTACCTACATACTCACTGCATATGTGAGAAGTATTTTTTATCAGTAAAGCCACAAATGCTCTTTAAATAGAACTGAAGTAGAATTCTTCTCCACTCTGCTTCCCCTAATAATGACGATAATCAAAGACTGAACTGGTTGACACAAAGCAACATTGGACAGACAAAACCAGTGTTGTGACACTATGCTGATTCGAGGGGGAGTGTGTGTGTCACTGAAGGTATACCTCCTGTCACCTAGAGTACTAGTTTTGTTCCAAAGAAACATAACAGAGTTTTAAAAGCCAGATTTTTTTTTCCCCAGGCCTCTGCCTATACAGATAAGTTATACCAGCAGAATCCAGATTTTTAAACTGGTTCTGGCTCCATAAATGCCTAAGCAAAAGCAATTTACATTAACATATTTTATTTTGCAGTTGAAGTGGGCTAGGAATGTACACCCACTCAGTTACCGTAACTCAATCAAGAGCATCTCTTTAAGCTACAATAGCTTGATTACTTGCAACTGCTTGTCTCTACCTGAAAAGAGCTGAACCGATTTTGAACCAGTCAATGCAAGAAAGCTCACATTTCTGAATTTACCTCTGAAAACCAGTATCAACTAGTTTTAAGCTTCTGCAACAAATTTCCCACCATTATAATTACATCACCTTCTTTTATCTTTGAAAGACATATTTATATCTTTAAAGATGAATATAGCACTGGAAGCACTGTCAGACGTATTCAAAATAACTTCATTCTCTCTGGTCTTCCTGTCATTCACGATGGAGTAAGCAGACAACACAAGACCAGGGAGAGAGTAATGCTCAGGTGTGGGACCCTAACTAGTTTCACAGAGCTGGATATAAAAGTTTTAAACTACAGAACAAGTATCAAACAAAGCAGAGCTGTGCAAACTTTCCAGTGTTCAACTCCAACAGTACTACAAAAATAATGCCACAGCCTTGGCCTTTTCTGCTTAAATAACAAGCTGTAAGCATGAGCCAAAGATGTCTATCATTTGGAGAACAGAAAGTAGACTGAGACCACACTCTCACTTTACAGATAGCTACAAAGATTACATGAAGATAGGACTGTAAAGACATATCTTTAAGTCCCTGCCAACCTAATCAAGATGGTATTAACAGTGATCTCACACTCCATCTGCCTGGCTAGTAATTTATGAAAAATGTACTTCACTATTACAGGAAAAATATGTTGCACTGCTTGTGGCCACAAACCTACTGCAGCAGCTCAGGAACTCTTGGATCAGAGACCATGTGACCAGTTCTTGACATTTACCAGGTACTGCCCAGGAGATCTGATTCATTCACAGAGCGGTTTTGTTTGCCCTACTCATGACCTCAACTTCAGACAGATAAAACATGACAAAAAATTACAGTCCCTTGCAATTTAGAATGCAATATCATACTGGTTTTGTTTTTCATCCTGTGCATTCTACATAGGTACTTCATTTATCTGCATGGGATTCTTTTCATGAGTGAAAAATCTCCCTATTCTTGCACTAAGCAGCAACCATTTCTGTTTAAATTACTCCTTTTCCTGCCAGAAAACCTAGTCTTGCTTACTAAAACTGTATTCCTTCAATTAATATTACATGACTGTTCCTTTAGTTTATATTGCCTAAGAATCAGATCTAAGGGTCTGATAGTTGCAGAAAGGATTTTTTCGTTTGTTCAGTTGGGTTGAGGAGTGGGTGGGTAATGGTGGTGATGGTGTCATTGTGAAAAACAATATGAATCCTCCAATTTCCATCAAGGCAAAGTTCAAGGGCAGCATTCTAACACCAGAATTACAGAAAATGACCTTTGGCTATTAAAATAACATAAGTGACAAAACAAACAAACACACACACCTGTATCAACACACTGTAATTAATTGTTAATTATGCATTTCTTCGCTTAGCAGAATTATCATTCAGATCATCTTCTTAGCTGCTGCAGCAAAGAAATACACAATATGCAAAAAAGAACAGGGTAAAGCAGGCCAAAAAAAAGCCTGCTGTAGTTCTACAGTAGTTCTTTCTGCTGCACACTGGAGAAAAAGTATCTAGGAAAACACTAACTGCAATAAATGAGTAGATTAGGATATTCAGAGCAATAAGCAAGGAGTTACAACAATCTATTCAATTCCTACTCATATGAGCAACCTAAAGATATCACTGCTTTTTATGCTGAATAGCAAAAAAGGCGAATGAGCATCTATTATCATTAGAAGACTTGCACGGTCAACATCATTGCAAGACTTCTATCACAATCAGAATATGCAGTTTTCCTTCTCTAGTTGTGGGAGAAGACATGGGCTTGGAGCATGAGATTATTTTCTTAACAAATAAAATTACTTTGTATACCCCTCTACAAAACTAAACACCCTCATTAGTACACTTCCGCAATTTTGAAAGAAACTGGGTAAATCTTCCAGAGTTCCTTTGAAAGTTTCTAGCTATAATATCAACAACTCATATACAGAAAGATTTTTTGCACCATTATATTACCCCCCCTTATATCATTCCCTTCATTTCTGCTCAGAAACACTTTTCTACCAATCTCACTTTGCCCGATCAAAAAAAAGCCCTATAGATTTATCTTCTAGAAACATCCTAGGAAAACAAGAAATCAAAATGTCTTCACTTTATCCAACAGATACACACATTGTAGCTTTGCTAATATATGCAAATTGCCTGATTGCTTGAAATTACTGATTAACCAGGCTGGAGAGCTGATTACCTGATTATCCAAGAGAAAAATAATTTAGCATGATTTTGTGTCATTTGACAGTCTAGATAATTTTCTAATTAATCTGAGTTTTCAAGTGAATTCAGAGATACTACTGAAAAAGAGGTCAATGATCGGAATAAAAGTAAGCTTTCCAGGAATTTTCTTCTTACAATACTAGTTATTGTTAGTTACAGATACTTCAGACACACACGTGGACAAAAATAGGAACTCAGACTTCCAAAAATACTCAAAAACCAACCCAGAGCAAAATCTTCAATGCTCAGGTAAAGCTATCTTGTAGAGCTGGACATAAGATTAGTGGTGCACTAGTCTGACACGACATCAAACTTGCAGTGTTACCACTAAATTCTGAACTACACATGAAGCAATATGTAGCAGATATTTTGTCAATATGCTGAGAGAATAATAAATACTGGAAATACGTACTTGCCACTGAAAAGTTGTTGAGTGGATATGGCAGATCCACATCCTGGGGCTTCTCCTTATAGCCTATGAAAGAGCCATCTGTCTTTAGCAGGAAATATCTTGGCCGCCAGTTTTTTATATATTCTCCTAAAGGAGAAAAAAAAAATGTTCATTAATACTGTAGACAAAAACCTACTTTGATACTAAAAAACGTAACATATTATCAGTGACTAACATTAATTACACCAAAATCTTTTCAGACATTTACAATTTACAGAAATCTTAACTCCCTACAAAATGGAACTGCAATGGTTAGCCTGGACTATACAATAATGCCTCTGGAATAAGAAGCTAGAAGTACTGTACAGTAATATTCTGTAATTCTAAATTTTATCACACTATCCTCTTCAAAATCCTACATCTTTACGCGTATAAACACTGAAATTTGCTGCAGGCAAAAATAAGCACTACAGCTTGGTTTTTAATAGCAAAATGAAATTTAAGCTACGACAAGGTAGAACATTTATCCTGCTGAGCCACAGCAAAACCCATTAATCTCCCCAAATCATACACTAAACAAATACAAGAAAATTTTGGTTAGTAGGAGAACCTACACAAAACATACTTAACAAATATATCTGAAAACAGAAGGAATAAAAAAGAAAAGGCAAATCCAATTACCTTCTAAGAGGTAAGTCCCCCAACAAACTCACCACTTCCACTTTACCCCTACCCCTGTGTGAGCAGAAGATTCTGCAAGCCAGGAGGCATTCAGGCAGAAACATACAGAACAGATCAGCAAAGATACAATAGCTTCATTAATGCCACTTATTTGCTATTTAAGAATGGAAAAAAAAGATCTCTTTAATAGCATCATACTTTACAATACCACACTAAAATCTCAGCAACAATTTCATCTATATAGTGTAATTACTCAGTTAAGTACAAGTGAGTTCATATCTGTCCGACTTTGCCTGCCCTTGATTTCCATCAGCTATGTGGAGTAAATAACATATGCACAGGTACTTACTAAGACTTTAAATAAGCCACAGTTTCATCATCATACAATTGAACATATTAAGAAAAAAAGTGTATTAACAATGCAGAATTTCCAACCATGCCAAGGACTTCTCACCATTTGCAAAACACTTAAGACCACTCCAGCACCCTGTTAGCTGTAGCTACCAAGACTGTATACAATTCAAAGGTCAGAAAGAAGTTTACATCCATCTGACATGAAGATTACTCCATTGAAGGCTAATCTAAAAATTCATTAACCCCATCTTTACCTTTCTATGAGAGGAATCAATTAATTGACACTGAAGTTCAACATGGGAATTGTTAATATGGCCTAGCTGAACTTGATCACAATTTGTAAAGATTTTAACATTGCCCATGAGTTAAAAATCTAATTAAAAGCATTAACATTTCTGATTTCCAGCATGTGTTTAAGCAGAGAAGTGGGGTAGGGAGTAGGAGAAGAGGAAGAAGAAAAGTTAACACCAGGTTATTCATGCTGAAATGTGCCTCTTGCCCCTCAGAAGCAAAACTCTTCCTATTTAGTCCTGCTTCTAGATAGCAGGGTATCTACTTGATTTTTTTTTTAATCTATTCATGGAAGTAGAAAGAAAATTGAAAATGTTACTTAATTTGACCACAAAATTAATAGAGCAAATATAACGCTAGTTACATTTGTATTGACTTAGAGCTGTCTATCTCAGTTCTCTGAGGGTAGTTCAGCTGGGAACATCCCTACTGACACTGTCAACCTGAACTGATTTCACAATAGGAAATCCCAGCTAAAATAAAAGCAAACAAAGCAAACTAACAAAACAAAACAAAACAACAAAAAAAATCCCCAAATGAACAAACAAGCAGAAAAAACAGGCATAACAGTTTGTAAGTTGGAGAAGAAATACAAGTACAGTATGGGAAAACAAATGTGTAACTAATACCAACAGGAGTGAAAAAACATATAATCATTACATGAAAAAGAAAAGACATTTTTTTAATTACGTTTGCTGAATACTAGAAAATTAAATAATCATAGGCTTAAGTAAAGGTATGACTCATATTAAAGAATGTTTAAAAAATGCCCTATGACAAATTTGCTGAAATCTGCATGAACTGAAAAGTTGAAGCCAAAACAAAACCTTATGTATCAGATCACCCAATGTAAGTTTTAAAAATATTAAGTCTCTCATAAAGAGACTCTTCAGTACAATTCTAATAAATTATATCTTACTTAGTTGGAACAGTAAGTTACAAGAGAAAGTGCCTGTTCCTAGGTTTAAAATTCTATCAAGATCTTAGGCTTCTCTAGAAGGTGAATTAAATGGTAGGCACCTAAGGCTACTGAAGAGCTCAAGGACAGCATGGAGAGAATATCAACATGCCTAAACAGGTCAGTCATTCAACAGTTCAGGTGTCAAAGACAGTCCTCCTTTCTGTAAGGAATAAACTGGACAGGGTGTGTTCTAAAAATCAGAGCCAGTAGGGTAAGTACACTTATTAGTCAGTTCAAGAAAGAACATAAGACTTCGTTTACTCACATACACACACTTCAGAACTAAACGTGTAGAAAAGGAGACTCTTCTAGCAGGTGCTGCTAGAGACACACCCCAGGGCACATTTCCCTGATCACTTAACTCATCTTCTCCTCTTAGGACAACCTTTCAGATTGTATTTGGCTTCTATTAGGTACTCAAAGACTCTTAATCAGGAAAGAGAACAGATTTTTTTATCATCTACTGAGTTATGTAGCTGATGATCTGCCTGGAGAAAAACCATTAGAAAAGTATGACTAGCACTTTCAAACTCCTCTGAAGGGAGCTAGCGACTTTGGAAAAAAGCTAATAGCAAGAAGATACAAATACTGAATGATGTACAAGTACCAGTTTTCTCATGAGCACAGCTGTATCTCTGTCTTGTGCCCTGCAAACGATAGCCAGGTAGAGGAGATATGATTTAAAAGCAATTGCAAAATACTATGTCTTCATAAGGATCCATATATTTCTTCCACAGATATATTTCTTTGAAGAACATTTCTTCTAAACAATTCCCCAACATGAATCACAGTCAGACTTTTTCAAGACATCTGTACAAACACACACATACACCAAATCCCCTAGTTTTGTCTTGAAATGACCAATATTCCAATCCCTCCTGATGGCCTATGCATGAATATGTATCATTTGCCCTTTATTTATTTTGTAATTTAATTAACAAATGGGAGAACACTTTTGAAGACTAAAGTAAACAGTGGTATCAGTGAACAGTTCACTTAGCTGCTCAAGTGGTTTAATGGCTCTCAAGATGCACTCCAGGTGCTCTCTTACAACTGCATTCCTTCTACACAATCTCCTTCAAGATAGAAAAACATTTTAGGCCATACTTCTTAATAGAAATCTTGTTATGGAACTCCATACAAAAAAATACTAAAACACAGCAGAAAAGAAAAAACTTTGACATGTCTTCGAATTTACCAACCCCTCATTGAAAAAAGTGTATTTTACACTATGCACAATATTAAATTACTTTAAAGACACTTGGAGTGGATGTTTACCAAATACCTCCATACAAGCAAACAACAGGAAATGTACAACTAAAATTCATTCATTCATTCAAGTGAAAAGAAATTCCATGCAAAAGGAGAAGTCTACGCAGGCTAACCAAACCACAAGATGTCCTGACAATTTAATGAACGAGCTCTGGTACTTAAAAAAGCAATGGATCTGCCATAGACAATC
This sequence comes from Ara ararauna, assembly GCA_028858755.1. Taxonomy (NCBI): domain Eukaryota; kingdom Metazoa; phylum Chordata; class Aves; order Psittaciformes; family Psittacidae; genus Ara; species Ara ararauna. The sequence continues at coordinate 97,813,150 of CM054379.1, forward strand.
AATCAATTTGTACCCTGCTTCCTGCTGAGTTAATGTAAGCTAAATTATTATTTTGCTTAAATTTACATCCTTCTAAGTTGAAAACCATGTTCTTTTAGGATCTATTTACTAGACAGTAAGAAGAGGTCTCTAATTTCCACCACTGCAGCAAACAAACCCAAGCAATTCCTACATGATTTTAATTCTAGTAAAAGTTTTTCAAGGTACTTGAGAAAAAGGACACTAGAATATATACCTCACAGATACATACAAACAATAAATACATACACACAGAAAACACAGATTTGGAATCAGTTTTAGATTATTGGCGGCTGCTTTTTTAATAACTACCAAGAGAATACACCCAAGAAATGAAATAAGGCATGAAATACATGAAAGTGCAATCTGATCTTCATGCAAAATGCACCCTTAAACATGCAACTCTTTAATTAATGTTGTATTTAATAATACACTGGCTAACAACCGTAAGAAACAATGCTTAATGAAGGTTTACTTAGAACATGACCTTTGTGGCTGGCTCTGTATTAGCCTCTGTACTGCAAGTTTGATGATTTTTCTTTTCTACCTGTGACAGCTAGTGACAAGAATCCTGCCTTCAGGACATTTCACATAATATGCTTGCTCTAGCGATGCAATGTTTGTAGTTTTGATACTGCTGAGGAGCTTCGCAAAGAAGAGCTTTCTAAGAAACCATATGAGCAGTCAACAAATCCGTGTTAGACAAATGAACCACTCAGAGTTCATCATTTTTTTGCTTCATCTCAGAACTCAAACTCTCTCTTCAAATGTACACTTCACCTCAGATTCGATGGTTGCTATTGTTAGTCTCACCATTTCTCATCCTAAGCATATGGAGGTTTAGCAAGTCTTGAAAAATTATTCAGTAATTTAAAATTAATCTTATTATTTAAAAAAGGTTTTTTTTTTCCCGAAATCACTTCTGCAAAACATCTACATTTTTCAATATGTAAATGGCTTCAGAGGTGTGAAGGAAATGTCTTTAATATACAGTGCTGAGAAGCAACAGAAACCTGAGTTCAAAAACTTGCTTCCTTAAAAGAAGCAACAGCTGCCACACAGACATAAGTGAGATTTAAGGGACGCAGGAGAAGGGGAAAGAGAAAAAAAAAAAAAAAAAAAAAGAAAGGGGGAGGGGGGAAGCCTCTTGTCTGTGTCATCAATTGACTCAAACAGATTAATAGAAATAATATCCTTTACTTTGTTTTTCTTTTTCTTTCTTTTTTTTTTATGGCACATTTTGTTAAATCAAAACTCCAGTTCCCCTACACTAATACTTAATACCAAGGGGAGGTGGGGAGGAATGAATTTATATAAGCACATTAAAAAAATTACATAAAAGTAAATGAAACAACCTAAACACAAGCCATTTTGCTTTAAAAGAAACAACTGTAATTCATGTCAGGTCAAGTAAAATATCCGAAGTAATGCCAGTGGTTTTGAGATTGAATTTACTCACCTTGGCCCTCTGAGGGCAGTGTTACCTAACACACGATTAGAAGCATCAGCAGACTATTTGATTAAGTCAGCAGACACTAGTAAATGTAAAACACTTCTGTTAAATAATTACTTATGTCTGATTTAATGATAACAAACTTGCAAGATAATTCAAAGCTACTGTAAAAAATAAATGCTTTAAAAAACCTAAAAAGGTATACCTGTGCTCATGACTCTATATATCTTTCAATCCAATATGAATGTGCAATTATACATCATACAAAAGATTTGACAAAATCTTAATGCACACCAAAAAAAATTAATTTAAACTGGTATTTTTCCTACTGTGCCCTAGCATTTTAAAAGCTATTTTTATTATACACCCCCTCCCAAATATTTGCCAGCTGTTCAAAGACAAGCGGAATTTGGAACTAACGTTTTCTGATTCTGTCTTTTCTACGGCGAGACAGTGATTATTTATTTATACTAACTGTTTTCCCACAGATCCCAGTAATGCTAAATGACATTTTCAGCACATCCGTACTTAACGTTAGACAAATTAACTTTTCACTCACAACTGGGAAATAGAAAACAGTTCATGCTAGGTGTGTGCACTGGCTTATGCCACAGCTAAGCTTCCATTAAGTTTCCTGCAAAATGGGGAATTAAGGTGAGAAAGTTTCACTGCCCAGCGTATCACAACAATCCAGGGCAGATATAAAGACTGGTCACTTTACGTTCAGCAATTCACAGCTGTGTGGCCAGAAATCAGTGAAAACTGCACAGATGTTAAGATTCTGCAGAAGGCAGCGAGCAGTCTGGGGAACAAGCTCTAGAAGCTCCTCAGCTGATCAAGAGCAGGGAGAGGAAAACAGGGACAACATTCTCTTCTCCATGCCAGCCAAGACATACTGAAGCAGTAGTAAGTATTGATCAGATATGAGGGCTCCTAGTATTAAAACAACATACTTCCAAGAGGAGAGGTTAGCCACCAGGCAGGGCAAAGCCATAGAGTAGTTCTCCACGGTTTCAGCATGCTCCTCTGCAGGTAAAGTGATGAAAGGACCACTCTCCTCCATGGAAAGTTTTTCCCTGCTCTTACTGTGGAGTTTCTTCCCTCTAGGTTCTATATGCAACCTATGTGTCCCAGCTCAGTAGGGTTCAAAGCACCAGGCCCCCATTTTTTCACTAGGGCTACTGGCATGAGTCACTGCACTGTCTTATGCAAACGCATCAGTACTTCAGCTCCTGCTGTTTATTCAATGCTTTCCTGTTGCATTAATAATCTTTTCTCTAAAATATCAAAAAATCTAGAGGAAAATATTCAATAACAGCGAGACATGCTGCTATTCAAACGCAAATGCAGTTTTCAAACTGGGCATCTACAATATCCACACAGAATTACTGATGTTTTTTGGCATCTCATGGAAAATAAATGTTCACAGCACATACTCGATTTCCATATGCAGAGAATTTTGTTCTTTTAAAAAATCATACCAGAAATACTGAGTTAGCTGACACCCTGACAAATTGAGAATTGACCTTTACCATGTCCGTTTTGAGCCAACAGAAGAAAACCTTGCCAGTTTCAATATCACCGTCACTTAACCTTCCTTCTTTAAGGATAAGAATTAGAACAATAAATAAATTTAACAGAAGTTGGTATTAGCACACGCTGTCTGGAACAACAGAGTTCTGTATTGCATCAGCATCCCTGAACAACAAAGGAGATCAATATTTTCTAAATATGCCTGCTATTCAGGAATTGAAAACCAAGGTCTGTATCTCCTGGAAACATTTAGGGACACTCTTCACATTTTCTAAATTTCTCTCTTGCATAAGGCTTTATCGGATCAAAATCCAAAAACACTATTTAGCAGCTTCACAAAGCAGTTCTGTAGGTTTTAATAGTGCTGTGATATATATGTGGTTAATGCAAAAAAACAGGTAGAACGTTGTCTTACATCATTTTTTTTATAGCTAAAAGCCTCCACATTCTCAGTACTTTTAAATATTTGTGTTTTTTTATACAGGACTATCAGCATCAAGTGGTACGTTGTGTAACAGAAAAAATATGACTTTCTTCTGTTTTTAATGAAGTGCTAGTAGACCAAAGATCTTTGTCAGATTTTTAAAATATCTTAAGAGTAGGACAAGAACACAAACATTCACCTGTAAATTACACTAAGACAGCTACAGCAGCAATGACTTAAATGCATGTACTTGGTACAAATGTATATATTAAATCAGAAAATTAAAATGTAAATGCTTTTTATATGTAGTTAAGTTGAATTAAACATCTTAATATTCTCTACTTACAACATCTTGTAAAACAGCCAACTCTAGTTTACAAAAGAAATCTCAAACTTTCCATTGTTTGCAAAAGAGTATGATAAGTTTGACAATAGCATTATCATTCAGCTGAGTTTCTTTGACAGATTAATGTGTTGTCAAAAATTATGTGACTTCCCCTCTCAAAATTGGTATACTTGCTAGCATGTCTTCACAAAGCAAGCCGTCTCACTTTTAAACTCAGCACATTGCAATAATTTTAAGATAGCTCCTCTGAACTTTTCCTTGTCACTAGGTGTGCTCCCAGCCTCACACCTTGCCAGCTACCAAAAAGCTAGCATCAACATTGTTCATCAATGTCACTGACTCAAGCACAATGTTGAAGTCAACCTTTTTGCTTTATCATTTAGAGAGCATTATTTGCAAAGAATCAGTCTAAGATACACAGAAGCATTCCTCCAACTGCTCGAGTTGAACAACAGTTCCATTGCTGCTGTACACATCAGGAGAACTCTTTGGTTGCATGAAATGCTTCACGATAAACAGCAATGCAGCACTACCTACGTAACTTGGGCTGCACACCAGCAATGACAGAACAGAGAACACAGCACAATTTGATGGAGAAGAACTGACAACCCAACTAACAGGCAAAAAGCAATTCTCCATTTGCAGTGCTGGTTGACTTCTGCCTAGGCTCAGATGCAGAAATCAGCTCTTGGGTAGGAGGCAGCCACACCCAAATTTTCAGTTAGAATTAAGTCGACATAATCCTGAACTGACTTCTTCCAGCCTGTCACAGTGATAATAAAAGGGCACACAAATGCTCCCATCAGCAGTTATCGTTATCAATAACTTACAGCCTTGGTGCCTCGTAGACCTAGGATGGAAGACACAATAAAAAGGGGTTCTTTCTCTTTCAGTGGGAGCTTGGTGGAAAAAGATGCTTAGGTTCATTCAGATAGTACTGAAGTCACCCTGCGACTGACCAAAAAACTCTGATATATACTGATAACTGGAAGAAATGCCTGCAATCCACAGCGACAGTGCCCCTCAACCACTACTTCATTTTCCATTTTTCAGTTCAATATAGGTATCAGAATGTTGAATTTCACATAATATTAGAGAAGAAAATTCATTATTTCAAAGTTTCCATTTTTATCTTTAAAGTAAGAGATCACCTGGACAAGACAATTAGCCCTTCTGGGCTAATTTAATCTCCCTCCATGACTGTATCCTTTTTCACATTTCTTTCACGTTATCCTGGAAACTCGGCAGCACTAGAAATAACTGAACAAGAAATAAGAAAGGATTTTAGTGGAAGAAAGAAAACTGTATTCCTATAGAGCCATCCAAATTTATTTTATGTGCAACTGTCAAACAGGAAAATGTAAGTTATGCCTGACCAGCTCCTTGCTTTGGAGAAAGAAATGAAAATAAGATCAAGTGAAAGAGAAAATTAGTTGCTAATCTCATTCTAACCCCTAGCATTTACTTGTCTGCTATATAATACTAGACAATCACCGATTGGCACTTTCTGCACAAGAAAAGCTCAGGATGCAGTAGCAGGGGTATGCAACATATCAGTCTTGAGGCAGACAGACAAAGCTATGTAAAAACTTGTAATAGCACCTGTCCACCGAACATCTGACACTGAAATAACTGCATCACTCTTTCTACTTCCACAATACCAAATTTATTAAGCTGTTGGGTTTTGGTGTTTTTTCAAATGCACCACATGGAGAAATCAAAAGTTTTCTTCTCTACAATAAAAGGCTCTTTTTAGGAATAAACAACGGAGGGAGGGAAGATATTAAACTCCTGAACTAATTAACAGAAGTAAAGGAGGCGGTGGGGGACAATGATAATTAATATGTACCCTCCTCCTAACCAAATCTCCACATACATTCATTCTGTATATGCACACACAACAGCAGCATCACAAACCGTCTCAAGTTCTTGCCATTATTCAGTTCGACATCTGCACATGTTTATGCGTCTCTCCAAACAACCTCTTGAACACCCTGCTGGAGCTGTCATTTTTTTCTTCTCCCTATCTGGCAGATGGCAAGTCAACAATCGGCATCAACAGCAGCCGAATATCTCCCCCCTCTATCCGACCCCCCTAAACAGACACAATAATAACTTCTTTGTGCTTCCCCACAATGCAGCTGCTTAAACCATTTCGCTACAAGGCTGCTTTGCCTTAATAAAAAAAAAAAAAAATCCCTTCTGTCAAGTCTAAAAAGCAGCATAATGTTAAGCAAGCTAAAGCCACAGCACAGCTGCAAACGGGCAGACACATTGACAGCTCCTCCCTTAACAAAGCCCTGTGAATTGAAGGGGGTTCATCTGAGGCTCACACAGTAATTAGTATAAAAAAGTCCGACAGCCTCTATTATGCTAGGAAAAAAAAACTGGACAGAACTGGGCTGCTGTTTTGCGTCAAGAGTTCTGCTGCAGAGTAGATAAATCATGTTGGGTTTTTTTCCTCTCTTTTTAAAGACAGTAATAAGGAGGATGAGAGAAGCTAATTTGAAAACTTGGACACAGTAATTGTACCATATGGTGAGCATTTATCCCTTCTGAAATACACGCTAACAGTCACTTACATGCACAGTGCTTTGTTTTACAGTTGTTATTCTCTCTACCATATTCATAAAATGGATCTGAATATCCGATACTCCAGAGAAGTTGTGTGTAATTAGCAGCAAAACTGCCTGAGCTTAATATATTGGCCTACCATAGCAATCTAGTTAATTGCAGAAAATCCCATGCCCCCAAATTTAAATAGTGTCCACTTCAAGGATTTTTTATTTCTCTCAAACTGGATAAATATCACACATAATAAAGTTCAGAGAAGTAATTTATTGACACTAACGCTCCTTGAATCTGTTGGCTCTAAAATGCGTGAGCGGGAGGTATTTTCCTTTTCATCTATGCAGTATAGAGGAATTAATTCAAGAACTATATAACAGTAACCACAAAATATTTCAGTTCCATTGTACTTGGGTAAGGAACTGTTCCCATAAACTTTAAGGTGAAACTAAACTTCAGAATGGGGCACAGGAGGGAGACAAAGACTTCAAATCCACTCCCCCACTTCCACCTCAATTTTCTTCCTTGATTGTGCTTTGTAGTATTTTTATTAGCAATCCAAGCACTTCATTCATAAGGACCGTCAAAATTTGGAAAATATACCATCCAACCCTCAGGGTCTGCTTGCTCTTTACCACATACTTCCAGCTTTTCAGCCTGTTCATTCCACCAAATTATCCTGGAATCATGGAAGGTAAGGAACCACTTGAGTGGAGCTGACTTCTTTAAATAAAGGAATCACTGTAGTTAAATGTCAGAATTAATAAACCTTAGAAGTACTGCTCACAGAAAATAAGATGTAGGGAACATCCAAGCAAGGGAAATACAAAGCTTAAGCAAAATAAGAGATGAAAATTTGGTGAAAAAATAAGATAAAAAACGAAGTCTGCAACTGAGGCAGTGGTATTTGGAAAGAACTGGAATGGTTTCTTCTATTGGTTTTTACAACAACAGAAATCTGCTTCAGGGAAGAGACAAATACTTTCAACTCTCCAGATCAAAAAGGAAATACTGAAGCAGAGTGCTAGGTACTAAGAAGTCCCAGAACTAGGCAGAATAGATCCACAATTACTAAGAAATTGTAAGTGAGGTGAAAACCACCAGCAAAAACCAGCTACCCTTCAATGATGACAGTTAAGATGAAGGATTATAAACAGAGAATTACACCCCACACCCCCAGGAAGAACCAAAAAAAAAAAAAGGTTAAAAAAGAAAAGTTGAAAATTTCAAGGCAATTACCTGGATGTCAACCACAGAAAACTGTAATTCTGTTTTTAATCATACACTTAAATAACGCAAACTGACATGAAATAAACAGAGCAGCACTGTGTTTGAGTAGAAAAATCATGCTCAAGAGACATATGGGATTTCCTTAAGAATATCAGTTTAAAAAAATGGATACGACTGACACAATTTATTTCAACTTTTTATAAGATTTTAATAAGTTTAAGGGAGCAGTAGTTGTGTGGATGAATAAAGCTGTGATGGAACAGAATAGAAATAGGAAATTGAGTAAAAGGAAGATAGCAAAACAGGTTTACATAAGTCAGATTTCCACCCATGATGCTCTACAGTTCTCTGTTAGGAACACTTTAGTGAAAATAAATGACAATGATCTGGGATCACCACTGCATATACTGCAAGACAGTGAAACTATTCAAGTTTATTAAGAATGTGAAGAATTTCAGAGTGGCAAAGCTATGCCAGTGAGCTGAGAAACACCAGATGAAACACAGTGAAGAATTACTTAAATTAATAAATAGTTACAGGAATAACCTGAAATACTCTTACATCATGTTTAGTTTTAAATTAACCACTGAAGAACAATTAATGTAAGCTTTGCTTAAGTATGCAGTACAGAGATGAAAGGAAGAAGAATATTGTAATTTGTAAAGTTACACAATATTAGGAACACTGAACATATTATTCCCTGATAAACAAATAAATGACACTTTTGCTAACTATATTTTTAATAATGACAAAAGAACAAAAGGGCTTCAGAGACAAAACACACACACACACACAAAACCAGAGAGAAGCAGAGTGAAGAGAGAAAGACTGGATTAGTCTTTGGTTTCAAAGGATGGACTCCAACAAAAGGATTTAACAACACAAATGGCCAATAGTAGAATACCAGTCATCTCGTAGCAGCACATTTTCGGAAGAGTTCAAGAACAGATTTTCAAACATTCAGCATCTACAGTTCTAGCTGGATCCTGTAACATCACCACGTACCTAGCTGCTTGCCCAATGGCAATGCCAACCACTATCCCCCCAATCCAGCACCTACTACCTACTAGCACCTTTAGAAAAAGCCAGCCTCTTCTTTAATGCTGTGAGGTATCTCCAAATGTGCATAAGCACTTATTCTTAAAAAATTACAATCTCACATTCAGGAAATTGGAGTACACATTCAATACAGGCAGGTTCTTCCTTCAACTGCTATGTGGTTCCGTCCTGTACTAGCCAGGGAGTATTGACGGTGAATGAAAGTTCCAGTCCTTGGCCACTGTGGTTCACCTTAAATACAATCTACTACCAGCACAGTGCATATGAAAAGGTGAAGAACACTTGTGAAGGAAGCGTGCAGTGCATCCCATGTCTCACTCTATGATGTCAGCACTGGAATCCACGCAGCTGAGGCAGAGGTACAAAATGACCTAACCAACACCTCAAGAAAATAGGATTTGATCACATCAAAACAATTTCAGTTCACTCCACAGCTAGTACCAGCACCAAGGAGAAATGGCTAGCTTGGGGGAAGAAAGAAACAAAGGAGAAGAAGTATCAGTATGAACCTACGCAAGATTAACTAATGATTAACTAGACTGATGGTCTACCTTGTGACTGCAGTTCTTGTTTTCCAATTAAATTAGAAAATCAGGTTCAAGTGAATCAAATTCCTAGTATCAACTGCATCTCTAGGCAACAATGCCACGATTGTTCTGACACAATATTAAACCAAGAATTTCCTAATAAATATTTGCCTAATACATATTTGCCTAATACATATTCTATACAAGGAAAGAATACTCTGGCATATATGTCTCTGTATAGAAATTACAGATGAAAAAATATGTCAACTATAAGGAATATGTACAAATCTCAGCACTCTGGCAAATAATTGAAAAATCACTTAGAATTTACAATTTGAAAAAAGCTAGAAATATAATACCTTGACATGCATTTCTGAAGTGGCTATTATGATTTAATGATATCAACAAAATCTTAGCAACACAGAAATCTCAATATAAATTGACATTTTGAGTTAGCCATGTAATACTTCCCATAACAGAAGCAGTGCCAAGAAGATAAAAACTATTTGGTCAGTATTTTCTTAAAATTGCAGTCTACAATTGAAGTAATGAAGGTGAAGGTAAAAAAAAAAAAAAAAAAAAAAAAAAAAAAAAAAACCACCAAAAAAACCCCTCAGGTTTTTAATCCCAATATTCTACATAATTCTAAAATATTTCACTGCCTTAAACTGAATAAAACTGTTCACAACACCCACATAAGAATCATAATACAGTTCAATTTTAATATACATATTTTCCAGTATTTTATATTGCATGATTTCATTATATTACAATTGCAATAAATACTCAGCCAAGTGAAGTGTTCCTTTGCTTCAAGTTTTTCCAGTCCTCTGAAAAGAAAGCTTGACTAATAAGCAGAAATGCAAAATTCCTATGCAATTTTACTAGCACACAATTTTTACCTCATTTTCAGTCACTTAAAAAACTTTTAGAACAGAGCTATGAATTATGGACCCCAAAATTCCAGTGACAAGATAGAACTGAAAGATGAGTTACCTGGATAAGACATATGAATTTAGCCAGCCAGTATCAGAATGAGGTTTGTTACTGGTTTTCTGCTAACAGACATGCATTTTGTGGGTTTCGTGCTATGAGCATGTATTTTTTTTCTAATATGAATTACTGAAAAGTTTTTAATGACAGCCTCCAAAATAGTTTTGATGCAAAATGCCCTAATAACTTATAGGATGACCTTAAATAGATCTCAGCAACCTCTACAATTACATTATTCAATGCAAAAGTAAAATTTCATACAAGATGAAACACTGATTAACTCCTCCTACATCTGGCCTTTCTGAAATTCTGATTATACATACAATAATTAACTAGCACCAAATATTTCACATTTGTTACACCAAAATAATAGGGACCAACAGGAACTGTAATTTTCAAAAAATGTATTTGCATCATTTTTTAATTAACTAAACAGACTGATATGGTTTTAGTGGATGCTTTTTCTTCTAGAAAGTAAACAGCACAATTTTCTAATTAACAAAAACAAAATGGAAACTGACTTACAACACTGACTTCAAAATCCTTGTGAAAGTCTGTACTGGTGATGTCACAAATGCTGTCACATCTGAGCGGGTATTGTCTGTAGAAGGTTCAGAAATGTCCATTTTAATCAAAACATTTGTTAGAGGTAGTTGTGTCTTTTGTTTTTCATTTAACGAACTACAGAATCCCTTGACAATCATGGCTGCAACTCCCTTTAAAAATAATAAATTAGGTAAAATCTAAGTAGCTGAAATACAAGGATCTCATCCATAATGGATAAAGAAACTGATGTAAGAGTGAGAGGAAATCCATACTTTATGCTTCCATCAGCCTTTAATAATGATGTTTGCATAACACTGATGTAACACATTATCCAACTTGCTTAAAATGACCTACAGATTATTCCCTCAGAGTGCTAAAATGCCAGTGATGGACTACTTGAAGACAGAAAACACCATTTCTCCAAGCTTCCAGCCATTTTTAAAATTTCAACTTCATTATACTTCAAAGCCACATATTAACTTCCTTTTCTCCGCACTGCAAAACACTAACTACTAAAAAACTACTTTTCTTATGTCAAGAAATAGTCACATTGCTGGTCCAAATCCCAGAGACAAAGCTGGGGACACTTGTTCAATTAGATGCAAGTTGCAAGTGCCTGAGAAAAAGCCTCTTCTTTCTCTCCTTTTTCCCTGTGCAATTTGGGAGCATGGCACCGCCAAAAGGACCATGCTGCACTATGAGAAGGGATTTGAGCTGTGTAGGTGGCTGAAGAACTCTTAACATTCATCCTCCTATTTAAAGCATTTAAAGTATAACTATTTATATACTTAAGTTTCTTCTGATGCAAGTCATCTATGTTCTATAATCGTTTCTGTATGCCCCCAGTACAGACAAGCAAAGAAAGAAAGCAGCTTTCCCAGTAATGACTTACAGTGAGAAAAATAAACTTGGGTACAGAAATTCTTAAAAAATCTTTTAAAATTTCATGTCTGTGACAGAAGAACTGTAACAAATGACAATGGAATAAAGCTATGCTTTTATTTCAAATTCCAAAAAGGGGTGAAAAAAAAAATCTCATGCCAGAATGAGGTAGAGGACATATGGGCAGTCTATCACCTGACTACCAAACAGCAGTACTAAAGCTGACACGTTTCTTAATCCCGAGAGGTAAAATGCTGCTTTGTCTTCCGGGGGTCGTGCTGCAGATGAGTGTCAGTTATGATGCTGATGCATTTTTCCACGCTGATGTCCCCCAGGGAATCTGAGTTCCCCATCATGGAGAAGCAACACAAATTTTTCATCTCCTCTAAAAAGACTTCCATACTTTTGTTTACCAACTGTGCACATAAGAATAGCAAGCATCAGCAGCACAGCTGAAACACTTTTAACAAAAGCTTTTCTTCTGGATGACTACAGTTTAATTCAGCTCAGTTTTATCCCAAGTCTATTTAGTTTTCAGTGACAGCTTGATCTTGTACCAACAGATCACGGTTTGATAGGAAATGACTGAAATTTAGTCACATGATTATTGGTTAGAGACAGCAATCCCTCGTCAGACAATCTGAGATGATTAAGGGGAGGAACATCTCCGAGAGATCTGGTCATTCTCTAATAAACTTTTCATCTCCATACGGGGCAGAATAAGGTGAGGTCAAAGGATCAATGATCAGTAAGCTAGAGAAACACTAGTTCTCTACAAATTTCTAATTCTCCTGCAATAAGTCTGTTTCCAGACTCCTCTAGTCCCAACAAAACTCATCAGAGAATTTCAGGTGCAATTTTTCATTATACCTCAGCTAACGTAGCTGAGGAAAAACCCTCCTCCTCCCAATCCTGCGGGCCAGTGGTCTTCCTTGTCTGATGTGCCACTTGTGCAGCACACTAGGCCAATAGCAAGAATTAAAAAAAGGGGGGGGGAGGGGGGAAGAGGTGGCAAAGCTGTTATGTTCCAGCCAGTGTCTAGCTGAACCTCTTCCTTCATTAGCAGCCCACCATCAGATCTGACATGGTATAAAAAGAAAACATTCTCTGGATATTACCTTCAAAACTTCCCTCTCTCCCTGCCACACCAGGCATCAGTGGAAAGGATCTGGTTACATGAGTAACACATGGGAGGGCTGTATGTGTATCTATTGTTGATTGTACAAGCACCAACACAGACAACATACACTTCTTGTTGCAGCCTCTTTTTGTAAAAGGATGGCTGTGCTGCCCGGCTGCATCCTTCATGTGCGTTTGCTCCTTAGGTCAAAGCTCAGAAAGAATAACACTCCTGCCTTCATTTCAGGAGGAAAATTAATGCTGACTTACACAATACTTCTGTACCATTCTCTACATCTGTATTTGTACCACCACAAACATTTTTATTCTCAACCCAGTAACAAACCATGCGCTACAGAAAGTGACCTTGCAGTGTCTTTAAACAACACCATTTACTTAACATATCAAAACAATATGAAGAAATTACTTGATTGCCATGAATCAGTGCCTTCACACAGTAAAGTGTAAAGTACTAATAGGCTTTACTTAGTATAATGAGAAAACAAAAATACACAGCAAAGGAAATACATGGACACTCCACATTCAATAAGAGAGCTCCAGCTATCCTTGATTACGAATATGTAAGTGCCAAACTGACAGCAACAGCAGTACCCAGCTAAGAAAGACTATGAAACACACAAGGAACTACAGTAATTTTATCTTTTTTAATTGATACAGTGTTTCTCAAACAGCATGTCAGCAGGGAGCTCAGCAAAGAACAACTGTATTTTTGCTGTTTCATTTGAATAACACTCAGAACAAGTCTTGGACAAATTCTCAAGTTTACATTTCATTGCTAACCTGAGTAGCTCGTGCAAATTTGTATATGACATTTTGTGATTTTTATTCACAGTATCATGTATTTTAAGACAAAAAGGAAAACTCAAAACTTCAAGGAATGAGTCCACAGAATTCTCCCCTGTTATGCATATACTGGTAAAAAATGATCTGATTATTACTTATTTTCCAAAATGTACTCTGTTTTGTTTTGAGGGTATCAAGATGTATTTTTCAATCTTTCTCTTAGTCACCCTCATCTTGGTTCTGAATACATCTGGATTCAAGATTCAGTCACAGAGCTCCGTTACTCCTTTTGCTGCTACATTAAAGATTTCTCTACATTTCCCTATTAATGTTCTTTCTCATGGCAAGGCAATTCCATACTGCTCAATACCCACAGAGTTTCTCAGAACCTCACGTTCTAAAGTCATTCTCTCTAACCCGAAAACATTATAATTTTTGTTCTCTACTATTTCTCCAGGATGTTAATATTCATTTTACTGTTAAATATTAAAAGAGAAACTGAACTGGAACTCGTCATTCCCATCTTCCAGTGCTAATTTACTTCTCTGTATTCTTACTATGTATCTTGAGAAGCTGCAAGGAAACCATTTTCTACAGAACTTGACTATGAATCCTCAAGAATTACAAGCACTAAAGAACCCAAAGACTTTATTTAACACAATGGCATTTCAAATTTCTCAGTTCATGGAACCGTAATATTTTCCAGCAGAAACAAGGAGTCCTAAATACCAAGAGAAGTGCTGTGTCCTACACCCTGGACATGTTGGCTGGGTTTTGTTTCAGTAACCTTTTGTAGACTCCCACAAAGCAGTCCAAAGACCTCCCTAGATCTGCAAATAGGATGGAAACTACTATTATTAACTTATATTTAAAATAATACTGCTTCTGTATTGGAAGATTTTTCTATCTCCCAGGAATATATCTTTCATGAGTAGGTTTAGAACTGGAGTGGAAGAAAGATGCACAAGTAAATCAAATATCCAAATATTGAACATCAATAGAAAAATACTGGTAAAAATAAGAAAAAGGGGTGGAAGAAGAAAAAGAAAGGGAAAGGGAAAAGAAGGGGGGCAAAGGACCAGCTGAAAAGACCTTACAAACAGGCAGCAGACTACTGAAAATACTATAGGGCCAGGAAAAATGGCTGCCACAATTCAAAAAGAATAAAGTAGTTCTCTCTTCCCTCCCCACCCTCCAAAATCCACCTGGATGTCTTAATGGAAAAGTCAAAAGGTGATTATAGGGAAAACGTCAGTATTAAGAATGAAAAGCTTGCCCAAATAGGGAGAAAAAGGAAAGACAACAAAATATGCCAGGACAATGTGAATACAGAACTAAGACACACAGAAAAGAATTTGAAGAGCTTCTTGCAAAAGCCAGGCAGAAAATCAGTGGAACTGCTCAATAACAGAAGTACATACAAGGAACTCAAGGATGATAAGGCCATAGCAGAGAAGCACTACAAATTACTTGCCTGGTTATTATTGCTAAATGTGCTGGAAAGATACCCAAACCCAGACCCTTTTCCCTGTAGTAGATGAGTAAAAGCTAGATGATTTAATTTAAATATGTAGGAATTACCAGATGTCAGCAAGTCACCAACAGTGGACGCCAGGAGTGCTGAAGGAACGGAAATGTGAAACCACAGACGATGCTGGCCAAGAAGTGTAACCCATAACTACAAATGGCTACACGCCCGGAAGATGGGCTGCAAACACAACCTCAAACAAAAAGAGACTCCAGAGAGGATCCCAGAAACTGTGAGTCTGACTCCTGCTTCTGATAAGTCACTAGAGTCCATAATAAATACGATCACAGAGCACATGAGACAATGTAGATCTGTTGGGAAAGAGCCATCATGGCTGCTTTGAAAGGAAAGCCTACATCACTAACCTGATGGAGTTCTACAAGAGAAACAACAAATATGAGGGAGAGGGCATTCAGGAAGCATGATGAGTTTGTCACGATTCCTCTAGAAATATCAGTAAAGAAATTAAGTCGCCACAGGATTGGAGAAGAGGTTCTTATATAGTCTGAATGTTGGGTGAGTAAGAGGAACAAAAAGGTCATAGAATCAGAGAATCATAGAATAGTTAGGGTTGGAAAGGACCTTAAGATCATGTAGTTCCAACCCACCTGCCAGGGGCAGGGACACCTCCCACTAAACCATGCCACCCAAGGCTCTGTCCAGCCTGGCCTTGAACACCGCCAGCGATGGAGCATTCACAACTTCCCTGGGCAACCCATTCCAGTGCCTCACCACCCTTACAGGAAAGAATTTCTTCCTCATATTCAACCTGAACTTCCCCTGTTGAAGTTTGAACCCATTACCCCTTGTCTTGTCACTACAGCCCATAATGAATAGTCCATCCCCAGCATC
The DNA here is from genome assembly GCA_028858755.1 of Ara ararauna. Taxonomy (NCBI): domain Eukaryota; kingdom Metazoa; phylum Chordata; class Aves; order Psittaciformes; family Psittacidae; genus Ara; species Ara ararauna. Next base: position 97,829,032 of record CM054379.1, read on the forward strand.
CTTGTAGGCGCCCTTCAGATACTGGAAGGCTGCTATGAGGTTTCCATGCAGCCTTCTCTTCTCCAGGCTCAACAGCCCCAACTTTCTCATCCTGTCTTCACACAGGAGGTGCTCCAGTCCCCTGATCATCCTCGTGGCCCTCCTCTGGACTTGTTCCAACAGTTCCATGTCCTTTTTATGTTGAGGACACCAGAACTCCAATACTCCAAGTGAGGTCTCACAAGAGCAGAGTAGAGGGGCAGGATCATCTCCCTCCACCTGCTGGTCACGCTTCTGTTGATGCAGCCCAGGATACAGTTGGCTTTCTGGGCTGCAAGCGCACACTGAAGCTGGCTCATGCTCAGTTTCTCATCGACCAACACCCCCAAGTCTTTCTCTGCAGGACTGCTCTGAATCTCTTCTCTGCCCAACCTGTAGCTGTGCCTGGGATTGCTCTGACCCAGGTGGAGGACCCTGCACTTGTTATGGTTAAACTTCATCAGGTTGGCATCAGCCCACCTCACAAGCGTGTCAAGGTCCCTCTGGATGGCATTCCTTCCCCCCAGCATATCAACAGAACCACACAGCTTGGTGTCATCGGCAAACTTGCTGAGGGTGCACTCAATCCCACTGTCCATGTCACCCACAAAGATGTTGAACAAGATCGGTCCCAACACCGATCCCTGAGGGACACCACTCGTTACTGGTCTCCAGCTGCACATTGAGCTATTGAGCACAACTCTTTGCATGTGGCCATCCAGCCAGTTCTTTATCCACCGAGTGGTCTGCCTATCAAACTGATGTCTCTCCAATTTAGAGACAAGGATGTCGTGTGGGACAGTGTCGAATATATTGCACAAGTCCAGGGAGATGACATCAACTGCTCTACCCCTGCCCATCAGTTCCGTAGCCCCATCATAGAAGGCCACCACATTGGTCAGATAAGTGTTAATTAATAAGGTCAACAAGGTCATTGGTCAAGATAAGGGTTAATGGTCACTTTTCAGCATAAGAGAGTCAGGAAGTCTCCCAGTGGTTCCATGCTGGCATCATTTTTATGTGACATCTTCATCAAGGACTTGGATAGTGGTGTGACCTATGAAATATTACAGCTTAAGGATGATACTACACTGTAGTGGATAGTCAAATGCCATGTTTATGGCACAGAAAAACAGAAGGATCTCACAAAATTGAGTGGATAAAGATGTCAAATGAATACAGAGTACATAAACGTGAGGTAATGTATCTAGGGAAAAAGAAAAAATCTAAGCTATGCCTCACAATGTTTACCTTAGAACCACAAATTATAGTTCGGTTGAGTTCTAGATTCAGCACTCACAGCTCTAAGAAATAGTAAGTTCATGTACAGCAGAAGCCAAAAAAAACTGTTGGGCACATCAAAAAGGATACTTAGACAAAATAAAGAAAACACTGCTGTGTCCACATATTCATTACCCTGCACAGTCTTGTCTCCACATCTCAGCAAGAAGGTAGTGGAATTATGAGAAAAAACAGAGAAGGGCAACCAAAATAATCCAGGGTATGGAGAAACTGCCTTTTCCCAGAGAGGATGAAAAGACCTCTCTTTAGTTCAGAGAGGAGAGAGGGTTGAGGTTTAGAAAATCATGAAGGCAGCTGGTAAGAGCAGAACTACTGTTCACCAAATACCACAATATTTAGGGCACTTGGTGAAACAGGTCCATAAACAGATCATACAGAGATATACCATCTAACTTTATAATGCAACAGTTCTGCGCTCTGGGAAAGTGCAAGAGAAATTACAGGCAAGAAAACAGCCAAGTTCACATGCTGTCCCTAAACAGCATCTCCTCTGCCACTGTAGACAGAATACTGGGCTAGATCGGTCACCAGTACAACTCGGTAGGCTATTTCTTACGTTATGCATACTTAAACAGAAGCTTCCCTGGTTTGTAAGGCAACTGTCGTGCAACAACATAAAGCCAGAATTTCTTCTCCTCTGTTCTGTACACATGAAGAACAGATTATACTATCACTTCTCTTTTCTTATTTAGCCTCAGTAACTGCAACTCATGCAATTCAGGTCACACCCCCTAAACTGCTGATCACTCTCATTGCTGGTCTTGAACTGCACCACCCAGAAATGGATGCAACTGTTCAGCTAGGACCTTAAGTACTCAATGGAACAAAAAGATGTATCTTACAGGCTCTATTACTGTTCATGCATGCCTGTGTTTGCCTTCTTCACAACCCTGAGATATAATTAATACCTGATTTATGATCCACAGTACCTACAGGACATTTTTTAGAGCTACTTACCTAACACTTATTCTCATTTGTTTCTTTGCAAAGTAGGCTATTCTAGAGTGCATGTCAAATTTGCTACCCATGAACAGCTTCCAGCTCCTCACACACCATGTCTTCACATTACCAATACCATTCTGAATTCTAATCCCATCCTCCAGCACACCTGCAGTCCCTTTCATTCTGGAGAAACCTCAAAACATGAATAACCATTCTGTTTTCCATTACTTACCTCATCAATGAGAGTACTGCCTAGGCATAAGTCAGGTAGCAGCCTAACAAAATTCTATTCCACTTTTCCATTTTGATACTGAACCTTTAATAATTACTCCATCAGTTTTCTAACAGTTTTGCTCTTACAAACAAACTCACAGTTATTTCATCTAATGTATGACTGCTACCTTGTCAGTAAAAGGAAAATTGAAGAGTTTCATACAACTTAACCTCGCAAAATTCAGTGACTCACCTCATTTTTCACATGCTCATGAATGATCTACTTGTTCGAGTATTTTCCCCAAGTTAAACTGGTGATAAGCATTTGCCATATTGAACCACATTTTCGTTGAACATAAAAAACTTGAAAAGCAAACCATATAATTTTCTCAGTGTTAACTATTACATTACAGTCTATACTACCCATAGATTCTATCATCGATGATCTTGTATTTGTTTTCTGAAGTACAGAACCTGACAAACAGATCCAGTCATAAAACTGATCACTGCAGAATATAAAGAGTGATCATATATCATCATATGCATTCATATTCCAAATTCTTATATATACCTTCCAGTTTGGCTTTGGGTTATACATAAATAGGAAGGAAGAAAAACAAGATCCAGTTTAGTTTCATAAAATTATGAAGGAAGAAAAAAAAAATCCAGCTTTAGTCTCAAAAGAAGCGAATAATTTACTAAAGGTCTTATTCCTTTGTGTACAACAGGCCACATGACCAATCTTTAACTCTGACATTAACACAACATAGTAAGTGTTCCAGAATAATGGTGCAATTAACTCAAAATGCCTACTGCAAATATAAAAGAAAAACACCTTCAAATATTCAACAAATAGCACCTTGCCACGACTATTGTTATCTGCTGCTGCCAATCAGTATTGTTATGGTTGTACAAAGACTCCAGTGCACCAGACTGTCGGTAATTATGTATATTCAAGTGATTAGCAAGCACTTGTTGCCTCGTTCACACCACCCTCCAAACAGCAGCCTTTGAGAGGAGAATAGACTGCAAATTTATTGAGAGAACACTGTTAATCCTTTGGGGAGAATGTAAATGTAAACAGGACTACTCTACATCAAGGTGCTTTGACAACAAAAATCATCTGCATAAACACATGCTCAACAACAAACAGGTGTTCTATTTCACAACTAGCGCCCATTTGATGCTTTCAAGTAGGCATTATGCACAAACTGTTAGAAGTACTTTGAAACCAGCTGCAATTACTATAATTAGCTATTTTTCCTACACTTTGGTGGTTTTTTTTTCCCTGTACCTGTTCAGTATTGTGTTAGTTGCAATCTGTAAACTCAAGTGAAGCGAAGGTTCTAGCCTCCTATTTAGAGTTTACCATTCCCTCAATTCAGCATGCACTATGGCAAATTCTTATTTTATCATTAAAGTGCCACCGGTTATAAGATGATGTTTGCATTAAATAACAGCCCTACAAATGTCAGGTCACTCATCTAACACTCATCATGAATAGGAAAACAAGGACAACTGCCAAAACAGCACCATAAAAATAGTAAGCCTTCAATGTTCAGGATTTCCCTTTTTTACAGAAATGTCCCCAGGAACTAAGAAGACTTTTTTTAATAACACAAACTTTATTTCTAGTTTTACCAGACAATGGGTGGTGAAAAGTCTTGTCTGTAGACAGCTAATTGTTCTAATATGCTTCCAGTAAATGTGTGTAAAATTATTTTATCAGAAAGCAAATGCTTCCTTCCATTTAATGAATACAAAATACATGCAAACCACCCCTACATTATTTTTTACTCTTATTAAAATGATGTATACAAGTGTCTTCCTGTTCTACTCAGCCCTTCGTGGCATCTACACAGCTCCTGGTTTTCAGCAGTTCCAAATGCTCCACCACAGTGATGCATTTCTATACGTGAGTTCAACATGAACAGTGAAAAATTCTAGTGGCCTTTTCTCCAAAGTCAAACCTTAATATGCTAATTCTGTAAGCCTGGCAATGCCACCTACAAATAGCTAAAATCCAATTCTCCTATCTTATGATTTGACAGATTTTAACCACTGAACTGAATAATTCCATATTCAGCACCTGCTGAGAGAAGTTTGTTTGGGGTTTGGTTTGTTTTGGTGGGGTTTTTTTCCCACAAATTAAAAGCTTAATAAGCAAAGACTGGCGCTGCCCAGGGAGTAAGAAGACAGCTGGTAGGAAGGGCTAGAGATGATTACACAGCGCTAGAAGGACAGACAGGCTACAGATGACAAAAGAAAGAGGCTCTTCTACCTCAGGCAAAACAGGCAAGAAAATCTATGATCAGCACAGGAAAATCTACGATATAGTACCTTTCTAAGACTAGGAGACAGCTTACTACTGGCAGCATAATCTGACATGCTCCATCAATATCAAAATGTACCTGAGGTCCCTCTAATGCTTTTCCCATCTGTAACTGAAAAATCCTACTTTGGTGGATATCTACTATGGGTGATTTAGAAACTGTATTTTTAACAACAGCCACTGTTTTCTTTCAACCAACTTCTGCTCAGCTGGAAATTATATGAAAGCCTCAGTTCTGTTGGACCAGCCAAGCAGTGCACACTATATTCATAGCAGTTATTCCCTAAGAGACCAAAAGAATGACCAAAAATTTTAATAAAAAGTTGTAATATTACAAAACTTTCCACAAAAATGCAGGGAACATCATATGTCTAGAAAAATCAAAGCAAAGCTAACTTCTGGACTTCTTGCAGGAAGATACCATCCTGTGAGAAGCCCAAACAGGGGGTGATAAAACAATAGTTAACTCTCATTTTCTCTACTAGCTCTTGCAGCAAAGTATGCAAAATGTAGCGAACCCAGCACTTTCAATTGTACAAACAATCACCACAATGACATGGACATTTGTTTTTATCTGACTTTTCTTTCTTGACAAACAGAAAAATCTGGCAAGTTAACAATAAAAATGTATCTACGGCTTGCATATTCAAATATGAAGAAACACCAGATTCAGTTACCTTAAGCTTTCAATGTACACTAACAGCTGTTAGAGAATGTCTTGTATTAAGAGTCATCTTTGATTTGCATTCCTAGCTCTCACACTGTAATCCCTAATAAAATTTCACAATACAGTAGCACCCAGCCACTGTAAAAATGGAAACTGTGCCCAGCATCAACACTACCATTCATTTGACCTGCAGTAAGGCAATTCAAGGATCTAGAATCTTCTTTTGAGTATAGAGTATTTTTTTATGTCAGTTTAATTCCCCAAACCAACGCTGCTCACTTAGATGAGCACTGCTGCTTAAACCAAAACATATAGCATATGCAAAGGTTGAAGTTAGCAGTCCCTTCTTCCCCTACTAGAAAGACACAGGAGCTAGTTTCGCTAATCAAAGTATATCATAATCTCTCTGTCTTGGCACATAAACAGATATGTAATGGCTTAAGCTAGCCTTTCTGATTTTGTAGTAAAATAGTCTAAAAGTTAGTAATTTGCTACAGAATTTCTGATGGGAATGGCTACTTCCGTTGTCACCACATGAAGGGGTTGGAAGAGGGGAACAAATGGCTGTGCAATGCTTAAACAACTCTAGGTAGATATACAAATATGGTTTAGTTACTTTATTGTCAAATAAGTCAGCTATATGCTAAACAGACAGTAGGGCTACATGGTATTTACTACTCAATCACCTCATTACCACACATAAACTTACATACAGACACTTCCACTTTCTGTTTGTTTAGTTAAGACTCTTTGTGAGAATCAAAGGCAACTAATTAGGAGAAATACTGTATTGAATTCCAACATAAGGAGGAGTTTAGAGCCTGTTATCCCATTTTACACACACAACCATGTACTGTTCCTGTGTTTCAAGTAAAAGCTATGAGAAAGAGTAAAAGAAGAGTACATAACAAGGTCATTATAAGCACTTGCAAAAAATACACATTATTTGATAAAAGTATTAAAGCTTTATAAACTCATGGCATCCTGAAGAATCCACGCATATGTTCATACTCACTTTATTACAGGGCATATATTTAAGCATGCATAAGAGATTGAGCTAAATAAATGCTTTGACCTTGCAAGTCTTAAGTGCATCAGCCAAATAAAGAAAAAAAAGAAATACTAATCAGCCATGGGTTCCAGAGAAGAAACATGACTTTAACATGAGACCGTTCTGAGCTTTACAGCATTACAGTTACCTCTGATTTAATGCGTTTCATTATACTCTTCTCTTAAAAAAGCCTTTTTCTTGTATGCTGCATCCAGATTTTTCATATTTTGCATGCGTTCTGATGAAAGGTGAGATCTTCCTAAAAGCAGAGTAGGGCAGATGAATAATAAGCTTGCATCAAGTTTATGTTCTTAAGCTAATGCTCCCAGCAAGTCTCATACCATACTATCGTTTTAAGACTGTATTCTTCCTGCAAAACTATATATAGCGGTTATGCGTGCATTACATCCAAGGTGGTCAGATCTGACTGCTGGATTTCCTCAAGAAGAATGAGGATCTTTAGGATGGACCACCTGCTTCTTCCAACAGCTCAGGTAAGCAAGCAGAGTTTAGCCTGAAGAAGACAAGCAGCCCTTCTTTCAGGGATCCAAAGCGTAATTTGTTAGCTAGCATCCATCAGGAATGAACGGGTGACTAGATGAGCCAAAGCATCACACCTACATAGACCTTGAGTATATGTCTTGCATTATTTTGGAAGTCTTCCTGTTAAGGAGAACTAACTTCCAGTGCCAGAGAAATAATGGAATTTATTACTATGCTAAAGAAAGCACAAGCAATCTAACTGCATTCAATATTCTCCAAATGAACTAATGTAGCTCACAGTTGTAGCCTGTAAGCTTCAGTGACTAAACTTCAGCCAAAGGTTTTAATGAGGTGAAAGTTTGTTCAATTGCTGGCAAGGAAACAAAAACGTTTTTTCAGAAAGTCCTCCTTTTGTGAAAAGGTAGAGGTTGTGTACATGACTATCTACTGCAAAAATGAAACATGGCTGCTACGAGAGGAAATCCAAAGGAATAGAGGAGTTGCAGCTAACAGACTGGGTGACAGAGGCATAGCTAATGGGAGCAGTTAAGACAGCACCGCAGTTTCTGAAACAATCAGCAGTGAACAAAGACAGCAGGAGCAATTACAAAGGCTGTCAGAAACAACTTGGTATGGATAATGCAGTCTTCAAATCAAACACTTCAGAGCACTAATACCTACACAAGAGTGACCACCTAAAGCTGGAACTGTTCATACAGGCCTAGCAACTGGAACCAATGAACTACCCTGCCCATGAGGAAGGACTGCTCCACCAACAAACCAAACGAAATACAACTTCAAGGAATGGGATTAGTGGCAGGCTACTTTGGCAAGGCCTTATAGCTGTAGGAGATTTGGATGACAGCCAACATGTTTTGGGCATGATTACTGATACTGTTACGATATTATCAATGGTTCAGACTTCCCAAACTGATCTTTCGTTGTCTTTTACTGCTTTTAATGATATGCTGCAATGGGGAAAATACTGCTTTCAGAGCAGCTAAAGAAAAGTAATTTAGTGTCTCAGTTTTCTACGTAAGAAACAAAGTTGTCAAAGTTTAAATGTTTCTGTAAAGACCCCTAAGACACTTAACAACAGGGTTTTGGCAGAACAGCACTCTTCCTCACAGACCAAACTTCTGGAAAGACAACACTCTCCCCACAAGAACGTATGCTGTAAATTGTGCTCTCTGGCTGCCTCCATACTCCATTCCTCCTAATTTCCTGCAAAGAAAAAAACCCAAAACAAACAAGATCATATCCTAACAGCAAACATACATAGTCTGAAATCCTTCTTCAGCAGCTTGGGTGTAAGTACTCTTCTGGTTTGTTGTTTAACAAATAAGCAATATCTAGTGGTTGGAACAGTATTTAAAAGGGGTGAGACAGCAGTACTTATACAAATATTTAAAATAAATACACTTTCAAAACAGGGCCATATTATAACTAAAACACTATAATGCATTTACAACTAAGGCTGACTAAATGAAATTTGCTTACACCACACCATCCATGGCACAGCCAGCACATTGTGATGGAGATTAGAGCCCCCCACCCTGTGCCACTCTAACCACAGTGTAGTCTTTCTAAGTAGCCTTTGTGGCGCTCACTTTCACAAACCCAGTGCAGTGCAAAGCAGTTGCTCCTCTTACATCCTGTTCCCAGAACAGGGGCAGGGGCTGTAAGAGGCTTTCTTTCGGAGCAGTGCCCGGGATGATGTCACTCTGGTTCTGCAGGGGAGGAACAGTACCAGGAAGCGTTCAAACCCTCGCATTGTTCAGGGGGATCAGCACATGGGGGCAGGTTGTAAATCTGGCCGCAGACCAGCAAGACTTTAGATCAGGATTTCACTCGAAGAGGCAGCTGTAGCAATAAACACAACGTTCGCTTCTATTCCACGGGATGCTTCAAATGTAAACATTCACTCTATAGCTGAATTCCCAGTTTACATTACACTAGGCACAAAGGAGAAGAAATGCAAATAGCTGACCTCTAGCAAAGGTAATAAATCTCCAAGTGTTGATTCCCAAATACTTTCAGATAATTCCCTTCCCCTCTTCCACAAAATACCTCTGGAGTGACATCACTACGGTTTTAAACAGCAAACTACATTTATGACCCTGAGAAGTTAAACAGAAGGAGGAAACAATGAATGAGATCATCCAGGGAGGTGGGGGATGTTTCTTTTCACAAATTACCGCCACTTTCTTTTTCTCTTTTTTAATTTTTACTTTAAAAAAATTTGCATCCTAAAGCTTTTCTCAGTCTCTCCATTATGTAACAGTTCTTTAGGAAACAGCCAGCTACCCTGACAACTGGGATGTTTTGCCAGAGTGGCTTTGTCTAAATCCTAAAGCAGTCCTTGGCTATGCGCTGAGCCCAGTGGCTGCCTGTGATCTGAATGCCAATGAAGAGTGCTGCCCCTGTTGTCTGACAAGTCAGAGACTTAAAGGTCTATCTCAGGTCAGCAAACTGTCTGGGCTACTTTTGTGAGCTTAAGAGACTAAGAAACACAGCCAACAACACCGTCCTTTCCTTTTAAGTGTCACACTGGGCAAAGAGTGTTTCATGTCCAATTGTCACTGTGTTTTATTTAAAGCAGAAAGAAATACATTCTTCATGTTTTGCTTCTGTTTGCTTCCAAGTTTTACTTTCATTCCCCACATCACCACTTAAGCTCAGTCTCCCAGGGGACAGGTACGGATAAAGACTACTTGCACTTCAAAATCAATCAAATAAACATACATAACCAAAATCCAATTAAGATTACCAAAAATTAATAGTGAAATACATAATGTGTCCGGTTCGGCATATGGTCTCCCAGTCTGGTGTACTGACTCTATACTATTTGACTCTCCAGCTTTTTGTCTGAGTCCCATTCAAAGAAGCCCTATATCCTATACTTATTCTTTTTCGTTGTTGTTGCAAATCATGAGAAATAGTGCAGCAGGCCAAAAAGCACTCAAAAATGCTGTTTGCCAAGATTTGTTATAAACACCTGGAAATTCTCTTTTTTGACACTTACAAGAGATCTCTTAACATGGCAATAGATATATAATCCATCACTATCAGTGGTTATGAGGAAACAGTAACTTCCTTTCTATTCTTTCGTATCATTTCTACTTTTGGAGGCAGGGACGTAATTATCTGCTAGCTACAAAAAATGTTAACTTATTTTCCTTCTTACTGTTGCTTTTTACATAAACTGTGAAATCTTACTTTGTTTTATGAGCTCTACAATGCATGCCAACTTTTTTCTAAATATTTAGCTAAAGCTATGAGCTGAGACTATTTTCTAATCTAAGAAATCGTACTATTTACATTCCCAGTTTTACCACCTTTCCATTGTAACTGGCAATTTAAGCTTCAGTTCTTTTCCTGGAAAACTTCAGTTTAAACACTGAATTCTTACACATGAGCATCTTCAATTAACCCCAAAAGGAAAGGATACCTTGCTTTCCAGGATGAAGACTGAAGACAACTAGATTTTGCATGAGATATTACTCTACTCTTTTCAGGAAAGCTTAGTGAGAACCTGCTTTACTCGTATTTACCATACAGAATTCCAAGAAATGCGATGAAGAAAAACTGTAGTGTATCCATGGATTTTTAGAAGGCATTTCAACATTAGACATTAAAGCTCAAAAATTAATGGAAAACCCCAAAGTTGATCATTGACTTTGTCAGATAAAACCACAAACTAAAGACAGAGCTAAGATAACAGCTTTGCTGAAACCACAGCTAAATCTCCCACTAAGGAAGGCTGCTAATTATGTTTTTGAACTTGTAAACTATTCTTTGCACAGCTACATGAAGAAAGGAACTTTCAGTGATACATTTTTGGCATATGATCTTGAGGAGGAGGTTGCTTTTTTACTTTATTTTACCTACAGTAATTCATTCATTCTGAATGTTACTGTGAGCAAGAGGGAGAACTGCTTTGGAGTAACAGTTATGCAACTGATAAAACAAAATTCTGTGTGATATTTATAAATATGTAGATGCATATTTAAATCTGCATTAAAAATACTGAAATGAGAACTAAGTTATAGAGCTGTATCCTTTTAAGGAAATAATTTAATAAAGCGTATCTTGTGGTGTTTTTTTCAATCCATCACCTTCATCATAATACCTTAATTCTCCTCATTTCTCAAACTGTTCACCCTAATTCCTAGCCAGAAAGAGCATTTCACAGATACATCCCTACACAGAACTTCCCTACACAGAACTTCCACAAAACTTACTGAAAATATTCACAAATCTTCCTCCCAACTTTTAAGTCAGACCGCCAGTACTTCTGCCACAGATGTCTACAAAACACAATATGGACATCTTACATCAGTGAGCTCCTTTCTGAACCCTCTTGGCTTGATAAGACATCTCCAGCTTCTGTTCACTCTTCCATGTCCACTGGTTGTTGAGGTCTTGAAGAGTTCTTTCTCTCTCCTAATGAAGTGCTGAGCAAAATGCTCCTTAAGTCAGCATTGTACAAGAAACTTCAGATCTCACAGAACAGCAACTGAAATTGCACCATCATTAATGTCAATAGTGGCTTAGGGCCAAAACATCAAATTTCCATTACGTAAAACTGAGGCATTTTCTATCCCAAAGTATTATGACCTTCCGAAGTGATCAAGAAGGCCTTGTGTGACCATGGGAAAATAACCCTTTATCTGATGTCTTTCACAACCTTGTAAAGAGTTGGGAATAAGCTACTGAAAAAAGTAATAAAATCAATAAATCCTTCACCAATTCGTAACCTCAGTATTCAAAGTCTTCAGCCATGCTTTCAGTACGGATGAAAGGCACATGTCCCACACTAACAACACGCACCTCCAGGCTCGCAGTCGACTGATGAATCATTGACTGATGGTACTGAAAGACAAACTCCCAGAAGACAAAATTCAAGCTTCCTCCACAGTCTGAGGTAATCACTTCAGTCCCCTGGGGCTCTTATCTTGGGATGAATTCCCCAGGATTTTCAGGATTCTCAAAGTTTTGCAGCCTCTGTGTTAGACCAGGACTGCACTACTAATTTATCTGAACAGCCACTTGATTGCTGGCTGGCAATATATTACATGAAACCTAGTGAGAAGAACACTATGACAAAATTAACTGCTCTTTTTCATTTCCTTCCTGTGTCTTGTCTCCCAGTATCCATGCAGCACCATAGTGGCCTCAGGAAAAAAAATGTTACACGTTGACATCACTTACAGTACTAAATACATGGCCACAACCTCCACCATAAGCTAACAGACAAAATCACTGTGCTCAGCACTATGCAGCAGTCGGAACACAAAAATTTCAAAGGCTGCTGTCCAGCAAAATATCATCTGATACCTGAAATACAGAGAGCCAAGCAGGCTTGACAAAGCTCACCGTTACAGTACAATTTACTTAATAAAGAAAAAAAAAGAAAGAAAGAAAACCATATTTTTACATAATTTGGGATACCTATTGTGATAAATAGTTATATATTGAGCATAGCAGTTTGCTATGTGGAATATAAATTGTGCAAGCAAGCCACATTATATCGGCAACTTCATTTGGACTCACTCTTTTAGGAAATAAGAAGCAAAATATATTTCCTCGAACTGCTTTTTCTTTCCTCAGTTCTCCAGTCTGCATCATCCTGCAATTTTATCTCAAGCCATGTACTTATATTTCAATCTCCTTTTACTCACTTCATGTAAGTGCAGAGCTACCGCACTCTCAACAATTTCAAGAAATGCCTCTAAAACAACCTCCCAAACTCCTTCAACAAACTTAAAGAGACTTTGCAGAACAAATTTCTAGAGCATTAAAAGCCAGTGTGCTTTCTTCCAATGTGAAGAAGTCCACTTCATGAATCTTTAAAAGAGACTGCAAAGAGAGAGAATATCCTTGACACAATGTGTGCCTTATGTATGAGAGCACAATGATCCCCTCAGATTTTGGGTTCACAACTGAATCACATTCCCTGCCTTTTGCTAAAAAACAAAAACAAAAACAAAAAAAAACACCAAACAAACCAAGAGAATGTACCGATAAAAAAAGATCTTCCAAAGATGTGGTTCAGCATCCTGGATCTTTGCAAGGTTTTGGTGTTAGGTGAGAACATCTTACATATCTCAACCAGCAAATTCCATAACTGTTCACTACTGATTATCACTACTCCTTTCTGATAACGTCAGACCTTTTTACAGTAACTCTTCAGGCAACTAAAAAAAAAATACTACAGATTTACAAGTTTGATCACATTTCTGAGAATTTTCACCCAAGTGGCTGTGCCAGAAAAGCATGGCTTCAGACTTCTTTAGATTCATATATTAATACAGAAAATTAGACCAAGTGCTTTACAGAGTTTCTTCTTGCTAAAGATGAGTTGACCAGTGTAAAAGGTAAGAGCTCTCCTTCAAAGCAAATACTCATTGGTTTCCTGAGCATCCTTTCTAACCTTTAACCTTTGTGAAAGGATGTTCTGCCTTTGCATTAGTTTGCAGGTGTTGATAATTCCAGAAGTGCTACTTAGGCAGGTTTTCCTGAGCAATTCTGATTTCCTCTGCACTTTTCCAATTGTAATATAGCTTAAAGAAATTCTAATTTGAGTTCCAAAAGAGATTCAGAAAAATTGAAAACCAAAAATCTCAACATCTGAATTGAGCAAATTTGTATGAACTATTCTTATGAACAGAGTTAGCGGGCAGACAAAGTAGTATGTAAAAACTGTCAGTACAAGCTCTGTAAAAAGAAATTATACCTCAGAAATCTGAGGGCTCTTTTCAAAGAGTTAATAAGCATTTAGATCAGGGGGGAAAAAAAACAACAATTGATACAGACTGTGCAGATTTCCAAACAACACTGGACAATACCCTTAACCTAAAAAACCTAAACTTCCACCGGACAAAATGGATGTATACTGTATTGTGTATACTTGCTAAATGTGCTTAGTAAGGAAGTATCATTTTCAGAACAGAATATGTCAAGATAGTTCAACCTCTCTACCTTCCTCCTTACCAGTGTAACCACCATCAATTTCTGGAATAAAACCCGAGAGTGCTGAAGGGCTACATCACCATATCCAAAGTGTGAAAGAGCAGACAGAAGTACACGGCTGCCACCACCTCCTTGAACAGGAGTAACCTCAGCAGCCTGAGCCAATTCCCACATTACCTGGAGGTAGTCTTTCCATTCATTCAGCTGAAGCTGTATACAAGTTGTTATTTCCCAGGGAATTAGGTGAAGCTACAATGTCATGCTACTGTGTGAAAACATTATAGTAAGCCTTCTGTCAAAAAGCTTTATAGTAAATAGGCTTTGAAATTTAACTTGGAACTTACAGTGTGGTAGGAGATTCACCTGATGTCAGATGCCTGCAGGAACAGCCATCCAAATGTGCTGATTATTAAAAAATAATTAAAATATATATATCACTTTACACCTGCTAAGCTAAGACTTGTTGAGTCTGGCAGCCCAATTCTCCAAAGGCTTGTTATGCAGACCATTTTCTCTCCCTGATGCAGGGGCTGACCAGGTCATTTCCTGCAATTGCTCCTTCTGACAATCAATTTTCTGCAACAGTGCCAGAAAACTGAATAAGAGCAGAGAGGCTCTTTCTTGTACTCCAAATATTACATTTAATTATTGTCAGGTAGCATGGAGATTAATGAAGCAGTTCACATGAAATAATTCAGGTTGGGACAAATGAATTGCAGAATTCTGAATAGGCAACGGGGCAGCATGGGGATAAAAAGCACAAGATGGCCAGAGTGGGCAACTGGATGGCTAGAAAGATTAGGAGTTGACAGAAATTCAAAATAGTCATAGAAATTATTTGAAAGCACAGAGCAAGAGCTGTAATTCAGGATGGTCCAAGAAGACAGAAAGAAGAGGGCGAGATCTGGAAGGTGTAAATGAAAATGAGTAGCAGCAGAGCAAGAAAAAGAGAAGAATACAAATACAGAAGGAAAGATAAAGTGGGATTAGGGAGAATGGTAAAGAAAAGTGAGTGGCAAGGTCAGAAAGTACATTTCCCAGAAAGATCTGAACTTAGGGGTCCAGCATTGCTACATTCTTCTGGCAGCATACGGCTGTGAAAAACTCTGGAAGTAGTGTTTCATTCCCCTCGATAGCTAATTCTCATTACAGATAAGAGTTGCAGCTACCAGTTACATTTTTCAAGTGCAACTATCTGTTCTAACCCAAACTGAGAGATGATATACCTCCATGTGACATAATTACTTTTCATTTGACTCTTCAACAGCATCCAAAGGAAACTCCTTTAAAAGCCTGACTAGTTGGCTACCAAGTATTGAAAAAAGTTTAAAAAATGCCAGAAGTAGAGCTGACTACAGAGACTTAATTTCAAGTATATACACATTGCTCCTGGCACTGATCAAGAAGCTATTCAGTATTTCCTTTATTCTTTATTTAGGTGTTAGCTCCGTTTCATATTGCCTGTTCAAATTCTCCAGCAGATATACTGAACCTTTACACAGTTACTTATTAGAAAGCCTACCTTGTATGCATATTAAATATAGTCTTGATTTTATGTTTATGTATTTGACACTGAATTCTCAGTGTTAAATTATTATATACCTACATTTTAATTCATGTTATTATTTCAGAGTAACTGTTGATGAACTGTGTTTTTCCTTGCATTTCTGTATCTAAAGCTCTCCCCAGGGAAAAACAAAACACACACAACCACCCCCAAAAAAAACCCAAAACAAACAAACAAAAAAATAAATCAGTGGCAACTGCAATAACAGCATTCACTCACAGTATTAAATAACAGAGAACTGAACAACAACAGAAATTGTTCCAGCTCATACATCATCTAAAATACATGAGTGTATCTTTCACAGTGTTGAACGGCTGAGGTAAACCTAAAAAGAAATAGGACAATTTCCCTTCCTTATTTTCCACAATTGCACGTTTTCTCAACAGGTAGCATAGAGCTGGAATATAAATATTCCTGTTGATTTTTTGAAAATGCAGTACAAAACTTGCAAATGCTTATCACATTCCACCCCCAGCCCCTAAAAAAACCCCAAACCACAGAAAAATGATAAACACAGATCTGTTCCTCAATGAGAAATGTCATATGCCAAATGTGATATTTTAGCATTTGAATGTTTGGAATTGTTTCAATGCTGAAAGACTGTTTTAAAGAGAAAACAAACAAATGAATATAAAATTCATGCTTTTTTAATTCCTGCTATTCAGAATTCCTTTAAAAAAAAAAAATCATTATGGGGCTCATATCAGGCAAATGAAGTTTATGCTGTGATCTAATGCCTCTAACAAAGTGATCAGCGACAGAACAGGAATTTACTCAAAATTATGTCAGTCTCCCATATGAAACTATGAGGATTTTTCTTTCATGTCTCTTTTCACAAATTACTGCTTCCTCTGTATGTTATAGAGCCTAACTGGTCTGATGTACATTCTTAATACACTTTATCTTCCTAAGCAAATGCAGAGAGCAAATTTGTTTCTTCTAACAACTGACCTTTTATACCTCTGTTTTTTTATTAGTTTCCTAACTTATGAAGGCAAAATAATGCTAAACAGTCAAAGTTTTAAGCAGAAAGCAGTATTTTGTCAACATTCCTTTAACAATGTTTCAACTCAGAAGAGAAGGCGCTGGAAAAGCATACCAACAGCGGCATGGAGGGGGTCTGGTGGTGACTCATTTTAAATATGATTCATCAAGATTTTCCTCCCTCCTATGATTTATACAGCTATCAGAAACCACTAATAGAAACTCAACCTTTCATTGTAGATTATATTTTGTGTTGTCTATAGATTATACTTATATTACCACTCCTTTTAAAAAACTGGATTTCTCATTTGACCAAGACGCCACAGTATTTTACAGTAAAATGGTATCTGGTGAAGAAAGAAATGTATCAGCATGATCTCTTTTATCTGGCTGATGCATAATCAATGATCCTCCCTCTACAGATGGCTATGAAAGCATCCAAAAATGCTTAGATGTGAGAGTTCACCATGTGCCACAAGATGCTTTTTTTTTTTCCTCCCTTATATTTTAATTAGATTTTTAAACCTACACCCTCCTCCCTGATCACCAGTCCCTTCAGGGCTTCAGCAACTTTTAACAATAACTAAATATATGAATAGCTGGAGTCCTGAACTCATCACATCTGGCACTACAACTTATGCGCAGTAAGTATACTGTTGATGATTTCAGATGTGAACAGTCGACACTTAAACACACCTACTTGTAGGCAAACAGAATAAATTAAAATCATACAAATATCTCATGTAATACAGCATGAGGTTTATCAAGATTGAACAGCACTGCCTTAAGTCTTTCTCCTCACACATATCCCTCTACCTGCATTGTCAACGGGTAGTCAATCACTTTCTGCTACTGAGTCACTTACAAAATTGAATTTTAGACAAACTTATCCATTAAAGATTACAGAAATATTTCAATTTAGCAAAAAGCAGAATCAAGTGTTAAACCAAGGAAGACTTCTCAACTTTAAACTGCTTCCACTTATTTTTATCTGTGATCATGCTCTTAAAGCGTTAGCAATATGCAGAAATAAATATTTAAGTAAAAAAATAGCTGGATCAGCTGGACTGTTTAGGTGGGAAGTAGGCTGTGAGAAACTTAACCCTAACTGAAATTTACTATGCCCATTAAAAATATTTTCATGAGTAATTCTTAGTACACGGTGTAAGTGCCAGGCATAACTAAAGGAAAGCAAACAGCAAAAAATTTCATTGGTAAAAATCATCATTTGGCTCTCTTCTCTAGCCAAACAGCCTGCCAGAAAATATCCTGAGCATCTTATACAAAAACAAAGCAAGAAAAATACTAAAGCTTCCTTTTCACAAAAATTACCTAAAAGAAAAATGAAATGTAATCAATGTAAGAGTGAAAGTCCAAATGACATTGTACATAGTGCTAGATATCTTGACTGCATGAAAATGGCACTCCCAGTCTTACGTTTCTCAACTTGTTTTCCTCTCCATTAATACCACAGCTACCAGGGCACAATTCTCCATTTGCTCCTTCAAAGCAGTGTGAGCTTTTCTCTCTCTCTCTCTCTTTCTGTAAGTATGAGCACAGATTTTTCACTCTCCTACAAGAAAATGATGGCCACATTCAAGTAATAATTGCTACCATGCCTCTTGTAATAGTTAAAACCCCTTCTCCATTCTCTATGAGAAGGCTTCAAAAGTGAAAATGCAGCTACAGAATTCAGATTCTGTGATAACCCAGCATCCTCTCCAGCAATGCAAAACTGATGAGCAATAGAGTTCCTTTAGAACCAAATTAGCTGTCATTTTATAGCAATAAAACCCCCACATCCTTCATCTCATTTGATACTGAAATACAGACAAAAGCATGACTTGCAGAAAAAATTCTTATTCAACTCAGAACACAATTCCCATACATACTTCGCCCCCATCAACTGCAGCCTTTACCTTTTTCCACCACAAACCGCAGCTTTCTCACACATCCTTGAATTTCTCCAGCCCCTCTCTCTCAATAAACACCTTTTATTTTGATCCTCATTTTCACTCAAAACATTTCTATTTCCTTCCTCATTTGTGTGTCACTATCACTGAATTATATATTGCTCATTCCATTTGTTGATACTGAAATAATGTTTAAAATTTGCTCTAAATTATAGCAGGAGATAAATGAAATTTAAAACTAGGTAAAGCTTCTGATTACTTCTCTTTCAAAAGAAAACATTTATTTATTCTAATACAGTCTTTACATCCTGACTCCTAAGGAACGGCAGAAGATGAAACATGGCGCAGGTTATTATGGCTTTGTAAACTGAATGACAAATTGATCCAAAAATACCTCTGTCCTCCTTTTTATGACATAGTCAATTACAACAGCTTTTAAAAGTAAGTTTTAACATACTACATATAGGGGGAACAACACGCATTTTCAACCAATCTTTCAAAAATGTTCTCAAGCCTACTTTTGAGGACACACACCTAAGGCATTCAGCAGCAAGTTTCCCGTTTTACAAAACACAGGTCAAAATGTACATAGCCTCAATTAATGCTACCAAAATCAGAAGGCTTTGACAAACAGAGATTAATTGTCTGGCTCAGTAAGTTTCACCAAGGCACAGCACTGTGGTAGCAACATTTTTTAAATTTCTTACAAACATAAAAAGAATCCTATTTCATGCACAACAGAAAATAAGAGGACTTTAAATTGTAGTAACAAAGAACCACTAATAGAAGAAGTGAAAAACTGGGAAGTCTATATTTAACTTGGTGCTCAGTCATTAGAAAGGTGTCCCATAACGACCATATGTTACTCAAATATGTTATCACACCTACAATTTCATCATATGTCTCCCAAGAAATTAATTAGCTCTAACTTTTTCAACTTTGACAAAAATGTCTGCACTAAGTCATATTACTCGCTGTTGCAAATGCTTCAAAATTCAAAGCTTGCCTCGGCTTTTATTTAACCTTTTAATTACAATCACTGAATAACATTTGGAAGGCAGATGTTCCTTTTTTGCATACGTAGTTAATAATAAAAAGCCCGTTTATTTAAATTATTATGACTTTTTCAACTACAAAAATGCTACAAAGACGGTCATCATTTTATACAGCGAAGAATGGATACATCAGGGACATCAAAATACCAGTTACCTTAACAGGACATGGAGTAACCTGAAGAGAATGAATTGCAACAAAAAGATCACATAGTGTGATACATTTACACAAAAGACTGGGAGCAGATTAGGACTCTCAGCTGATCCAAATATACTGAGGCAATACAGAAGAGCTCAACTTTCAGCTGCCACCTCAGTTCACAAAAACAGTGAGAATTGTATTGAAGATTAACACAAGCATGATGGGAATTGATTCATTTCAAGTTTTGGAACAACATAAAGGGGAAAGTCATAAGGGCGCGGCACCAAAAAGCAATGATATATAACCTAATTTAACAGTACACACTGAACTACCACTCCGGCAGTGGAAATCAAGCCTATCTCCCAACAAACCATTAACAGTCCTGGTAGCTGCCATACACATATCTGATTTATTTTGCTGTGACAGTTAATGAACTTGTGACAAAGTTATTCCCAAAACTTTTTAAGTCTAAAAATTATCCAATGAATCATTACCTATGGAAGGAACATTTACAAAGTTATTTTAACACAGGCACAAATTCTAAATGTTTTTACCATAAAACACTCTGAAATTTCAGTCTAGAAAACTAATATTAATAAAAATAAAATTAATTTTACAATCTCCAATTCCTCAATTCTTAAAACATATTAGGCACACCAATATAGAGCTCTTTGAAGAAAATTAGTAGTTCACTGTAAAACCATCAAACAGGAAAATAAAGAGTTTACATCACTCTTCACTAGATCTAGAGTTTCTTGAGGAATGATTCTATAAAGTTATTAAGCTTGCAAGGAATTAACAACTTAAAGTTCAACGAAAAACCAACACTTCCACTTAAAAGGGTGAAACAAAGTCCTGACCAACCTCTTCTTAAGAGAGCACGATGTTATCATGTCACCATAGAAATAAAACAAGTAATTTAATACTTCATTATTTTCTCCGCTTCATCCACTCTTTACTATGAGAATGCAAATCTAACCATGCACATATATACAGGAGCACACATACAGAAACACTAAAATGTAATATTTTTCTGAACATGTGTGAAAAAAGCTGTATTATTCATGTGACTGTCTACAAGTCTTACAAACCTAAGCCGTAAAACTTAAGCTAAAGTTTAAGACAAACACAGTCCTTTCAAATTATGGAAGGAAAAAAAAAAAAAAAAAGAATGAAAAAGAATGAATGAAAGAACAAAAAAGTGTCTCCCAAAAGGAAAATTAATTCGAAAGCTCATTTGGGTCTGCACATTTTCAAATACTTTAATCCAGCAGTTACAGCTACTGGAAAGCACTCATTCAAAATCCTTTGTACAGTTTTATGCTTATTTCATTCTAACTTTCCGCAAGATTTTCTGTATGCTGGAAACATAAATTTTTCATGTAGATGCTGAACTCTGATTCCATCTTCCTCTTTTTCTCTAGAAATGTCAATATTCTTACTTAAAGAATAAGCTGATGCTATGCAGTATTTCCAGTTAAATCTGCGATTTTATAGTTGGGTATATCAAACAAAATGGGCCAATTATATTAAAATATGATTGCATCCAAATATAATTCCTGAAGAGTCAAACATACAGGGACAATATGAGACTACAAAATTGACTTTAAAATAAATATTACAACATTTACAACATTAAGAGAAAAATTCATGAGTGAAAATTCATGAGTACAGCGGTATTATAAATAAAACACGAAATTCATACATTAAAAATGAAAAGCAAAAAAACACTGTCTAGACAAGCTCTCTAAAACCAGCAAACCATTACTATCGCCCACCTCATAACTCGCTCAATGCTACATTATAATTCCAAGTGGCTTTTCTACATTTTTCCTGCACTGAAACTAAATCAAAGTGCGAGTTTTATCTTCGTCTAAAAGAAATCGAGAAAATATTGAATTTAGAAATGCTGCTGTGGTGTCTCAGGGATATTAAGGTTCAGCCAACATATGCTCCCATTTTCTCTTTGAGATAGCTTCTGCAGCAGAATTACATGTTTCATAAGGCAGAGCAATGGATGAGGAAAAGAGGTGAATGAAGTGAATCACATGAAACACCAGAAAGCCTGCCCAACAACAGAGACCAAGAAACATAGATACTCAAATAGCAACTCTCTTTCTTTCCCCTATACCTTTTAAAACCAGCAGCGGATATCATCTAAGTGTGACAAAAAGCAGGCACCTCTGAAACATCCCTGTAAACCTTGTGAAAGTGGACACCCACGTCAAAGGGAGGGAAGGAGAAATGTGTAACCAGTTGGGCAGGAGGAAAGTCCTCAGTAAGAAGATGTGACATTAATGGGTAACAGAAGACTCTGCACAGGAGAGATCAAACACAGGCACAAGTGCAGGAACAACCTTTAAACCAGCTTTTACTGACAGTGGGGCACAAATCTGCATGGAGCCAAGTCCCATCCGCTGCAGCCCCTGAGGGTTCAGCAGGCCACCCTAACCCACTCCCTCCAGAGGCTGAAGGCACTTGGAGACCATAGTGATCTGGGGGCACTGCCAACACCAAAAGCCAAACTAACCAGATCACCTGCTAGCACTGCTTCAGCATAAACAGACTACTAATTTTTAAGTGTTCATCCGATGCACTGCACTTAGAAAAAAAAAAAAAAAGACTTCCCAATCTAAGAAAAGACTGGGGTATAAAAATCATGCACCTGTGCAGGTGTCCATTTAAAATATAAAACTGAGTTCACAATATTTTTCTATATAATCAATCTCCAAACACTTCAGTACAGATATAAATACATGAAGGCTGCTTTCCTGTCCTCACTGGACACACAGGTGTTATTCATGTCTCCATAGGAATGCTCTAAAAAAGCAGATGACACCTCATACTGATAGAAATCATACCTACTTTCAAAAGAAATCTTTAAATAGACAAGTCCTTCATGTTCTATGTTCTTCAAGTGCTCTAAAGGTAACACAGAAATAGCTTTGTTATATATATTAAAAAAAAGATAACCTTTTAGCAAACTTGTTTTTAAACTGAAATTTTGTGTGCTAGGAGTATCTATGTATTTTGAAAAAGCAAATGCTAACGCTTACCACCATAACCTAGTTCCCTTTTTTTGAGGTCAGACATACAAAGCAGTGCAACAAAATCCAAAGAAAATCAATAATGATTCAGACTACTGTAAACATATGAACATGCAAATCAAAGTTGGTGTGCAAGCCATGTGTTTTAAATGGTAGCACAAAATCTTGTTTGGTATTCTCAAGCAACAAGCCTTATATAAATTCAGCATCAGTGATCTTATGGCAACCAATAGTAAATATTGCCCAGCTTTTTAGTAGCCAAAGACCTTTTTCATATTAGTAATTTTAACTAATCATTTTTATATTTCTAATGAATATCTGTTAAAAATCTATTTTTTATTAAGATACAGAATATATTTTTATATTATATGCAACCTCTCCAATGCCTTCACATGTTCTCTCATTTTATAAAAAAAACCCAAACAAACCACAATAAAAAATTACAAATGCCAATGCATCATCTACCCATGTGGCAGTGTGGATGTGGATTCCTCCACACTGAAAGGAAAATGCCAGTTCATTAAATGAAGCATTTTCAAGAAACATTTTTCACCTCGCACGGTAAACCAAGATTCTGAGCACAAAGATCAGTAGAAATTATCTGTCTCTCTCAACCCCAATCTACAAAACCTGAGAAAAACCCCACAAGATACCATGTCATAATCAGCATAGCAAGAAGATGCCTACAAAAGGAGGAAACAAATCCAGGAACATGCATTCTGCTCAACAAGTACTGAGCACCTTATGCACCTATCCATGTGGCTATTCCCCTTTTCCACAGGGGAAGCACCATTCTTCCAGTGTCTCTGAATACAGCGCTGTAACAAACACAGAGCACCAAGAAGAGAAGATTCCACTCTGCTTGAAGGCCAGGTGAATATGGGTATTACCAGGAGTTTTGCTAAAGAAACCTAGAGTTCTTCTAAGCATGGGGGCAAAATGACACATTTCACCAAAAACTTTCTGCAACTGCCCCAATTAAACTCTCCAGATGTAATTCCTTTTGTAGCAATCAGACTTTACTTGTTATTTCATATCCTAATCAAAACAACACAGACAAAAATAATTTGCTTACTGACGACACTTTTTTTCTTTAAAACTGTCTTTTTTATGCTCTTCCTCTCCCACTTTCGTTGCATTGAAATAGAGACTGACATCAGAAAGCAGCTGTGCTACACACACCCTGCCACAGCACCACAACTGCACGAGAGCCTCCCAGCCTCCTGCTGAAAAGCTGAAACCTAATTAGGGTGCTTAAGATAGCATTATGGATATGGCAAACGATAAATAACTAACCCAAACACATAAGCTATCACAAACGCAATGGATAATTTTTTAATCTTTTTTCATCTAAAAATATTCTGGTGTTCCTACATGTTACAGAGAAAACAATCAGTGCCACTTGAAAAAATGCTTGTTTTTCTATTTGGCACCTGCACTCTTCTGCTGTGAAAGCATGTTTCACATCAAGATTTTTATCACCGGCTCTTGAGGTGGGTTGAATGAGAGTAACACTATTTCTGGAAAACAGACCACCAATATACTGTGAGATTCCTGTGCTGATATAAGTAAGCAATAAAACATCATCTCCACATTTTTAAGAGTATTTTATGGTTTGTCTGTATTCCATGAGTTTGCATTTATGTGAAAAGCAGACGTGAAAGCATTTTTCCACTTTTAACATTAAAGAAATTATGCATACAAATATTCACGTAACTATGTAATCTTATGAGTAAGCTACATAAGCATTATATTGTTTAAAGACAGACCCTAACTACTTATTTAGGCACTACAGTGTTTAGAGACATTCCAAGGTGTAAATATCTCAGGCTCCACAAAAGTTAATACATGCAGCAGGGGAGCAATATCTTCAGAAAAACAGAGAGCCCTACTCTTAGAGATGTAAAATTCTGGTACTGATGTTTCAACATCCTGGTGACTAGAGAGAGGGGAAAAAGAGAGAGAGAGAACACAAAACACATTATTGAACAAAGACTTTACTCATACAGTTAAAATGATAGCAGAAGCCCTGTAAAAAACCATAGATAGGCCTGATCCTTCACACTCACCTCATTTTAAGGTTCTCTGATCAGCCACCAGCACAGGTCACCTCAGCAGAGCTCAAGCAAACCTCTGCCAAGGTGCAGGGACCTACATGGCTTCAGCCACAGTCAGAAGTCAGCTGTAAGAAGCCCCAAGGAAAGCAGTACCAATCTGAAGGCAGAGTCTATGCTTGTCGTGCAAGGTCAGGCCCTCTCTTCAGTGTTCTATTATTATGTTTCACCCTAAAATCTTAGGGTTTCTCTATGATTCTATGATTCTAAAACCAATCTTAAAGTATGTGTATTTAAAATGCAGTGCCATATTAGCTTGGAATCTATTATTTTAAGCAGTAAGGCTGTAACAGTCCAGAGCAATGCAGTGGCAGTGATTCAAATTCATCTCAACAGAGCTCAGCACACACAGCAAAAGACCCATACAGGCAAAAACTCCTGCAGAACGTAAGCATCCAATTACAATATACAGTAACATTACAGAATTCGATTTAACTGGCACAGGCTTTCATGTTTTTATCTATGCAATGTTTCACTGTACCTGTAAAATGTTAAGATACGTTCACAGTTTCATGTATAACAATACTACAAATTTCTACAGGAACTCTCGTAATTCCTATCCATCTTAGAAGCCTCATTTCAGTGTCTGAAGCCTGATAATGAACTTCTTAAATGTATTCACTAGCAAATTTTTATTATTACAGATACATTAAATATTTAATAGTGATATCCCATTTCCCTTATGCTTCCTTAATGCAGTCATAATTTGCATTGCTGATGTGAACTAATATCACTTTACTTAATGTCTTCATTCAGGTCCTTCCTCCCCACCCCAGACATGGATGGCTGGAAGTGTAAGCATTACCTCCCCCTCTCCCTTATCTGTGCCCAGCACCACATTTCTTTCAGGTTTGAAATAAGTCTTCCAAATCTAATGGCAACAAAGCAACAAGTCAAGGAACTACAAAACCATGCAAACACCTCTCTGTACGAGGACTGTATTCATAGTTCAGACATTTGTATCAAAACACCAAGGATCTTCGGGATATGATGAAACAAGTGAATATTTGAAAATGTAATTCACTTTCCAATTTGTAATTTGTGCAAGTGTACTAGTTCACAAAAACATCCCTCATATTCCATTAAGAAAACATTACTTTATAGAAGGGAATGACAAAACACAGCTCTTCCCAGAAGTATTATTTCTTGTGAGAACATACCTGTCAAAATGAGCTCTTAAAGCAGAAAAGGAAAAATTTGCTACTGCAATGTTAAAGTGAATTAAGCCAGGATGCAAAACTGTTCCAATACCACCACCTTACACTACTTCAGTGTAAGATGAAGTAGTTACTTATGTACCAAAGGAAAAAAAATGTACAATGTTAAAATGCAAGAAAAGACTTTTCAAGTAAGATTCAGGTTAGGTTTATTTTCATCCAGAAAAGTTATTTACATAATGTAAAGTCAAACCACACATTATAAAGAAGTATCTGTATAATCATCTAGATTGCTAAAAACAATGCCAGCTGGTTCACTGGACACTCATACCCAATAAAACCAATTTGATTCTGAAATAAGTTTATGAAAATTTAAAAACACAGTATGACCAAAGTTTACAGCCCTTTTTCTTCTATTCCCCTGTTCCATACTTATTGGAGGAGGGACTTCAAAATTCAGAAATGGATTTCAGAAAGCTGATTCACACTCCCAAAACATTTTACCCATTTGGAAAAGCGTAATTTAGCCGATTATGGAGTCCTTATTGTGTCTGCATCCACAAACACAGCAATCAACTACATCCACAGGTAAGAATAAAACCAACCTTTTCAGACTACTTGCAGCACACAAAACCAGATTTCTAAGTGTGTAAGAGCTAGAAGAACAAAGAATGGAGAAGGAATTGACTATTTTACATAGAATAAATAAAATAAAAATCTCTGCTGGCTGGCTTTCTCAGATTAAAAAAAGAAAAATTCAAAAAAGGGAGAAATAATCATCAGCTGTTGGAAAAATAGCTTTAATGAGCACTTGTAGCACCACATTAAAACACCCAATTTGCTTAATAAGTAGGGAATGTGAGTCTAAAACTACAAAAGGAGCGTGAAACACCATGCTACAACAAGAACTGCATGAGAAGAGGACAGAGAGCACTGGATTTAAGTGAAATTCTACACAGAAATGTACAGTAACTTCCCAGGAAAAGTATATCAAACTTTCTATCTGCAGCCAGCACGACATGGCACTTCCTACCTCCAAATTAATCCAAGCCCTCAAAAGTAACTGCTTACAAATGCTTCATGTCAGAAGTCCTAGCTGACAAGAGATCAGGGAAAGATGCGGTCTGCGAGTCAGGGGAACAAGAAGGGAAATCAGAACAAACATCTATCAGAAACAGTGTTTACTGATGGCTACACCTTCCTAGGAACAGATGTATTGGGGCACCTGTGATACACAAGGCCTACCCGCAGGTTTTGGAGCTTCTCTTGTTGCCAACTAGAAGGCTAGAAAAGGAAAAGGAGTATTAAGAGGGACACGCCATCCCTATTGGGGCTGGAATCCCAAACATTTCTGTAGATAACCAAAAGCTAAATGCGTGAATGGCAAAAAATACTGCTTTACGGGAACAAAACTGTTTCTTAAAAAAGTAAAAAAAAAAAATAATTAAATAAGAAAAATAAAATCTCCATGTTAAGGTTTCATCTGCTGTGAAAATTCCTGCTGATATAGCTGTCCAGTTGGAGAAATGCCTACCCAATGCAGGAAACCCCCATGTTTTACTAGGACAGACCCTGAAGGAATCCTCTTTCACTGAGGGATTTGTTCCGCTCGGTAAGAAGATTATCCCCTCAGGTACTATGGATGATCCATCCCTGACTGCTAAATGGAGCAAGGTGAACTACTGTGCTACAGCGAACAGCCACATGTGACTGCTCTCCTAGGAATTACACTGCTCAAGCTCTAAAATAAGATGTCTGACAGAGAGGTGTCCATGAGAAGACTGTCTGCAAGTATCCCAAACAAGGGAAATGTATCTGCTAAACATTCAGGATACATGAGGAAACTTCAATCACACTAACATTTAGCAACATGAACGTCCTGGGTGCTCCCTACTCTATTTTGATAGAGGCAAGATCAAGGAAATGAGGGAAACACCCGAGAAACTTTCCTGTATAACCACATTTACAAGCTGCTGGTACAAAAGGAACAGCCAAGGAGATCACAGCATCAGAAAAAAGTCTCCTAGATCAAGTCCACTCCCAAGCCAATCGCAGCATTGAAACGCAGAGCCTTTATTCGCAGACACACAAAAAAAAAAAAATAAACCCCACACAAATACACACAACCACCCCCCCCCCCCCAAAAAAAAAAATTGCCATTTTCTTTTAAAAATTAGCACTAACACAAACCTGGAAGGCACCCTCAAGCAGAAGTAAATGCACTGAAATAGCATTCCACCTAAGGACAGGCCCGCTTTCAAAGAGATTTTGTAAGCCTCATGCAATGTATAAATCTATTAAAAATACCTCAAAGTAGGGGTCCCAAGTAAACACCATCTAATCTTTCATCAAAACAAGAGCTCTACAGTGATGGCTGGCCAAAGATTTTGTACAACTTTGCTCAGGGTATCTCCGTCACCTTTGACAATCCAGATTATCACTGCATTTATTTTCCTCAAGTGCAATCAGTACGCTTCCTATGAGCAAACTTTGTATCAGAAATGGATATTTTTTTTTCCAGGTCATCTCTTTCTTTATAAAAGACTAAAGATTACTAAAGCATCCCAAACAGAAACAGAAGATTAAAGAAAAAACACAAACAGTTAAACATTGCTTCTAACTCTCCTTATAATACATTAAAACAAGCAAACAAAAAAATCCTTAGCAAAAAAAGCCCATGGCAAATTTAAATGTGATAGGATGTGTTAGTAAAAGATAAAATTAAAATAATATTAACACAGTTGATGGAAATAACAGATTTTAAGAAGTATTTTCATCCAACTTCCCAGAATAAACAAAAAACTCTGATCGCCCTGGTGTCACCTCCCATTAAAAGCCAACCTAACTAATCTTGTCTCAGATTTCACACACCCCTCCCCAACATTTTAAATGATGGAAGGAAAAATAATTCACTACTACTTATTTTGCAGAATTCTGTATTTACTAATCAGTGAATTGAATGTCTCAGATACACTGAACAGATCATTTATTTTGGGGCAGAATGAAGGAAAACTATTTAGCTTTAGCACAAAAAAATAGAAAAATACATACCAGTTAAGTACATATTAAAAAAAAAACCTAAAAAAAAGAACAGACAACTTTGGAGCAAAACAGCCACAGAATAATAAAAAGCAAGACAAATATTCCAAAAGGCCAAAAAAAAAAAAAAAAAAAAAAAAATCCAGGTACGAATCAGTCATGTTTGGAGACACCCAGACAGCAAGAGTTCTTTAGAAAAGTAGTCCAGATTTAGAAATTTTATTATCTTTGAAAAAATCTGGGATGAACAAACAATGCAATGGTGTTACAAAAGGGACAAATATCAGAAGAGACAAATATCATTATGCTACATATTAACAAAGATTTTTGTATGTAAATCAAGGAAAAAAATAAACCGAGAATTTATTCCTCTCTATTAGGCAAAGATAAAAGCTCCAAAATATCACCATTTACAAATTTTGAACACTACTAAATTAAGGTGAACAAAAATAAAGCTAACCTGAGAAAAGCCCTGAGAGAGCAACAAGTCTATAAAGTTTTTTCTTTGTTTGCTTATAAGAAAATACCAAGTTTGAAGTACAGTAAAAATAATTGGCTAGGCTTAGCCTAGAACAGAGAGTATGGTAGGGAATAAGGGGGAAGCAGAATATAAAAATCTTACAATATGCGAGTCTCATAAGGAGGACTGATTCATTGTGCTTCACATCTACAGATGGCAGTACAAAAAGTGATCAGCAGGGAAATTTAGATTACATATTGTTGGAAAGTTGGTCCAAATAAAGTTTGTTAAGTTGCAGAACAACTTTGTGTTGGAAGGGTGCTAGAGCTTTCAAGAACACCACAAACATCATGCAAAGACATTTTCTGGTTTTGATTAAGCATCAGAAGTGGGAAGGGTGGGGAGGGGGGAAGCAGAGGGAGGGTGCAGGCAACTAAGACTCAAAATTTCTTCCAACACTACATTTTCAAGTCAAAAAAGAAAAAAAAATCAATACATAATCTAAATTGGCAGCCTTACTGAAAACACAGGCCAATATTTTTGAAGTTAACTAGTTATTTGGTAGGTCATTTGCTATAAGGACAGCTATCCTGGTTCACCTACATTAGTGAGGTTACTGAGGAAGTGGTACACTTCTCCATTTTCTCAGTAAGACTCACATAGCAACATTGGCACTGAACTGCACCTGTCCATTTGTTCAACACATTTTTCATACTAAGGAAGCACCATAAGTACCACCTTGACAACAGTCATGAACCACCTTCAAACATTATATAGAATTAAGGAATATCTAGATTTTAGGAAAAGTGAGTTTGAAGGGGGATTTCTATTTTGTTTTTAATTAGACACGAGTTACAGTCCTTACTTCACTCAGCCTTACTGGGGAAAAATATGGAGCACCTCTCAAGTGGAACCATTCACAAAGGAAGTGTCAACGTCACATCTCCAGCCTGGATACAGAAACAGCTATGGGAAGCAGCAAGCTCTCGCTGAACTTCATCCAGAACCCTTAACTGAATTAAAATGAAAAGGTGACTTTATCATACATCTCCTCTCATATTCCAACCCAGTGCTCCAGTTACTCATCTTGGGAAGAAGTCAGCTCTCTGTATTTGCTTCTTGCTGCCCGCCATTGTTATCTATATTAACCTTAACTATAGCTAAAATTTTCTGGGAAGAGGGAGTGACAATGTTCAGCAGTACACCCAAAAAGAAAGTGGAAGGAAATGTCTGTCTTCCTTCACAGGCAATTCCCAAAACATCATCTTAAACCAGCTACAAAAGGAATAAAGTAGAGTAAGGTACAAGGACAAAATAATGCACGTGCTGACCCTACAAAGCAGAAAGAGAAAGACTGAAACACTTTGATTTTATTACAGAACTGATTTAGTCAAAAGTCTGGCATAAACTCAGGAGAGCTGTACTCTGGGAACCCACACACTCTCATCCATGCAAACCAGATTCCTATATTAGAGAATCACTCATTCAAGATCACCAACCTGGCAACCCCTCTTGAGTTGTAACTACTACCCTGAATGTCTAGTTTGATTTTTGACTCCACAACAAAATGGAGAGACGAAGCCTTCCCTCAGTCTTTGGCAAAATTCAACCGAGGGTCTCCCGTCATCCTACTGAAGATCCTCTGTGTGGAGGGATCTCTCTTTTAGAGATCAAGATTCTGTTAAATTAAGATTTTGTAGTAAACTATTTCAAAATACTGCAAGGAAAATGCACAGAAAAAAACCACATTTTACACAAACCACCACTTCCTCAATAACAAAGATTCAATAATTTTCAAATGAAAGTTTATACAATGTTTTCTTTCTGTTCCTCCTTTGTTTAATGCAATCCAGCTGACAAAAAAAAAAAAAAAAAAAAAAAAACCAACCAAAAAGAAACAAACCTTTCTTCAAGGTGTGCTTTTAATCCTCTGCTCCTGAAAAACAGTATATCAATATTTTCAATGATCATCCTATAATTGTTCTCTTCAAACAAACTTTGACCAAACAATACAACGCTATTCCTGCCAACTCACTGACCACAGGTCAAAGCATGTAGTAATCTTGTATTTTTAGCTCTTGAATATTTTTTATTGTTACATACTGTTCAGCAAAAATCTTTAGCAGTGAGCACAGGATAACTGTATTTCAAAACACTACTCAACATGTAACTTGAAGTAGTGTAGCACACAGGATCTTTTCACTTCTTTTCTTTCCAGACACATAACTTGTAAGCCTGTCTTCCATACTACTGAAAGTACTTCATTACAAAAGAAATACACAGAAATTTCAGTTGCCAAGCACACAAAAGAGCAAATGGTTATGGAAATGAAAGGAAAAAAATATTCAGGGATGTGCTAGGTTTATTTCTCTATACCATATAACCAAAGGCTGTTCTGAATTTGGCAGAATGGACATCCTCTGACAAAATTTTGTTAACCAAAGTTTTTCCTACAGCCCTAACTGGATCTAATTACACAATAAATCAGAAGCAGAATCTGTCCAAGTAAAAACTTCATGACCATGTAGGCTCTGAAGGACAGACAATAGCTAGGTGCCTTACCTCTAATTCATGGAAAGAAGGAACTCAGTTCCATCAATACCAAAAGCGTAAAAGGGATAAAAATATCTGAAAATATTTTTAAAGATAAGTAAAAACAATGTTTCCTGAATGTTGAGCCTTTAAGTGCAGCCAAATTGCATTTGAAACCTTTTCTCACCTTCACAAGGCATTAAGAAACAATCACTGCAACACTCAGTATATTTTAAGTGGAAGAAACAGAAAAGCTGCAACTATCAATACGCCTTTAAAATGTTTGAGGAGTTAGTCACTTTGCCTAAACTTGTTACCCTGCTGAGTGGAACTAACACTCTTGTTTCACTACTTAAGACTCATAAAACGCATCAAGAAGTTGAATGGGTTGTTCAAACTTCTCATCAGAAGCCCTCATTCGCACATGTTAGTTTGGGTGTCAGTGAGATGATTCAAAATGGGAAAAAAGCAAGCAACCCAAATTAAAAAAGCTGTATCACACACACACACTTGTCTCCATGTTACAGGGTGAAGCCTGACGAAACAGAATACCAAACAATGCTACCCACCAAGTCTAAGACATTTCTTAATACTTTGGACAAACTCAGTTCAGACTGTTGTATGATCAAGTGACAGATTGACGTAATCATTTGAAAGCTTACATTTCAATTAGAAGTCTTTTCTGCAATTTAACACAGACTTCTTGTTAACACAGACCTCTGTAACATGAGGCTAATACTAAGGCAAGTCAAAAGGCAGTACGGAGCAAAGACCTGCTAGTTCAGAAACTCCAGAAAGTAGAAAAATACAAAAATACAAAAGCAAGTGTTTCCAAGAGAAAATTAAATCCATAGTACTGTCACTAACTACAGGTTACTTGGATAACTTAATTCTGGATTTTTATCCAAGTAGTCCTGAATGCTTTATTACAGATTAAGCAAATCAGTGGGAATACATCTGAAGATTTGTTTAATTACAGTCTTCTTTCTCTTTTCATAGCTGAAGAAATGATATACAAATTATGAAAGAAATTAAAATGCACAACAGATACTGTACTTAATTGTACTTTTTAATTCTGACCTTCAACTTTTAATCCCTTAATATTTGCAACCTCAGCAGAAAACAACCCAAACCCTTCAGTTTACACACACTGAAAACAAAAAAATAAACCCCAAAAAGCCCTGTGCAGTTTTTGTCTACTCCGAGCCACTCCTTGTGCATCCAGTGCGATGTCCCACAATTTTACTTTTTTTTTTACCTTAGGCATTGTTCAACGGAGAGACTCTTTCAGTTGGTGCTTTTTGAGTGTTCCTCCAGCTGCCCAGTGGCATGCTTTCCATGACAGATGCTCTGGCTTCATTCTTAACATATGTTCCAGATGATAATTCCATCTTCTTTTCTGGATAACTTTAGAGCCAAGGGGTTTTTGAGCTGTCTAATGAATCTTGGCATCTGTTATAAATTCATTCCATTTAATACATAGTATTTTTCTAAGGCATTTGCTTTAAAAGGCATTTAGATGTCTGTACCTTTGTTGCATTTCCAGCTTTCACATCCATATGTTGGGATGGAAAGAAATGTCTGAGTTGAAGTTTCACACCCTGGTCTTTAAAACACGGATTTCTATGACCATATCTTATTTAGCCGGTAAATTAAACTGTTGCCTTGCCAATCTGTAATGCTGAAATCCCCAGATGATGGGCACCTTGATACCAATATACATAAATTTTTTCCTTCTTGTATTCCCTTACTTTCCTGTATAGTATTTGAGCAGGGACATTCCAGAGATTAATTATATTTGTAGAGATTATTTCTTTATGATTACATAATAGCATTGGTTTTGAAGCAAAACAAACATAATTAAACAAACAAACAAACAAACCCAAAAGCTTTCCATTTCACTTCAACTTCTAATCACAGAAGTACAACAACATGTTGCAGCATCTCAGAAGCTACTGCAATTACCACAGTTTTTTAATTTGTTCCAGAAACTTCTCATGATTTTTCAAGTGATTAAAAATTAATAGTCTCCCCAATGTAACCTTTCGGTATTTTTTTCCAGAAACTCTATCCTCACATTAAACTACCTCAATTTTCTTATCTTCAATGCTACCGTATCTAGCCAACAGTTACTTCACTCCCAGCCTATCCAGCCCATCTTCTAAATGTCCGCAATCTCTGTATCCTTTCAACTTTACCAATCACTCTCTACCCTGGAAAAGCCCACCACCTACTTAGAACCATGCAAAAACAGTAGCATTTACCAGTAACTCTTTCAAACAAGAACAAGAATAACTGCGGCCAAGGAAAAGGTGTAGCAAAACTAATGACAGGCTTTTATGCCAGGAAGTAACCAACAGCAGTTACCGTATGAACCAAAATGACAGTATTTGTAAAGCATTCAAATTCCTCCATTTTTATACTTTCAAACCAGGAACAGAACCTCTAACTACAGTAGAAGCTGGAACCATCACTGCATGTTTCTCTTTGAGAAACAAAAGTGCTCTTCAGTGCAGCATTTTAAAGGCTGTTTTTCCTTGGAGACTCCACAAAACAAACGCCGAGAAAGTTCTGATCTTTACTGCACTCGATACCTGGTCCATACCCAATCCTCCACAGCAGCTCACACCATTCCAAAGGTAAAAAGGCACATCAATGCAGTTAAAATTGAAAAAAAAAAGTATCTCTCTCTTTCTCACCATGAGGACTTAAGGCAATTGCTATCTTCACATGCTTTGTTAAGTCCTATCTTTCCAATTTTAAGCCTCTGTAATGCTTTATGTATACTAAAAGCATTTGTATTTAAGATAGTGCATTTTTAAACACCACTCTCTTCCTATATGCCATGTTCTAAATAACATTTAATAATGTGTTGTTCAATCATTAGTTAAATCATGATGCATTGAATTTCTTGGTAGAGAGTAATTGTTAATATTTATCTACTCTGAGAAAAGATTAAATGTTAATGAATGGATTCATTTCTTGCTTTATGTATAAAAAAATAAAATATGCACACTCCAAGTGAAGAAATACAAACATATTTTCAAGGAACTCCAAAGATGACAAGATATTTTGAGCATTTTTAAATATGTTGATTGGCAAAAGACAGAGATTGTGGCAAGCCACCCTTTTTATAAACTGTGCATCTAATCAGTTGTCATGGTTTAAGCCCAGCCATAACTCAGAACCATGCAGCCGCTCGCTCTCGCCCCTCCCCTTCTTCCCCCTGCTCCTGGAGGGATGGGGAGGAGAATCACAGGAATGTAACTCCCACGGGTTGAGATAAGAACAGTCCAGTAACTAAGGTATAACACAAACCACTGCTGCTACCACCAATAATAATAATGACAAGGGAAATATAAGGAAAGAGAATACAATCACTCACCACCCTCCGACCAATACCCAGCCCAACTGAGCAGTGATCTAACCCTTCTGGGTAACCGCCCCGAGTTTATATAGTGGGCATGATATGCAGTGGTATGGAATACCTCTTCGGTTAGTTTGGGTCAGGTGTCCTGTCTCTGCTTCCTCCCGGCTTCACCTCCTCCCTGGCAGAGCATGAGACTCAGAAAGTCCTTGGTCAGAGTAAACATTACCGAGCAGCAACTAAAAACACTGGTGTTATCAGCGCTGTTTCCAGGCTGAAAGTCAAAAACACAGCACTACACCAGCTACTAAGAAGGAGAAAAATGACTGCTACTGCTGAACCCAGGACATCAGTACAAAACTTTTCTCTGCACTACAGCTACAAACATATTGACATCAAGATCTGCCAACCACCGATGGCTTTTAGGGAATAAAGTGGATTGCAAGAAAGGAAAGGCTATTAATATGCGAACACTCTGATGCAGGATCATATTTGCTACAAAAAATACAAACACCTATTATAAGGCAATTTACCAGTGACAGTGATTTCACTGAGTATGAAGACCTGCAACTTTCTATCCACTTTATTATAGAGATATTTTCCTTTTGCAAAGAAAGGTCAGACACACTATGGCAGCCAGAGAGTAATGCTTTGGCACTCATGTTGCCTCTCAGTAAAAAGACCTTTTTTCTTCTCTTTTTCTTACCCAGCTTTGGATTAGTAACTTGTTACCTCTTTTACAGGAAAATTCATCACAAGAAGCCAACAAAAATTCATATTTCATGTTCTTAGGTAAGAATAAGTCAAATTATTGAAATATGTTCCTCAAAAGCACTCAAAATACCTATTAATATTAGAATTTTTTAGAATAAAACCTTGTTTGAGTGGCTCAAGCTTTTATTATCAAAGTTAATATTTATTATTATTTGCCTATCTACAGCAGATTCTTTAATTTCTCACTACCAATAAACTAAACATTCATGGCATTATCTGTAAATGACTATACTGATACTCAAGAGGCTGGCACAAAAAAAATATGTCACTTGAGCCTTTAAGTAAGTACGCATTACACAGCTATTATATACCACAAACAATGCACCTTGACCATAACTGCTTCCTTAACTCTTTCTTGGTAGACTGAAAAATACCTACAGCTATCTTCTTGGAGAAGTTGCTGTAGAAAAGTCTTAGAAAGGATTCCCAAGAAAAGCTGGATTTGTTTGGTTTGGTTTTGTGGCTTTTTGTTTGTCTGTTTGCTAATTCTATTAGAAGAGAGAGCTAGCATTGTGGCTGTGGCAAATGGGAAACTACAAGGTGTTTGAAAACATGACACTCATTCACCACGAAATTTATCTATCTGGTCTAGTAGCAGCATGGTTGCCCACAATGCTGCACATAAAAGCAATACTCTGTCTCCTTTGGAGCAAGGATGGTTGGATCAAGTGAGAGAGAAGTTCATCAGCCTACATAAGCCTCGTTGTGCCAACAGCAGTTCCACATAAAATCCTATGCACGTGGTGTAAATGAAATGTGGAAGATCTTGGCTGTGATTGAAAACCATCCCAAGGGATCCCAATTACAAATGTTTACAACAAAAATTCATTTCAAATATTCATCGTGCAAGTTGAAATCATAAAGAGCTTGATCATTCTCCAAATTTTGGTACATAACCAAACAAACCCAGAAGTAGGCTTTCGAAGAATGAATTTCAGCCAAAATCTACCCTTACATGAATTCTATCAAATGTAGCAGAAGCTCTACAGAAAACTCAAGAGGCTTAAAAATTAACATCATCTGAAGTTTCACTGATTGTCCACCAACACAAAATGCATATTCTAACCTCTGAGAGCACCAAGTATAAATCTGATCTCCAGTAATACCCAAAAACCAGAAACTCACTAGCCTCAGAGTATAGCACAAGCTTTGGGCGGCGTCTTTTTTTTGCTAAAATACTCTTTTTAAACAGCTTTTGAAGTCTACACCCAAGAGGATTACAAAGCTACTGGATGATTTGGATTAAAGAAACACTTAACGTTTCAGACATTAGCCAAGTCACTATTGTGTTAAAAATTAATGTTTGTTTAGAAACTATAAGCACACAGGAATAGGAACTAGCTAACCTCCTGGGGGCATTTTTTAATTGAATCACATTAAGGACTAGCACAGAGAGTAAATCAGTGGCCCTCTTTTGAATATGAACTTCAAAGAAAACCATCCTGAAATACAAACTAGTTGTGCTGCAGTCTGGTCGTAGTGTTAAACTAAGTTTTAGGTGCAATTCTATGACCGATTTAGTCTTGCAAAGGTGGGCGCTGCTCTTAGGAGGAAGCTGTCCTGCCCCTCCACACTGCTGCTCATGCATCCCAGTGTGCAGGCACTACTGTTTGTGCAGCTACACCATGAGTCAGGTCAGGGAAATGATCCATCTGAAAGTTAGCTAGCAAAATAAAAATAGATTCATTTTCAGCCAAATAGATTTCCTGCTATGATTCACCATGTCACCAGTACAAGTGCCAACACAACCAAGCAAGAAGATGACATGACACTTCCCCCATTTCAGCAACAGCTTCCACTTAACACAAGTTTCAAGTAAACATGGAACTGAATCTATTGGGGGCAAGTTCACAAGCTCCTAATTAAAATACAGTAGTTGCTGCTGCTCCTTAAGATAAGAATAAACTTGTTCAGAAAAGTTTCCAATGTATGAGTCAGCATACATAAACTGGCATGATATTATAAAAGCCAGCACAGTTCAAAACAAAGTGAGTGAATACTAGCTTTAAAGTAAAGCTATCAATGCTGTATGAAAGCATGCTATTTTGTAAGTCTTTTAAGGTATACCACTAATCCATCTGCACGGTTTCATTGGGTCAAAGAGTACAAGTGGAGGTAGAGATGTTGTCATGTTCCTATGATTACCCTCCCAGTGATCACCGCTCAGGTGTTTCCTCCAGTCTCTCTGGAAGACATCTAGCAAAAAAACCTAACTTGAAAAACTGATAAAGGACAACTGGGTTTTTGCATCTTATTAACAACTCCTCCCTTTGTGCACCCTAACAGATTTCCCCTCTTCCTCTACAGCATGTCAGGAAGATAATCAAAACCCAAAAAAATCTCCATCAGGCTGAACTTCAACTGCTGTCAGACTCATTCTGCTTCCCATATAAACAACTGCATTTTAAAAAGCATGAATATTGAAATGGAAGGCAGTCAAGAAGTTTCACAAGGATAACAAACATTCAGGAAGCCTCTGAGGTGAAGTAGCACACTATTTCCATTTTACCTGAGAGAAACTGTGAGTTAGACAAATTCAAGTTAAAATCCACAATACTAACTGCCAAATTTAAGATACCCTTCACCCAATTCTTTACATAATTTACCATCTTACATGTCTTGTCTTTATTGCATAGTTGTTTGAGAGTTTAACGCAACCAAAAACACAGCACTTGTACAGAGTAGCAATTGGATCTCTCTATGGTGGCGTGGTTATCATTATCTAGGCCTAGTTAGCAGCTATCTGTGAAGACTGTTCTGGTTTCAGTAACTTTCTTAGCATGACAATGTAGATAAAAGACCAGCAGGAAGCTACTATCCCCAGTAAAATTCTCACACTTCAACTGTTCACATGTGAATAACTGAGGATTACACAGTTTGGAATTTTAGTGCAATAATGGTGACAACTAATGAAGGTGGGAACTTTCTAATTTTACACGGTTAATATGCTACCATATTGAAATTAACTATTTTTGGGAAGGCTACCCCCAAAGGCAAGACAGACATTTTGAAAGTGACCTGAATCTATCTTGAAAAAGGCAATATATTTTCTTATCAGTATACTGACATCTGACACATCCTTTTCCTATCTTTCTATCAGTTTTAAGAAAGCACTCTTAAGGAAGCAAACTGTAAATTCAGAACTCACTGTAAACAAGAGGTCAGTTGCAATGATCTGATTACAAAGAAATTTACTTATATTTATAAAAGTAAGCCAACACTGCCCTGGATCTGCAAGACAAGTAATCAACAATAATAAAGACCAGCTAGGACAGAGAGACCCTACTGAAGAGGACTGGAAAAAATTAGAGGTACATCTACATTACAGATGAAGAATTTACATCTGAAGTATATCTCAATTACCAACCATTACAAGCTCTGGCTTACACTGTGACTGCACATCATACATTCCCACTGGCAAGAGGTTCTCAGTTCAGAGAAACAGACATGAGAGTGTGTCCAAAGCAAAGCTCTAAAAATATGCACAGATAGTACAGACACCAAAATCTAAGCACCTCTCAACAGATTTACTCTGACTGCATTACATGATATGCTAATGGAAATCTAAGAAACCCTCCCAGCACAAGTCAAAGTCTATGCTGCTGGAATTGAGCAATACTGGTTTACCTGCGATTCAGGAAAGACCAAACTGCTCTCAGCAAGCTGAACACTGAATAAATCTCAACTCCTACTACCATCTTCTTTCCATGTTTAGGTGGGAAAACAGCTCTCATCAACAATCAACAGATTGCAGAGATGCTCATGAAGGGTTAACAGTTCCACCAAGAAAACAGAAGGCAACCAAGACAGCACTTGAATGGCTACAAAGTATTCTTCCCTTTTCCTCCACCTTCTATCCTTCTATTCATTCCCTAAACCACCATTAGCCTGATCTCTTCCCAAAGCTTATTTTCTGATATCTCCATTTGCAGTCTTAATTGTCTCTTTGATCTTCATGCCCTAAAACTTTGACTTCTCAGTCCAGTGAAACTCCTTCAGGACCTAGTTTCAAGTTACAGCTGTTGACCTTAATAATGTTTTTGAAGATTACAGCAGGAGTAGTATAAAGAGTGAGTCCCACAGAGGCATAAACTGATTGACCTAGCAGAGGTAAGAACAGGTACATTGATTGGCTTTGAAATAAAAGAAAGCACAAAGACTTTGGAGATTTGCTGAACTGGCATGAAGGTATATTGAGGGAAGATGATTTTTAAATGAGATATCAAAAGCCCTGGTACTGCAAGCAAGTTATCCTTACAATAATATCATCTTCAATGTGAAAGTGACATAAGCACAAATGAATTTAAGTTGAATCAATGGACTGCAGGATGCCAAAGGTATTACACAGTGCGATTATTTAAGCTTTAAATAAAAATAAAAAGCACGAGTTTTATTTAATAGAAAACATGTATTTGGGAAACAGCTCCTCAAAACTGCTCCCCAACAGCAAACTTTTGACATCTGCTGGTCATGCAGTATGTCAAAAAAATCGCAGCTGCCAGGCCATAAGGATTATGAGAAAGGGACAATGAATTGTTAACACCTTGCTTCCCTAATCCCTGCAACAAAGAATGGTAACCATGCTTCTTTAGAAGTATTGCCCTAATGGGTAACAAAGTGGTATGAATAAGAGAAGCCAGCATGAATGGGGAAACCCTTCAGAACCTCATCAATCAGGCAGCATTCATTACATAGGAAACGGAAAGTAGATACAGTTACATGTAGAAAGCACATGTAACATCAGATTGCTCAGAACACTCAAAAAACCCAACTGCCTAGGTGTTCTCCTGTGTAACAAACAACTTCTCAGGAATAGTAAAAGCACTTTTCTACCAAAAAACTCAGGACACCTGAAAGCCCAAAGTGATAAGTACCAGAAACATGCCTTACAAGCCACTGAAATAATTATATTAAACAGGGATGATGGTTAGATATTAGAGAGCTTGCACTGCCATTCTTTCTCTCTTCAGTCCTCCTGGAGCTGCCTCTTTTAAATTCACATATTTTATTGGAACTTAACAGTAATTAGCATTTCCTATTAGATAGAATTAGAGTCAAAAGATAACAATACGAAAGGTTTATTTAGTTTCAAGTAGTTCATCAATGAAAACTTTACCTTAAACTACTATTTGCTAAAACAATCAGAAAAAAATAGTTTATATTTCTTCTGTTTTATGTAGCAGATGTTCCAAGACAGTCTATTTAAATTTGTCTGTCTTTGAGGTGTGTTAAACTACTCACATAATTCAGACAATCTGCAAACAAGATTACTGACAGGTTGTGAATAACACTCAATTAGTTCCATAACTTCTGAGATTAATTTTTCAATCAAGGCATTCCTGTCCCCACCAGAAAAAAGAAAAAAAAACCCACAAACACGTGAACTCAGTCTCCAGTGCGCATTTCCAAAATTAACATCTGTTTGGTCTCAGTTCAACTGTAAAACCCAATGTCCATTACATCCTTGGTTCTTAGGCGGTTCTTTTTCTGGATGGGGGGTGAGGGGAGAGAGGGAAGGATGCATTACCCGAACACTGTAAATAATTTGCATTTCAAACAACAGTTGTATTGCTACTTGGAACAATAGATACATTCCATTACACTACTTATTATTCTTGATAGTAGATATAACAACAAAAAATATTTGCCACGTGGTTATTTCTTAAAATCCCATGATACTTGCATCACGTCCTGAATTGCAAAAAATGAAAACAGACCAGCAAGCAGTTGAGTGAACCTCATCACAGTAAGTCAAACAAATTCTATAAACTCTATGAGTTCAGAAACACTAACACTACTTCACGTAATTCAATTCTGGATACTAAGAAATTATAAAAGGCTGTATTTAGGGAAAAAAAAAAATAAGAAAAAAACTTTGAGTGAAAAATGGTATTACAGTATGTCAGTGATACACTGTGTAGAAGACAATCTCATTATAGGAAAGCTTCATGACATCTGTTTTTTAGCACCATTTCATTACATCAAACTTCTTTAAGTTACAATTACATCAAACTTCTAAGTTACCATGCTTAAGCCAGAGCAATTTCATACTTCAGTTCCCTTTATAAAATTAGTATAGTAGTACTTCTGTACTTCAGGTGAGTGTTGTGAGAAAATGAGGACAGCAAAAATTGTGAAATTATATTAAAATCACCTCCAAAAGCAAGTCGGATACACTGTTTATTCAATATAATTTGAGTAAAAATATATTACGTAAGACATATAAAGAGTGCTGCAACAAACAGCAACATCTAATGCAACACACTAAAATGCAAAAGCCCAAACAGAGGTACAGGAATTGAAGTATGAGGACAGAAGCACTGACTTAAAACAGGCAACATTTTGCTTTCTCTTTAAATAATGATTTAGCCATCTTACTCTGCAGTACCCATTAGGTATATTCTCCAGATTTATAAGTAAATAAATACAATACTTATTCAGTTAAAGAA
The DNA here is from genome assembly GCA_028858755.1 of Ara ararauna. Taxonomy (NCBI): domain Eukaryota; kingdom Metazoa; phylum Chordata; class Aves; order Psittaciformes; family Psittacidae; genus Ara; species Ara ararauna. The sequence continues at coordinate 97,871,612 of CM054379.1, forward strand.
TAAGTTAGTTGACAGGATAAATTTAAAACTGGGTCCTTTAAAATTTACCATCTGTGTCAATTTTTCCTTGGTCCCAAATGATCCTTTAATAACAAAGATTCTTAAAGCTTTTCATATGTTTAAACTAATTGAAATCTTGTGCACAGGTTATATATAAAGAAATTAGGTTGCAATTAAGCATAGTTATTACTAATTCTTAAATCTAGTCGTTGTGACTATTATAGACCACAGACAAGGTCAACTCTACAACTCGGGGAACTTTAGCTTTAAAGAAAAAAAAAAAAAAAGCCACCTGAATTATATGCACAAAACCCACTTTTGTAATGACATAGCTCTAATCATATAAAATATGTTCATCCATTTAAAAAAACAGCTGTTTCCAAACTGATAAACTAAAAACATATCCCCCCTCCGTAAAACATAATTTAGTAAAAACACATTAAGTAAAATTAAAAATACTCTTACAATAATTTAAACACTCTGCAAAACATCATGCTTTATAAGCAAATCTAAAATGTAAAAGTCATTTCAGCAGTTAATGCAGAGTCCTTACACTAAATGCATAAAAGTCAAATATGTGCTTTAACTTCTGCATATCAGCAGTGAGGTTCAGATCATTGTATTCCAGATTTTTAGTCAAGATCACTTCCCTTTCACCTGTATGCAGTAGAATGAGACACACTGGTGTCATCTTAAAAGGAAACTCATAAAGGAAGACACACATTTCTCTCCTAACATGGCTACAGGAATAACTGGAAAACAGAAAGAAGAAGGAAAAATTATTATTCTCTGCATGACACAAGGCCATGAGATGCTTGGTTCTTATCACTAGATGTACGACAGTAAGTCATAGACAACCATACAACCATCCATACAATACATTCCTACTCCTCTCTGAGCATTCTAGCAGAAACCTCGCTCTAAGAGGACTGCTCCACTGGCTCTTCACTTGTACAAGTTCTGATATCTCACAGGGTGCATCTGCATTAGTATTTTAGTCCAGATAAGGACAGCACTTTTGCAACCAATCTTCCCATCATCCTGGTTAATGCACTTCCATTTGCTGCCCCGCATGAAGCAGTCCCGTGCTTCACAAACCTGGTTCCTTTTAGATGAAACTACAAAACGCAAGATGTACTCCAGGAGCACTGCCAAAGGGCACAAGAGCAAAGAGCAGCCAGTCCATAACATCCTCTTCACTTTGCAAACACCCTGAGTATAGATAGGTATCATCTTCTCCAATTATTTCATTCTCTGAATCTGCTCTCACTGGACTGCATTACTTGTTCAGGCAGGCCCAGCCACTGTGCTTCAAGGTCTCCTTTCACCTGGAAGATGAGACCTGACTGCATCTGAGGTTCACTGAGCTTCTCAACTTTGCTTCCTCTTGGCTTGTGTTTTCTATTGTCCAAAGTTCTCACCTTTCTGCCTATCATCTCTGCCTGTTTGCTCATTCATATATACTGCTCATTTTCCCTCAGTATCATCTAGTCTCACCACATTGAAACTTCTCCTAAAGATTATTCAAAGCCCAAGCATGACCACTCTTAATTAAATAAACTTAATTCTGCATTTTCTTAACTTTGACTGCTGGCTAATTTTAAAATAATAATACCTCAATGGGTTCATCATTTAAGCACACAGAAAAACAGAGCATTGAAGCCAAATGTGTAGCATCACATCAGTCCTTCAGTGTTTGACAACAAAGTTAAAAGCTTACACACAGCCCTCAGCTCTCTACTACTGACATGGATACAGCACTAGGGGTAATAAAACAAGCATTTTCTCAGGGCATTTCACAGCCATTAAGAATCTTATCACTGTGCCTTAACAGACCTTGTCTTCCCCAGCCTCTCTCTATCAAAGCCTCAACCCAGAGAGATCCTCAGCTCAGCCTGCAATGCTTTCCTCTCATTCTTACATTCAGTTCACTCAACCCACTCTTGTAACAGCCTATCATCTCAGTCAACTGAATGCAGCTGCTGCCCAGGCTCCTTATCTCCAGCATGCAGGGTTTACAAGTTTTATTTCAAGCTAAATTAAGCCTGGAGCCTCAGATTGAACACTGCACCACACACATGGTTCAGGGCTGTCCAAAGGACCAGTCACTGGAGTTCACTTGGTGTCTGCCTGGAGAACAGATCCCATGCTAAGCTGCCTCCAGCAGGAACCTTGTTTGTACCTACCAAAACCCTGTGAACTGAGGCAATGAGTATCAACTGGGGATGATCAGAGAATTCACCTTAAAACTGTAATAGCATGGTAACTTGCAGAAGCAGGGCAGCTGTAGCCAATCCTACAATGCTTCCGCATACAGAGAGAGAACATTTAGCTGCCCAAATAAGAAGTGTCTACTGAGCATATTTCAACTTTCAGAATTTAGATTAAGGTTGGATACTTTTTCTTGGCAACAATAAGGAAAAAAGAAAAAAAAAAAAAAAGTTCTTGACAACTTCGATCCTCTTGCTTCCAAGCAAGGTCAGGGTAGAAGCTGCAATTACATGAAACATGTAACCACTGAATTAAATGTTTACAAAGTCTTGACATCGGATAACAATACTGCATTTTTCCTTTTGTTTTCAGAAATAAACAAAACAAATGCTTTAATCCCAACAACCACAATAAGTCAGACACAGAAAAACAAGGGCACTACTAAATCTAATGGAAAAAAAAATCCACTTTAACCTACATAGTTACCTACAGCAAGAAGGAAAAAAATATACATTCACTCCAAGTTAATTAAAATAAGGAAAAACGCATGTCATGAAATGTCTTTACTTAGAAAACAGTTACTAGCAAAGCTGACATCAAAATGTCCACTCAGGAGGCTTTTCTTCAATTACTATTCAGTAAAAAAGCATGGAGGAAAACTTTTATTTAAGGTTCAGAATTCCAAATATTCAGTAAGACACTGACTTTCACTGTACATTGTCCTCTTCTGGACCCCAGTGATTAATATATGCATGTCCAATGCTGAGTTGATATCAGGGTGTAGCAAGAATGAGTGAGTGATATTACATAAAGGAACTGATGTCAAGAAAATTATTTGGATCATCCTCATCATTCTAATACATTTGAAAGAAATTTATATGAAATAACAAGAAGAAATCAGATACCCAAACTGAGTAAACAACAAAAGAATGGGAAGGAAAAATAATTTAATATTTAAAATAGTTCCTGTAATGTAAAATTGGATTTGTTACAAGTATATACTCCAAAATAGGAAGCAGGCCCTAAGCTTCACACAGTTTAGCCCATTTTTATCTACAAACCCCATAATGCATCCTGAAATACAATTTATGCAGGAATAATAACAGAATAATAAACTTTTTCTCTCATCCTCTTGGCTTCTTTGACATATAATGTCGATCTGCAATAATGATCTTTGTCTTCATACACTGCCGTTGAAAGAAAGCATTTCTTTGTAAACTAAAGGGTAATCTTGTTCCCACTATTCCAGTCTAAATTTCTCTGGGCTAGAATCACAGAAGCTCATGGCATAAATCACCCTGTAATCCAGATTACCTTCTTTCTGCAAGAAAGATGTTCTTTTGGAAATAATCATGTGCACAACCACAACCCAAAGCAGAACAGCATGAAGCATGGAAGATTTCATCCAAAGTTATGCCAGAGAGTTCTAGAGGCTTCCCTTTTAAAGCTTAACATACAGCAATCTTCCCAAATTTGCAAATCACATGCTGACACATTATAAAGCAACATCTCGAGAATTCACAGGAATTCAAATGTAACAGAAAATCATATTTTAGACTGGCTTGTAATAAGGAATGCAATCTCTTATTACATGGCTTCCAGGTCTGCAAAGTAATCAGGTGTATGCTGAGCTTTATGCAAGCATTACGTTGATTTTATGGGGACTACTTGCATCTGCAATACAAGCTGAGCCACAGGCTGTAATTTTGGCAACTCAAAAGTTTCACACGAAGTATCACATCCACAACAGCTTCCTGGCAACCTTCTATTGTGCACCTCTACTGCTACCTCTTCCAGCTGCCACAACAGCCAACTTAGTCTGATACATGGGTGACAGCAGCAACAACAGCAGGTAATTAATGAGTTCAACTTCCTCTTTACTGTCAGTTACCCCTATAAAGAGGGGTACTGCTAAGGGTTAAGTATTAACAAGACCAATGCCTTAATGGCCATTAATTCCATACGGTCAGATTAGTTTGCTGCAGAACAGAAGATAAATCAAGAATGCTCATACGTGTAGCCATGGACTGCCATTGAGCACAGCATACGATACGTCAGAAGAACTTTCCATTAAAAGGTAGAACTTACCCCTCTTCTGAACCCAGCCTTCTTTCACAATGGTAACATCGCTCATGATGGCTCCACTCTGAACCCCCAACTCAAAAGAGTATTTCTTTGAGTTCTCAGCTTGTCTGTTTGGCTTCTCTTCTGCAGCTCTTCTCAATTTCTACTGATGAGTCAGCCTGGAAGGAAATATTAAAGAAAAGTCTTTTCTTTCCTTCTCACTTGACAGCCAACAAAAAAGTCTTTGTTGATGTTTTCCACTAACTGAGCTCATATTAAAAATCTGGCATTTTTTAATTAACCATATAACAGAATCATGTTTCTAGTCTTACAGCACATTTTCCATTGATATTGTAATACTTAAAAGAAGCAAAATGTGTTAAATTTTCAGTCATATGCCACTTCCATAAAACACACACAACAGAATTTTCTCATACTAATGCATAGGATGCTGATAAATGAAACGATGCTGGTACTCCTTCACAGGTCCAACTCAGATCTGTGTTTCCACAGGAGCTTTAACCATTCCCATATTTGTCAGAATCCATGCAATGGACAAGTAGTTCCTCTAGAATGGCTACACTGATCATGTCAAAAGTACAAGAAAATAGAAGGTTCTGTAAAGGAATTTAAAACAAAAGCCTTAAGTATTATGGACACAGTTATCCTTGTAACTGCTAAAATCTGCAGAAATCAGTTTATCAGCCATGCAATTAGTTTTTTTAATTGAATTAAAAAAAAATAGCAAAGGCTACAGAAATATAATATTCTTCCTAATTCCACTATAACTGCATTACAGCCAATATAAAGCCTTAATTTATAGAAGTTCTTAAAAGAGAGCATCATCTATGAGTATGTGAACTAAACCACTTCTTATGAGTACAAATTAACCAAAAAAGACAATGTTTCATTTATAAAAGGAGAGATCATTCTAGCAAGACTTAAGCCAGGCAGTGACAAGAGTGCTCTTTTCCTACAAAGCTCAGCTTGTGGCAGACAGAAGGGAAGTTAGCCCTGGAACAGGACATGCCACTCTCAGAAGCCACAACCCTCTCTTCTGATCACCTCACTCCCAGGGTACTTAACAGCTGTGAAGAAGGGATAAATAGCACTACAATCAAGTAGGAAGAGAAGCCAGAGTCAGGAGAGGTTTCCTTTTGCCAGCAGACTGCCTTTCCCCTCCATCCTTCAAAGTAAAGAGGAGCATTCAAATAACACTCATCTAGAAAATGGTGGGAAGCGAGGAAAAGGGGCTTCTCTGGTGGTGGAGGAACACCCTTCTATCTCTGTACAGACAGGAGCATGTGTGTACACTGTGCTAGCACAGAACAGAAACCCGCACACCAGTTTAGTACTACTGAATGCAGCACATACGTATCCATTTAGAAGACTGACCAACAAATGTAAACGTGATAGAAACAAATAGGACTGTGCTGGAGGCAATCTGTGCAATGAATGAATTGACAAAGAACTGGGAAATAAGCTGTTTCAATCCAACCAACTACAGGGTAAAAACTTAACCATTATACATATGCACATTATTTTTATTATCATTTGACAAAAACATGTATTTGCAGCACACAGCAGCTAGATGGAAGGCTACTTCTGTACGGATGCTGTGCTGTGCGAAATAAAACTTGCTATGAGTAGTTTTTTTCAAGTGGTACACAACAAAAAATGCAGTACAACCTGATTTTACAGAAACCCTGAAGAGTGTCCATTTTACAGCTTTGCCTTCACCAAACTATTATTTCAAAAACATGAAATAGTTCAGCTGCATAAAACTAAAAACCACAGTGCTAAATTCATTAATACTGCAAAGTTTAAGTAATATTGAATACTTTGTCCCCAAGACACCTCCACAGCACCGGCAGGTATGACCTATGCAGGTGATGCACAGCATCTTGCATTGGCATCATACCCTGGTGGGTCTAAAAGGACACCAGATGCCTGTGTTTATGCTATTGAACACTGTCTTAAGACTTAAATATTGTTCAAGCTTTCAAAACAGTTAAAATGTTAGATACAAGGTTTTGGAAGGACGTGGGCGCTTCACTACTGTTAACTGATCTCACTAGCTGTTTAGACTTCATGTTATATATATAGTTAGAATAGCAGAAATAACCAGAATATGCATTTCCACATCCTTCACATTACCAGGGTGAGTTATTTTCTGGGTCATACATTATCAGAACCTTTATCTGCACACTTCAAACTAGAGATAAGCAAGTGTATCAGCGGTGAATGGAAATAGACCCCAGCAGATTGACACATACCTGAAAGCTGGCAGCAGTCTTGCCATTCTGGATCACCGCAGCTCTTAGTACAAACACACAGAACCTTACAAAGCTATAGGTGAGGGTCAGACAGCTGTGACCGAAAAGCAGCTGTTCTGTGAAGGAAGTGTAAGCACATCAGTATCCAAATATCGGACTGAAGTTTGATTTCCCTACAAGACTTTCACTGCATTCTTTAAGTGTTCACAGGTGGCTTTTTTTATTTCCAACTATAAAGACAAAAGAAGCAATGTAACACACAGTACTTAGCTTGGGCTGGCATATGCTGCAGTATGTTTAAGCCTTTTGGAAAATTTAAGTGCACTAATTTATTCTCATTGGTAAAGACTAAGCTGTAAGAAATGAACTTCTCTACTTGGTAGCAATAACCATGTCTGCCCACATATGGATCATTAAGACCATGATTTCAGTAGACGCCCAGTTTTAATGAATGAATTTATGCTTAAAGTTCCTTATTTACACACTGATTATAAAATCTATGACTGATTTTCACGTCAGTGTCCTAACAACCTCAGGTGTATGTCTGTAGGACCGCAGCCCACCCATCACTTGTACTACTGTACTGAATTTTGAACAAACTCCTCAAAATACAAAAATCAGATAAATATGGCGACAAAACTGAATTATCTCCAGTTTAGCTTCACAATATTAAGAGGAACAATTCTAGAATTATCAACAGTTGTATGGTTATATTGATTGCTCTCTTAATGAGTAATTAAAAGTCAAAATGAATTATACAGGAAACTCTAGGAGATAAAACTGAAATATTAAAAGATGAAAATAAAGGTTATACCTTCACAATACACTTTCAAGAAGCCATTTATAAGCATCTGTAGTATTATCCCTCATTAAATTCCCCTGAGGCTTTCTAAAAGCTGTATTCCTTTCCCCTTAAAGCCACTCAGCAATGCTCTGAAAGAGATTTTGGAGAATTACTTCTTATTACGACAAAAACTGACCTTAATGAAAAATAGGCATACAGAAACCTTCTTCCCTAAAGATAAAGCATTGTCTACAGATATAAAGGCGTTGCTTGAAACATGTGGAACAAGAACTCTCACACGAAAAATAGCATATCATCTATAGTTCAACTATTTCAAGAAAAGCTAGAGATATGTTTATTCTGCACAGCTGGCATAGAACTTAAATACTTGTTAGCAATCAACTCTGCTCTCCCGAGGTGCTTCAAGATTCAGCAGCTGGTATATAATTTTTACAGTTTCCCTTATTGCTATAATATGAACCCACAGAAGTAGGGAAAAAATGTGTAAGAACTGAAGTTGAAGATATTTTGCATTCCAGCTGCTTCCTACAGAGAAAAACTTGACTTATTTTTATATATGTTCCAGGAACAGGAAAACACGTTGGATTGCCCTTTTCTTTTCCCTCTTGTTATCAAACAGAACTTTGAAGATACTTTTCCAGCAGCGTATAGTGTATATTCTGCAGACAATATCACAGTCATATATATGCATAATACATACAAGAATCTATTGTCTATAAGCTTTATGGTGCAAGTGTAAAAATTTATTCCATCACAGCCAGTCATGTGAAAAAAACACCTGGGGTTTTCTAGATCTGGTAAAAAGCAGTAACACTCCTTTCTTCTTTGGAAAGCTATTGAGCCACATTTATAGTGTTAGACAAAAATTCAGCACACTTCTAAAGAGCTGGTATTACACTTCTAAGTTCCTAGCTCTAGAGATTGCAAAGGCATCTTTTTGAACAAAGATTAAGCAGAAACCATTAGATGCAAAAGAGTTCCAGATTCCTCTGCCAAGGCTCACAGTTTTCCCAAGCCATGATGAAAACTAGTTAGCTCCTTTTCAGTTTCCGTCTTGAACTTTAACAGTAACAGAAATATAGAGAAGAACCAACTCACTTCACAATGCTACCATAAGGAACTGTAAGACCAACCATTACAAACTGAGCAATGGACCATTCAGTAGGAAGACACCTTTTCCTCAACTTGTATTTTTAAATTAAAGGAAGCTCTCATGCCCATCACAGCAGTCATATACCTCCACAGACCCAGGGGATATGGAGAAGCAAAGAAATCCCATCCAAGCAGAAGGACTAAAAACAGTGGTTCAGGTCTACTCTTAACAACCACTATGTGCAAGTGAATAATCATCAAGATTCCTAAGAACAGAAAACACTCCCTTGGAATCTGGGCATCCTCCCATTTCCCTTGTGACAAGAGACAGCTGAGTAAAGAAGGCAGTGCCCATAAATTCAGTGTAAATTGTATGATTCAGGTCTCTGTTGTAAGAACTTTCATAAACACAGGCTCCTACTTTCAACAATTTTGGAGCTGAGAAAAAACAGATACTCTCACATTTACCAATTCCAGTTATCAGAAAGAATACCAGCAGTATCAGTTTCAGTGCTTCCAGAAACTATACCTATAGCTTCTTGTAGAATTATCAATTTAGTGATTCATCCAACCTTATTCTCTCAATATATAAGGGCACCATCCTTTTCCCTTTTTACAAGTAATCATTTGTTTAATAAAATGTTTGGGTAAAAAAAAAAGAAAACAAAAAAACCCAAAAAAACCTGCAAGTGAATCTTTGTGATTCACTTTGCCTAACTCACTGAGATTCTTTGGTCCTCAGCATAAGCAGAGCCAAATCTCATTATCTCCATCTCCTTATTTCTCAGAAAGGTAACTGAAAAAATTTGTGTATGCACACAAAACACACGCTACCAAAAAAAGCAGCTCTCAGTCATCCTCTAGAGGATCCCATCGCACACGTTTGCTTCCCTGTTTTGGGGACGCTTTTTTTTGTGGCAGATCAAGCTCTTTAGAGGTTTTCTCAAATCTGAGTTTGAGTCCTCCAAGACAACCGAACAGGCTGCAACTGTCTCCAGTGCCAGCTGCAATCACAGAGCAAGGAATTCAAAAGACTCTAAACCAAAAACAGAGTTGTCTTTAGAATTGGAAGCTGAGATCCAAGTTTTATTTATATGAAAAACACATGCATATCCTCTTCCCCTACCCAAGTTGCTTTCTGAAGTCTGGTCAAACAATTAGAGGATATATTGCACATCACCAAAAATTACACAAAAGACTACACTGCAGAACAGAGAGTGCTACAAAACCCACTAAATCAAATTAGCCTGTAAAGCTAATGGAAGTATCACATTCAGTTGAGTGCTTTATCTAAAAAGTATAGAGTATTCATACAGCCTTTTACAAACTCTCTATTCTGGTTATTCTTGAAACAGAGCAGAATGGATCATATCCCTTTTCACAATCTTAGGACCGACTGATTCTGATTGATTTCAATACTACCACCCCATAGATTGAGAAAAAGGAACCTTGGAGCAGAGAGTACCTGTCCAAAGTTACAATCAATAAAAAATAAATAACAAAAAATTTAAAAAAAAAAAAAAAAAAAAAACAGAAAAAGAAAACCAAACAAAAACCAAACAAACAACCGACACTCAACACAAAAGAAAACATGAACTGGCTTGACAAGACAAAGGACTCAAAAAAACAGGAATATTAAGAGAATAGATCCGAAGTTTGGAAAACAGTAATCTTCATGTATGCACAATTAAGACACTTATAGATACCCCTAAATACTAAGAAGAAATGTTCATACTTCAGAAATCTTAAAAAAAATGCAAAAATTCCAAAAAAACTCCAAGATAGGCATTGCAAATAATTTTTAAATTATACTTTGTACTAAAATCCTCAATGTCTTCAAGAATATTGGTATCAAAAGTTTACTAACAACTTTATTTCTTAACCCCTGACTTAGAATAATGAGGGGAATAATAGGGAAATGGCACTGCCTACACCCTGTGGTAAGAAAAAACAACATACTTCAGAAAAGATAAATAGCTCTTTTTAAAGCACGCTTACGTGTCTGCTTTGTGCCTTAATATTTTCAGTGCTCTATTTTCATTTTCAGTATGTCAAAGAGCTGCACACAACCAAAATATGCCTAGATAAGCCTAGTTAAGAGACCACAGGCACACTGTATTAATATACATATTGGATGTCTTATTTAGAGTCTGCAAAACTGAAGAAGTTTATCAGGAAAGAAACCATCATTTCGTATTTCTTTCCCTATTATGATGACAAAGCAAGTTATTTTAAGGGACAAAGGTACAATTAGAGGTGAACAAAGCCACCCCAGCTTTTGTTTACCAAGGTATAAAGGAAGTTTCTAAATGTAACTAAATTGTTTCTTTAGAATCCCAGGTGAAACATTAGCAACCCATTGTTTTGCATTGTGTTTATTGACAAAAATGCTTCAAATCCCTTTTGTACCCCTCCCAACCACATAAAACAATAGCTGAAAACCAGACAGAAGCAGAGTGGTGAAACACATACTGTATAGGTCTGAAATTTAACCACAGAACACATTTAAAGTAGAAAAGGTGAAGGGAGGGCTAAAGTTGCACATCAAAAAAAAAAAAAAAAAAAGGGAGCTACTGAGACAATGAACTTGGGAGAGTTTTGAGACTTAAAGCAAGTCAAATTGAGGATTTGCTGAGCTTAGTATCACAACTAAGATAATGTCTTTCCCCTCAACACTTCAAAATACATGCAATAACTTTAGCAGAGGATTAACGTAAAAATACTAATTCTTGCCTTTTTAGGATGACATCCCTTTTCCCTTTAAAAAATTGAGTAATTTAGTACTAAAGTTTAGTAATGACTCAAACAACCAAGCAGAATTAAACCCAAGTTCCACATTTTTAAAACAAACGAAAATTGGCTTTCTATGTCTAGAATACTCCACATAAAAGGAAATCTGGTTTTCAAAAGTTTAAACACCCTAGAAATTCCTATTCATTCTGAGATAAGGGATTTTAACAGGTATCTTCACGAGATACAAAATAAAAGTTTCAATAAGTTCTTATATTACATGTATGGCAGTAACTTTTCTGCAGCACATCATCATATTATGCATAAAACACAAAGCACTCTTGGAGGTAATAAAAAACAGAAGTATGTGAAGCACTCTGAGTAACAAAAAAAGTAAAGCACGGAGATAAAAATGTGTTCTCAAACTATTAATATCAGAGATGGAAAAAGTTCAATGACATGCCTACCAAGTAGCTTTCTTTTAAACTCCTACAGTAGGATTTATTTATTGCCTGGATATTGAACAAATTAAATTCTGAATTGCCTTGCAACAACAGGAATGAGCTTTGTGCTTCTTTCCTACAAAGCAGTCAAACATTTCTGAACTTACTAATTGACAAATACTGACACTGCAATATACTACTAGAACATAATCAGCTTCTAACCTAAAACCTTTGGATCTTCTTGCTCACCCTCAACAGGCATTATTGTCATCAACTTGCAGTCTGAATTTCCTCAGCATGGAAGGAATTCTCTGCAACCTTAAATGAAGACTGTGTATTTTTCAAAAGTATACTACTGCTTACACACATTTAAGGCTAGATGCAGAGCTCACCAGATGAAGGTCTTTGACAAATGTTATACAAAAACTCAGATTACAAGAAACACGCATGCAACCTTAACTCTCTGTCTCAAAATATATCAATTAGAAAAAGATAGAATTTTAATACAACTTCCCAAGGCAGGCTGCATCCTCATCTCAAGAAGCACATTAAATCTTTAGGGGACAAAAAAAAAAAAACTATGTGTGTTGGTAGAAATTGTTTTGCAAGACTGTGGGACTCAGCTGAGAAATACTGTATTAATTCTGTGGTGCTAAATCATCTGTATAAGTAGTTTTTGACTGTTGGGCACCGCTGCCATTCCACACCTACAAAAAGGCAAGACCACTGATCTCAGTGAAGCTGAAGCAAGCTCTTCATCTCTGCTCCTACTACAGGAGGCACTTGAACAACTTTAGCACATGGACAACACAGGGAAGTCTGACAAACATGCTGTCAATATATTCAGACATATATATGAAATACTGAGGTCACAGTTGCATTTATAAGGGAATTTAAAAATTACTACTGTTCTTTTGTCAGGATATTACAGTGAAAAAAAAAATCACAGAGCAACAACTTGTTCTTAATGCTATTTTGATCAGGATGATTCACACCTAGACACATAAAAATACATGGAGAAAGAGGACTGGTCAAGATGGACACAACATATACTTCAATATTTAATCTAAACATAGCAAGTGTCAACAGAAGTAGCTTCAAAAAGATCAAATAAACATTTAAAGTGACAAGAAGTATGCATCTTCATATACAGAAGCCAAAAATGCTTACTCTCCTTGACAGTAACGTTTAATAATATTCAATCCAGGGGGGAGGGGAGGAGATTTTTCCTTTTTAAGTATTAACTTTGCCACAGCTTTCTACTAGAGCTGAACAAGACATTTACATAAAAAAAGACAAGAAGAATCTGTCTGAAACCCATCTCATGCATCAAAACTACATTAATGTTCATACTTAACACTGATCTAGCACTGTAGAACAAGGACAAAATGCCAACTAATTGGCTACTACATCCTTGCATTTTCTGCAATCTGTTTCTTAGTATGTATTAGTGATTTGTCTAAATAAGCTTCATTCATAAACTCTTCATATAGGTAGCCCACAATGTCATCCATACAGTTAGTCAAGATGAAAATATAAACCAAAACTGTAAAGATTACTTTTTATACTATGTGAAACACTAAAAAGTTAACTTTCACATTCACTGTTTTATTATTTGCCAGTAGGTTTTGGTTTTTCTGACTGCAACACTTCTTAAAAAAAAAAAAAAAAAAAAAACCCTTTGAATCAGCTTTTCCATTTACTATGTAACTTATCTTTAGAAAATAATCCGTTCTACAAGGCACCAACTTGTTACAAAGAAGAGTAACTGGTGCAACACATTTACCAAGGAGACCTTGTGATTCTGGGGAAGTCTCTTCTGGACAAGAGGAAAGATACCGGTGGACAAGAGAGGTTCGCACAGAAAACACCTTTCCTCACAAGCAATGTAGAGCTCCCTGAAGCACAGGCTGTGCTAGTATCACCTGCCCCCTCCACAGTATTCTGATTAGGCATATCCTAACAGAATGAGAATCTGAGATGACACGAGTTAATCTAATATTCTAGAATGGTTTTAAAGAGCACTACAGTTGGCAATTCTTTCTTATCGAAACTGTACAAAAACAGTAAGTGGGTTGGAAATTTCATACAAACACTGAAAATAAAAGCAACATTTTAATGTTAAACAAAACTCATGGATGCACATATTTAACTATTCCCCTCTTCTTGAATTGTTACTGTTGTTTGCAATAGAAGGACCACACACTTAGAACAGAATGTTTAGTTTATTAGTTGGGAAAAACAGAATAGAGGGCTTTTGGCATAAAGGCAACTAACACACACAAATACAGTTACAGTACAGTGCATTGCATTTAATACAAATAATCTATGCATTATCCATGTCAAAATAGAAAAATGGTACAAGAAAGTTTTCACACAGTGTATTTCAATGTCTTTCCACTCTCCAGTGACAATTAAAATTAGCAGTAAGCTCAAACCATAAAAGATGCCAAGGAATATTGGGTCTCTGTCACAAAACTGAAGGAAAGCTAGGCTACCATGGCACCACGGCCACCTCCCCTTGTTGCACTAACAGCACAAAATGAAACTATAACCAAATACAGTTATTAATAGTTATATCCTTTTATACCAAGAACAACACAGCGATTTCAAATGTATTTTAACAGGAATCACTGAAGTAGTGGTATCATTCCTTCCAAAATAACTGAGAACTTCAAAATCATTCAGCAAGAACTGCTTCCTGGGTACAGAAATGATTATTCAACAGGTTTCTTCAAATTGGGAAAACATGCATGCAGAAAATGAATGAACACCCAATGAATCAGTGCTAGACAAATTCCAAGTAGTCTGAAGGATCCCTTAGTTATTATACAAACTTCAGACACATGCTGTTTCGAACTGTATTCGGAAGTCAACATACAGTTTATGGTAACATCTTGCAAACAGAAGCTTTGGGTACAAACAATAGCAGAACCCTAGTAAGTGGTTTTGCATTAAGCTTAAAGAAAAAAGAAAAGAAAACAGAAAAATCCCACCAAGACATTTTCCCTTTCACAAAGCATTTCTTACATTGTCAAAATGTCAACATTTTCTAGTGCAAATTAATGCCATTCAATCCTTAAAACTGCACCTACTTCAACTGGGGCAAAGTGCAAACTAGTACCTTCCTGAATTCTCAATAGCTTCCTGCAAAACAGCTGCTTTTTCTTAAAAAGATCATCTTCCCCCAAAACACAAAACAAATGAGGGAGTAAACTGAAAAACTGCTTTCCATGAACCTCTTTATGGAACTAAGGTGACTACTGAATTCACTCAAACCTAGTCAAAGTAAGTAGGAATACACTGTAGAATAAACTGTCTAAACCAAGACAGTCTTCTAATGTTACCTGTGTCCACACACATACCGTGCACTTACATTACACCAGAAAATGTGTTATTCAAATGTTACAGGCAGCCTTCTAGGAAAGAGAGATATTTTCTTATCTCTCCAGTTCTTTGTTGGCCCTTACTTGAACTTGACGTACTGGCTGCATCCAAGCAAAATACACCCACATGAACTATAAAATTAGCAACTCAATCCAATTAAAGATATTGGGGTCAACATAAAGGCTCCTGCCAAAAAGGCAAAGAACCAAACAGTCCTACAAACAGAATCTTCTTAAGCAGTGCACTTACTTTAAAAGTCAAAATAAACTTTCTTCCCTATCTCATGTACACTCTTTCCACATTCCAGTGCAGAACATCCAGAACCAGCCTTTACTGAAGCTGGCAGAAACAAGAGATCATAAATATTACTTGTCAAAAGTGTAGATCTATTGATTTGTATGACTCTCGCCTTGAGAAATAAAGACCTCTGTATGCAAAACAGAGGGAACTGCATTTGCCTATTAGCAAAGTTCTAGAGAAAGCAGAAGAGACTGCTGCATGTTTCTTTAGTACCAAAAAAAGCTGGCAACATAGGTATCAGGTCCGTCATAACAAAACTCTTGCACAGAGGCCAAGTGAATCAAGATATGTTTTCATAAAAACAGTGAGATGATGCAGATATGTACAAGTAGCCAGTCAACTGATTAAAGAAAAATATTTAGAATAAAGGCCAAGAGAAATTAAATTCTTATTCCTTTTCAGCTGTAAGAAAGTAACTTTGGGGGGAAGAGTTTGGGTTTTTTTTACATACACCCTTGAAATAACATATAATGGGAGAATATAATGGGAGAACGTGAAAGCAGTACTGGCTATTTCACACCTCTCAGAATCCCATCCCAAAGTAAACTCATCAGCACAGCTCATGTAAAGCAACCGACCTGCCTACAAGCCTGTCACTGCTCGTTACATCACGACCATTTGCATTGAAACTACGGTATATAACGGTGTGATCCGGTAACTTTTTGCTCAGCGGCGCTGCGCTGACCCGTCGGAACAGCCCCGCACCACGTGTTCCCAGGATTCGCGACCGCGTCCCTGCGCACCGGAGCACCCCAGGGCACCCATGTGCTCCGCCCCGCAGCAGCACCTGCGGACCCCGCACTGCACCTCGCCTTCCGGCAGGGTACGGCAGGCCTCGCCTCGGGGCAGGCCCCGCCGCAGGCCCGACCCCCGCTCCGCACGGCAGAGCTGCCGGTAGCCGTTAGCTGCCGGCCGCGCATCAACTTTAGCATGTGGGCCGCGGCCTCCATGATGGCCGGGGTGGGCGGGGGGGCCGGTTTGTTTACTTGCAGCCAGAGCCGCCGCCGGCGGCAGCAGCAGCAGCAGCGGCGGCAGCAGCAGCATTAGCAGCATCACTTGAGGGAGGGAGGCGCTGCCATCAGCGGCCCGCCGGCCGCGCTGCTATTCTTAGCGCAGGGGCGCGGGTACACACAAACACACACACACACACACACACACACACACACACGCACTCGCTGGCGCACGCACCGAAGTTCCCAGCGGATAACCCCGCTCGCAGCACCGCCATCCCGCCCCGCGGACACCCACCGAACACGCTCGGCCGCGGCAGGCTTGGAGGGGGGGAAGAGGGGGGGTATAGGCTGGCGCGCGCCCGGCGGGGAGAGGCCGCCGCGTGGGAACCGACGGCCCCGCGCAGGCAGCGCCCCCGGGCGCGCGCCCTGCCCTGCCCCTGCATTCCCCCCCCCCCCCCCCCCGCGCCCCGTTACATAACCGCTCCCCGCCCCGCCCTTCCCCACCTCAGCCCCACGCCGCCGGCACGGCGACCCCCTCCCACCCCCAGCTCCGGTCCCCTCCCTCCGCTCCCGCCCCGCCGGCAGCGCTAGGCCACGGGCGCCCGCGCCCCCGCCCCGCGCTCCCCACCGCCCCCGGCCGCGCCGCGCCGCCGCCCCGCATCCCCTGGCGCGCCGCCGCCCAAGCGCCCCTCCGCCGCCCGGCCCCTCCCGCCCCGTACCTGCAGAGGCGGCGGCGCCGCGGGCGCTGCTGCGGGGCCGGAGGGGCGGCGGCGGCTTCGGGGGGAGAAGGGGAGGGAGGGCGCCGCTGCCTCCTCCCCTGTCCCCCCGCCGGGCTCGGCGGTCCCTGGCGGCCGGTGTCTCCGCGGGGGCGGGAGGAGGCGGCTCCGGCCCCAGGGCGCTGGCGGCGGCGGCGGCTACATGGAGCTGCGCGCCCCGCTAAGCAGGGAGGCGCCCGGGCGGGCAGCGCGGCCGCAGCATCGATGCGCGGGGTCAGGAGGGCGGCGGCGGCGGCTCCCCCCAGCGCACTCACCCCGGAGCCGCCCGGGCCCCGCTCTCGGCTCCTCCCGCCGCCTCCGCCGGGCTCGTTATTGACTTTCAGGAAAACTCCCGACGTCACTGGCTCCCCCCGAGTGTCTCCCCCTCCGCGGCGGCGGCGGCATCCCCAGCTCTCGCGAGAAGCGCGGCGGGGACGGGGGGGCCGCCAGACAGAGCGGGGGGAGCCAGACAGAAGGGGGCGGCTGAGGTGAGGGTGGGGGAGGCGGGGGCCGGCGGCGGGCAGGGTGGGAGTGGAGAAGGCGAGGGGCGGCGGCCCGCCCGCCCGGCAGGCAGCGCGGGGAGCAGAGCGGGGCGGCGTGTCCCGTCCCGCCGCCGAGCCGAGGGTGGGAGCGGGAGGATGGATGCAGGCGGCGGCGTCCGTCGGCTCCGCGCCCGGGTCTTATCTTTGGGCTGCCTTCGGGCGGGCGTGGCTGCCGGTCCGGGGGGGAAGCCGCCGGGGTCCTGCCCCCGGCCGGGGGCCGCGGTGACAGAGCTGCCTCCGTCCCTCTCAGGACCAGAAGCGCGGCCACTGCCCCGCTTCCCGCTGCGGCTGGGTCGAGCTGCTGCGCGTCTGCTGGGCAGACCCGCGCGTTCGGCCCGGGGGTTATGTCCTTTGTTCTCGCACTCGTGCATATACACACTCCCCTGCCTTGAGGTGGTACCCGGAGCCGTCCACTTGGCACTGCAAACTCTTCCAAGAATAAAACTACCAGTTACACCGCGGGAAGCTATAAGGCATCCATCACTGAAGCGTGCAGCCGATGCACCAGCCTCGGTGTTGGTAAACGATCTGCAGACTTCGAGTTATCCCAATGGGTAAATAAACACCTAGAGAAACCGTATACCACCGCTCATCAGCGTGAGGCTCTCTGACGTTTCCTGTTGCCACGAGCAATACAGAAATTTGAAACATCAGTCCTCCTTTCCCCTGAGCCGCTACAGGGCTTCAGAGAGACTTTTTAGAGCATTTAAATAACCATATGAGCTGGCACAGGACTGGAAAGTTGCCTCCGGGGGCAGTGAATCCTTTCCCTGCTGCGGCAGTCAACCACACCAATAATCCCATTCATAAATATGATGAGTTTCCTCTCAGAAGTTTGTTTGCCGCACTGTTCTGACTAGCAGGCTGCAGCCTAAGCTCGCCGTATCCCTAATTCTGTATAAAAGAAAGACGTATTTATTATTTGATTAACTCGCCTTTTTGAAAAATAAATTGAAAAGGACCTTGCCAAGCTTTACTTCCTTTCCCAGAGCTTACCGCTTGATCTTCCTCTTTCTCAGAAACACTTTACTAAAGTGAGTATCTTATCAACTATCAATATTTACGGAGAGCCATAGTGTCAGTTATTAAAATACGTTTATTCACTGATGTCTCTTTTGATCGTTGTGGCTATACTGCTCCTGAAAAACTAGAGGTGTAGTTCTTGAAATGTGTCTTCTGTTTGCTGCAATTCCTCCAAAGGACCCGGAACCTGAGGCAGGGTGAAATCTGTATGGGCAGTAGCTGATAGACTGCCAATCAACCATTCGGGTGCCAAATGCTGAGTGTGAAATCTGGGCCCACCAAAAGCCATGGTGTTTGGTATCAGTCAGATTGGGAACTTATGTTGAATTCCTGCTATATTAATTCCTGCCACTAACAGTCACAAATTTCTTTTCAGTAGAGTTTATTTGTATAGCTGATCATCCCAGTTTATTTCTCGTAATTTGCAAAAGCCACCCATGACATACTTCTTTTCTGATGACAATAAGTTTGCTTACAGTTATAAATTGGCGTAAACTGCCCCGGAAAATCTGACATTAAACCACATTTGGTTACATTGTAACAAAAATGTAACATTTGATTACATTTTAAGAGGGAAAAAAAATAAACACTTGCAGGTGGTAAAAACATTCTTATGAGCGAGGACAATGTTTACCTGCAAGGAAAGATATCTTTGACATTTTATTTCGTTGCAAACTGCTGAAAATGAGAGTGGGCTGAAATCTGTCCTGCTGACCTGGAGACTAAACATGCAGTTTTCAGCAGTACTTGATCAGGATAATTTTGATTTATCTCTACAGAATGGACAACTACTTATGGGCAAATCGTTTTTTTGCTCAGCGTGAGTTTAAAATCAGATTCTCCATCACCTCACCCCTTAGACCTCAAGTATCATTGCCTCTGTTTGGCAATTCATAGTTACTAGCTACTCCTAAGTTTTTGATCCTGCTTAGCCTTATATATTTACCCCAGTGTGTTGAATCTAACCTCTCTTTCTCTTTTTTTATTTGTATGGATTATTAAATATGCTATGTAAATAAACACTACCAAGCAGAAATGTCTTTCTGTTTTTAAGCATATAGTAATTTTACTGCTTAGTATCTTGCTTCAAGGCTTCAGAGTGATTTCTTGTAAAGAGTTAATTGCTGTAAATTGGGCAGAAATGACCCCTTGATTAATAACCAAATAGAGGCATACCTCTTTCAGAAATAACATGGCTGTGATGTACATACTGTGAACATAATGAGGTTGTAGGTTCTGCAAAAATAACATCATTTTGAGATTAATTACAATGTGACATGAATTTAATGAACATATTAACAGCATATGCTAATGAAGAAAGTATTGCAGTTCACGTGAGGACAATAGGACTGCATGTAAATTGCGGGAGAAATAGGAACCTCTGATGTTACATATTCTAAATACAGAATCATGAAACAAAGGAGATAAAACTCGTTCATTGTCATCTATACTGTCACCGCCAAGAAGGTTGATAAAATTTTACGTGATCACTTGTAATCGTGGTTTCAACAGGAGCTAAAGGGAAAACCTGCAGATAATCTCTACAAATTATGTGCATTCTGAGGCAAAAAAGGGCGTACCTCTTGTTTCACTTAACATGTTTATGTTAAGCATTGTCCCTACCAGAGTGATAGGGTCTAAGACTACAGAGATATACGTGATGAAAATAAACAGTTAAATAACAGAAAAGATTCTGCCTGCGGAACACCAGTTCTCTCCTCCTCTATGGATTACATCGCCTTCCGCTTAATTTCATTCCTTATTCTTCATGTCAGCTAATGAACTTGCTTACATGTAAGAATGCTTTTTAAAATATATATGTATGCACATAACTTGAAGTAGAGGAATTAAAAAAAAAAAAGAAAGAAAGAAAAAAAAAGAACTGCAGATCAGATGACAATAAACCCCCGTAACTGTCTGCCGTGTTCTTCAAAAAGCATGCACATTATCAGAGGAAACTAAGTGACGGGAGAGCAATTAAATTTGCTCCCCATAAAGTGATGCGTTAAAAAAAAATATTACAGATTTTGTTACAATGAAGTTAAGGTGTTGCCTGCAAAAGTTGTGGCTTAAGTGTTACGTATATGCGTTGCTCTTTAAAAGCTGAAACTTGTCTATTAGTGAGCTTATGTTCAACTACTACAAGGTGTATGCATGTTCAGGTAATGTTGATCTGTGACTGGATTCTCTATATTGTCATAGGCACACAGACACTTCAGGACTTTCGACACTGCCATTCAAATTGTAGTCGTCTCTTGTGACAGTTGGATTCCTCACAACAAGAAAGTGTTTATTGTGAAGCTGCAGAATTCAGATAAGACATGCAAGAAAAACATGGGCAGGGCATGTTGAAATCCACTGGATATGGGGAGGAAACAGAATTTACCGTTGTCAGTTCTTTATTTCCTTTCTTTTCTATTAGATTCACTCCTAAATAACTTCATCGCTGTTATCTCTTTCTCCTTTGTCTTTACTTTCTTTGAGTCTCAATTAATTTATTTTTGGCATTTCTGCCTCTTTAAGGCTGTCTCAGAGGGCAATATCCCACTCCAAATCCCTGGGTATTTGTGATAGGCTTAGATAAAAAACATTAGAGAGTCATTTATACATTTCTTATATACAAAGAGTTGAGGGTAAAAAAAATGAACTCTAGATTTTGCAACAGCAGGCTGTTTTGCTATATATGCCATCATTTCCATGAAACTGCTTGAACATAGCTGTCAGTGGCTGCCTGGCTGACCTTGTTGCTGGGTGGTTCCTGTGTATACTGTAAAAACTGTCTGGACACAAAGTTCTCCTTTCTGCAGATGATCACAGTTCATCTGTGCTTACAGAAGGTACTAATATATAAGCTCATATTATTATTATTTTAGACCTGCAGAGTGTAGGTTAACTGTGAATATGCAGTAAAGCAAGTTAACAATAAAGGAATTACTATTCTGTCCACCTATATTTTACTGAGCAGCACTATAATTATGCTGAACACAGTAGAGACTTTAGATAAAAGACTGCGTAAATATCAGTTGATAGCATTTATTTTACAGCATATTATTATTGCTTTTGTATTTATCCTCCAAAGATCTAAAGAAGTGTTTTCCTTCCCCTTCTTTCCCATACTCCCATTTACTGGAGCTCTACAAACACAGAGGAAGGCACGTGCCCCGCCCCAGTGACCTTACCCTGCTTTGAAACCAGATATGACAATAAGGATGACAAACAACAGGAGGGAAGGATGGGAAGAGGGCAGTAAGATTACACAGTTGCACAGTTTAGCTATATGCTTAACTTGATGTATAGGCCTTCAGCTGAACTTGGAAATTTTTCCTCAGTGAGAAAATAGTTTCCATGGTGCACAGATTTATCTGAGGGAGGTCAATCTACTACTGAAGCAACCTGAAAAAAAAAATAAAATGCCAGCCTTTCTGCCTGAGCTTTTTTCTCCCCCTCTTTCCTATCTTATTTTAATTTCAAAAACACAGATAAAATACGTCTTTGAATAAGATTCTGCAATTACCAGCATACAGTGATTTCTCACACAGAACCTTATCTGTGTCCGGGTCTCACTTAATTGAGGTCAATGAGAAAATGCCAGTTGAGGCTACTTAGGAGGATCAAGTTTGTCATGCATGAGCAAAATCAAAGAGTATAAAGCTTAGAGAAAGAGACAGAATTTTAAACAAATGTCTTCTCTTTGGAGGTTTTGTGAGTAGGGAAATTTTCCCGTTGTGGTGCTGAGAGGGTCATGGCTGCCAGAAGAGTTAGAAACAAACAGCTGAGGAGAAAGCTGGCTGCTTTTGGAAAGCTATCTATTGCCAGGTTTAGCCCAGATCTTTGCCTTTATTTAGAACATTCCTCTGTCTTTGGCAAATAATCGGGTTATCAGTGGTACAGTGCACCTTACACTTTGAGTGTGTTACTTGGAACACCTTTCATGCCCCCTGCTACCATGCAGACTTCACAGTGTGATTTGCTGGACAGCTTCCCTACTGCATCAATCACTTGATTTGTAGCTGAGATAGACCTCTGTCTTTCCAATCTGTAAGAGAGTGGCTGAAGTACAAGGAAAATGTTTTAGTGTCAACAATAAAAGTATTCCACTAGACTAGACTGTTGGCTACCCTCATTGCCAAACGCTACCCTCGATCCATTACATGTCAGAAAGTATCTGCATTTTCTGGAAACTAAGTTGTGACATAAAATCAAAGAATTAGCATGAAGGTTTAGAAAACGAAGACAGTTTGGGGTTGTGATAACAAGGACCTCCTCAGTTCTGATAAGTATGATCTTGTTAATAAAGTATAACAAAGTACTAAAATATTAACAGAGCATTCACTGATAATCTTCAGAACTGAAGGGCAGATTGACTTGAAGACTTCAGTTACCTTACATTAGATTGCCTGATTTAACTAGATACAAAACTGCTTTCCAAAAGGCAAAGCTAACAAAAGAAAATGCTGAATCTATCACTTAATACATACCTATTGTACGCAGGAATCTGGTATGAAATAAGAGAAATGACTACAGTAAGATTTTTCTGCTAAATTTGTTAGCAGTCTGTTTAGTAAAACTTCATGATAACAGAAATATGATCAATTATTGACCTCTTTTTAACTTTATTTACCATGAGCTGAAGGAAGAAAAAAAAAATTGCATTAGCAAAGAATGGCAAGTTGTGACTAAGTGCAAGAGACAAAAGTATTCATCCATCCTCTCCTAATGCCAAGATTTGAACAGGGTGCTCCTGAGCAGATGGTTTAACAGACTAAAGCATTAGTTTGCTGATCCTCCATGCTTGCTAATTAATTCTTCAGTTTACTAGGATTTAAGATGATTGTTAAAAACAAGGCTTCTCTTAAAATAAACTTTAGGTAAATGTTATAAAATGGTTGTTAAGATTACAATGTCTGCAATAAGAATGTTGTGTATTTTCTAGAAAACATATTCATTATCTTAATATCCTAAAGACTATTCTTGACAATTTTGCCTCTGAAATCTTCTTCTTAGAAGAATTTGCTTTTGTTTTCCGAGCTAATTAATCCTCTGACTTCCTGTTGACACTCTTGGGTCGAGATTATGTCCTTGACTTCTCTGAGAATGGTATATACACAACCATGGGAACGATTTAATCTTTTGTGACAAAGTTATTCCCTCACCCTGAATTGTTTTAAGCCTGTTATCATGCAAAATGTAAAACTGAAATATCTCCTTCTTTGTTTTTAAAGTCATTGTCATTCTAAACAGTTAAGATTTCATGTAGTGATTTATTTCAAGTTAACAAAATTATGAATTCTCATTGAATACATTAAAATGCAGTATTTAAATGTAGCTTGCTGTCTATTAGATTTAGGCAGTGGGCAAATAATTTATTTCAGATTTCATTTTTATGGTTGTTTTATAAACTGGACACTAATCTCAAGACAGAAGAACTCCACCCAATGGAAATTATGGAATTTATACCACAGAAATGAAAAAAAAAGAATCAAGGAAAAATTATTATGATAAAATAACATTTTAAAACAAAGTGGGAAGAAAGCAAAATAACACTCGGAAAATCAAGATCTTTACTTATTAAAGCTGAAGCCTCCATCTGTTGCTTGCAAAGGGCTGATCCATGCTGATAGTAGTGGATTTGAAAACTGTGAGTGGACTCTGAGAACGTCTCTCCAGTTGGCTCATGATGGCTTAAAAGAAGCTTCTCATCTTCCACAGTCTTGCTTTGCCACAGGAGCACTGTGAAATTCTGCATTTGATTTTCATGTCCGGTTTTGCTACATATGTGTACGTGTGCATTTTGTGATGTCTTCCTCCAGGAAGAGGTTTGGATTTACTGGTGAGAATTCAGAGTTTTATGCTATTCCTGTAACTGTTCTTTTCGTCAAAAACATTACTGGTTGTTTGTTATGTCAAAACCTCTTGGCAATTCCCCTTTCAGAACAACAGATAAGAATTCTTATTACCATTGTAAGGAATTCATTACTTGCCTCATTCTATAATCTATTCATCTTGTAAACCAAGACAAAGCTATTATTATAGATGATTCAAGGGTGAGCTTTTTAGTAAGCTGTCAGTATATTGTCTTCATAGAACCAGTCCTCACCTCCTTTCAAAAAGTAATTTTCTTATCCAAAATAACTGCAAGGAATTTGGAAATAATTTTTAACATATCCTTAACAGGGAATCTACACTGAGGCCATTGAGAATACAACGTATTTATTTACATGACATCTGGATTAAAATGAAAGTAACACAATAAACTGCTTGGGATGAATTAATGCTCGTAAAACTGAAGTGTTAATTTTAATAATTTCAGATAGGTGGGTTATTGCCATCTTAATTAAAGAAGCACTAGAATATATGTCCAGCCAGTGCTCACCTTTTAAAAGTTGCAGGATTAAATAGAATTTAAAAATTGCTAATCTGATGTTGAAATCTTACTTTATAGTGAAAGATTATCAGTGTGATCTCTTTAAGAAAGGAAGAATTAAGATCTTGTAATATGTAAAATGTTTTTTCTGTATAAAAAATTACAGTGGAGTAATCAGAGTACTCTGTGGAGTACTCCACAATTCAACAAATAAAGCAAATATCTTTATTATGGGTCTTGGGGAAGATTTGGTGAATAAAACTTGAGAGCAGACAGACTCAAAATGGAAGTATAGCTTTACCAGTGAGGAGAATTAAAATTTGGAGCAATATTATATTGGAACAATGTAAGCAGTGTGTGCTACATTCTCTGATACTTTAGATCACAATTAAATAGCCTTGTTCAGCTCACCTGAAATCATAAACTTGATCAAGAAATTAGAAAAATGCTGAGGTTTGGATTACTTGACAGTCCAGATCTTTTCACGAACTTGTGAACCATTTGGTATTTTTTAACTTTGAACCCAAATACAGTCATCTGGAGAGAAATATTGGCTGCTCTATGTAGACAAATAAAAGTCAAATTATGTCTTGCAAATAGTGGAACTGAAGAAGCTGGGATTCTATATAGATTAATTCTGTCGTATTTCCCACATTATTACACTTCTTGACTCCAGCTGCTTTCCAGATCCCTAAAATCTCAGCTCTTCAAGAATACACTATGTCCTCCCTATGTGCCCAAGACCGCTATGATTCCTCCTGTTAATATTTCAGACTTTGCCATATAGAAAACACTAACAGTAGGAGCTCCTCCACTCAGTGGCCTGTTTCCATGAGAATTTTAGATTTACTCTCTCTGAGACTTTTGCGTCTTTTTGAAACTTGTTTGAAGGAGGGACCATAGATTGAAAGCTATTGGAAGAGAAAGGACCGGCAGGGAGGCAGATGGGCATAAAGAAAAACAGCACAAGAACTTCCTTAGTTACCGGGCTGAAAGTGATCAGAGAAGTTGGCGTTATATATCTACTTGACTTACCATAAATTTTAGTAAAAACTTCAAAAGGCTGAGATACTTAAATAAATATCAGTTCTAGTAAAGATCCTATGCTTCTACCCTATGCCTTACACTAGTACATGACAGTACTGGAGTCATTTACTCACCAACCAAATCTAGTCTTTTCTGAGTTAAACAAGACAGCTCACTTAACTGCCCATAGCAATGCTACACAACAGTTTGGGAGGGGAGGGAGAATAGAAGAAGGTTATATTTAGAATTCTGAACATATTTAGGGAGTCAAAATCTTATTGCAAACTCTGTTACTTGATCTACAAATCTGAAATGCATACATGGGTGATATTTTTCTATTACATAGCATTAATTTCTGGAAGTCCTTTCACTTTTGTCCCTTTTTGGTCTGAAAAAAACATTTCTGGCATGGCCTTAAGCTGAAATTTCAAACAAATATGAAACATTCAAACTCCCTTCACTTGCCAATAGGGACAGCTATCAGTAGGTGCTCCAAATATAATATCTCTTTATAAATCATTGGTATGGGATTGCAGTTGCAGCAAAATCTTTTTACTTTTTAACATGCAGAAAAGAAAGATATTGTGAGTTGTGAAAGTGATTTGTACTGTATTTTTCATTGGGGTTATCTATTTGACAGTGACTTTTTAATCATAGCTAATTATAAATGATTCATCATAATGTTTAAAACACTACAGAAATATGTAAATAACTCATGGCTCTTAATGCATAGCAATACTTTAAAATATATACTCATCTTAAAACAGAAGAGTAAATGCATTTTACACTGTTGTTGTTCTTGCCTTCTTGAAGGAAATTATAAACTGATTCCTTCAAATAATCTAGATCATCTACAAAATGTAGCACTATTAATAAACTTCACCTGGGCTGCAGCTCCACAGAATTTTTATTCATCTTGTTTTCAGCTTATTTATTCCTCACTACCCCTCATTTGTGCAAATCAGTTCTATATAAATGAGCCTGCCACTTCCACAGCTTTTTCTTTTCCGCTTGACAGTTGTGAACAAAGCTATAAAAAATTCCAAATTATACTAAAGGATTGGGCTTACTTCTGCATAGGTTATACATTACAATTCTAATAGGTTTCTCCACCGTTCCAGTCCTTGTACCCATTGGTAGGTTTACTTGTTTCAAAAGGCTTGTAATTAAGCATTCCTATAATAAGTCCTCAGCTTGGCTATAGGGTTACAGATAATCAAGGGAATAAGATGAAAATGGATTTCAGATCTCCATTCTTGATTAAACTTTCCAACTGCACCTTTAGAAGTCTAACTTACCATACTAGTTAGAAAGCAAATTCCCTGAGGTGTTCTGGGTTGTTAATGGAGTCCTGCCCTGAATCACCTCATAGAAGAACCTGCCTGTCTCCGTTTGCTTAGTGGGTGGTCTCAGCAGATTTGCTTTTTAATTCAAAAATGTAATTTTGGCGTCTAAAGTTACACAAGGTGAATATTATCTTGCTTCTACTTGCCAATTCCACAACAATTTGTTTAATTTTAAATAAATAATTTGATAATAAAAATGCTGATACAGAAGGAAAGAATGTTTTAGTGCTAGGCTAATTACCATCTTGATTTGGTTCTTAGATTATATTACACCAAAATAAACGCCCTTTTTTTCTTGTAGTGTGAAAGAAAAAAGTTGATTGTTAAAGAGGATCCCTATCCTGACAATAGACCATTGTCAATTTAGGTTAGAAGAAATTATAAACCCTTTATTCTTAACCCTTTTCAATATTTCTTACTCTGCGTGAGATGCTTCAGAAATGTTTAATAAATGTTGTCTCTAAAGAAATTCAAATATTGCAGCAATGAACGGGAAGAAGTCAGAAATCTGGGAATGATGGTAAACAATGTCTGTCCAGGTCCACAAGACAAAAGGCAGGTTTTCCTAAGACTTAAATTTGAGCTAAACGGGACTTCAGATGAGTTTGTGCAAGCTGTAAAGGTGATACAGAAATATTTTCAGCTCCCAAACAGGATGTGACAGATAATTACTGAATTCAGTATATAGGGGTTTTTTTCCCTTGGAGGGATTGAGGAAGCATTTATTTGTTTCTCCTCCTTGCCTAGCTACAGATTTTCACAATGTTTGTAGGAACATAATGCTTTTGAGATTTCTATATCCCTGCCAAATTTTACTGGAATTGGATAATGATTCAAAAGTTATTAGGTAGAACTGGAAAAAGAACAGAAAACAACAATAGCATAAGACAGCTAGATAACCTTATGAAACCAGGCTAAAACCTATGAAATTTTTATGCCATTAAGTTTAGAGGGCGGTAGAGCAGCAGAGCTCTTTGGAGTGACACTTTATACTTGTAAGCATCATTGTCTTCACTGCATCTTGCTTCTCAAATGGTAAATGAAGTGTAGACATAAGTTTCCTCAGCTTCAGCACATGGGACTATGTGGAACATCTGGTAACAATATTTTTAATTTCCTAGGAGTGGAGCAGCACAAGCTTTATGAGTAACATTCAATGTCCTTTTATCTTCTAGTGGAAATCTGTTTTATTTTATAATCAAGGAAGTATATCATAACCTAAGAGATTTCTTCAGGAAACAACAAAAAAGTAGATGTAGCTGTTGCTGCTGGGACTAAAAAGGTACAGATGTAAACACCTGAGCTTTGCCTTTCCAATCTCGAACAATACTTCCTTTAATCTTCATCTTGCAAGTCAGAAAGATAAATCTTCATCTCAGTGTAATCTGTGAGCAGAATTTCTCAGTCTTCAAAGACTAAGTCTAAGTCTTAATTATCTCGGATAGCAAATTCATTGAGAAGTCAAACAAGCAAATCTGCAATAAGATTTCATCACCTCTCTGTGGTGATTTTGCAATTGTTTTATTTCATCTCTCACTTTCACAGTTAAGTGCCTAATGAACATGCCAATCACCATTCTTCCTTTTTTAAGTATTCCTACAGCTATGGGAAAGTTGTTGGCTGAAAGGGACCAGTTCTTTGGCAGATTCATTTCCTGTCCATGAGCTGTGCTCCTGAAGCTACTAATGATACCCAGAGAAGGATAATAATGTTTTGTTTTGTTCACTTTTGAAGCTCCAGTTGCACCTCTAGGCATTCGCAAAACTACATTTCATATGTGGTACCAAGTTCAGTAGTCCTTCACAAAGATCATCAACATATGCAGTGAAGAAAGTGATTTCAGAACTACCCACAAGGGCAGTAAAATTTTTTGGAACTGCTGAAATCAACGAGAAGAATATTCTTAAAGTTAGTTTCAAGCTCACATGCTTGGTATAAGCATGCCTCCAAGAAAGTCTTCAGTGTAGTCTTCATTAGTATTTAAGAAGCAATTCTTCAAATAGATAATATAAGTTTGTTTCACTGCCTTCTGAAAATCTTTTAATTCATGTTTTCTGTGTTTCCAATTATAATGAACATTCTCTTAATCGCACTTTGGCCTCATTATTCTTACTCTCATAAAGAACTCCTGTGTCTTCCAGTCCAGAAATACCTTTCCACTTTTTTAACTGCTTTTCTTGATAAAGTACCTACAGAATTGCTTGTTGATTAAATTCATCCTTCCTTTATACAGCCTCTTGAATCGGGTGTCCAAAACAGTAATTAAATGAGAAAGAACTTCTGAAGAAATATTTTTCACAATATTTTTTGCTCCTGTAACTTAATTCCTTTTGGTGACAACTCTGACACTATTTTGTGATTATAATATATACATGTTTTTTCTTAAACTGTAGTTCTGGTAAAAGTGTTTTCATATTACTTTGCAATTTAAAGTATTTCCTGACATTTTAGTGTTGCATTGTCTTCAGTAGTCCTGATTTTCACTGGTTCAAGAACTATGCCGTGTCTTTTGTATGGGATCTTAATACAATTTAGGAAACACAGTAAGAAGTGAAGAAAGGATTCTAAATAAATTACCTCTCAGGGGTTGTGTTAGGGAGACTTTACTGAATAAATGCTCCCTGAAATTTGAGATAGTGGAGTAGTACAAGTTTAATTTATACCATGTTATTCATTTTAATTAGGTTAGTGAACAAGAAAAATCAAATTAGAGGTAAGTTAAAAAAAAAAAAAAAAGCACCATGTAGTTGCCCATGGAAAAGACATCAATGGCCCAGCTGTCCCGGGTTCAACAGTAACAGCCATTTTTTCTCCTTCTTAGTAGCCGGTGCAGTGCTGTGTTTTTGACTTTCAGCCTGGAAACAGCACTGATAACACCGATGTTTTTAGTTGCTGCTCAGTAATGTTTACTCTGACCAAGGACTTTCTGAGTCTCATGGTCTGCCAGGGAGGAGGGGAAGCCAGGAGGAAGCAGAGACAGGACACCTGACCCAAACTGACCAAAGAGGTTATTCCATACCACAGTACATCATGCCCAGTATGTAAACTGCGGGCAGTTACCCGGAAGGGCTAGATTGCCGCTTGGTTGGGCCGGGTATCTGTCAGCAGGTGGTGAGCAGTTGTATTCTCTTCCCTTGTTATTTCCCTTATCATTATTATTATTGGTGGTAGCAGCAGTGGTTTTGTGTTATACCTTAGTTACTAGACTGTTCTTGCCTCAACCTGCGGGAGTTTCATTCTTTCAATTCTCGCCATCCCTCCGGGAGTGGAGGGAAGAAATGGGGGGAATGAGTGAACAGCTTCATGGTTTCTGGGTTGCCAGCTGGGCTTAAACCACAACACCAGCAGAGCAAGTTTTTCTGAGCAACATGACTGTTATTCCCAAGCTGTGATTCAGAGAATGGCATCAAAGTGGGAACTCACAGCTTAGTCAACGTTCGTGTTCAGTCCTTAGAATCTTCATTAAGGCTCTTTAAACTCTTCATTAAGGCTGCAAGATTGCCAACTGGTCAGATGTTTAAATGCATATTTCCACAATAAGACCACCATAACTTATAGGAAATATGCATCATATGTTAAGCAACTTGGACAGTCTGTTCAAAGCTTAAACTGGTGTTCCACAGTATCAGCTCATGCAGCTCAGAACCCTTATATAGAAATATATATATAATCTATGCTATCCTGATCTTATGTTGTGCTACAGCTTTGGCCAATAAATCTGAAAAGAAAAAAGAATCACCTCACCATCCTTCCATATAAAAAGTTAGTACTAAAATGGAAAGGAAAATGAGTGCAATGCCTCAATTTTCAGCGCAAATGCTCATGAAATTCTTTTGTTACATTTCTTCAGAGTACAAAAGCCACTGCCAAGTTAAAAAAATGTTAGGGAACATATACAAAGAAAGAACAGCAATGTTTATTAATAATGAACATACTGATAGCTCAGGGCTCAGCAAGAACTTTCCATAATTCAGCTTGTCTGGCAAATCTCATCCGTCTTGTTTTCCAGGAATTGAACATCCACGAAAAATCCTTCCCAAATACTTTAAATCACAAAGATGATATTTTACATTTCTGAAGTTGCTTAGTTCCAATTGGCTTGCCTTCTCGTTTGTCCTCTGTAGAATATGAATGTAATCAAAATATAGGTATATATTTAAATCAAAGTTCTCTTCCAAGACCAATCCTACTCATTTGGAGTTAAAATCTTTAGCTTTTAAATAAATACTTTTTCACCCATAGTTGATTGAAGATTTTAATTTAAAACATTGATATTTTCAATCTGTAATAATATGCTCTGAAGTCCCGCCCCATGGTTCAGTACCTTGGATAGCACCCGTGGTTCTTCCAAACTCCTATGATGGCGCTCCCCAAAGTAAAAACAACCCAAATACAAGAAGACTGCAGCAAAGTGATCAATTTTTAAATGAGAATGTTAATAATCTTTGGAGTCTTGAAATACACTGAGGTCCATCTCTTCAAAGAAAAACTGCTAAATTACTTAGAGAATATCATACATGAAATCACATTTGCATGTTCTGGATAATCTGCTGGCTTCATCTGTTTGGTCAGTTGAAAGAAGTCTAAAATAATTTTCTCATAATAAGAATTTATTCATATTTCCCAGGTTGGAGTGAAGACCACTCTCTGTGACTTGCTCCAATCGTGAGAGGAATATGGGACAAACCTTCTTCTGATAATATCACAGCACAGGAAGATTCTGTTTCAATAAAGAAAAGATACAGCAGAAATGAAGCAATAGCTCTGCCTATTGAGACAAATCTGGGTTAATTTGGCCTTCATCTCAGAAATGGCCAAGAAGACATCTGTATTTATATGTGCACGCTATTTTACATCCATAGCAGTCTGTCTTTTCATTCGCATGCAATAACCACTTTTCTAAATGAACAACAGGAGAATTTTCAGACATCAGCTGCAGTCAAGACTTTTCTGTTTGTTTCTACTATCGTAAAGCTTGTTACAGACTGAAAATAGGCTGGCAGAGTGGGAAAGCTGCAGCCTTCATTCTGTGGCAGAGAGGTAAAGCAGTTTGTCCTGATACTAATTTGAGTGTGGGACATTGCTGGTTATAGTCTCTGGGTATCCAGCATCCATAAGATTTTTGAGATAAACGTGGAACCTGCAGAAGTCCTCTACTTTTCTACAGTGGCAGCACACTAGGGGCATCTGAAACAGCATATATACCCATGGTTTCTGAACACCATCCTTGAAGGTTAATGGCAAATAAACACTCCTTTTCGGAAATAAGGGTTCGGGGGAAAAAATGTATTTGTAGACAATCAAGAATCTGTGTTACTTTGAAAATGTTCTATTTACTACTCATTTAGGGCTTGCAAACTTTGTATGTTGTAATAAACCAGAGTGCTTATTTAAATCATTGCAGCTATAGTGGATATATCATACCTAACCCATATTTCAGAATGAGTGGATTTTCCCCCCTCTTCATTTCTGTCACATTACAAGACTCTAATCCCAAAACTCTGTTTTTTCTTTTTTTAATCTATGTTAAGGTAAGAAGTAGTTTTGACTATATTGCCTTAACTGATGAAACCCCTATAGAATCATAGAATCATAGAATAGTTAGGGTTGGAAAGGACTTTAAGATCATCTAGTTCCAACCCCCCTGCCATGGGCAGGGACACCTCCCACTAAACCATGCCACCCCAAGGCTATGCCCAACCTGGCCTTGAACACTGCCAGCGATGGAGCATTCACAACTTCCCTGGGCAACCCAGTCCAGTGCCTCACCACCCTTACAGTAAAGAATTTCTTCCTCATATCCAATCTAAACTTCCCCTGTTTAAGTTTAAACCTGTTACCCCTTGTCCTCTCACCAGAGTCCCTCATGAAGAGTCCCTCCCCAGCATCCCTATAGGCCCCCTTCAGATACTGGAAGGCTGCTATGAGGTCTCCACGCAGCCTTCTCTTTTCCAGGCTGAACAGCCCCAACTTGCTCAGCCTATCTTCATACGCGAGGTGCTCCAGTCCCCTGATCATCCTTGTGGCCCTCCTTTGGACTTGTTCCAGCAGTTCCATGTCCTTTTTATGTTGAGGACACCAGAACTGCACATAATACTCAAAGTGAGGTCTATACACGAATCCTTAGATTTCTGGGGTTTTCCTGAGACAGTGGAAAATGTCCTGTGGTTTCATCCAGGACCTCAAACTCATGGTCATGGCCAGATCAGAATCGGAGTTCGAGACAGGTTCAGACAGCTCAGTCAGAAAGCCTGAGATCATACCAAGTTCATAAAGCAAAGATGAGTAAGCTAATGACAGGGAAACTACAGGTCATGCCATAGTTTAGTCAGAGAGAAACTGATATCGAAGCCCAAAGCAGGATGTAAGCAATAAAAGCTGATGATCTGAAAGATAGCTCTTGATAGTCTATAACTTGATGGGGTTGGGGGCTTTCATAGGCTATAGGCTGTGAGCAATACTTGCACCTCTCACATGGAATCAGTGACAAAATTTTCAGGTATTTTTCTGGGGTGTTTGGAAAGTATCCTCCAAGGACATAAGAAAGCATCAAAAGGATAGAGAAAGTGGGCTGGAAGACTTTCAGACTGAAAACTGGTATTTTTTAGCCATTTATTTTCTGTTCAATTAATGGTTGCAATAACAAGGCAAGCAAAATCCTAATGTAGACAAACTGCTCTCTATGAGACAGTGTTTGTGTCTGTAAAGGCAGCAGCCAATGGCTGGTTGCTTGAGGGATGATTCAGTCCCAGGTGCTAAGGGGATGATTCATCTTCAGTTGGGCAATGACTCACTACAACTTTCTGCACTGGTTTGAGTCTAGCCCTTGAACATGTGTACGTAGATGTTTGACATCACACATTGATACTATGTGCAACAAAATTCTCTGAAAGATAAATGGTCATCAAATGTAAAAAATTCCCAGGCAATTTCCATTAACTTGAATCCAGAGAAGGGCGCTACATGTGGAACTGCAGAAATATAGTGAAATAATTATTGCAAATCAGGGAAAAAAAAAAAGTAAATAAGTTCTGCTTGCTTTCAACCAAACTTACAGGATTTTCACCACAATTTCTACCAGAAGTTAAAATTGCATAAGCATGGAATGTTAGATGGAGTCTGAAATTCATTACACCTTGAAGCTTTAAGGCCCTTTGGATTCTCTGAAGATACCCTTGGAGTTTATTCTCATGTGATAAGTTGTCAATTAAAGGTATACTGGAAATAACAAGCAAAGGCATCTAAAAGGACTGTCATGTCTATATGTTAATTATTATTATTCTCCTCATTATCTAGTGATCCAAAGTAATGAGATGCTCTTGCTCAGTAGCCACTGGTTTTAAATGTCACCCTTTCCATTTCTCTGTAACTCAAGGGAACATAGTCAAAAGTAAGTAGACAGATTTGGTTTCATGTTTCTGTTAGTGACTAGATGTCAGTCTCTTTTGTAAGCAGTGTAACATCTCTTGATTTCTCTTGTGGCATTTCTCCTATGTATTTCTTCACCTTTTTTTGTGAGTTCAATATGAACTAGTTGTTTTTACATATTTTCTTTTACTGCGCGTACATCTCTATGTTCAGAACCATGAAAAATATAAGCATATATTTACAAATACCCTTAAAATCTCACACAAAAATTAATCAGTCTGTAAAGTGATGTGCATATGTATATACATTGTATATATTGATACATATGTGTTAGCAAGGAGTAGAACAGGGAAGCTGAAATCTTCAGCTTCAAGTCCAACAGTCATATTTGTTGACAAAACTTTAGGTATGTTTTATAGTAGTCCTATCTGGAGCTATTGCAGAAAGCTGAGGAGAAACTGACACATTCAGACCCACCTAATATGAAATTGGGGTAAAGGAGAAACTCAGCAAACCTTTATAGTTAAACTGGAAAAGAAAGCCTTAATTTTTATTAACTATGCCTTGCCTTTTGGTTGGCATCTTTAACATAACTGAATTACAAGTATAAATTCCTCTGTGAACATTTGTGAATTTCAAATGAATCTCATAACTTACATATCTGCTTAAAGTTTCTGTAGACTTACCTGCATGGATCAAATGTTGGTGAAAAATGCTTGTTTTCACTATTTTTTGTAAGTCTGAAAAAACCTCAGGCTCATAGTTCTTAATATTATTCAAATAAAATTCCACCTTTCCAAATCACCTGCTTATGGACTTACTGGTATTAAGAATGCCCTCCTCCAGTCAGAAACATATCTGTAAAAACTTTATCTGTCAGTAGAGGCAAAGGCACAACCCTGCGAAGGATGACTACTGGTGCTTACTCCACCCCTGAGGTGGAGGCACTGCCCTGGCCACCCAGCCCCGTGAGCCACAGGCTGTTTTTCCTGCAGCTCTACTCAGTCCACGCATCACCCGCGTCTTGCTGGAGGTCGCTGGCCCCTGGCTCATTTTGGTTATTGTCTCCAGACTTGTCCCTGCCTTGCTGAACAGAAAAAGAGGTTTGGCATGGGGTGCAGGGTCTCCCCAGACACCCATCCCTGACTGTTTCCCTCCTTCCCAGCCTGTGCGTCAGCCACACACAACGCTCATCCTCCTCAGCTTGTCCAATAGCCCTTCTGCGGTTATTCGCCACCCTCCGAATCCTATCAGCTCTCACACATCCAGATTTGTAAATAATTATCTGTAAGAAAATAAATTTAATGCCTCTGATTTATCTAATATATCCAGGTGACTTTCCTCCCAAATATCCCGTCCCTCAGTGGAGAGGACTCAGCCCTACTGTGCTGAAGCTACAACTCAATCTCCAGAACTTTGTTCAGCATCCATCAAGAGGTTGTGCTTGGTTTACCCAGTGGTCCTGGCATATCTTGCAGAATTTATCAGAAAGCCCGACTTCCCTCCGGTATAATGGCTTATTCAATATTGTATTTCCAATGGGACTCTGTAGTAGGTGTATAAATGGGCCTGAATCTTGTTATACCAGTAGAGAATAGACATTTTCAGAGTATTTTTATTTAAAGGCACTGCCCCTCCTACCATTTAGGCTCCATCTGAATCCCTAATTCTCAGGGCACATTCCCATGAGGCACCCCACATTTTGCGGCAGCCAGCCTAGCCATACATACTTTATATTGCTTAGAAGTTCCTCCACGTTACTTATAGCAGTGCTATGGCCTTGGGCAAAGTAGGAATTTTGACACAATCCTTGCTGGTGCAAGAAATACACCTGAAATAAAATAACAATGCCAAGTTGTAAACAACTCTTGTAAAAGATAAGCAAACAGCATGCTGTCCTTGGATTAATAAAGCATGTAAATACTGAGGCACTAAATTTCTTGTAAACTGTTACTTGCTCGCTGTGATATTAACCCTCCCTCAAATGGAAAATCTTGAGAAATCTTATCAAATACTGTAAAAGTCATGCAATGACAACAAAATTGCTGGCCAGCAGGTAAAAAATGGGATGCTAGTCACAGCCTGCATACACACTGTGTGAATGGAGTTGGTACGTGTGCTCTCTCTTTCATAGGTCAGCTATGCTTTCTGTGAGCTACAAAAGAAATCTTTACATCTCAAATGTCTGTCATCTAGGAGGAGGTCTGCTCAAGATTCATTGTCCAGATCCTATTCTGGGACTGCTCCAGTCCTTTGAGACCTGTGCCCCTTGTCATCCATCATATTTACACCACAAGCAGCGGAGTCTGAGCTGCATTAGCAGACATGCATTGCTGTTAGGTAGTCACAGGTTTGAAATGAGAAGAGTGCCCTTTTGGTCTGAACCTGGTCAGCTCCAGTGGCTTTCAGGGGCTAACTTGCAGGGTGCAAAATGGAAAAATGCTCAAACACAGTCCTAAGCATTTTTAGCAATTTAGTCCTCACTATCCCATTTCTTGTATAAGTAGCCCCACTTGGAAGCAAAATAATTGCATACCTTAAATGTGCAAATGAGAAAGTTTTTTGTTGTTTTTGATGATGCATATTTTAAGCCCTGAGAATGTATTCATGGGGTTTTGCTTCATTTGGGTTCTTAATTGACTTTTTAATCTGTATGGGAATTTTACTATTTCCATTTTTTTCTCTATAACTATTTAGTACTCCTCTGCTGCTACTTTTCACTGTAGCGAAAGAAAACAACTGTAAACAAAAAATCATTAAAGAAATATTACAGTTAGATGGAGGAAAACATAGCGATGAAGATATAAAAGTCATAAAAGAAAGTTTGCAATGGGAAATCAATTATAAATATCCAAAGATTGCTCTTATAAAAATTATTAAGTAGGGCATTGCATTTTTTCCCCCCTTTTATATTGATCCTGCTTCCTTTAGAAGTTAAAAAAATAGACTGCCTGTAATCAAACTATAAAAAAACAACACTGCATCCTGGGGTTAGGTATGAGTTCAGAACATGAAATTCAGGCTCTGAAGCTACAGTCTTCATGAGTCTGAGCCAAATTGCACAAAGCAAATGAAAAGAAGGTCTTTTAGCATGTTATGGGTTCAGTAGCAGCAGTCATTTTTCTCCTTCTTGGTAGCTGGTGCAGCGCTGTGTTTTTGACTTTCGGCCTGGGAGCAGCGCTGATACCACCAGTGTTTTCAGTTACTACTTGGTAATGTTTTGGTTTGACCAAGGACTTTCTGAGTCTCATGCTCTGCCAGGGAAGAGGGGAAGCCGGGAGGACGCAGAGAGAGGACACCTGACCCAAACTGACCAAAGAGGTATTCCATGCCACAGCATGTCATGCCCAGCATGTAAAACAGAGAGCAGAGACACGGAGTGTGGGGGTGCACTGCTTGGTCGGGCTGGGTATAGGTGGTGAGCGATTGTATTCTTTCCTTGTATTTCCCTTGTCATTATTATTATTGGTGGGAGCAGTAGTGGTCTTGTGTTCTACTTTAGTTACTAAACTGTTCTTTTCTCAACCTGTGGGAGTTGCATTCTTTCGATTCTCCTTCCCACTCCCCCAGGAGCGGGGGGAAGAAAGAGGGGGGAGTGAGTGAGAAAACTGCATGAGCTATAGAGGCTTAAACCACGACACAGCAAGATTCAGATCAGGCCACAAGAGTTCTGAAAATTTGGAAATAAATACAATCAATCAAAACTGAGGAAACTGATCTATTGATGAGACACCACATTGCTGCCGTCTGAACACAAGCAAACAGTATTAATGTTGCTGTGTTTAAAGAAAACAGATGTGGCTGACTACAGACTGCTGAGCAAAAAGCTGCCATTTTCCAACATTGATTTTCATTGTAGTGTCATACTTAGAAACAAATTTTCTCCAGACTGTCTGCACTGGCTTCAAATCTCTTGAGGATTATTTTCTCTTTTTTTCCTGACTTTAACACATGCAGGTTTCCCTTGTGAGAAACTTCTGAGTTCACCAATTAAAAAAAACACAAATAAAAGGGAGGGAGAAAATGATCCTAACACAGGACTAACTTATACGCTTTTCAGCAGGAAGCCAAACTACTTAGTCATTTAGCTGATTACACCCTTACCAGAAGAAGGGCCGGTCTCACCGTTCAGGATGACACTTTTCAAGGTGATGCTAATGGGAGTGACCTCCAGCCCAGCCTCAGAGGGGCCTCCTGCCATGGCCCCTCTTGTGGAATTCAGGTGCATTCGTAATCTGCATGCATGGTGGGAGCTTGATGCCAAGGTATCCTTATTAAAAATTCAGAAATGCTATGTAAACCTGCGCGTGTATCTGCATTGATGGATGAATATTTACATACTTGTATAAAGCCTCTCCTTTCATTCTCTTGTAGACTTTCCTTTTGTTCTGTTCACTCTTCATCCCTATTTTCCATTTGTATTCTTTTCTTCCTCATTTCCTCCTTCAGAGGTTTCTTTTTTTCTTTTATAGGTTCAGTACCTACTACCTTTATCTTTATAAAACACAGCCCTTATGATCTTTTTCCCCATGCTGGTAGTTATGGGGGCACTGCAAAACTAATGTTAGCAAGGTCACTGCAGTTCCTCTATGCCCTACTTACTCTATCTACAAACTCAGGAGGAAGGAGCTCTATCCCTTCTTATGAATGCTTTGGGATCTATGAATGAAAAAATGCTGCATATGTCCCAA
Organism: Ara ararauna; assembly: GCA_028858755.1. Taxonomy (NCBI): domain Eukaryota; kingdom Metazoa; phylum Chordata; class Aves; order Psittaciformes; family Psittacidae; genus Ara; species Ara ararauna. The sequence goes on from CM054379.1 coordinate 97,910,988, forward strand.
GCAGTACTATCTTGTAATTTTTACTTTATTTTCTAATTTCACCTATTAAATATTTGAAGTCAGCCTGCTTTCTGTCCCCATCAGTACTGATTTACAGTTCCTGCCAATTTGTGCTATTTTCTCTCAATGACAGCTGTGTCTGTCTTTGGAAAGGTAATGGAACCTTTGGAAACTCTTCTGTCCTTGTTCATTTTATATACCACTTGATTCTAACAATTTATGGCTTTTCTCAAGGAAATGGATCCATGTGGAAGGATCTATTTCACTGGGTAGGACTTTTTGATTTCTTTTGGATTATGCGGATGCAAATATTCACATGCATGTTTCCACCTGCAGATGTTTGCCTCAATCTGGTTGCAATTATTTGCTGATATTGATCTTAATGCACACTGACATTCTGATGTTATAGTCAAGTTCTGCAATTCTGCACAGACTATATGTAAATTTCATCTGTGCTGGTACACTGAGGAGATGGGAGTTTGCGTGCCCCTATTGATAACTGACTGATTTTCTACCTCATATTCACAGGGCCTTTTTAGTCCTGAGGTTGTGGATTTGTTTCCCATTGTATCAGTCAAGAGGTGCTTGAACTAGGCATTGACATAACATTGTGAGCAGGCATTCAATTAGCAGGTTACTCTGATACAACTTATGTTATAAATTTAAAATTCAGAAAAGCAACTTGTTCTGGGTTTTTTGTATATTTTCTTTTTTCAGTTATGTTGGGGTAAGCCTAATCAAACTCACTATTAATAGACTAACTCAGATTTCAGGAGTTCAGGTGAGAGAAGTTACACCAGGTTCTCCGAGGTATCTACAGAAAATTGTTCCTTTGACTTGATTTTTTTAGTTCTCTACCTTCCTATACTGTTTCAAGTATTTTGGAGTACAAATTCTCATGGAATAGAGAGCCTCTACAAGAGTTAAACACCTAAGCAGATCTTTGGGAGTCTGGGCCTTCGGTCTGTATCTCCTTCATTAAACCCCTTATTGCTGTGCAGAAAAGTTCAAGAGTTTACTTGGACTGAGGTAATAATTTTTGGCCAGGAGTCCTTTGTGAACACAGATGGCCATTCCTCATCATGTTAGTAAGAAGGCTAATATTTCTGGTCTTCAGCTGTTAATGGTAGTGTACCTGGAGTAATTCTAACTTCAGGTATCAAATCTGTTTCTCCTGTCTTTTTATACCCAATAATTTATAAGAATGTACTGGGTTTAGGAACATAAGGTTTAACACAAAGCATAATCGTAAATGTTCTTGCTTTAGCATGCGAAAGGAATAAAGAAGGCACTACAGATCATCAGATTTTATTAAGATGAAAAATCAAGAATTATGTCTTTTCAACAAAACATGATATCTCTGAAATAATTTTTGATGAGACAAGGGAGTTACCAGTTTAATTATATTTCAAGGTTTAGAAAATGAACTATTTCTTGTTTATTGTTGGTTATTTCTTAACACATTTGTACAACCAGGTTTATCTTTTATTTCCATCTTTTCATCAAAAGACAAAAGAAATTGCTGCTCCTTTAATTTGTGGCACAACCTTTCAAATTTGTGCATAATTGTTTGTAATACTGACAAGCTCCAAAAACACTTCTGCACAAGTAGCTTGAGATAATAAGCGTCACCCTGTTCAATCTGCTCTGCAACATCAACAAGGGCAGCTCAGCAAAGTGTAATAGTTAACATTTAGCCCAAGTTAAAGCAACATGCTTACCCTGTCTTCTGATGACAGCTCATGGAAACCATTTTAATATGCTAAAATGAAGTTTTGGGAAGAAGGAAAAATGAAGGATCTGTTAACAAGTGGAAATTTACATGATGCCATGAGATTGCCATGAGATTGCCATGAGCCCACCAAGAGCAGTTCAGGCTTTACAATGCTCTTTTTAGTGCATTCCTGCTCATTTCTACTCATTATACACATAAGCAAATGTCTTGCCAAGTTATTTTGGGTATCGTCTGTGTTTTTCTGTTGCAGGTTGTGCAGAAGTGAAAGAAAATTACAAACTACTTTGTGCATGCTGGCTGCAGATTACTGGTGCTCACAAAGAGAGGATTATTACTTTAAGTGGAGAATGGGGGTTATTCTGTTGATACTGCACTACAGTAACCTCTGTTCATTCTTTTCATTCCTTTGAAGAAGCTCAAAATATGATCACGCACCATCACAACCCCTGCCAAGCCACATCGACTGTAGCAGCCACAGGCATCCCACACCTGCTGCCTCCTAAGCCTCTCGCTGAACAGCAGCGTTGAGTGGCCGTTACATGCAAAGGCTCAGACAATCCCTCTCCTGGCTCAACCATGTTCTGGAAGTTCACCAAATCCCACTTCATTTTAGCCCTTTAAGGCTGTTTTATCACTTGAAGCAGTGTCTTCAGCCTATCAAAGTTCTTTCCCTGCCTGTAAGACTCAGGTCAAAATGGAAAATATTCACGTATTTTCCTCAATTAAGCAAGAGGAGATAGATTTCTGAAATGAAGAGACACTTTAAAATACACAGAACAAGTACAGCAACAGATACTTCTGTTATAGCGGATGATGCTTACTTCAACCACTGACTTACCAAGTCACAGTGTTCACATTTCTTTGATAAATAATTCTTTGGCTTACAAATAATAGATGTTTCAGTACCATAACTTGCCACCACCCTGAGTTCTATTTACAGCTCTTTTTACTCACACAAAAACCTCTCAGTGATTCATCCTGGATGTTTGTTTTTCCTTTAGGATTTTTACTGAAGTTCCTAGGAAAAAAAGTGGAAACTGAGTTTTGGAGACCTGGGTAATCAATGATTAGACATTGTATCAGTCCAACAGAATTATAATGGGGTAAACCTCCAGCAGACACAGGGCAGTGCAACTCCAATGAAATCAGTGGTGGCTTTTTAATGTGTTAAAGGTATGTTGTAGCTGCAAAGGCAAATGATCACAGTTAGGAAGGAGGAACTGTACTATTGTCCATGAAACTTTAAGTTGCCCCTCCTCACAGGATGTGAATCAAACTCTGCACTGAATATCAAATTGTTATTCTCACCATTTTCTCCTCAGGTCTTCTAACCATGAATTCTGATCACTGTCCTTCACAACACTCCTACTACCACAAGCACCTGGATTATACTCATGTTATAGAGAGGGACCTGAGACAAGGCAATTCAGGCCGGCTATCCATTTGTTTAGGGCTCCCATCAGCCCTAAGAGAGACATTCAGCTCTGGTTTCCAAAGATACACAGAATTCTAGGATTTCCCCAATTTTTGCCATCCTTCCTATATGTTCTCAGAAGGGGCTGTGCAGACAGCAAGCTGATACACAGAAAGCCAGTCTCCCCTGCATCACCTGGGCACCCTATACCCTGAGGAGAGCCTTGCTGCCAAACACAATGTCATCCAGCACTCAGAGGTTGCACAAGCCACTGAAATGCTAATGTTGATCATGGATTTGCAGAATGTAGGGCTTAATATTTACATAGCATCCAAAATACTGGCTGTGTCTACACTGTACCTGAAGCACTGTGACTAAAGACCCTCTTGAAGGTAAAGACACCCCAATGGCAAGCACCTGGCACTGCTGTGGACTGGACTGAAGGCCCTCTGAACCCAATTCAGCCTCTGGCAGAACAAATCTGCCTTCCAGGTTAGCTGGTGGAGCATGACTGCATCCCAGGAACCACCACAGAGCAAGGTGGGATTCGCAAGGTTTTCCTCAGCATAAGATGGGTACAGCCTGGTAGGTGCTAGGCATTTCAGTTCTGCAGGTGGCCCAGCTTGCCCCCAGGGAACAGCACAGAAACCAGACAGAAGAGAGTCTAGTCTGTCTGCCTGCAAAGATTCTTCAAATCACTGATAATAAGCAAAATGATCAATACAATGTTAAAGAAATTGCTGCACTTCCCAAAAAACCCATTGTTTCCAAGGATGTCACTGTGATAGTGATTTTCCTCTAACAGAACTATGCAAAAGCCGATTATATTTGTTTGGCATCTGCTAAATTTCTAGCAAATTGATTCTGAACTTGGAGCTACTAAAAGAAGGGTTTGCATCATTACCCCTTCCTCTGCACCTGCGCTACAATAACATCTCCTGCTACAGCCAACAAGTCCCTTGAAACAGAGAGGTCTGCAGAAGGCAGAAAATATATGTCGCCTCCACTGCAACAAGAGATGTGGGGGCAGTATTTCTGCAAAGGAAAGTCAAATGATAAATTAGTAATCCAGTTTATAAATACTGAAATGGTACCTGTGATCATGTCTTTTAATGCCATTTACCTGTGGAGAAATGAGGAACTGTCCAGTTCATTGACACAGTCAGTCCTGTGAAGCCTCCTTTCTTATGTCCCCTTCTTGATTCTTCCGTGTTCTCTTTATCTTCTCATCAGATGATAAGCTGTGAGCTTCCCTGGTCAAACCCTGAGCCTCTAAAGACACAAGCCTTCTGCCAGCATTTCTCCATACCTCGCTCTCTTTGTCACTTCGTTGTCTTCTTTCTTGCCATCCCAGTCCACTCAGGCTCTCTTTTTCTTAAAGGTTGTTTGATTAGATATCACTCCTGACCTGAACTTTTTGAACAATATGGAGTATCATCTAGTGGACCCTATGGGGGAAAAGAAGCATTCAACACAAATTACAGGATATTTTCTATGTTAGAGAACAGTATAATTCATGTTCAGCTTCCAAGAGGATCATGATTACTGGTAAATGACAACATCTTTGAAATTTCATAGAAAACAGCATGGTGTATATCAAGCAACATTTCAAGGAAACTCCTGTTTGTAAAACCCAGGAGACACAGCCTGGCTTCCAAACACAGTCACTGCAATTATTTTCCTTTAATTGCTGTTCAAGTTACAAGTTTTATGGAAGCTGGTGCTTGCATATTAAAATCCTTCTTAAAAATAGTGGAAATCTGAAGGTCAAAATATAATATTTTAAATTTATATGACAAAAATAGAACAAATTTGATGTATCTTTCAAAACCTGGCATATTAAATATAATCATAAAAATATACTTCTGACCTAATATTTCTTTCATTTCAGAAAATAACATCCTTATATGATATGAACAGCATGAGTCCTATGTACCATGACAACCCCACTAATAAAGTGATCAAGGACTTTAAACTGCATTTGACTTGTGCTGGTCTTCTGCATGGGGATAGCTTTCTTTTGACATTACATAATTATATACAGCCTCAGTGTTTCAGCCTTCAGAAATTTCTTTGGTGATGAATAGTTTTGATGTCAGAATCTTTCTTGATCTTCCGTGAGCTTTTTTATCACAAAGCCAACATTTAATTCAGGAGATAAAGTCTCTTCTCTAGAACTGTACAAAAGCATGTAATTGAATAGATTAAGGAATTCAATAACTGTCCCTGGTTATGCCTTTATTACAAACACACCTTTGATTCTCTTCTTACCTGGAGAGAACGCAATACTAGCACTGAATATGTGTGGCCATGTACCTTATTTTATATAAGTGAAGAACTCAAACTTATTCCATAATTGTAGCCTTAGAGATGCTGCTCATCCCCACAGTTAAAATACTTCAGAGAAGTGATTTAGATGTGGCTGCAAATTTGTGTTTTAAATGTTGACAGTCCTCTGCTCTCACCACCACACTTGTTCTTCTACTATCACCTTCTCTCACAGTTTCACGTTGTGGGTTATGAAGGACAAAACACAACAATCAACATAATTCAAGTTGCATAGGAGCTTCTAATGACCCACTTAGCACTGACAGGCATTATAGTGAGTCAAATGTGAGTAAAAAGCAACAGGGTGAAAACAAATATAGGCATTTTTATGATTTATTATTTTCATTATTTCTATTCATAATTCTGGCCTATGATATACCTGTTAAAATAATGGCCTTTGAGAAGAGCGTTCTCCAAACCACCTTTTCTTTCTATTTCATCCTGCAGTGAATCTATACTCCTGGTTTTACATGACCTATTGGGATGATAAAATTGAAGGGTAACTGGTTTATCATCATGATTTAATTGTGAAGTCAAACAGAAAACAAAGGATGTGAGTCCTTATTTTCACACAAAACAACTGTAGTGCTTTGCAAAGAAGAGGGATAATCAGGCAAGGCACATTAATAATCTGCCAAAGGCAGTAAAAGCTTTGTCACCAATTTGTAAATGTACAGAAAATACCTGACTCTGAATTCAATGCACCTGTGACCATGCTCCACTGATCTCTAAATAATAAAAACCTGCAGCGATTACACTACAAAGAGATCTGTTGGTTTTACACTTACTGTTTTTTCATTACAGTTCATAGCAGCTTCAAGAGTTGAAAGTATAGAAAAATAAATAAATGCACATGAACTTAAGCTGACATCTCATGTGCAAAAATTGAGTTATACTCATAAATTGAGTTATGCTGGTATCCAAAACATAAAATAGATTGGATGTCCAAAGGGAGCTTGTGGGTCCTGGGAGAGACTGAATCATGCACAGCTTAGAAAATCCAAGCCCTAATAAGTATATATTAAACACAAATGAGCTAATGGATTGGCATTTATGGAGTACTGAGAAAGATAAGTAAGAACAGATTTGTCTGAGTCCTTGTTTTAGACAAATTATAACTATCCACAATGAAAAGCTTTAAAACAGTTTTTAAAGCTTCCCCAAACTGAAAATAACAAAATCTAAAATCATAGAATAAAGCACCTGGGAAAGCATGCTTTGAGGCGGTCATTATCTGTAAATGAATGTATATATACATTGACAAATAAATAGGACATGCACAGATAAATGCAATATAAAAGAAATAAAATAAACCAAATGTAAATTTAATTTTATTGTTCTGTGTAGTTTGAACTGGAAGTCACAATGACTGTAAGCGAAATGAACAAAAAATCATAATGTTATATACTTTCTAGTTCTTGAAACCTAAGACGTCATATCTGAGAACGCTCTAAGTTTACAGAGACATGTGAAGAGCACAGGGAATCTCGACTTGTTTCTACTCTGGGAAATTTCACTTTATTTACACACAAAGGAATGGCAAAATAAATATTATCAGTAACAGTTTTAATTAAATGCATTTAATTTTAGGTAACAATGCGCAACAATTTCTCTAAATATTGGCAAAAGCAGTGAAATTAAATGAAGATAGTTAGAAGGATTTTTCTTTTCACCGTGACATCACATAAGACAATTAGGGAAGGAAGATACACTTTTTATTAGAAACTTAGAGCAGATGCTTGCAGAGTATGAGCCTTCTTGCACTGTCTTTTTAGGTTTTTTATTTTTCATTGCTTTACTGGACTACCAATAAAGTAAGAATGAAATAAATTTGCTTGATTTTAACCAGGCGTTATCTTTCCTTGTCAGCCTCTGCCACGGTGTCCAACAAGCATAGCTTTGAAGTATTCTTCCAGCATAAAAAACTTTTCAGCCATAAATGTGTATTTTGAAACATGTGAGAAACTACTGGAAGCTACAAGTTGACTACAGCAGGAATGAGAGATCCAACCAGCATTTGTGAGTTTACCACCTCAAAGAAATGGGAGATTCAGTCAGGATTAATGAAGCCCAAGTGGCTGCGTACAAAACACAGGCAACCCTGCCTGACCTGTGGCCTGAAAGAGGGAGGACACATTGCTCAAGGCTCCACTTCTTTCCAGTGACCTTCTAACAGCAGTTCTGTTCTGAAATCATTTCTACCTCTTGTGATTTTGTGTTTTAGCTGTATTTGACATAAAATGCCAAGTACCGTGACTGAGATTTACTCATGCTTGCAAACATTGCTTTTATTTGCATTGACCGAATCCCCTTGGGCCTCTCTTATTTTGTCTGTAACAGGACAAAGCACAGTCATAAATATTCATGCTGCTGAAAGGTATTCCAAGATGGAAAGAATAGTACATAAGACCCCAAACAGCCCCATCCACGTTTTCCAATTGCCTTTGGTTGTGCCATCCCTCACATTGAAAAGATAATTCAATCTTTTGCTTCTTGGTTCCTGCCTAATGAGACTGCCAACAGGAGTATGCCAGTGATGGTGATTTGCTTTAACATGTGGACACTTGTCCAATGGAAATGCCATGAAATCACCAGCACATTTTACATAAGCCACTGAACAGTCATCAACGAGTAGGAAAAGGATGCTGCGACATGATCAGTAAATAAGTAGGTGAAATTCAGTCTTGTCTGTAGAGATGTTGGAAGTGAAATCTGCTGCACAGCTTGCAGGTTTATATGAACAGTTTGCTAATTAGAGTTGTATAAAATGACAATTTTTCAAGAAAATTTCCACCCTTCATAGCAGCCCAGTGTGAAATCTGATATTTTTTGAAAACCCAACAAATGAGCTATTCTCATATTTTTAAAAAAGTTTCTACAGGCAATCCAATACCACTGCTGAATGCTGCAAATTTTCAGTACCACCTAAATGGGTTTTTTTGCTGCATAGATATTCGCCGGTTTTTGGCACCCTTCAGCTGCTTTCCTCCTCTCTCCCCTGCCTATTTCTGTTGCCCACCAGGATAATGAGAGAAGTGTCAGGAGAGCTCACACAAACTCACTGTCATTTTTAAAGCTGCAAGTAATGACATTCGTTAAATGAATGCAATAAAAACTAAATATAACAAATCGGGTTCATTCTTTTCAAAAGCCTGCGTATTTGCTGCTGCAAGAAAAGAATCCTTTCCAGTCACACCCATTGGGCTTTTCATGTGCAGAGTTTCCTGTGGAAATTCCTTTTTTAAGGAATTCTTATGGAGGATTTTAAAGAGGATGCTTCTGTCTTTGTTACCATCACCCAGATGAAACCAGAAAGATGTAAAAAAAGCTGAGAAAGAACAGAAGCCGTATAAAACTCTTCAACTGAATCTCAGTTCCGATTACATTCCTTTTCCATTGCTCTGTTGAGCTCTGCTGAGAATTTCCCTGTGGGGCAGCCAGAGTAGGAGAGTCTGTTGATGAAGCATCCCACTTCATAGGCAGAGCTGCCAAGGGTGGATGAGGTCCATTTTTGACCTTTGGCCAGACCCAAGATCAGGCCAGCCAGAGAAGCTAATTGAGATGAAGTACACTGCTTTTGCCAGCGTGCAAACCCCCCCCCCCCCCCCCCCCCAAGTCAATCTGGATAGTATCTCTGTTGAAAGAATGGAAAAGAAAATATTTTTAATTTTTTAATTCTTCATACTTTCAATTCTTTTGTTTATTTATAGAATGCTATTAAAAAAAAAAAAAAAGAAAGAAGATATCTGAATGCGATTTACTCCCAGTGAACTCAAGAGCTGGGCTTTAATGGGCTCTGGCTTGTGCTGCCTACAAACACAGTAGTAAAGAGGCAATCATCTGGGGGTGTGTGAATGTGTGCACATTCATGTTAGTGTTATTGGTGACAGTGGCAAGGAGCAAAGGGAGTATTTTTAAACAGCTAGTGCTCCACAATCCCAGGTTTTAAGACACAGACCTCTCAGCCATGTTCTTCTTCCTTTTTAAGCATACAAGCTAAAGTCAAGCTAAACTGGGAGCTCTCCTGTGTTCCTAGTCTTGTTTGGAGGTTTTGGTTTGGGTTTTTTTAGGGAGGAGAGTTTGTTTGGTGGGTTTTGGTTTGGGTGGTTTTCTTTGTTGTTGTTTTTGGGGGGTGTTATTGCCTTTTTTTTTTTGTTTCCTTTTAATAAACAAAAGTGACCTACATTTGCCAGCTAAGTGTAAAAAGAGTTATCAAAGGGTCAGCTGTGCTGCTTGGGACAAAAAGAGGGAGATCCATGTGACTCAAGAGGTCTTGAAAGGGGAAGAAGCAGTGGCACTAGGGGAAAAGAGTATAAGCCTCTTCAGGACACAACTGAAAGCTGATAGTATCCTCAGGGCTCTGCTACAATTCCTTCTCTTAAAAGAGAGTCTGGTTCTCCATCTCCCTGGCCTCCAAAGCTTCTTACTTTTTAAAGTGAAACATGGAAAGTACCCTGTATGTGACCCATCGGCAAGGGCAGTGTGAAACGATGGGGGTAACAAGCCCTTCTTCATGTGTCTGCCATTAGGAAACAGGTCAAAGGGGCCAGTGAAGATGCCACCTGAGACACCCAGTGGGATGGTGCTGCTGGCAAGGACTACCTGTGCTGCTGAAGCCAACAGTAGGAACCAGTAAGGAGATAATCACATGCTGCCACCACACAGCAGCCATCACCAAACACAGCCAGTGCTGTACAGCAAACCCAGGACCTGCAATAGACACTGAAAAGCCAGTGGAAGGCCAATGGAGCAGAAGAGAGAAGTTGCTTCACCTTCTGGGCTATGAGGCAATCTCCTGGATGGCTGCAGGAAGCAGAAAGTGTGACAGAAAGAGGCAAAACATGTCCCAAAGTTCCTAGCTAACCTGACTTGGAGATAAAAAGATCCTTTTTATGCCTGGGACAAAATCTTCTCATCTCAGCTGTTGAGGAAGACAACCTCAGGAATGTTTTCCAAGGCCTCCTCCATAGGTCCTATTAAGGAGGCAGGGGTGGGCTGAAGCACATGCATTGCTTCACAGCAGTGCAGTGATGTGATAGCCTACGCAGATGACCACGAAGCACAGAAAGGATTATTTGGTTATTACTGTCAGATGGTGTTTTGCAGCAGTCAGAGTGAAACCCAGGGACACAGTGTTGTAAACACCATAGAAATAAATAGTTCCCATCTCAGGGCATTTGCTGTATGAGTAAAGACAACGCCTGGCAGGTGGCCGCCAACCACAATGGCAGAGCTCACAGAGCAGGGGACGAGGTGTCCTCCAGTTGCACAATTTGGAAATCCAAGGAATTTCTGAAGTAATGAATCGCAGATTTCAGCCAGAGTTTTGCCTGAGAAGCTGCAGGAGCTTTCTTAATTAGAAATCTGTCCCTCTCATTGGCTGCCAATTCAGTTACCCAAAGCAGAAGCAGAAAACCTTTCCTATTTGCTCCCTCTGCTTTCTCTCCCATGGAAGAAAGGACAGATGAGACAGGACTACACTTTGGAGCCCTTGCATGCAGTAACTTCCGGGAACTCAAGGACCTTTTAAGATGAGATTCATTGTGACAGCTGCAGGACAAGACCGAAGCTGTCCGCAACATCACTGGAATCCTCTCCCTCACGGGTCTCTGCTGCCAGTGGAATAGATCCCTGGCACACACTCCTCTGGGGCACTGCTGGACCTCCAGCCTCCTTCTGTGCCTCCCACCTCCCTCTCCATTAAATGCCTCTTTCCCCTCTGCATCAGTCACCTTCCCTAAATTAACTCAGTCACTACTTTTTAATCTGTACTTTACTTTGACACAGAGCTGTCAGCTCTGCTTATTTCAATAGCTTGGAGCAGCAGACTGAGTTTATGCAATCCCGTTTTCTGGCTCCCCACATGGCAGAGCTGCATTTCCCCAATGCCACACTGCTGTCTGAGGTGGGGGTGAGTAATTCTGCTATCATAAGGATGCAAATGGGACCACAGTGACACCTCCAACACTGCAGGTCCAGGATGCCACTTATGGCTCCCAAGCTGTTGAGTGTGCTTGCGCCTATATGGGGCCATAGGCGCTGACTGCGCCCAGTTCATTGCACATCAACAAACAGATTGGACCGTGGTGCCAAGAGTTCATGCTGGAGCTATTGGATCAGAGCTGGGATCCACAGGGATCAGGTCTGGGATTGTCACTTGTGTTGAACAAGCACCATGCAATCACGGTCACCTGCAGACCTCAGGCCAGCACAGTATGCCATCTATGTCCTACTTTTATTGTGAAAGCTATTTTGAGTGGTATTAGACAGGGATGCAAACCCTGGGCTTGCTCTCTTATGCAGGAACAAACTTTATTTTGAGATACCCTGTAATGCAAATTTTGACTTTCCCTACTGGCCCAGAGCACCATATCCCAGAGGATATGACTCACCCAGAAGTCCCATCACCTTCAGTGAATACAGATGTGGCCAAGGACACAAACTGGGACAGTCCTGTGAATAAACAATGAATCCAAATAAATAGTGACTCATGGATTCGGCTTTCCAATATTATGTCATTAGTGCAGCACAGAAAAGGCAGACCACAGGTAACCCAGATCAGTACAGGTTAGACTTGCCAGCAGAAAAGCTATCGAGACCAGGTGCAGCCAGAAGGTGGTTGTGCAGGGCCAGTGGCAGCACAACAGCTCCCTCTCTCCTGAGCAGGACAGTCATGGGGAGAACAGATCTTTAGCAGAGCCCTGGTAAACATGCCCATGGTCAATACACATCTACAGCTTCTCTTTCCTCTGTACGTTGCAGCTTATCATACTCACTACAGCTAAACTGACATCAGATGGACTTCTCCTGGTGAACACTGGTGGACTAGAGCTCTCCCTGTTAGTATATCAACGTGTGGACAATTTTTACTGTAAACATGGGGGTTATTTACAGCCTAAATACCATGACCCTTATCTTTTTCTGTTAATTTCTCTGTAACTACAGCCTCTACAGGAAAAAAAAATCTTGTCTTGAAGACAGAACTTGTATCATCGCACACAATTCAATAAAATCAGACTAATTTTGACCAAGAACGGGATGACAAACGAAGTTCTGTTTATGGCGAGATAGATGTAAAGCAGTTGTAGTGGTGATTTAGAATTGATTTGATCTAAGTGCATCTCAAAAAATCGTGAAATAGAATCTACCAGCTAAAACTAATGAGCACAAAACTACATTGATTTGGCCCAGGGTGGACAAATAGAACATCTGGCATATTTGGCACCGATGACACAGCTGGCATTGTTGGACCCGTTTCTGCAGAAGGTACAGATGCAGAAATGGGAGAATTGGTACAAACAGTGCAGATGGAACAGTTGGAACAGATGACAGTGGGCAGAGCTGGCGATGCTGGCACAGGTGTCATAACCTCAACAGCTGGCACAAGTTGTGACAATCCTGGGATTTCTTAGTGCAAGGCACATGTTCATTTTGGCTTTGGTTGCAGAGAGATAAGAGCATTTTATAATTAGTAAATGTGCCATTTAAAAAAGAACTTTTTTTCCCATCCTTAAGGACTTCCACCTCCAACTGTTACAGCCTGGAATGTGGAGCATTTCTGCAAATTACAATTTCCCAGAGAAAGCTACAATTGATAAATACAGATTTAATATGAGGTAATTAGACATTTTTATTCTCATATAGATAATAATCATGAATAGGATTTCTTCATAAGAGGTTTGTTAAAAAACATAGTCAGATCTGTAGCCTGATCATGGAGATTAAAACAAGCTTTGTCTTAAAGCCAAGGCTTGTTTACCACCAAATTGGTGGGCTATATTTTCCAAAAGTCCAATGCTTCACAATAAAACAGAGTTTGATAGAAGCCACCAGAAAGAGCAGGGCACTGGGTGAGCACCACAGAAACAGTTAACGCTTTGGCCAAAATACGAACCATAACTAGGGCAAGAGTGAAAAAAATGGAGAAGCCATGATATTGCCTTTTCTTCAGCAATGTGGCTTTGTTAACCGTTGAAAATACCACTGGTCAGAATCTGATTTTCATCTGAGAGAGCAAATACCCTGCTCTCCCTCGAGCCCTTACTCCGCGAGTAGCTGTAACGAGGCAGGATCCTTCGATTCCCATATAAGATACGCAATGAGATGAAGTTGCTTGCCAAGAATTTAAAGCAGAAATTAATTCCTTATTTTATTTCAGCTGTTTAATGCTGTGGAGAGCAGACAGGAAGTAAATTTTGCTTAACTCTGGGGCCTGATCCTGCAAAACCTTATTCATGGTTGTCTTCAATAGCAGCACAAGCCCACAGTGGAAGGGCTTGGAGGATTTGGCTTCCCTTTTCAGAAGACTTACACCCTGCAGAGAGCTTACTTGTTGGATATATTTCTGAATGCACCTTTTATCACACTGCTTGCACAAAACCAGTTTTCACCAACCTGATTTCACTGCACAAAGAGACCATTAGTTGGTATTTTTAGTACAGTGAATTCACAGGAAAGAGAATTAAAAGATCCCAAACCCAAAAGGACAAAACCCAGGACAAACTAATAAAAATATTGAATTAAAAAATACTTAACAGCTTAAAAACCTGAAATGAGTACACACTGATGAGGCTGGAGAGGTTTTTAGTACTCAGCCATTTTAAGCAATTCTTTGTCCTCTGTTTAGTCATGTTCTCCCCTACCTCGTACTGTACAGTGCAAACCCACTAGTTAGTCAGCCACACGATATTAAGTGGTAACTATAATTTAAACCCTCATAAAACAAAAAAGGAAGTAGTTTGGAGCAGAGGAATTTGAAGCTGTGTTGCTCAGCTGCAGTCACAGATATGCCACAAGGAATGGTGGTATTCAAAGCAGAACTCTAATTTCTTGACCCTCCATTTCAAGCATGGATAGGTATTGTTCTTGGTGGATTGCTACAAAACCCAGCCTGTAAACATCCATAAAATTAGGAGTAGGTCCTTTATACCGGTGTAGCTGCAATAACTTTTCCAGGCTGCCCATCTGAAGAGCTGACCCTGGCAATTTAAAACAGGTCTATTTCCTTCTAGCCAAATTCTCCTGGTTTCCTGGACATGGCCACACAGGCAGCACCACTGCCTGATCCTGGAGGGGACCAAGAGCACCCTACAGCTGATCACATGAAGGAATCTTCATCAATGTCAGCTAGCACTGGCCAGTTACTACCTGTCATGCATGAGCAGCGGATCCACAGCAGGAGTCAACCTGAATGCTTGACATGAGATGAGGGGGACAAGGACTTTGCCTGGGATGCTGCCTTTCTGCTCACTGGGCTTCTTGAGAAGAAATGAACATGTGGTTTCCTGTGTTGCGTGAGTGCTTTGCTCTCTGACTTTCATTTAATAGCTGTCTGCACACCCAGCGCTTCATAACCTGTGGATGCCTCATGAAAACATTCCTGTCTTGCTTCTGGCCGCAAGCTTTTATGACATGCTTTAATCCCCCCTTCAAACAGTTGTTGCACATGCTGGCTCACTGCTGTCCCCTGAGAGCTACTGCTGGGGTGTGATATTCCAGCTGGGGTGGCAACTGGGGGAGGGAGGCAGCCAACCACCCTTTGTAAGCTGGCAGACACATCCCAAAGGAAAATTCTATCAACCTTGGGGTGAACATCCTGTTCCTGGTGCATCCTGCAGTAAAATGCAGCCATTTGTTCAGGGAAATGAGGTAATGATGGGCATATCTTTTTTCTTCTGTTTTGTATATGCAGTGGGTGTCCCTTCATGATACACAGCGACCTTTTACTTTTATGTTAGGTGTTGCATTTTATTCAGTCTTCCCAAATTTCCTACTTGAGTCCACCATGTTCTAAACAGATCAAAGCCTACTCATAAAATTAACTCCTATGCACTGTCTTTGTTCCACTTAAACCTTCTAAACAAAGGTCATGTGGGATTTAATTACTGTTTATGATGGATGCTGCCTCTCTGCACATAGACCGTATTTCACCCATCCCCCCAGAAAGGAAGCATGCTAACCATTCTCAAGATGCTGCTCAGTCATCACAGCTCAATGTTTTCTCTTATCTCAACACTCTGTGATTGAGGATCAGCCCCCCAGCAGATATGAATCATTACATCTTCTCCAAAGTCAACACAACTCTGCTGGTTGCCTTATTGAGGATCTGGCCTTGTATATTATGGAGGCAACTTCTACGTGAAATTGATTTTGGAAGCAGAAGTGCAATTTTTCTAATATGATTAAAGTACAAACTGTTGCGATAGTAGGTACAGGTTGGACATTGAGTTAGTAAATAATGAGTAACGGCCCTTTGTATGCACACGGACTGGCTGATCATTCCCTGCTCTACCCAACCCACATGCTGCCCAATGTGCATGGTGTGTTCTCCCAGTACCATGTAAATCTGGTTGTCTGTGTACCAGTTTAGGAGCAAGCCTGCTCCACCACAGACTTCTTATGTAACCTGGAGCAAGTCTTTTGTGTCCCTGATATTCCTGGTGTAAGAATCTGGGAAAACATCCAAATTCCCAAGGCTTGCTGGACACCTCGACCCACTGGAACCCACCAATACCCATTCATCCTCTCACCTTTGCTGCACTTCTGCAAAACAGAAGGCTGGGTGTAGCAGACACAAGGAGCTATGGTGTGCCCTGGCCAGGTGGCTGACCCTGCCTGCCTCAACAGGCAATTATTCCTACCTTGCCCCTAATGATACCAGCTTGACAATGTCAAAAAAACCCCACAAACAGCTTTTATTGAATCATCAAAATAGCTCCACTGGGTAACACTGTCACCTTATTACTTCTAGTTCTTCGTCATACTTTTGCAACACTAACACATGGAATAAAAGGAATAGTGTCTTCATTTACTGCCATGAAGAGCCCAGGGCCTTGGAGTCACTGTAGTTGCAGTAAGCATAACAGTCACCAACAAATCACGATCAGAGTGGCACTAGTTTTTGCTGTCATTCTATACCTTACCTTGAATCGATTCCTATATTGATGGCATTAATCCAACTTTCTAAATGAATTTTTAACCTGATTTCTGTTCATTGAAATGATGAGCACTCTTTCATTTAGCAGTGAAACTTCTTTGTCACTGTATCAGAAAATTGTCTATTTCACCACCACCACTATTTTATGCAGATTTTAAATTCAAATCTGGACAAGGCTGTTGCAGGCTCTGATCCAAAACTCAATTAGGTCAATGGAAGTCTCTCCTTGGGCTCCGAATCAGGGTATTTTCAGGATTACCTGCTCCCCACATCATTTTCCCAGGACTGGTCAAGGGGTTTAGGCTGCATGCTGGGGATCTTTCTGGGGGCCTGGAGGGAGGACTGTGACTCACTTATTCCAATGTTAATCCAGAGTATTCACACTTCCATCCAGAGGTAGGTCTGGCTTCCTGTCTGAATGGTTTATGGAGTTAAATAATCAGGAATTGACAGCCTGTGCCCCAGAACACACTCTCCTGGCCTACAGGGCAGGTGTAATTTTGCAGTAAATTCATAAATTCTGGAAGTCCCTTGCTGACCTTGCTTTCAGTGCAGTCTTCAAGTGTGAGTCAGAGAGGCAGGTCTGCCTCTTTCCTTGCCTTGGGTACTCAGCGAAGTCTGTTATCAGAGCACACACACACACAAATAACTTCCAGCAGTGAGTTGCATCACTGGAGTTAGCACTACGCAAATGCTCAGGAAACAAATGCTGGTGCCTTTATACTGCGCAAATCTGACTCCATAAATTGCCTCAAAGACTTCACTGGTGCTGTTTGCTGAGCAAAGTACTGTTCTTCTGCATGCTATCAAAATACAGCCCTAAGTGCTTTCCTGGACCAGGGCCCAATACCTGTACATTTGTCTTGGAAGATAAAGTTAAATAATGATACATAGGGCTGGGTGAGAGTCATCTCATTACATTGACTGCTTTTTCTTGGCTACTGCAGGTTTTCTGATGTGGCTGTGGCTGAGGGAGGACAAATGTTTCTGCAGGTTCTGTCTATGGGATTTAGTGGGCTTTGCACACTCAAGAACTGCACAGTATTTTTTCCAGTCTAGACTGGACCTTCCTTTCCCATCAGATATGAAATTTCTGCATTGCGTCTGCCCAGAAGAACCACATGTCCTGGCTCTTCAGAGGTCTGGCTCTGTCATGAGACAGTAGATGCAATCACTATGGGAAAGACAGCCTCATTTTTGTCTCAGTGTTGGGTCACCTTTACCATCTTAAGCCTGTGAGACCAGCTTCCACTTTCACTCTAGGTGGCCCTTTTAACTTGTAACCTGAGAACACAAACTCGCAAAGTGCAAAGCCAGCTCCAGCACTCTCTCACTCTTTTCAGATCCAAGGCACTGTATTTCATTTCGGTTGATGAGCCTGGGCAGCGTTCGCACAGCCTTTCCTCCCCAGACCCCGCAGAGGAACCTGCTGCAATGAAGAAATGCACTCACTGTTACAAATGGCAGTGCAGTGCATGAAAAAAGCTGATGATGTTTGTTTTGCCTCACTGGAATAGTCTTTTCTTCACTTTCTGGTACCCAGCATACCAGGATCTCGGTTGAAGCACAGTTTATTGAGATTTCTGGCACTCATATGGCTGAATTATGCTTAATTCATCTCTACAGCCCCAAACCCTCAGTGCTGCAGGATTACGCATGCCTTCTTTTCGCTGCCTTCCAGTAGGTTTCTGTATTGCTTGATCTTTTCATCTGCAATGTTTCCTTAAAAGCAGCTGATGTTCAGCATGTAAAGTATTAGAATAATCTCTCCGGGGCTACTCATCTTTGGCATTTTGGTACCTGTCCCTGCAGTAGAGTTGCAACTTACTTGTGTTTTGATGTGTTCTTATATATTTAAGCATTTCTAGCCTGAAGTGGGGTCCTGGTTCTGGGCCCAGTACTTGTGCAATGCATGTTGCACAGCTACTACTAAGAATACTAATAGCATGCTGCTGAAGGGGAAACAAGTTCTACGCACACCATCAGGATTAGAAAATGGGATGGCTCTTTTCCTGTAGCTGTGGTGATTTCATACCCTTAACAAGCATAAAAGAGTAGGATTCCTGGAAGGGAAAAGTGAGAAAAAAAAATAAGTGTGGCACAGAGGGGATCTAGAATTTATCAGAAGAGTCTAGGGGAAAGTCTTGTGTGGTCTGACAGAAAATACCTGGCAATCACTTCTGTTTTGAGGGAGAGGGAGATGGAGGAGAGGGAGAGAGATAAAAAAAGGAAAAAAAGGGAACAGAAGGGAAAGTGAAAGGAAAAAAATAGGAAAAGCAGCTTGCTCCCAAAGAGATGTTTTACACCAACTTTTGCAGGGTTACTCTTTGAAATCAACGAGATTGACTGATCAAGGAGACAGCTGTCCACTTCCCAGGACTGCAATCCAGAAGCTGGCAGTTTAAGAAACCAAAGGTTAAAAGGAAGCAAGCGCTTGGATAAGGAGGAGAAGGAACAGCTGTTTCCTATGTGGGAGGTGATCAGCACATAAAAATGTTCCACAAAGGGGCACACCACCAGCACCTGGCAGGGGCAGATCAGCCTAATCCCCGCCAGCAGCTGGCCGCACGCATTGCCCCATGCCCCTGGGAGGACCTGCTGCGGTCAGGGTGTCCCCGTGCTGCTGACCGCGAGATTTAAAAGGCGCTTGTGGCCCTCCCGGTGGGCCCATGGACACATTTGCCTCTGCAGCCTGAAGCCCTGTGGTTTCCCTATCTGCAGGAGCTATTCCTACCATCTTTCACTGTGTGAGTGGAGATCACAGCGTTCAGCTTTGTCATACCTTTGGGTAATTATGTAAATAAACCATCTAATTCACTTCTGTCATAACCACCCACTAATCGGTATGTGTGCCAATCTTGGAGATACAATTCGTGAGACTGGAGGACAAATGAAGGGACAAGGCTGCACTCACTATCCAAGTGTCTCATTCTTCCACACATGCCAGTTGCACATCATTTGCTGGTGGTGCAGGATATACACTTACGTCCACTGCCTTGGCAACAGTTTTGATTTGCACTGCCATTGAATCTGCATGAGAAAATGCATAATTATGTGATCCGGTATCTTCAGATACCTTATCAGCCACAGTTTTAAGGTTCCTAAACACCAGGAGACAAGAATTGCACTGAAAAGGCATTTTGTGCCAATTAGCACTTGCTCTTTCCTATCATCTCTGGCTGTTTTCACAGGACAGGACATTTCTTCCCAGCTTCCATGTGTGATCACATACAGTGCTGTACCTTGACTCTGTATTCAGCAAACTTGACAAAAACCTGTGCACCAATCCTAGACTTTCATAGCAGTCTGTACATATTACACATGTACACAATCTCCAGAGCCCTCACTGGGTTTATGTAATGCTTTCCTTCATTACACACTGAAACCACTGAGATGTCTCCTATGAGACATCTTCCCTCATGGAGGATAATGAAGATGGGATTTTGTAGGAAAAAGTAAGGGGTTTCCATTGATCCAGCTGAAGTACCCAGGGCAGTCATCCACTACGCATCAACAAAAAAAAAAAAGAACAAATTAGTGTCTGCACAGTTTCTGTTACTTTATATAGGAAAAAACATCATCAAAACTTGATTTTTTTCTAGACCTGGTTGAGCTTAGAGTGTAATAAGTAGCTAGAGAAAAGCTCAGCAAGTCTGATGTGGTTGTTATTGAAGAAAAGCCAGTACAGAACCTCGTGATTTGTCGAGGCAATTCTGTATCCATAACCAATGCCATCATGCTGGCAGGCATGTTTTTTGTTAAGCTGTCACATCTACGTCAGTTCAGAAGTGGTGTCAGATATTGCCACAACAAATTCTCTTGTTATAAAAAATCGGGGTGCATATTTTTATAACATTAATATATAATCCATAAAATGGTTGGAATTCATACCAGTTGGCACTCCGTATAAGAGTCTTGTTTTGGCTGATATATACAGCATATTGGGAGAGGAGGAAATTTGCTTTCTTTGCAAATACGATGACTTTCCACAAATCAGAATTCTTCCCCGCCTGTTGAATATTGCGGGGGCTTTTCACAATTGAGCGGAACAAATTTAGGGCTGTAAGTAATTGAGAGTTGGCTGCTTGCACACAGGAAAAAAGGAAGACAAACAAAATGTCACAGTGATTATTTTTATCTCTGTAAAGTGTGTGAAATTAATTTATGAAAGCGACATTTTTGCCCTTTTGAAAGTATACGTGCATAGACATAGAAGTCTGGGTGGTTCTCTCCAGGCTACCAGGGAAGCAAAACATGTACTGTATATCTGTCCTTTAATCTAGCAGATCTTTATTTGCAGATCTGGCTGTGCATCATGTTTCTGTATCTGTGCTTCTGCCAAGTGCAGAACCAGATTTGGTTCTTAGATATACTGGTTCAAAGCTGGAGGAATCTCACTGGCTTCAGCATACACTGCTGAAAGTGGGCATCCTCTCCATTTTACCCCAACCTTTTCTGTCCAGAGGGATGTCCCTGACTACGTGCAGTTTTCCTTCTTAGGTACTAATTATTTTAGGTATTATTAGGTATCATGTCTGTGGTTGGACAAATAGTAAGAAATGAGGTGACGCTCATGGAAGTTGAAGCCCATGAGCTTTACCTCTTGAGCCCCTGTCAGCTCATTCCTGGTGTAAGATATTTCACTTTAGCTAGTCACTCCACTTTGATAGAGCTGTGAAAGCAGAATTGTTGCCCAATAATATGTCAGCACAGTATATTGCAGTCATCTTGTTAAACCATCTTAGCCAAGGTCATTAGGCGGATTCAGGGATCAAACTAAGCAAAACAGCCCAAAATAGCAGATAGGTCAGTCTATATGAGCTTGATCTATGTAAGTTAAGTTGACACTGGTTATCTGGGGAAGGAAGTGCTCTGAAAGCCAGTTTTTACAGCATGAAACCCAGAAACTATGGACAACGGTGAGGAGGCAAAGAAGCTGCTTGTTGCGAACACTGAGCTTCCTTCTGTCCTCCTTGGAGAATGTCCCAAGCTGCTGCCAGCTTTGAATGCTCCTTCAGGGATTACCCTCATAATAATGTCACCTTTTAAGATCAAACACAAGTAGAACTGTTAGTGGAGAGATTGTAGTTCGGCTTTTTAAACAGCAGATTCTCTGTTACAAGGGAAGGTGGGAGAAGGGGTTGCATTTTTAGGTGAAGCTCAAGCAGTTCACCTCACAGAGAGAGTGCCAGATGTGCTCCTCTGGGGAAGACAAACTAAATCACCGTGCAAAAGGTGAACCAGCATTATACCCTCTTCTTCCTCTTCCTCCTACCCCATCTGCTTCTCAGATTTGCTCAATTATTTTCTCTTGTCCTTAAAGTTTCCTGCAGTTACTTGTCTTTCTCTAGAGCTATTCAGGTCTTCAACCTTCCCTGACCCCTTGGAAAATCTCTTTTCTCAATTATTCCTACCCTGCCCCTAATAACCAGCTACTCATTCACATCATTTGTAAAAGAGTGCCCCAAACTCTGCAGAAACCCTGTTGTGTGTTTTGATGCACAGGTACAGATGTTAGTGGCTCTAATGCTTTTCAGCTGGTGAGGAATCTCAACAGAAAATTTTGTAATAGACTTGCGTATGTGTGTGTGTGTGTGTGTGTGTGTGTGTGTGTGTGTACATATATCACCCAAGGTTCAAGACAGCAATGCCATACAAAACAAGAAGAGCACAGAGTGTTCCTTGTTGATAAAACGCTATCAAGCTGAGAATGTTTAGTTGTCGTATGATGGAAAACAGTAAAAGTGGGCATTATTTTGTAAAGGACCTTGTAGCTTCCTCCTGCTTGCCCCTTTTCAGGCTCACCCTGTCACTGTGGTGTGAGCTCAGGGATAGTAAGGGAAACCACCAATGAGGGCTACTATCCAAGCATTCTGTGCCTTCTATGCCAGGGTGTAATGGCCTTTCCATGATGATCCATGGATCACCATGCTGGGCTTGGCTCTAGCAGGGGCAACACTTGCACTTTGTGCATAAGGGAAATGAGACTCAGAAAGATTTCACCAAAGGCTGTGAAGTTCTGGTAGGGATGAACCAACTGTCCCCATGCTAAGAGCACAGACTTTGAACAGTGGGGTAAGGAGCATAAGATGGACCCAAAGGCAGCATCAGCTGCAGGCAAGGGGAGGCAACGGTGGTCACCAAGGTGCTAGAGAGCAGCCTTAATTCCTTGCAAGATCCATGAGGCACAACTGCCAGCTGAGTTAGAGACTCAGAGAAATGGGGATGGGGTGGGGACAGATTAAGAAGAACTTCCAAGCCTGCGTGCTCCAGATGACAAAGACACATTGCTTCACACGGTGACCTTCAGATGCCTTCCCTCACTCAAGTTAGAGCTTCCTCCATGAGCAACTCTACCGAGACCAATTCACTGACCAAGCTGTTATTCCAAGTGATTCAGCGTACCAGAAGCCAGGCCATCGGGAGGTCGGTATTACCACTTATTCATGCTTGTGTCAGAAAACTTTCTTGCCCTCAGTATTTTAAGAGAGCATGAAGGCAGCTTTACAAGAGTATTGCTCATCTTTCAGGGCTGCTGGTTGGAGAACTGTGCCTGTACCAGCACTGTCACTGACTTGGTTACTTTACCTAAGCCTTTTGCATGCTCATTCCAACACTAGTAAAGTGAAAACACCAATACTTGCCAATCTGCTCTATCAGTAGCACAAGAAAGAGTAAAAACATGAGAACTGTAACATAAATCCAAGTCCTCATGTGAAAGCTTTGTAAACATTAGCTATTACTGTCTAAAAAGATTAACCAAATAAATGTAATCCAAGTGCTAACAGAGGCAAATTGATCTAGGCATGGAGATTAGTCAAAGTTTCCTGAGATTTTCTAAATATGGCCAAAATGTGGAGTTTTGCTACCGGTTTGTTGTCTTAATTAGCTAGTCTATTGAGCAATAAAATGCAGAATGGCCTTGCTAGGAACAACCACCAGTTACTGAAAAGCATGTTACTTTGGGGAATCAGATGAGGAAGTGGGTGCCCTGGAAGCACTCCTGCATGCCATGGCATTTGATCAAAGCAGGTTGTAACTGTTCTGCTTGATCAAATGACAGCTTCAACAGAAAGCAATCAACACAGCAGGAGAGACAACCAGTATAGATTTCTGTATTTGTTATTTCTTTTTCATGTTTATTATTTCTTTCTTATTTTTGAAAGCAAGGGGTTGAGAAAGCCTTTAAAATAAAATGGACTTGGTGGTGTGGTGTCTGAACTGTAATTTAGATTTTGTCTTCTTGCTTCCCAAGTATATCAGTGAATTCTCTCTTCACCCTTACTTCAGCTAAAGGCATCTCCAAAACATACCAGGGGAAGAGAGGTTCCTGAAATAAGGTAACCCATTACTAGTAACATGTTTCCAAATATAATACCCATATTGTCTTAATTATGTTACTATGGTGGCCAACTTGGAATGCAATGGGAAAGCTTTTGGAGGTTTTCCATGCCAGATTCCCTGCCTTGAGCATGAAGAAAGCTTAGTTTGCTCATTATAACTAGGGCTTATCCAGACATTATGCACCTTCCATCCAGCACGGGTATGATGTTGGTGTTCCGGTGGGCATGACCTCATTTCGCCTAATGCCACATGTTTCTTCCAAGGTGAACTAACCTTCATATTCCTGGATGTGAGCAGCATGTAAACCAGTTTCTATCAATGCTATGGATGGTCTAACAAGAGGGGAAATGTATGAGATTTAATAATTATGAGTCATCTCATTCTTAATAAAAATTTAAGTTAAAATATTAGTAGTTATATACACAATGTGAACCTATGTATGATTGGGGGTTGTTTGGTTTGCTTGTTGGTTTTTTTCCCCCCATAAAAATAGAAATAAACTTACCCTTCATTAATGTACCTATTACACTCTTGCAGACCCCAAACCCTGCCATCCTTGCTTGGAAGACCTCTGTCTGGTTCCAAATTTTCATCGAACCCAAGCTGCCAGTCATCCTCCACAGCTATTTTTGTGCTCCACACAAACTGGGGTTATAACACAGAGTAATATACGAACTGATACTTTCTTTTGGGTCTGGCTACCACTTTGAAGAATAAGTCTACTAGGAAAAGTAAGGCCACAGACCTTAATTTTGCAAACATTGTGCACCTAAAGCCATTACTACCTCTTGGCCATTTGCCACCACTCATGGCTTTGGGATTGCCCCAAGTTGGTTCTATGCAGAGTTAATCACATCGACTGAAACCACATTTACCACCAATTTGTGCTCACTTAATGCCTAGGGAGAAGGAGGAGTACCAGCTTTCCCATTCCTTGCAGAAGAAAGGTGGTAGCAACCAGCAAGGACTGGTGATACTTCTGACCTTTTGCGAGTTAAATGGGTGTCTGTGGTCCTCTCACTGTTGATAACCTCATCTTTAGCAAGCACACAGCTTTCCACAAGTGGAAGGTTAGTTTCCTACTGAAAACAGTGGGGAAGATTCGGGCTTAGTTTGATATATTCAATTTGTCACCATTAGTAAAACCTCTCTCAAAAGAATCTGAAGAGTTTTGCCCCAAGGTAATAATCCTAATAGACACACTTAAAAGTGTCCACAATCACTGAAAGTACATTTAACTGAAACAGGGGATTAAGGATAATGTCATTAAAGCTGCTACAGAATATATACAATGTATGATGACGTTTGTTAGGTTTTTTTTGAAGTGGTGCTTGTCTACCTACAGTTGCAACTATGTCCTTCGGAATTCACAATGTAATGTGCTGTCGCAGGAGCCCTGAAACTTCAGTTATTTTAGAGCAGTTATGTCAGAATGAAAGGAAAAAAAAAACCCTTCTCAGTGCTTTACATTTAAAAACTACTGGCATGACATGTGCTAATTCATTAAAAAAAATCTCATCCATCAAAACAATTCATTTTTTGTTTGAACAGGCTGAATAAACAATTTCTTACAGATTTAATCCTGGCAGCCTTTCGAGCAACAAGTGGCTCCAGTTCATGTACAAGCACCACAGTGTCCTTAAGTATCGAGCACAAATAGCGTATATAAAGGACATTTAGTGATCACCTCTGCATAACTGCCCAGCATTCCCACCCGCCTTTTTCTCCCCCTTTTTTCATTATTCTTCTATTGTAGCAAATCCCATTAAAATCTTGAGTTTATCAGAACATTCTGAGAAACATCTGGGTTGGATCCTTTCTTTTCTTTCTCCTGCCAATGATGGGCTGACATGGCACCAAACGTTGTCCTGAATCAGCAGTAGGCTGTGTACTTTCAAAAAAGGTCACAGAATAGTGCTGGAACAGTGAACAGCCGCTTGGAAATGTGCTTACTGCAAAGCTCACTCTTGTGAAAACAGGATAACTTGTAATATTTTCAGTACTTTGAAATGTATACATTTGTTTTGATTATTATTTCCTTTTTCAATCACCCAGAAGTCATAAAGGCAAAATCTTCATACACTATAGCATTCAATAGCTACACAGTTGTATGGCAAAAAAAAGATAGTACATCGAAAATAGGCGAACATCTAGTCCACTTGCCCTGAATTGGTCAGGCAGTTGGACTAGATGATCGCTGTAGGTGCTTTTCACCTGAACTACTCTAGTTCTGTTCTAAGCAAGTCACTTGGTTCATCTCTGAGCCAGGTCCACTCAATCCAGGAGGAACCATCTCTCACGCTAAGTGGCTGTCTGTCTCCATACTCTGAACTTCTGAATGGGTTTCTCAGTTCAGCACTGTTGGGCTTCTCACTGCACCATCTTTCAGGAGAATTTTGCCTTGAAAATGCTATGAATAAATGGCAGCCTCTTTCACATGTGATCTGTTTCTTTTGCTGATATAGTCACGCTACCATTTTAGTGACAAACATTAATTTTTCCTGGGTTTTGTGGGAGCAAGTTCTGAAGAGCAATAGCTTTCATGCAGTGGGCACCTGGGCTGTCTTCCTTTTGGTGCACCAGCCATAACCCTATTAACCCTCAAATTCCATATGCAATACCTAATTCCATCTGTGGAAAACACACAGGCTATTACATGGTAACTCAGAGCCAACACAGGGAGAAGCAAGGAGACCTGGTCTCCTTGATTAGTAGTATCCACAATGAAATGGGAGCCACCAGAGGCCAAAACAGAAAGTCAGCTTATTTCATCTAACTAGAGCCAGGAAAAAAAATTACCTCCTGTTTCATATTGCACTCTACTTTTAAGGCTTGTCCATTAACAGTGATCTTTTTTTATCTTATCAGATATATTTTATTAGCATGGAAAAACACAAGAGTTCTTCATATCCACCTTAATAGTCAATTTTCATCAGAAGATTCCATGTAGCAGCTTATGATAGCACTGATAAATAAAAATGTAAACCTTTCAGTGTCATCCTTCACTTAATTTTCCCCTCACAGACCAGGATTCAAGGCTTTTCCAATTAGAGAAATATCAGCTTAAATATGGGTTTGCCAACAGCAGCAAAAATTAGGCTACAATTTCAAGAATTAAAATAATTTTCCTACAAAATCACACGCATAAGATTTTTTTCTAAACTTCCCCATATATCCTCACTGCACATGTCCTTAGAACTGTGTCACCTTGAGCTGAGCAGTTGATACTTGCATTAATCAATACTTCCAACTATAATTCTCATCTATAAGAAGAAATCTCACCCTGTTTTAATGGGAACAAATTGAAAAAACAAGTAACAACACAAAAGAAAAATCTTGAAAAAGCTCGGCTCTGCCCCTCCTGGGTATGCTCTAAACTTAGATACCCTCCTCTCCTCCTCTTCCAACTGCACACAAGGAAAGAAGGGAGCTGGCAGTTACCAAGTGATTTACAGAAAATAAAATCAACACGTGAGAGTTTCCAGAGGCTTATACAAACATTTAGTTGCGTATGTTCAAATGAAAGCCCACGCAGGGTTTTTGGGCTGGACTGATTGGTTTTTCCATGAAAGCCATTTAAAGCTGATGGCTGGAGCCACTTTTATTTTTTAATTAAAGCCTAACGATGGTAGAAGGCAGGGAGAACTTTGCCAGCCTGATAAAAGTAGTCCGGATGAGTCTGTCTGAAAGATACTCATCCCAATATGCAAGCTGTGTGCAGTGCAGTCTGTGCACACATTGGGTAGTTGTCACCATTACATTGCCACTAATCTCACATGGGGAAAACTCTCAGGACTGATTTTGATGTTAATGTCCAACAGTCTTCAAACAGGAAATTAACCAGGGGAGAAGAGAACAGCAAAGTGGCCAAGGCAGAGAGAGGAATGGAGGCAAGCAGTCCAAGTTCTTACACCTGGGAAGAGAAGGCATAAGCTTTAGATATCATGCTTTACAGACTCATGGCAGAAAAACATATTATCAGAGAATACTGATGGGTGACTGGCTGCAGCACAAGAGCACAGCTCTTGAGAAAAGTAAATGTTAGAAGAGAGACTTGACCAACCTGCCTCCAGACACTGCTCTTTTCACGGTCCCCAGTAGGAGGATATACACACGTCACATCTTCTAGGGGATCTGCAAACAGAAGGTAAGGAAGGCTTTGGAGGATTGTTTTCACTGAGTTTTGGGGTTGGAACTAGATGATCTTAAGGTCCTTTCCAACCCTAACTATTCTATGATTCTGTGATTCTATGACATTTATAATGCAGTCGGAGCTTTTCAACCATTTCAGAATTAAAAATGGGTCCTGCATCCAGATGGGGTAAGTTTTGCATTCCTGTGTTTCCTCATCTCTTTTGTCTCTGCCATTTCTCTTCAGACCGCGCTCAATTCCTTCTTTTCTCTCTCATAGCCAGCTTTGCACACGACATTTCTTCTTCCACCTTGCATCTTTTTGTCCTCCTCCTGTTTTACTCTCAAGCTTCCCCTTCAACCCCAGCTTCATTTCTGTCTCACCTCTCCTTTCGCCATCTCCCCCATCCTCTGCACAGTCCCCTGCTCCTGCTGCTGCTGCAAGATCAAGTGGGGCTGGAAAACGCCAGCCTCTGCCGTGGGAGGAGGTGGCAGGTTTAGGAGGGCCGGTGGGCCCTGGAGGGATTTGAAGCAGTGACTCCTGCATGGCTGCCTGCAGGTGCAGAGAGACCCAGCACCATGGATCTGTACTCCCTTTGCGTTTGGAAGATTTCTGGGAGTAATAGTGGGAGGAATTAATTCCTTAGGAAACATCTGTTGCCATATAATGGAATAGAGCTGCAAAAAGGGAAGCTCCTCACCTCAAATTGTGTCACTTTAAAAGCTGCCACTCCCAGTTTTTGCAGCAAAACAAAGAAGGTCTTGTTGGGGTAGTGGGCACCACTTCCCCTGCAGCTGGTGCTGGAGGTGGAATAGCTTTCCTTGCCAGTTGTGGGCTACTTCACAGATGTCCTTTTGTTCCACTTTCACACTAGCCACAATTTCCTCTTAAACTTTAATCCTCTCTCCGTTTCTAATGTATGCAAATATATGCCAAAAATCAAGTCAGAGATACAAGACAGAGCAAGTTATTGGGGTGGGGGTGTGAGGGAGGGAGACGAGGAGGCAGTGGAATTTCTTTGTTAGTACAAATGTTTCAAGGATCAAAACTGTTTTGAAAAATATCTGAAAGAAAAGAGTGAAGCGCCTTTATTATCCGTGCTAACCTGGGGGAACAGCTGAATTTTCTATACTGCGGAGTTTACATGAAAAGGGCTCTCACAGCAAGGAAGAAAAACCCTGCTTGTGCTCCCCATATGCTGGGTTTCAGCCAATGTGTTGATGGAGAAGAGACTTTCCCCCTCCTGGGATTCCTCAGGATTCCCATTTTGGCTCCTCCTTGTCCCCAGGCCAGTGGCATGCCTCACGTCTCACGGCTGCTCAAGTCACATGAGCAGCCATGAGACATGGAGGAACCAACTCTCTAAGGGCACAGATACACATGGTCATCTCCACAAACAGAGGAAGAGCATGGATAAATAGATATAGCCAAAAAAAAAATCCAAATTGAACAAAACAAAGTAAAAAACGAACAAACAAATGAAAAAAGAAGCATGAATTGCTACTGTCCTGGGTTCAGCAGCAGCAGTCATTTTTCTCCTTCTTGGTAGCTGGTGCAGCACTGTGTTTTTGACTTTCAGCCTGGGAACTGCACTGATAACACCAGTGTTTTCAGTTACTGCTTGGTAATGTTTTGGTCTGACCAAGGACTTTCTGAGTCTCATGCTCTGACAGGGAGGAGGGGAAGCTGGGAGGAAGCAGAGACAGGGCACCTGACCCAAACTGACCAAAGAGGTATTCCATACCACAGCACGTCATGCCCAGGATGTAAAAAAGGAGGGCAGAGACACAGAAGGGTGGGGGGTGCACTACATGGTTGGGCATTGTATTGGGTGGTGAGTGATTGTATTCTTTCCTTGTATTTCCCTTGTCATTATTATTATTGGTGGTAGCAGTAGTGATTTGTGTTATACCTTAGTTACTGGACTGTTCTTATCTCAACCTGTGGGAGTTGCATTCTTTTGATTCTCCTTCCCATCCCTCCAGGAGTGGGGGGAAGAAAGAGGGGGGAGTGAGTGAGCAAAACTGCGTGAGTTATAGAGGCTTAAACCACGACAGCTACTCAAGTGGGAAAATCTTTCTGGTGGTGTGTCTGAGGGCCAGGCCAGTGATGTGGGAGCAGGTCAGGAGATGAGAGACTGGTTCCATCACTGACTTCCAGTTCCTTGAGTAGCTCTTGCACTCCTAACTTCCCAGAATGTAAAACAAGAATTTGGATACTGGAAACTGGGAAGTACTTGAAGATTTAGTCAGAAAAATTAGGAGATCTTTCTTTTATCAACCCTGAGGAAACAAAAAGGAAAACAATTATGTTGGATGCCCGTAACTTCCAGCTTTCTACCTTCTGAATGGAAACAGTTTCCTAATGCCCCCAGCATCCCGGCCAAAATTACTGCCACCGTAAGTTGAGGGCAAACCAGGTACATTGGAAGAATTTCTGTCTCCTCATCTTTCTGCAGTGCTTAGTTTTCCTCACAAACCAGAAATCTAAGATAACTGCTGAGATGTGAGGCTTTTGGAAAGGAACTTCCTGTCCAGTTCACACACATCTACTATGTTCTTTGTCTCCTCATTTCCTTTCAAAGACTCCCGCTTCCCTCTGTCCTCCTCACCTTCCTCTCACCTCCTTCAGTTCCTTTGGTTGACCTCATCTCCACTTCTGCCAATATGTTCTACTGTTTTACTACCTACTAGAGTCTTTCTCTTCCCCTCAGTCCCTAAGTCCTCCACATTTGTGAATGTCACGTAAAAGAAAAAACCTGCACGATCTCAGTTGTAATTTTGAAAACCTCAAGTAGTAACCTTTTGATAGAAAGGGATCTTTTGGCCCCAGAAACAGTGGGTTCTACTAAAGAATATGGAAGAAGAGGGGGAGGTGAAAAGCCTGGTTTAAATTGGTTGCTTCTTGGTTCAAACTGGAAAACATATATCAGAACATCTCTCTGAGTCCTTTGTGCAGAATTTTGCATGGCAGAGTTCTGTATGAAATGATGCACACCTATATGGAGAAACACATGTGTCCGAACAAGAAACACTGCTGTTGTGGTCTCACTGGGTGGTAGGTGTTGTCCACTAGTTCCATCACATATCTTAGACAAAAGGCGCAGACATACCTTGTGGAAACAAAACTAAAATGATGCTTTTAAAAAAACTACAGATACAAAATATGCTTCAGAAAATGATAACCAAGGGAAAGGGTCCAAGTCTGACAGTGAATGCCAGATCTGGGGGGGAAAACTGCCAGAAATCAAAAAAATAAGACCAAGACTGGTTATCTATTTCAAGTACATGCATCTCTAAGCATTGATTTGATGGTGTTTAAGACCTCTCCAATATCACACACTATGTAACTTCTGATTTTGGGTCACTCACTTGTTCTGAGTGACCTGTTTGTCAGAAGATGTTTTTGGGGTGGACCATAGTAGTAAGACAGGCATAGTTGCTGTTTTGGATGTTCCTCGCTCCTGCTCTGATGTTCTCCTAACACTTTTAGGTGCTAATGGCAGTCTGAAGAATCGTAATATTACCCAGTCTTACAGAAACCATTTTCACTCTATTCAGGGAGGAAAACTATGGATCCAAGACTTCCATAAAGAAGCCTAAAAAAGAGTTTACTAAAGGCTTGGTAGCTGCAAGGTCCACGTGAGCTACATGTGCATATAACCACCATAAATAAAGCCAGGACCCAGCAAATAGATGTTCTGATTTTCAAACTCATTTGTGACAGACTTCAAACTCTTGAGTGAGATTTCTGGTACTTGGTCAAAAATCTCTGAGCCCAATTCTTTGTTGCAAGACCAACTCCAGACTCTGGAGTTCCTGTCTAAAACCCAGGAAACAACTCTGAAGAAACAAAGGCATATGGAGAAGATACTGATGCTATATATTCTTGAAGGGCAGATGAGTAGTTTTTAAGGTAGCTGTTTCATGAAGTTTAAGATCAGTTAACTGCATTCATTAGTGGCGCTCCTTGTTAGCCATGGATATGTTCTGCAGATCAGAGAGAGATGACTGCAGATGGACTTATGCACACACATGGAGCAAGGTGTAGAGTTCAAGCTATAAGCGCAGTTACACATATACGCCTGCTGTTCCAAAACTTCTGCCACTTGACCCACGCAGAATATTTTTAAACTTTATTTTTTGGCTGATAAGTATTTCAATTTTGTTTTTTGCTGAGAGAACCTCTTTTTTTATTTTATTTTTCAGCAGGAAGGCAAATCATCTTTGAATACTGCCAAATATAACAAACATCTACAGATGGGTTGGTCTGCAGCTGGAGGCTTTAACTTTGTAGTATTTATTTGAAATATCAAAGCCAGCAGAGCAAGGCTAAAACATAGTGGGCACAATTCACAGTGTTTTGGCTCTTGAGCAAATAGCAGTTGAACTTAGAGGTTGGGTTTTTTTTTTCCTGCTGAAATGGAATTTATGCAGATGTGCTTTGCACTAAATTCATTAACAATTACATCCTGGTGCGGTTTTCACATTTTTGTAAGGGATCTGCATAAGCACTAATTAGATCTAAAACAATGTTACTGTGCAAATTACAGTGCTGATTGTTCAAGTCGCCTTACATTCTGCATCTGCTTTGCGATGATGATAACATAGGTGCATGCAGTACAAATGCCAGCTTTTTATATTTAGTGGGACGATTTATTTAAGGGATAGCATTGAACAGATAATGCTGCAGTTTAAATTTCTCAGAGCTGCTTTTAGGTAATATTGTAAAATAAAATAAATACTAATGCTAATAAGTTGCACAAACTAATTGCCATTTCATTAGTGAAGAGTGATCTTCTCTGAGGCACATCCACATTCCATTTGGCAACAAGTACCAATTGGTTATAGCTAAATGAAAGCAGAGCTTTGCAAAGATTGCATTCTCACTTGAATGAGGAAAGGAGGAGAGAGAATATCTCAAATCTATTGCTTAAAACCATGGAAATTGAATCATTGACTCACTTATTCAACTTCAGTTCCAAATAACGTGTAATGGTGGAAGGTCACTGGGAATGTAATCTATTTTTAAGGAAACACTAGTACTTGAGTATCTTGGTTCCCACTCTGCCTTTAATGCCCCAAAGTGCGATAAGACAGCATCGAGCTTTAAAACCACTTTAAAGACAAATTCAGTCATGGTACTGCTCTCCTTGTTAATTTTAATGTGAGTTGAAAAAGTGGTGTGATAGGATAGGGTCCGAGATGTCACAATGACATTCATATATGCGATGAACGATACTGTCGGCCCAAATACATTTTCAGGAGGACTCATCTATAAAGATGTTCTTGCCTCCCAACGAGTCAAACCTTCACTCAGGATACTAACCAAGCACATAGACATGCTGGTGGTGTCCCGGTATGCATGTATCCCCCAGCCTTGCCATGTGTGGAAGTAGTGCCAAGTGACCAGTGCATGTGCGTGAATGCAAGGCCACCATACTCACACTGAGGAGCTTAATCATCATTTTCAGGGAAAGCAGCTGTTCTCCCCCAATCAGCCAAAGCCTTTGGGAAGGGCAGGGTAATCTGGTAGCAATTTTCCAGTTTAGCTTCCTTACAGAAGAGGCTAGGAGGAAACTGTTTTAGGGGAAGAAATGGTTTCTCAGCACAGCTACTAGAGCATGAAGGATGTCTCTTCTCACTGTGCTTTCTACAGCTGTGAAAGGAAAATAGGGTAAATGGAAAACACAAGGTCTTAGTTTTTCTGGTAAATACTGGAGGAATATCAGCAGCTCACGAGAACCACCCGCAGGGACTGAGACAGGAGTTTAGCTGTATTTCCCTGGGAAAGCCACATGTTAGAGGTAGCGCATTTACTAAAGCCTAACCATTTTCCTGGTTCCCTATTTACTTCTGCTTAAGCATTTCTGTTCATCAATCCACTCTAGCTCTTCTTGAACAAAACAACTTAATTTTCATCTAACTTGTAGATTCATGCATATCATAGAAGGAATGATAGAGTAGATGAGAACTCTTCTGCCTGGAAAAGAAGGGGAGATTACAAGAATCTAAAAAAATGAGTTGCATAAAGAAGGGTGAATAGGGATGGATTCTTTATTGTGTTTTCTGACACAAGAACTACACTGTCAGATGGCAGATCCGAAGTACATGAAAGAAGATTCACCACCCTGACACACAGGATGTGGTTTAGCTAAAGATGGTCTGCCACAAGAGGCCGAAAGTTTATATAGGCTGAAGAAGCAACTGCAAAAGTTTGCTGAAGAAAAGAAAATCCACCAAGGACAGTTAAACACCAAGACACCACCTCTGCTTCAGGTCACTGAGTTGCAGATAGCTGGAGGCTGCGGGACTGTTATGGGGGGATGTTTCACTACATGCTTCTCTTGCTCTCACAGTCTTCCCACAACATATTTTGCCCACTGCTCAGTGCAGAATATGTGACTAGATGGACACTTGATCTGACACAGCATAGCTCTTCTCATGTCCTTCATACCCTCTGTTCATACCATTGAACTTGCACTATGGAACTACAGCTACTGAACTTCAAACACCTACTGCACATAGTGACTTCTGTCTCACCTCTACAGACAAATACTTGATGCATAAAAAGCAACACTATACTATTCCAAATACTTCTGTTAGATACATTGCTCAGCAGCTATTCTCTGCTATGTTTCCCTTATGGCAATGGAGAGAGGGAAGGTCCTGTTCTGGACACCAAGTTGGGCAGGATTCTAGAGTGCAGATCTAATGAAGAGACCTCAGGGGAGTACCTCCCTCTTCATTGATCAGAAAGTCTTGGGATCCTGTCCTTATCAAATTAAAGTGAATATTCATGAATAGCTCTCTGTCTTATAATCACAACTGTCTTAAATGCCTAAATCCTGCAGACTTTCATGAGCAGGGCTATCAACATGCCTAATCTCTTTGGGTTTAAGCTCTGCAGTCACTCACATGGAAATCCTATATGCATGTTTTAAAAAAAAAGGAAACTGCAATGATAGTTAAATTAAAATTAAATATAGTAGTATACTTAAACAGTAGGCACTTTTCTGCTTTTATAAATGCACATTAATCTCCCAAATTTAATTAAGCAAATCTGAGGACATGATGAAAGGGTTCTTTAGCATAAAATTCCTTGAAGTTTCTAGAAAAGAGTGAGGTATATAACTCTGAATAAGGGAATCCCACAAGATTTCTCAGTGCTGAAATTAAAGTGCAAGCGCTTACCTCAAGGATGCTATTTCCATCATCTCCAGGGTATTATTAGCTTCTGCAGCACATGCCGCTATGGGTTACACTGCATTGCCCACACAGGCCGAAAGGACAGAGAATGAGAGAGGAGCCAGATAAGCTGTAGGAATCTGTTGAAGTAAAGGCTGGGGGTATGTGCATTGTCGTCTCTCTCTACCCATGCACTGGAGGACATTTTTACTGTGTGGTCTCACCTCCTACCTTAAACACAAGCCAGCTATTCTTTCCTTCTTTTCACAATTTACACCGGGTCAGCTCTAGCAGAGGTGGGAGCCAAATCCTGGTTTCTCACATGGCACATTTAGCCACTTTTTCTAGCTCTGAGACTCCAGCAGCTGCTTTCCTTTAATCAAGAGTAGACCTGGGAGTCTGGTTCTCCAGAACGTTATTGATGAATTGCCAAATACTTGTGGAATCTATCACTTAATTCTCTGTCAGATTCTCTTCAGTAGCTGGCCTACATAAAATACATTAGCCACTTCCCTAAGTAGCATTTATCTGATAAGATAACTGAAAGTTTGTGTTTAAATCTGCATGATGACATGAGCTCTTGTCTTCTTTTTGGTTTTCGTTTTTTTAAAACCTCCTGCTTACATAATGAAATAGCATCCTTCACACAATTTTTGCCACTAACCCCATGCAAATCTATGAATTGGCTAGGTGGGGAGGAGAACTGAAGCCGGTTGCAGTTTGGTCTTTTGTCACATGTTTCGACTGCTGGTGTCACACTTTGACAAACCTGAAAGGTGAGAAGCAGATTCCTTCCTGACACATGGGGCACATTTATGCTCAGAGTCTCCTGCCGTTACTCCTGACTTGGTGTAGGTAAAACATACAGATTTCTGGAGGATTATCCTAGCTCAGGAAATCTTCTTGAGACCTAATTGTTGTAACAGCATTGGGGTGCTTTCACCAGCTCCCTGGAAAAATCCAGTTATTACCATCAAGCAGCGACAGTGTGCGCATATTGCAAGGTGGCAGAACTCTTGTGTCATGAATGTAATACAGAAACATTTGCCTCCAGCTCAGACACATTCTGTCAGAGCATCCTCGATGCATCTCTCCCGAGGAGTCAGATCTGACACTTGGGATGGCTGGCTGTCTACTCATCCACCCACTTCTTCTCAGGGTTTCTCCTTGCCTAGCAGGAGTGGGTACAGGGTTCACTGAGAACCCTGAAAGTAGGCTATTAAGTGACCTAGATTATTGCAGGGGGGGTTCTATTTCTGTGCTTCTCGGCCTATGTGCTTATGTTAGTTGCTTTGTCTCTAGAGCAGCCTCTACCCAGCAGGAAATCTGGTAGGGGGAGAGGAAGATGTATTAGGGAGAGCAGCAGGCTGTCTAGAGGGAGGAGAGAAGATGATGGTGAATAAAAATAATGGACCCGAGGAATAACTGGAATACAAAAAATGCAGTTGAAATCCTTTCTTATGTTTGTGGCTTAACATGTGTCAGTTGGCACATTAACAGTAGCATATGGGTTGCTCTGATGTGAGTTACTGCATACAGTATGTTATGTTCAGGCCTAAAATGTGTAATTCTTTTGGATTAGTGTTGGCAGATTTCAGTGTGCAGCGTACAGTAAATGTTCATAAATTTATTATATTTATAAGCTTTTCTGTGGAGCTCATTGCCGTCTGATCCGAGATCCTCCCAGGTAGCTTTGTAGAGCACAGCACTGGTAACTGGAAACTCTTTTATGGAGGTAGGGGATGCAACAGGGTATCTACTGCAGGGCGGAGGCCACAGCCCACACCATCTCTCAAGTCCTAGAAGGGTGACCTAAATCTCTTGATCTCTCTTCTTGAGGTTCCTACAGGGAAACCCTCATGTCACTGAAGAAAACATAGGTTTGCTGGTAAGCAGGTGGCAGGTAATGTAAATTTAGTGCTTTCCACCATGCCCTTCCTCTGGAGACTACAGTTGAAACCAAGCACCTTCCAGATAACTTCCTTGCAGCTCATCTCACCATTCCTACAAAACCCAGTCTGACCACAGAGGATGCTATCTAAGAGTGTCATTTTTTTACCAAGCACATCAACAAACAAGCAGCCTCCACATGAGCTCTGCCCTACAGGACAGGAGCCAGTGTTTCTCCAGAAATGAAGTGTCCAGGTTAGATCTTGCTTCCTGGCTCTCACCCAACTGAGGGGTGGTGAGTGGCAGGGCGAGGGTACAATCACCTGTCCCAACCCATCCTGAGGTTGAGTAAGGTCTCAAAGAAAGAAACAGCAGTGTGCCAGTATCTAATGCTTTTGAAATAAAGGCAAATAATGTATCTACCTCTTTAAAGCTGATTTCAGTGGAGTCTCTCTGTTTATACCTTTCCCTGATACTATTGCTAACCCAATGCTTTTGGTGAAGTGGGAAAGCTCTGTCTGTGGCCAGTTCCCAGAGGTCTTTGTCACATCAGCAGAAGGCGTAAGTATCATAGGCAGAACAAAATCCTTGGCAGGGAATATCTTGAAAGCATAACACTATTGCTCAGCATTGCAAAATATTTGTTCATTTGGCTGGGGCAAGGAACATTTCCTAGAGATGTGCATAATGTTTTTTCAGTCTCTTGATAAATTGGTCAAATTGACTTCTGTGCTTGGAAAAACCGCATGACTCCACGTTGAACTGGCTACTAGTAGGGACCGATACAAGAAACTTTGTGTTTCTTGTTTCAATGTGTGCCATTGCATCATGGTACTTCCAGCATTTTATGACAACTAGAGACAAAATAAGACCAATCAGTGGAAAAAAGGCTGGAAATCATTTTTGTAAGCAAGAAAATGCAACCTAACAATGAAAAGCCACCACAGAAATCTCCATGAAAATCTAAAATCAAGTGTTTTGCCCTGGCTTCAGGCCATAGTCCAGCCTCTCCACTAAGAGCTGCCTGGATGGATTTGAGCTCCCTGTGCCACATGGGAGACCTGGCAGGTTTTCCCAGCCTGCCCTGGTGCCAGGCACCTAAGTCCAGAACAGCTGGAGACTGAGGAGCATAAGCTGAGGGAAATAAATGGGAAACCTGCAGAGGTATCTCTCCAGATCATCTCCAATGCTGGGGACCCCCTAACAGGGGCTGCAACTGGCACCCACCCCCTGAGGGTGGCC
Organism: Ara ararauna; assembly: GCA_028858755.1. Classification (NCBI taxonomy): domain Eukaryota; kingdom Metazoa; phylum Chordata; class Aves; order Psittaciformes; family Psittacidae; genus Ara; species Ara ararauna. Next base: position 97,949,196 of record CM054379.1, read on the forward strand.
CAGGTTAGGCTGGATGTTGATCTGCCCTTCGGGCATCTTCCCATTTCCAAGGTCCCCAGGACTAAGAGCAGGCCAACATGCAGCATCTGCAGCTGCACCTATGGAACAAGCACAGCCCTGAGGCAGTGCAGTAAGTATACAAGACAAAAAGAAAACCAAAACAAATCGGTTTCTGAAAACTGGGGAGAAAATGCTGTGTGAGATCAGTATTTTCAGTAGTGATTTGAATCTTGCACATCAGATATGAAGATGTCAGTGGAGAAGATTATGCAGCTCAACAGCCTGCTTGCTTTCCACTGTACTTTGGGGTTGTGCAGTTTGCTTACTTTTCTTTACAGTGATGAAATGCATGCTTTATTTCTTTCCTTCCTGAAGCCCACTTGTACCTGTTCATCCTCAAAGCCTCACTGTGACTGCATCACCAGCTCTGAAGACAGATTTCTCAGCTTTGGTTGTTATCTTTGCCTCTGTTTTAGGGTTTGTTGGTTTTGGATTGGTTTTTTGTTTGTTTGTTTGCTTGTTTTCTTTTTAAGTACTGGCAATGAGATTTTAACAATGAAAACTCAGGTTTTCTTGGGGTTCTTTGAAGACGGAAAAAGGGGAGTTTTTTGCTTTGTTTTTGGTTTTTATTGCTAGTAGGAAATTAAAGCTACTTATCCGTAACAGATAAGACAGGCAAATATGCAGCCAATAACTGACATAAATAGTGTTGACAAGGATCAGTTTTAAATCCATGGCTCACCAGCTAGGTCTCACTCCCCTTTAAACATGAACCAAACTACAGTATCTCCAAGGAAGTGGGTGCTGGCAGAGTGAGATGGAAGGGAAGAAGAAACATTACCCCAAAACAGCCAAGTGCTGCTGACAGAATAAGGTGCTTCTGCAGAGCATGTTCTGCATAACAAGGCATAAGATCGCTTTATTAAGCAGGGAGTGAACTCCAGCTTTCATGCTTCCTTGAAGGAAGGGAGAGGTAGGGCATGGCGAAGGTGACTGGGGAAACCAGGGAAGCACGTCTGTGGGGCAGCTCATCCCTGCCTGGAGGCAGGAATGACGTTGACCCCCTGGGCTGAGGAAGCTTTTGTTCGTTATTCTTTTTGCTTGCTTTGCGTAGTTTGGTTCTTCCCCAGGCAAATAGACCTTCCTGCCTGTTGATGTGATTTGTTCCTGCTTTGTTATCTCCTTCTCCAACACCCACAGTATCCTTAGGAGTGGGTGAAAGCTGCTGGGCATGAAAGAACCAGCTCCAGCACCCTCTTAGGAGCCAAGATGTGCACAGCTACCTGGAAGTGGCCAGCCCTTGCTTTCTGATAGTTAGTCTTGCTGCTGTTTATCCCTTTGTAGATTTAAATAATGCTAGCTAGCTCCTGACAGTCACCCAAAGCAGCATAGCGTATTTCTAGTGGAACTGCAAGCGTAATGAGTTGGCACCTGTTCTCATTACCTAGTTTTTACCTTACCTCCAGCATGAGGCTCCACTTGCTCCCCTCTGATGGCATTTGCTAAGCTCACCTCTTCCATCACAGAATCATGGAATCATAAAATGCTTTGGTTTGGAAGGGACCTTAAAGATCATCCAGTTCCAAGGCCCCTGCAATGGGCAGGGACACCTTCCACTACATCAGGTTGCTCAAAGCCCCATCCAACCTGGCCTCGAACACTGTCAGGGATGGGGCAGCCACAGCTTCCCTGGGCAACCTGTTCTCACTGGATTAGAATATGAAGCCTATCCAGGCATGGACTGAGCTCAGTAGGCACAGGGCTGGCACATGCTGCCACATTGGAGCTACAGCACTAGGCACCCTTGCACTTGACCCTTTTAGCTCTAGGAAGAAACTGTGAAGATGGCACCCAAAAGCCTCTGCACATCCACAAAACCACTCTTCCAGAGGTGTTAAGTAAAAGGATGACATGCAATGCTAACAACTGCGGTCCACTCTCACATCCATCCGAGTGTGCTGGAAGGGTTCTTCTCGTTTCTTGTAGTTGCACCACTTCCTCAGTCTTACATATGAGTTCACAATGTGACATAGGAGGAAAACACTCCCAGTGACACCAAACCCAGAAGAGACCAGATAAACTGCTGGTGGCTCTGCAGTACGCTCCAGTAACCATACACACATAACTGAGGCTAAATATCAAAGAGTTGATAAACCTGAGAAGAATCTACAACTGCTCACAGGCTTCGAAGGCCTAATTTTTGAGGGAAATACTAAAGAGAAAAGTGGAAAACTGCTACGTGTCAATCAAATTTAGGGCATAAACCTGCTAATGTTTGAAAACTATATGGGTAAGAGAAAAAGGAAATGGGAAGCTTGACTCAGCAACCTAGATTGGGCGAAACACTCAAAATGGAATAATCAACCACTTGCAGTAGGAGGGATGGAAAGGGATGAGAGGATTTGATACATCTTTCTGGCTGTATTTTATCACTCAAATAGTAGAAAATCAAATTTAGTTATTGCTAAAGTAGTCATTTGAATTATAATGTTCTGTTCCCATTACTTCTGGATTTTCAGAAGTTTTCTCTCTGGACTGAAACTTGTGCTGAGCATTAAACCAAGAAATGTGTTTGTTTGAAAACTTGAGCAAACCTTCTTTTTTTCAGTCAAGAGAATGGAGTAAAATGGGCACTTTTGCTGGTACACGTATACATGCACCCATTCTGAAAGCAGTTGAAATGGCAAGTAAAAAGGTCTTCTGATGGGCAAACATAGCAGCACTATCATGTGTGTGCATGTGTATATAGACAGAAGAAAGTGATGTGTGCCTGCTTAAAGATCCCAGGTGTCGCACCAGCTATACTTGCAGGGCATTAAAGCATTGCCAGGAGATGTATGTGGATATATTGTGGAAAAAAGGGTACCCATTTTTATGGGATGATTTCCCATATGTAGGGGAATGGGTAGCACTGGCACAGAAGACTTGAGTGTCAGATGAGGCTCACGAAGCGCATGTATGTTCAGAGGCATATGGGCACATTCACAGAGTAGAGTAAGTGTTTGTGGATGAGGATGCAGAGTGTACAGCTATTGCTTATGGTATCGTGGTCTCACGATTTTAGCCTTTAAGAACTTCGGCAGCGCTTTTTTGTTTTTGTTTTCCCTTTCTCTTAAGAGAAGGGAAGAAACTTGGGTCAATTTGTGATGAGGTAAGGGAACAGATTAAGTTTGCAGTGGGTTGTCTCTCCCCTCCTTTTCTCCTGAGTGGCATAAAAAGGAGCCTCCATATTCCTCTCCCACATGCTGTCCTGAATTTCTCTCCTTTCCTCAACACTTAACTTTTTCTTGGAATGTCTTTACGTGCCAGATGACAGCGAGTTACTGTGCTAATTGCTTTATTCTTCAATAAGGACATTTACTATACCAAACTCCTACTATACTTATGTGTAAATTAGAATTTGGCCTTGGAACAGCCCTCTTTCAACAATTTAAAAGCTTTCTTGAATGGATAGATTTATAGATTTAAAAGGCTTTTCCTTGGATAGATTTTTTTATTTGCCTTTTCTTTCTTCTTTTCAGCATGACTGGCCTTATGTGCCCTCAGCAGCCAAGAGAAGACTAACAAGTCTCACCAAACTGCTTCTGTTTATTAATAAATCTGCATTCAGATCTATTCCACAACACAGAATTACGGAGCCCTATGTACAAATTCCCTTCTTTAAATAACAGTGGTCTTCAAATGCATAAGCTGAAATTTTAGACAAATGTTTATCAACCTGTGAGCTATGCTGAACAGGTTTGCAGCTGCATGGCAAGCACTGAGAGCCACAGGGAGTAAAAGAGGAACTTACCACTTAGTTCTTTTTGCCCAGAGAAGAAATGATAATTTTAGTTATACTTTGCTCGCTTGCAACAATAAAAACAAAACGAAGCCACAGAAGAAAACTGTCATGTTACACCCCTTCCATCTGGCCTGTGCTACACACCCACATATCCCGTCATTCTACAAATTAATCTTTCACACATTTTTTAACAAAAAAAAAGTGTTAATGTTATAGAAGAGAAAATAAGGTAAACAGAGAGCTGTGTAAAAATACATTAACATTAAAATATGGTGGCAGTTATGGATTTTCTTAATTGAATAGGAGAGTAAATATTCACATCAAATCAATGCCAATGGCATGCAAATTAAAGCTACATTAGGGCAGCCTTGATATAGGCATTACCATTTTTGACACTTCTGTGATTTAAAATAATGTGCAGACTTTGTTCGTTAATCTTTTCCTCCCTTCTTTATGTTATTTTTGAGTGGGTAATTTGCCATTACAGCGCAAAATCCTTCTCCTGTGCCCTCTTATGTTACACTACCTTGTTTTCTTCTCCTGCCAGGAAGGCTTTGTGAACACTGGCTCAGTTTAGTCTATGGTTAATACTGAAGCCCCTCATCCGTGGCAGGACAGGCCTCTGTGAGCAGCTGCCTTCAGGTCGTACCTGGCCCCAGCACACAGACAAACAACCTGTTGAAAGAGTGTGAGGAAAGGTGCCTGGTTCACTGCACCCAGTACTACAGGCATCCCCCTCTCCTGTTCTGTACCTACATCTCTCCCAGGTCTTTCTTCCACCTTCCATTCAAAAAATACCGTAAAAAAAAAGAAAAGAGAACAAAAGGGCGAGCCCCAGCACCCCAAGGAAGAGAAACCTGGCAGGGGCTCTTAGAAGCTTTATGGCTCCACAGGTGAAAGTTGGAGGTATGAAACTCACTGCTTGGCATAAAAAAGAGCTCCACTGTGCAGGAAAGTGTGACTGATGGACCTATATGGGACAGAGATGAAGGAATACACAGTCAATGTGATGCCAGCAGCTGGTGAGTAGAAGTTGTACCATGGTGTGGTTTATGCAGATATTTCCTCCTGGATGACCAGAGGGAAGTTCAACCCCTACCCTGTGTGGCAGCAGCGCTGTCATACACATGCAGCCTGTGCTCCCGTAGCACTTTGTTTTCTTTGGAAGCGTTTTTCAGTCCTGGCACTTTTTCAGTCCTCATCAATCACTAATGCTTCTGCATGCTGCCTCCAGATTTTATGAAGATGGTCCACAATTACACCAGCGTGCCCCCAAGAAGAAGCTACATGCACAGGCAAGCTAATACAGCGAGAGCCAGCTCGCGCCTTGAAGTCCTCTCCTCACAGGACTGAACAGCAGTCAGATGGCCTGGAGAAAGCAATTGCAGGAAGAAAACAAAGAGCAACACTATATCCCCAATTTCACCGTTCACCCCCTTTCATACAGACTGAGGAGGTGACACTAGCTTCTTCTATAGTGCATACACAGCTAAAAGCTCTAAAGAATTGATGGAAAGAAAACGTTGAATTTTTCTAAACACAAAGTCCCAATAGAAAGAGTCTGTACTGGAACTCGTGCATCTGAAACCTACACAAAGCTAAGAGCCAGCATGCAGATTTTATTTCTGCTGTTCAATACACCCCAGGAAAACCAGGTAAAAATTCATTGCAGGGTCACACTGCAAGTGTTAGCTGGAGGTTGCTCATCAGGGTCTGCACAAAAGGTAAGAAGGGCTCTTGGCTGCAGCAACGCCAGCAAAACTGCCACAGTTTAGCAGGTTTTAGCAAAAAGAGAGTCTGTGAAACTCTGCTTCAGAGGGCACCATGCTAAATTGGGTGACCAGCAAGATTAGGACAGATGAGGCCATGAGGAGCCTCTTCTGCTCTGTTCTGGTGAGCCCTGTCTCATTCACCAAGGCTGATGTGACTGGGGAGAGGGGGGACAGGGGTTGTAGAGGTCCGTGAATATATTTTCAGTTTCAGTGAGCACCTTCCACCAAAGCACGGAGTTCAGAAGATGCTCTTGAGGTTTCTCATGGGCACTGAAGACTACGTTTCTATACATTAACTGATTTCTTTCCCTTTACTGCTCAATTTCTTCTAGCCTTAGCTTTACCTCAGACTCCCATTCTCCTTTTCTTTCTCCTCAGGTCTTCTTTCCACCTCCTTCCCTCGCATTTTTCTCCCTCTTTTGTACTTTTATTAATTCCCCATGCATTCCCAGGTGGGTGGTGGTGTTGTTTTGGGGCTTTTCTTTCTCTGTTTCTGAGAAATTAGGGGATTTCAGAGTTAAGAAGCCAGGATACTGAGTTGTCATAGCTGCCTGACACCTATTTACTGCCTGGGAAAAAAAATCCACCTCACAGCACATCTCTGCTTTTTAATCGTAAGAGCTGAGATGTTAAATGCCAACTGCAAAGGCGGTTGGCTGTAATAGTTAATGTTTGTGCAACACTTCATGTATCTAACCATTGTATCCGATCTTCACCACCAGAAACATGCAGAGCTGCTGCCACTGCCACCCAGACGGTCTCTGAGCGTGATGATTAATGAGCTCACAGCCCTATTTTGCTGTTGAAGTTAATGTTGCTTCCTGAGGGCAACACGCCTGATGAGAGAATCTGCAGCAGTCCATACGCTATATTGATTCAAAATGCCACTGTATGTTTTAATTAGCTTTTAACCATTAAAAAGTGGAGCTGGAAATGAAAATGGCACATATGCTTATGCAGCACATATCTGCACCAAGAAGGTGAGCATTAGACCAAGTTATGGACCTGTATGCTGAACCGCCACTGGCAGTTAAAAACCATCTTTGTGGCAGTTAATACATTTCCATGGCTTTTCCTTTTGTTAGCTTTATGACAAATATTCACTTACATCTATTTTCAAGCCTTGAGGAATGTATTTTTTTCACCCACCCACGCTATCTTTTGAGAGTTCTAACATGCTAGAAACTTTAATTTTGCAGAGTTGTGATTTAGGAGCTAACGTGAGGGAGCGGGCTCTGCTGAAAAAGTGGTGTGCTGGGATGAAAGGCTGCACCATGACCCCTCCTTTGCACCACCAAACACTTTCTATCAAATCATTGATACGGTGCTCATTATTTCCTAACCTGTATTGTACTTATCCGTCAGCATCTGAATTGCAAAGGTCTGGCTGAAGCAATCTCCTGATCAGTAGCAGTCATTTTTGAGAACTCATGGAGGACAGGGTGGGTATTTTATCCTTCAAAGAGGATGAAAAAAGAAATATGGACCAGTTATCAAACTTAATTTCTCAGGAAATACAGGAACAAATAATTAAACACTTCAAAACTACTAGAAGACAACAAGGAGACGGGCATCAGTCCACACTGATTTATCACAAATGAAGCATGTTAAACAAATCCAGATCCAGTCTGAGACAGGTTAAGAGGCCTTGAGAGAAGGGTAGGTAATCAAAACCATGTCCTGCCTCCAGCCAGACTATTTACCTTGCCCTACCTGAGACTCCTGTAACTAAACCAGGGAACATGTTTAAAACCAAACTAACCGGTGGTGGCTGAAAAGCCATACTCAAGGGATCACTACTGAAAATTCACTGCCAAACTGAAGGGCTATGCTGAGTCCAGTTCTCTAGGTGGCCAGATTTGATACAACTCATTTATTTCATTGACGATACAGATAAATAGGTTAAAACTACAACCGTTAAACTTCCAGATGACATCAGCTTGGAATGAACTGCAAGCACACTAGAAGAAAGATTACAATTCAAAATGGTTCTGGCAGACTGGAAAATGGTCTGAAAAAGCTTGGTACACGGCAGATAGGATGAAAACAAAATTTTCTGCTTCAGAAGGAACTGTGTAAGTGCAGGATCCACAGCCATGGCATGGGCAAGAAGGATGTGAACCAAGTAGAAGATGAAAGACCTATAAAGGAACATGTAGGGTTGTTTAATCTAAAGAAGACAAGGTATGATGGCTGGCCTTCAGTACACAAGCCATGAGGGCATAAACTCTTCTGCATGGCCACTCTGGGTAAGACAAGAAGTAACAAGCTTCTGGCAGTAATACTTGCAAAAGACACCAGGAAAAACATAAGTCTGTAAAGCCTTATGGAGCAGTGGGAAGGACTGCCTTTGTAGACGGTGAGGTATCCTTCACTGGAGATTTCCGAGAACAGGACAGATCAGCGTTTCTCAGAAACAGCCCAGATACAGATGATTCTGACAGCAATCCAGGCAGGGAGATGAACTAAGTGATCTCTTGAAATTCATTCAATCTTTCTTGGTTTTAATTTCTATGTTACCCACGGGAAGTACAGAACTACTTTGTGCCTCAACTCCACTGTGAAACTCCAACTTCTGTGAAGCAGAATTATCAGGAGCCAAATTAAACAAATCAATGAAAATTACTTGCATTGAGCTTGGCTGTCTCAAACTGGTTAATCACTTGGGGTTTGCAACTCATACAATTTATCATCTGTGCCTGCTTTATCACCAAAACCAGATATTTGCCAATTACAGTGTGGAGAAAATCAGATATTGTTGTCATGACTGAACGCTCTTAAATGCATTTAAAGCTTTACAGACTAGTTATAATGTATATTTAAAGTTCTTGAAACCAGCAAAAGATCAGATTGAGGAAGGAGAGAAAGATGGTAGAACAGTGACACTGTGCAAGTTGGTTTAAATAAAGAATCTTATCAAATCCACTGACTAGTTGTTCACATCTGTCCAAATATAACTTATGCCATATGTCCTACTATATAAGTCAGCTTGGAGGCAGGACACTTCCCTAAGCAATTCACTTCCTGAGTCTGCTCTATCTTCTGGAGAATAGAGAAGGGGGAAAAAATGATACATCACAGAAAAATCTGAGAAACAAACAAAATAACCTTCTAAAAGCCTCTGGGAAATAAAAATCTTTTCTCTACCTTAACTGTATGGTTAGCTGAATCTTTTGTCTTCTCGTGTATTAGGAAGAGTAATCACAGAGATGCTGTTCTTACCATAAGCTGCCTTTGAGGAAACCAGATGCTTCAGTTTTACTTCACCTTTTAAGCCTGCCAAAGTGGTAAATATTCTTTTGCCGGTCACCTCACCGACCATCCTCCCATCATGAACCACAGCTTACAGCTGCAGCCTCTCTGGTCAGACTCCCAGGTATGGCCAGTCAATCCCTCTACCATTTATGGGTCTGCAGGGGCTTTGGTGTTACCCTCAGCAGCAGGCAGGGGAGGAGGACCAGCCCTGCCCAGACACGGTTCTTCCCAGCAAAATGCATCCCAATGGGAGCTTTCAGCTGGTAGTGTCGGATAAAAATATCGGCATCAAAATCCTGTTTCAGATACCAGAAGCCTCCTTATGGCTCTAAGAGTTTAATTTTCATTTAAACATCAATAAATAGAGGCATAAGGGTTTAAGATGAATTATGTAAGCCCGTTAGCCATAGCCATTACATTCTGCCACAAAAATGAGCTGCTGTTCTCACTTTGTTTTATGGGCTCACTGTAGCCTGTTGTTATTGTAGCTGACAAATAAAAACCAGCAAACCATGCAAATGAAAATATAATCTTTTATGCTTTCATAGTCTTAGGATAAACTAGTACGTGCAGTTTTAGAGGAGGGGTTTTTCTGCAGTCTGCAGTGTTATGCCCCTGTCCTGGGAGGCTCTAAAAGCAGAGAGCAGCAGTGGCTTCTCCTTGAAGACCCCTTGTTCAACTGCTCTCCTGTCTCCAGCTGCAGCACTGTCACAAGCTCACAGGCAAGGAAATATGTAATAGCTTCCCGAAGGTACAAAGAAAGGGTGGATTACAGGTCCTTTCATAAAACTGGAAAGTTGCCTTGCTTCAAGACTAATAGATTTTCCACCTAACTTCTCTCCAGCCCCCCCATTCCCTGACAGGAGCACACACCTCATGATTTGCTCTGAGACATGTGTTTCCTGAGGGTCTGTCACCCAGCAAACATGCCAAGACAGAAAGCCACACGAAGTAATCGTGACAGGGAACAGCAGCTGAAGCCAAGTGGTAAAAGCATATGACTCTGCACAGAAATACCTGGGACAAAATGTGCACCAGTACATGGAGGGAGAGAAAAAGAAGAGCCAAGAGGGAACGAAGTCAGGAACAGGGCCTTATTCATGCAATGTAAAAAACAGGACTGCAGGCACGGATTAATGCACTTTCAAGCTAATTACAGCAGAGCACATCAACTATATCGATGGCAGAATATTGAGAATATGAGCCCAAGGACTAACATGTAACATTTAGCCCATAACTTTTCCACCCAGAACAGAGATTCAAAGATTGTCTTCTTCACCTTTGCAATGTCTTGTCTCTTTTGTCTGTCTCGGTTTATTTTCGTAGTCACATTCACTGGTGATAACATTTCATATTTTGTGCTTCCTAGTGGGAGCTATGCTGGATGCTGACACCCACTCTTGTGCAGAGATTTTTGCATATTTTTTTTTTTCTTCCACCCGTTTTACACAAGATGGTAACATATGGCCTGGGGTGATTAAATGATTTAGTGAATGAACTGAGCAGAAAGAGCAGGCTGATTGGAAGAAGACAGCTTCTGTTTAGGCATACATGTCTTTGTAATCTGTAACGATAGGAAAGAAATTACAGAAAAAGCATAAGAATTTAATTGGGGTTTGGTTAAATATTGTGTTTTTCAGGTCTGCTTTAAATGTAGTGAAATAATAGTATAGCAGCAGCTAATACTTTTTTTGTTTCTACAGCATATCCTCGTAGAAGGGGCACCCCCCGAATGTACAGAGACGCGTACACCCACACACAGCATGTAAAGAGAGAAAAATTCAGCAAATGGTTTTTTAAACCCAAGTTGTCACTTAATTTATTAATTTCTGAGCACGGCAATCCTGCAGAGCTCAGTGATGGCCACCACACTGCCTGAAAAGGCTTCACACATCCCAGCTTTCTCAGAATTACTCTGACTGCAACACCCAGTCACATCAATGTGACCTCAGCAGGACCCAGAGAAGGTTTTGTGGAAGGAAGGTCATTTGGGTATCTTCTGAGCAGTCCCACCCAACACACCTCTGCCACTGCAGGGGCTCAGGGTACAAAATAACAACCACTCTGGCTCTCTTCCTTTCAGGGCATCACGACTTGTGCCTCTTACCTTTTTGAAATCTAGGTTTTGCATTTGTAATATATGTTTGGGGGTATACTTGTGTGATCTCATGCACATAGGGTAGGTCCTGGTAGTCCAGGGTTGAGGGAGAGTGGACTCCAGCAGAAAGGTGTTCCTAGGCTAGGAATTAGAAGCCAATTCCTCTGTATCTAAAACAAGCAATCTTTTGACAAAAAACATCTCTATCCTAGTTTCAGTGACAGTGTGCACATCATTAATACTCAACAAACAAATCCAACTGAATTCTGTTTCACATCTCCACCCATGAGGCCACTTCCATTCTTTATCATCAAATTTTTACACAGAGCCTTGAAATTGTTTTGAGACATCACAAAGGAATCACTGATCTCAGTAACTATCCCTGTGTGAAGCAGAAAATGTAGCTTAAAGCTAGAAAAATCTCTGCTCCGGAAAAGGACAGCTGTACCCAAAGAGAGCGTATCAGTGGTGCCTGTCCTCAGCTTGCAGCATGAATGCTAGCAGCCACCTTGGTGATAAACCTTGGGGCCTGGTGTTCCTTCTCCTTTATGTGATAGTATTTGAGAGGAGAGAGAAAATTTTGGCCCACGTGCTAAGAAAAGCTCTTCACTGAGCACATCCTGGTGGCTTACCCAGCATAGCTTGGGCTGATAAGTATTACTGATCCAGTCAGACTCTGGCACAATAAGATGCACATTTAGCCAATTCATGCAAAGGCTGTATTATATTATCTTGGCACTTCCTCAGCACTGGTTCCCCAGAGAGAAAACTCAGTTCCATGGTGACATCAGCTGAACCTCAAGTGTGATGGCAGCTCCAGAAACTATTTATCTTTGAATTTTTCTGAAAACCAGACTGCCATTAATTAAATTTCACTACAATTAGAAAAAATACATCAAAATAAAAAAATAAAAAATAAAAAACCAAGAGTGCCATGATCACAAGTCCTAATTTTCACATCTCTGGGATACATAACCCTGGAGGTACTTACTGCTGTACTTCCAGTCCTATGAGTCAAAGCATTCTGGAAGAGTGTTAATTTACCAAGGGGGTACCCACTTTCCATTGTCCTATCAATGAAAACAGTGTGACAGTACCTGGTCCAAAATAACCTGTTGAGCATAAACCTGGGACACTTGACTACAGGTGAGCAGCTTTCATTGTCTACTTCTTTTTTTCTATGGAGAACAAAATGGATGGTATGTATGGTAGTCAGCACAGCACTGCTCTACAATTTGAAGAAAATGTAGAAAATTGGGTTATAGCAGGTGTAAGAAGTACTAAAGGGCAAATTTTCAGCTGATTCCATGGCATAGCTGTGTTGTGTTAACAATCTAAATCTATGGCTCTGGACCCAAATATTACACAGGCACTTCTGACCTTTGTCAGCTCAGGCTCTTATGCAGGACTGTCCTCAAGAAGTTTCCAAGAGCATATAGCACCATTCAAGCTCCAGAAACAAATGCACCAAACACATTTTGAGGCTTGCAGGCAAAGCTGGCATCTGCAAAGCAGCTTGCTATGTATTAATCAATCTTGAGCAGCACCAACCAACGCCGGGAGAGTCACCACACAAACCATTTTAGCAAAGTTGCCAAGAAGCCTTGACGTTCTAAGATCAGAAGTGAGCAGAGGCTCTACCAGAGCTGCAGGCGCTCCTGTAGCACCACACTGCAACGTCAGCATTGGTTATGAGCCAAAGGCCTTCAGGCTTGCTTGCTGCCTGGAGGATATAAATGAAAGTCAGCAGGTGCAAAGGTGCAAGAAGTGCAAAACTGCATCATGTCTTTCCAAACTGTGTTTGTGCAGTAAATGAGACTCATTTCTTTCCACGCGATATAGAGAACATTTTTATTTTCTTTGGCTTATGAATGTTTAGTTCAATTTTCATGCGTGTTCTCTGTGGTACCTTGGGATGCCCCAGGTGATTTATAAATATGTGTAGAGACCAGGTGTATTGCCAGATGTTTATGTCCCTTTACAACAAGGCTTCACCATCCCTTCCAATGGAATGCTAGTCTTACATTATTTTTTTCTAACAGATGATCAACTGGACTACAGGGTATTTGTGAGCTTTCCCCATGAGGGATTTTTTCTTAGTTCACTTTTCTATCATCTATTTTTTATATTTAAAATAATGCTAAGTCTTTAAACTTCTCTACGCACTCTTAAAAAAATTATAGTTCCTTTCACATAAAAAAAAAATATCACAGACAAATGTCAACAGCTCCAGGTTTAAATCAATGAAGTCTGACTCACTGCCAAAAAAGATTTTTAATCTTAAAGCGTTACCTACACTCACTTTATTTTCTGTTTCACTCCACCTCCTATTTAGAAGTAGTAAAAAAAATGTTTTTTGTAATAGCTGTATAAACTGTAATTGTAGATCATTCTCTTAAATATAACTGTTGTAAGAAATAACCTGTAGCTCTGAGGGCAAACCAGTCTGAAGAGGCAAAAAGAACTAAGTGATTTGGCCAAGGTCATATAGTCAAATAATAGTATGTAAAAGAAAATACAACCTGATCTAAATAGCAGTCAGCCCTGTAAAGACTAGGTGAGGGGCTGTAAGATTTTTCTCAGTACATCTTAAAACATAAGGAGAAGTGTATGTGCATGACGGGGAAATGATAAGTGAACAGAACATACAAACAGTAATGCTCCATGAATTTTTATTTTAAGATTATTTTTAAATTCCAGGTTGTGTAAAAGTCTATAAGGAACTGAGAAAGTCCATTTGCTACATGTCCTCTGTAGCAAATAAATTCTTTGCATTTTTTCACATTAAGCAGCCTCGTTTTTCACAGAGTTTTGTATCATGAGAATGACTAAACTGCCTCCCTCGGTAAAGCTGCACTTGTATAAGTTAGTATTGACAAACTGAGGTTTTAGTAACCGATCCCGAGCAGTTGGTGAGATGGCTTATACTAGGAAGCATGAGGCAGGATGTAATTTAGAGATATAGGACAACATAGTTAATGTAATAAATTAAGGCACATTCACTGGCAGTTCAAATATATATATAACTGCGTAAGTCATTTGTACGTTTTAGATTAAAAAAACCCAAACTTCAGAACTATTTTCAACAGTATTTCATATTAAAATGCTTTCACCATTTATTTTTGCAATTGAAAGAAAAAGCAGTTTAGCATTTATAGGGAAGATGCTCAAGAAATGATGGGCAGCAGGGAATAGAGTACTGATTTTTCTCAGATGAAGTGATTATTAGCACTGAGGAGACAATCAGGAAACATGAGGAGTCAGCATCTTAGCTGCTCTGTCTTGAACACAAGGACAAAACCTCATCGTGTTCCAGGTATAATGGAATATGGAACATGATGCCAATGGGTGGGGAAAAAAAAAAGGAAAAAAGTGCAACTTACAGATGGAATTGTATCAGTATCAAAGAGGAACTGAAACACTTTGAGGTTAATAAATAAAAGATCCCACACCAGGTCTGTATGAACAATCAGTTCACCATAGGATGGAGAGAAAGTGGTTTCTTTTGTATGTATATATATTTTTATATATATATGTATGTAATGCTTGAAGCATATGGATACCTATAGCTAGATGCTAGCTGCTGTGTGATATACATAGCAGTGCTCTCAGATAAATTAGGCACAGCTAGAATTCAGTATGTTTCTTTATAACGGTTTCATATTACTGAAGGAGAATAAGTACGTGCCTTCAGCTTTTATATCTACTCAATCAGTTATTAATACATAACTGAGCTCTTCAAACTCCTGAGTCTCTGCTGGTGAGCATTGTTTCCTTCAAAACACTTCTCTGTGCTGACTGTTTACCTGGAACTGAAGGGGAGATGGGGAAATACCCAACTCCTTGGATTAGTCTTTTCTAAGGAAGACATTAGCTCTTCAGGCCCGCCCCCACTGCCTCACCGTGACCCATCACTAAGCCGTGGCATTCTCTAGAGGTGCTGACCTCAATCTGTCTGTGAACCACCATGAGGTCTGGATAGCTCTTTGTATGCTCAGGCACTGCCCTTCCCACCGCCGCCCAGGAGCGGGCAGGCCTGGGCACTTGCATCCCGAAGGATGCCGACCTGCTGGCGCTGCTCCCGGTAACCTGCCCGACTGCCGCGGGAAGCACAAAGAAACGCAATACTAGAGGTGGAAATTCTAACCCGGGGCAGGGCAATTCATTAAGAGAAGTCAGAGCACGCTCTCATCACACTCCTGTTACAAATTCACAACTGGCCTGTGCCAACCAGGGAGAGAAGCTATAACACAAACTACGGGATTACAAAGGTGAATTTATTCCCATGCATGAGGTGCCCCAGCCAAACTGAACGCACCTCAGGGATTTTCCTTCAGGGGTTTTATACAAGGGTATGATATGAATCACCCGCCTACCTACTAATGTGTATTTCTACTTGTCCAACCAAAAATGTGGCAGGGCAAAGCAACAATGGGTTTGTGTATCTTGCACCAGCAGCATCTGTCAGCATCCTGGTGGCTTATCTGTTAATCCAGATGTTTCTGTCGTCAACTTCTGCAAAGTTATCAGGCAGCAGCAACTTGTGTGTCTCCTAGATATGGATCCCTCAGTGAATTTTGCGAAAAGTGGCTTTATCTTAGTCCATCACTTCCTCCTCTTAGTAGGGGCAGGTGGTGGATCTTAGGTCTTGAGATAGACAACACAGCAATTACACGCTGATGATGTTCTTGACTCCTAATGAACGCTCGGTCTCAACCATTTACATCACGCTCCCCATCCCAAACTGCCCTGAGGTAGCACAGCAAGTCCCGGCTGCCCGGGCGCGCGGCAGGCCGGGCACGCTCACACACCACCCCACCGCTCACAGCCTGTCCCGGCACAGGCGGCCCCAGCACCGGCACGGCCAGGCACGGCAGCAGGGGCACACGCCCCGCGCAGGGCAGCCCAGGACAGCCCTCAGCAACGAGCCCCGCCAAAGCCCGGCCCCTCCCGGCCGCGGCCGCACCTGCCGCCCGCCCCCCCCCGCCGTCCCGCCATGCACCGCGCCAACCTCCCCCCACCCCGCCACCCCCCGGCAGCCGGCGCGAGGCCGCAGCCCCCGCGCGCCCTCCGCACCGAAGCCCCGCCCCCTCCGGGCCCGCCCCACCCCCGGCCCCGCCCCTTCCCCGGGCTCGCCGGGGCCCCGCCCCCTTCCGCCTCGGCCCCCCCCCTCCCGCCGGGTCACGCCCCCTTGCCTCTCCGCGCGCTGCGATTGGCATTCCCGGGCCGGCCTCCTCCACTCAGCGCACGCCGCTGCCCGTCAGTCATCGGCGGGGCGCCGCGCCGGTTGGCGGCGGCAGCGGCGCGGGCGGGCCGGGCTGTCAGTCAGGGAGCGGAGTCCGAAGTGGGGAGCGGGGAGGGGGTGAACATCTGTCTGCCGCAGCCCGGGCCCGGCTGTGCCGCCGTCGCCGTGCGTGCGCCCGCCCGTGCTGCGTGCGCCCGGCGCCCCCGCCCGCCCGCTCTCCCCCCCGGCCCCCGCCCCTCCCCCCTCCCGCCCGGCCCCGGGCTCCGCGCCGTCTCCGGCCGTCGGTGCCATGGGGAGCCGCTGAGCTCGGGGCCCGCTTCGCTCCGCCGGCTGCCCCGCTCGCTCCTCAGCTGCCGGCAGGGGGGAGGCCGGGGGGCGGCGGCAAGCGGGCGCGGGGGGCGGGCGGGGGGAGGGCGGGAGGGGGGTGAGACGCGATCCCGGAGCGGCAAGTGAGCGAAGAGGAGCCGGCGGGCGGCGGCGGGAGCGCGGGGACTTCGGGCCGCCGGGGAGTGTGAGTCCCGCAGCCCCCATCCCCACACACCCACCGGGCCGGGGCCGGTGCGGCCCCGCGGGGCGGGCGGAGTTGTCGGCGGGTCCGGCGGGGGGTGGGCGCAGCCGGTCAGAGAGGCGGGGGGCGGGGGCAGCCCTCTCCGGGCAGCGAGACCGGCCGCCCCGGCGCCGCTCCCGGTTACTTTTCTTTTGTTGCCGCTGTGACCCGGGGGCGGCTTTTCCTGCGCGCCGGGCAGCTGCTTCCTTCCCCGCGGGGCGGCCGCCGGCGCGCCCGGCCAGGGCCCCGGGCGGGGGTGGTGGCGGCGCTGCCTAGCAGGACCAGGCCCCCCTGGGCGGCGGGGGGTGGCCGGCCCCGGTCCGAGGTGCCGGGCAGAGGTGGGGGTGGCCCCGGCGGAAAGTTGCCGTCGCCCTGTGGGGATGGGGGGGGCCGGGCCCGCCGGGAACTTGCTGCGCGCCGCGGGGCCGCGCCTGCCCTCACGGCCCGGCCCGGCTCGGCCTGGCCCAGCGCGGCCAGGGGAACGGCGGCCAGGTGAACCACCCGGCTTGGTAGGCGCGAGTGTCACCGGAAGGGCCAGGGGAGGCCGAGGGGCACGGCGAGTCCCGGGAGGCTGGCGGTGGGGGAGACGGGGCTGCCGGAGCCCTCAGGGCTGGGGCTGGCGTCCCGGTACCACTGCAGGCGAGTAAATGACAACCCGACCCCCCGCCGGGGAAGAGCAATTCTGGGGTGAGCTGAAGGCGCGGAATAGAGCCCCGAGCAGGTTAGCCGCCTCGCTGCTGTGGCTGAGCCGGAGTTGGAGAGCTCGGTGTCACTTACGGTGTCTAAACGTAGAAACTGAAAGGACCGGCGGCGCGGCGGGGAGCTGTAGCTGGAGTACATCGGTTCGGCTAATGCCTGCTTTTGACTGAACCCCTGGGCTCAGTAAAACCGAGCTTTTTGGGTTTCTCGGTAACCCCGTGGCTGGGGTATGCTGTCAGCGTGTAAAGCGGTCCTCCAACTTAAGGCAGAAGTGTTGCTATGCTGCAAATACAGTAGAGCCCCATATGTTTAGGATTTTCTTTCTTTTTTTTTTTTTTTCCTCCCTGTTAGAAAGTTTGAAAAAAAGAGACTTTGAAGTATTTTGTTTATACTAACAGAAGAGAAAAGTTCTCCTAAGAAAAAGCTGGTGGCAGGAGTGTAGAGGAGTAGCATATGGCATTAAAAGGAGCACAGCTGGAGGTAGCATTTCCATCTGAACATGATGTCAGAGCAGCTGACAGCCTGCCATCCCTCAGCCTTTTATTCTAACACACAGACAGGGAGTTAGTGTGTGCAGATCTGTGTGTGGAGAAGGTATCTCATTCCTCTCTAACATCATCTCCACTTTGCATCTGTCTCTCCTAGTCTGCTTTTTTTCCACCGATCTAACAGACCTGGAGCCAGCAAGACTCAGAGGAAAGGACTTAATCAGGTTTATGTGTACTAAAGGTAGGAGTAGCAATAGATTAGATACAGCATATTTCTGTTTTGGTGTGTTGTTTATTGAATTTCAGAAAAAAATCACATTACTTTTCTAACCAAGTACAGAGGTAATATATGAAATTGAGTATGAAATAGATGAGTGGACTTAGTGAAAGGGCTTGGACTGCAGTTGGAGAGTATCAGTTCTTGAGCACGTTGTTAGCATTAACTTTAATGCATATTGTGAGAATGTCTTGGTTTGGAAGAAGGAGAGAGCAAGTTCATTCTTCATTTCTGAGACCAAAACTGCACTGGATTTAGGGGCAAGCCTAAAGAGAGTTCTGCTTTATGTTCTTGTGTTGCAGCTTTTAAATGACTTTACGGGGGTTTTAGTGAAATACACAAAAATGTGCTTTTTTTAAAACAGGACTGCTCTGGTTGAAATGTGTTTGTGGGGAAGTCTTTCATTAAACTTCACAGTTAAATATCCTGCAGCTCAGAGCTGTGGTAGTGTACAGCTGTAGTGCTTCTGAAAGATAGGAATCACTTATGTGTTTAGAAACTTTTGTACCCGGGAGAATGGCTTGACTGGTTTCCTCTTTTCTCTCTCTCGTGTAGCACTTGCAATCTTTTATTCCAGCATAACAATAATTATTTGAAGGAGTTTTTGTATTTGCGACTAATTTAGAACTTGTAGATTTGAGCTGCCTGAATTGGCCAGACAGCTGTAATCGCACTCCTCTATTCTTAATCTCTTTATCTGGGCAGCAGCTGCCATATGGCCACAGTCAGCTGGATCAGATGTTTATAAGCTTCCTTCTTCGTCCCTCTCTGTCCTTTCAGCCTCCTAATTTGATCACAGCTACCTTGTGAGCTGCCCTCCAATCTTTATTTTTAGCCCTCTTAAGGATTAGGATTGATGTTGGCTGTGGGGCACTTAAAGTGATTGTATTGTAAATCTTCGTGCTTTACTCTAGCAATGGTATTTTGCCGAAGATAGTAGGGGTTGTGTTGTAAGTTTTAGTACATCTTGGTTTGTGAGGGAAGAGGATTTTTCGATAATATCTGCCAGCCTAGAGAGCCAGCATCTGCTTAAGGTGGTTTGGGAGACCATTGCTATCAATCACAGAAGAATAGATTAGACAGGTTTTTGCGAGATTTTACTTTCCATTTGAGTTTTGACTTCTCTGCTTCTTGTTTATTTTTTCTTTCTCATCAAGGAAGGTGAATAGAAAAACGCTTGGGTAAGGACAGTTCTCTGAATACTGATTGTAAATATGTACACAGGCTCATGTTGAATGACTTTTTTTTTTTTTTTTAAGTTTGGTACTGCAGACTGCCTGGTGTGGGAGGGGAGGGAGATTTCTGTCCTTCTGCACAGGGAAGCGGTGCTCGCTGGTGTTTTGGATGTTAGTTTTCTCTTGTAAATTCTGCGTGTTTGCAAAACCTGTTTGTGTTCTATTGTACAGTGTGGAGAAGGCTCAAAACCTGAAACTGTACTTACTGCAAGAAGAAAACCATGCAAACTGAATTTCTAAAAACCTCAATTTTGCTGTTGATGTATACTGACACCCATAAATAATTTTTATACTTCATGAATGTTAGCCCTTCAGATTTGGGTATATTGGCATTTCCTCATTCGCAAACCTCTCCTTTTGCTGCAATTTGACTTTAAAAAGAAGGTTGATGATCTGATTTATTTTTTTTTTCTTTGCCCTCTGTGATCTCTCAAACTTAGTGTTAAAAAAAAAACACAGATTTTTTGGGGGGTCTCTCTCCTAGGGATGCAATCTGGAGGAAGTTCCCTAAAAAAAAATAATAATAGCTGTTGAACAGATTTTATGAACAGCCATGATACTTTAAAAAAAATTACAGATGTTGTACCTATGCGCTTATTTACCACGGAAGGGGAGTCTGAACTTCAGTGGTTGATCGGGGAAAGAGTTGCCATGGTACATGCGTGTTAAATAGTCTTTGCATGGTGTCAGTACCAGAATTCTGGCAATATAAAGGCGAGGTTTTTGGAGTGGAATAACTTGGATTCGTAAGTTCCGTGATTCCGACCTACATTTAATTTTTAAAAATCTCATTGCTTATAGGTTATGAAGACAGTATGGAGTTTCCTGACCACAGTAGACATTTGCTACAGTGTCTGAGTGAGCAGAGACATCAGGGTTTTCTTTGTGATTGCACTGTTCTGGTAGGAGATGCCCAGTTCCGAGCGCACAGAGCTGTACTGGCTTCATGCAGCATGTATTTCCACCTCTTTTACAAGGACCAGCTGGACAAAAGGGACATTGTTCATCTGAACAGCGACATTGTTACAGCCCCAGCTTTCGCTCTCCTGCTTGAATTCATGTACGAAGGAAAGCTCCAGTTCAAAGACTTGCCCATTGAAGACGTGCTAGCAGCTGCCAGTTATCTCCACATGTATGACATTGTCAAAGTCTGCAAAAAGAAGCTGAAAGAGAAAGCAACCACGGAGGCAGACAGTACAAAAAAGGAGGAAGACGCTTCAAGTTGTTCAGACAAAGTGGAGAGCCTCTCCGACGGCAGCAGCCACATGCCAGGAGACTTGCCCAGCGATGAAGACGATGGAGAAGATGAAAAATTGAACATCCTGCCTAGCAAAAGGGACTTGGCGGCGGAGCCTGGGAACATGTGGATGAGATTGCCCTCAGACTCAGCAGGCATTCCCCAGACTGGCGGAGAGGCAGAGACGCACGCAGCAGCAGCTGGAAAAACAGTAGCCAGCCCCTGCAGCTCAACAGAGTCTTTGTCCCAGAGGTCTGTCACCTCCGTGAGGGATTCAGCAGATGTTGACTGTGTGCTGGACCTATCTGTCAAGTCCAGCCTTTCAGGAGTTGAAAACTTGAACAGTTCTTATTTCTCTTCGCAGGACATGCTTAGAAGCAGCCTGGTGCAGGTGAAGGTGGAGAAAGAGGCTTCCTGTGATGAGAGTGATGTTGGCACTAATGACTATGATATGGAACATAGCACTGTGAAAGAAAGTGTGAGCACTAATAACAGGGTACAGTACGAGCCGGCCCACCTGGCTCCGATGAGGGAAGATTCGGTCTTGAGGGAGCTAGATAGAGAGGACAAGGCAAGCGATGACGAAATGATAACTCCAGAGAATGAGAGAGTCCAGGTGGAAGGCAACATGGACAGCAGCTTGCTCCCTTACGTGTCAAACATACTTAGCCCCGCTGGCCAAATTTTCATGTGTCCTCTCTGCAACAAGGTCTTTCCTAGCCCCCACATCCTGCAGATCCATTTAAGCACGCACTTTCGAGAGCAGGACGGGATCCGCAGCAAGCCTGCTACCGATGTCAATGTCCCAACCTGCTCGTTGTGTGGTAAGACTTTTTCTTGCATGTACACCTTGAAACGTCATGAGAGGACTCATTCAGGTGAAAAGCCCTACACTTGCACCCAGTGTGGGAAGAGCTTCCAGTATTCCCACAACCTGAGCCGCCACGCAGTGGTTCACACGCGGGAGAAGCCTCATGCTTGTAAGTGGTGTGAACGCAGGTTCACGCAGTCCGGAGACCTTTACAGACACATTCGGAAGTTTCACTGTGAGTTGGTGAACTCATTGTCTGTCAAAAGTGAAGCACTGAGCTTACCTACTGTCAGAGACTGGACCTTAGAAGATAGCTCACAAGAACTTTGGAAATAAAATTTTTATATATATAAATAATATATATATAAATCTATATAGTTGTGGTACAGTCTAAAAGCAATCTTGTTTCCTTGAACTGAAAGTTTGGCTGTTAGCTTGTTTTTTGCACTTTAAGGCAGCATGAATATTTCGCTAATTTAGCACTCCGATAAAAATGAACTGTAGAGGTAATCCGACAAAGTCACAAATTATGGAGCATATTTTTCCCCCTTTTCGGAATAGAAGCCAGCGGATACTTTACTTCTAAGGAATCTCCAATTCAGAAAATTTGGGCATGGCTTTATTCTCCCCAAAACATTGCGTTCTTTTATAAGCTCTTGATCTTTCTCCTCTTTAAAATCTGAATGTAGAAATCCTCTCCCAATTTTGTCAGTTCCTTTACATTTCTATAATTGCATGAGTCCTTTCTAGCTGTTGGAAACCTGAATGCTTTTAGACCCAAATGGAAAATTTCTGAAATGCTGGATTATCTATTTTTAAACAAGCGGTTGACTTAAAACTTATTATGGCAACTTCTGGATTTCTGACAGTTCCCACTGGAAAAAAAAAAAAAAAAGAAAAAAAAAGAAAAAAAAAACCACAAACAGAAAAACAAAAAATGACAAAACAAAAAAAGGCAACAAAAACATAAAACAAAAACCCTGAGAGTACACTGGGATCACTGGGACTCTGTCTTACGTGAAGGTTTGCTTGGGATGAAAAAGGATATTGCAGCTTCAGCAGTGATGAACTGTGTGTTTAAAAAATGTGAATTACTGTTATTGTATACTGTAATTGATTACATGGGCCGGGGGTAGGTATCAAAGAACTTGGCAGGTTGTGTTGATGCTCTTAGTTGAGTCTTGAAAAGTAAATATTAACGCTACAGAAATGCATGATTTTCAGTATATTTTTGTCTTTGTTTGCATTGTATAACTTTAACGAGTGAGTTGAAAATTATTTAATTTCCTTAGGAAAAAAACCCGACACCGTTGAAAATGCCAGTGTTACGAAGAAGAGAAATGCACTGTTTTTATTTTATCTAATTTAAATTTACTTTCCCACTGTCTTTAAGTTGAGAAGAACTTAAGCTGCGAGTCGCCGATTTAGCTACGTTAACAAGGAAAAAAAAAACCCCACAAAAATACTGAATGTTTACAACCAGGCTTCGAGATTTGCATGTGTGGTGTGCATTTACTAACCCCAGCCCCTCCTAATTGCACAGAGCCCACGCCAGCTCCAGCTGAGGTGCATCCAGTTCCCCAGATGAGCATTCGTAGGATGCCTGCTGCACCGCTCCACCACAATAGGTCGTTCTTTTTTTCCCCCCCGCATTGAAAAGAGGCTGTGGACTGAAAAAAAAAAATTAAAAAAAAAAAAAAGAAAAAAAAGAAGAAAAAGCCCTGGGCTGAAAGGCCTGGGCAGGCCTGAGTGACAGGGGGGCCGGGGGAGGGCAGGGGAAGGACTATGCGTATCCAAGCAGCAGAGACTGCAGCCTGACGTGTGGTTTTAATGACCAACACGCAGGTCAAAAGCATTTTGCACAGTGTTTGTTTTCCTGTCTTGCACTTACAAATAAGGTCTATGGGAGTAGCATGGAAAACGTTTGCTGTTTTTCCCTTTTTTTTTTTTTTCCCTTTTTTTTTTCTCTGCTTTTGTTTAAAATTTGATCGCCTTAACTACTGTAAACATAGCCTATTTTTGTGCTTAAGATACTGAATGGAAAACTCCATTGTGTATTGCTGGACTGTTTTGGAAATATTTGGTCAAATGTGTGTTAATTTGGCTGTAATGGCATTTAAAACAAAACAAAAAAAAAGCTGTGAAAATGGCCTTGGAGCGTTATCTTTAGTTACTTGAATAGTTTCTAGGTTTTTAAAACTACATTCTTTTCTTAAGTTAGAGAAGACAATCAGTGTCTGAGGAAAATGGACTTTCTCTTGGATTTTTTTGTGGTCCTCGTGAGTGATTGCTTTTTTCCTTTCCTTAGTTTCACATTCTTCTTTTGTTCTAAAACTTAGACTGACATCTAGCTTTGACAATCATAGTATGTTTTATTTTCCTGAGGGGGGAATAACTTATAATGCTGTTTAGTTTTGTACTATTGGTGTGTTGGTGAATTTTTAAACTGTGTGCTAACTGCAATAAATTATATGAACTGAGAAATCAATTCCCTTGTCTTTTTTCCCTCTTTTAAATTATAGTCACGGAGTATTTTTTATAATGTGTAACTTTATTACTTTTGTACAGACTTCTATTGCTAACTGTGTATGGAATATGTTTTCAGTATGCTTTTGAGCACTTTGTTGCTAACGTACATATTTACATCTCACTTAACATTTAAAAAAAAAATTAAATGCTTGTCTTTTGAAAGCATTTCTGTGTGTGCAGCTCTCGATCTTTCTGTAGAGGTATTTTTTGTTATTTTTTTCTTCCCCAAAGACTTTTGCAGAAGCAATCTGTTAAATTCCAGACACTTTGCTACCATGCAAATATCTAGGCAGACACACAATTCCTTTTCTGGGCTTAATTTTACCCCAAGGATCTCTTGGGCTCACTCTTTTGTATTCAGTCTCTATCAGAACAGTAGAGCAGAAGACAGCAACTTAATCTGAAGCACTGGTCGGGTGCTGACTGGCCATCAGCATTATAGTAGGCAGTGCAAAGGCCCAAAATACCAGTAATACATCAAAACTCTGTGGCCTGCAGAGGGAAATTGAAATAATCCTGAGTCTGTTTGGGGATTTTTCTTACAGCCTAATCATTTCTTTAAAAAAATAAAATGAAGCTTGCTGCAACCTTTGAAAAAGACCTGGGTTAGTTGCCTGTTGTAGTATATACCCAGAATTCTTGTTTGAGGCCGCTCTATCCTAGGAACAAGCACTGCAGAGCCCAATGGGAATACGAAAGTAGAGCTAAATTAGAAGTCTGAAACAGAGACAGCAGGACTAATTTGAAAGGGAAAAAAATATCTTAATTTAAACATTTCATTACATTTGTCATCTGCCGAGGTACAACTGAAGTTGTGCCTTGACCAAGTGAATCTCAGTGCCTAACGCTATTCTGCTAATCTTCCTGCATTTACAGTAACTTGTACTTGGCTAAAATGCTCTTTTTTACTGTTTTATTCCTTATGATAATTTTCAATCGTCATTTGCTGTATTTGGGGTTGGGTTTTTTTTGCATTATTAGAGATATTTTTTTGAAAACATTTCCTTTTGTCAACATTAGTGTCTTCTGCTGCGTAGGTTTCTCTTTTTCTAGCAGCAGACCTTTTCTGCAGGCTCTCATATGGTAGAATATTATGTGTAGTTAAGACAGTTTAAAGTATCATCAAGACTGCGAAACGGCTAATATTGCAGTTCTGCAATCCGTACAGCTGATGAGCTCTGGATGTGGCTCTAGGCAGATTCACCATTTGTTCTCCAACATTAAGATTCTCAAGGACTGTAGATTCCCAAATGAAACTAGACTTAGAAGCAGCCCTTTTTCAGAAGGGTAACAGAAAACATAACTTAGCCATTAACGACATTAAAGGATAATTCAAAATATCCTTTAAACTTTTGGGTTTTATCTAGATGGTCTATACATGTGCAGCACATACTTGCTCATGGCTATCAAAGTGTTTCTTCAATGAAAAGATGAAACATACTCCTGTGTGTTGCTTCTCTCCATACGGTTTAATGTACTGACATGTCTAACTGTATATCTAGCTGTAACTTTTTTTTCTTTTTTTTTATTTCATGCAGTCCCTCGATAACCACGCATGAGAGAACATTTTATTTGTCTTTTTTGTGATAACTAAATCCTCACCGTTCATGTTTCCATGATGGTTGAAGGCAACTGTGGGATTGGAAATGGTGCGCTCTAAACTCCACAGGTTCAGAAGACTTCCTCTGATCGGTCACCACGTTTTAGCTGTGAGTCCTTCTAGCCCAAGACTCACAGGGAGCATGCTAAATACATCATGTAGCAATTTTTCTAACTGCTGCCTGTCATAGCTTAATATTCTTTAATTAAGAATTATTTCTCTGAACTCAAGCTTCGGGTGTTCGGTCCAACGGAGACTTTTGGATCTGGTATAGCATTATACAGACTGCCTACTTACTGAGATCTTTGTGTGCTTCAGGTGCAATTTGAAGAATTCGGTAGGAGTTTAAACTTTCTGGCAAAAGAGAAAGGTTCCTCATTGCTTTTCCTGCTTTCCTGCTCTCCTGCATGGGGGTAAAAGCGAATACCGAACAATCCCATCTAGTTTTACTAAGCCTAAGTGAAACCAGCATATCCCTTCAGAATCCTCATTGCCTTGCTGGAAGCCTAAATAAAAATTGAAAATCAATTTTCCAAGGGCCAGATTCCCTTTTCCCCCTGTGCTACCTCACTCCAGCATCCGTACAGACTCACCTGCTCGGGAAGGACACCACCGTTTCCTCTCCCTGCCACAGCGTACCCTCTGCTTTCTTTCCTTCTGCAAATAATGGATCAAGTGAATTGTCAGTGGTGGTCTGACTTCTCCCGTCCCCTCAATTAATTCTACAATAATCAAATGTTCTATCTTTTTAATGGACTCCTAATGTATAATTTCTAAAATGCATTTTTCCAGCCTACTCCCAAAACCAAAACTCCGAGCCACCCATTTTGTGATCAACGATGCCATAGCACTCAGTATCTGAGGAGAACTTGGAGAGAAAAAAATTCTACCTACTCCATTCCCTCACTTTGGAGCAATACAAATTTCCTCAGAAATAAGGTGAAATATGTGTCAAGTCTGCAAAAAATACCCCAAAATTAGAAAACAGATTTCAGTGTTGTCATATAGTCTTCCGTAGCAAGGTTCTCAGACTTATACATTATTAACGCTATTTGTCCATGTGATTTCCAAACCGAAATATTTCCAGAGAGCATGGTCTTTTATTCAAGAAATCTAATCAAAGCCTTAATGTTTTTTTTACTGGGATGGTAAACTTGAATTTTAACAGAACTGTTTCATATTTCTAAAAAGAGGAAAAAGTGATGCACTAATATTCTGTGCTCTTTTAAAATATTCTAGTTCAGGGGTCCTTGCTTCAATCTATTGCGCCTCGCTCATATTTTAATCATGTCACTAAATATGGTGAGTTTGGTAATAAAGAATACTTTCTAGATTGTAAGAGAGGAGTTTCTTTATTTGTATAAATGCTTTTAGGCAGAAAGTGGAAATGTTCCCTTTTGCCGGCAAGTGAAGATAATCACAGGAAGAAGAGCCCTGCTTATTAAAACCTACAGCCAGCAGCTCCTGCTAGTGTGATAAAATTCAGCTAAACCTGTTAATGGGTCTTACCGATGAGAGATTATGTCCTTTTTAGAAAGATTATCCATTTTAGTCTCATAGGCTAAAAAGGAAGCATTACTTTTAACCAGTTTTCAAACCAAAATGCTTTTGGTGCACATAACGTACAGCTTGCCCAGCTCTGCCAGAGCAGGAGAGGGATGAGTCTTATGCGCAGTGAGACAGCTCTAACGCCCAAGGTGGTGCAGGCTTCACTGCGAGAGTGACGGCAGAGCTGCAGAGGTTTGGAGTGATAATCATGTTTGTTTGCAAAAAAAAAAAAAAAAAAATAACAAAACCAAACTTCGGGTTTTTTCCCAAAAAATAATCTGTGTTTGACCTGGAGTATTTCTCTTACACTGGAGTTTCTTTCGTGAGTTAATTTTGTCAGGCTAGCAGACCTTGCCTAGGTTGTCTGCTTATAATCTTCTGGTTCATTTTGCCTTCTTCCTTTCATTTTTCTTTCTTTAGAAGACTGTCAGTCCTCTACAACACCATCGTCTTCATGCAGAGCATACCCAGGTTTCATTCTTGATAACTCCTTAACATTAACTATTTGTAGCAAGGGCCACAAGTGCTCACCCTTGTGCAAAAACACTCCCCTGGCTGGAACAGACCTGGTGCCTCTCCTGTACCGTGGCTGTTATCTTGGGGCCAACTTTTCTTTGCTTTCTGAGATTTTACAGCCTAGCTCTAACAAGCTTTTGCTTGGGGCTACCAGGGAGAACGTGTGCAGTCTAGCCTTGGAGCTGAAATTTCCATGTGATTGGGGCTTTTGGGATTGCAGGAAACAAATAAATGATTAATTGCAAAATACAGCTGGTGATTATTTTTTAGGATGTTTTAATGTGCAGCATTTTGGTATTTCTTACACTCAGTGTTACACTTTAAAATACATATCGTGTATGAACATATGTGAGTGCATGTGAGGAAGTAGTTTAAAATAACTTGCTAATTTTTATTTAGGTGTGTATCGGAAACACAGCCTCACTTATTCCTTAAAGATCTCTAGAAGATGCGTTTAGTGTTCGTATGTAGCAGCCAACATGACGTGGTCTTGTGCAACCTATTGCTTGCGATTCCTGCAGTTATCAGCGCTAATCTGAGCACCAAGAAGGATTTTTTCATGCCAGATAGGGATTTACACAGCACATCCCCAGCCATTACAACCCAGTGCATGAAACGCAGCTTTAAATTAGTAAAATATTTAGAGAGCAAGATCTACGTACATCATGACTTCCGAAAGGATTCAACTGGCAAAGCAATATGTTACTGCCTCAGTACTACGGGAGGTATATTAAAAGGCTTAACTGTCTCAAAACAGCTCTATGGCATGGTATATGCTGTATCTGGATGTAAATCTAGATAGGGATTTAAATATTTCTTTCACAACCTTCCTGAAATACATTTTGGTTAAGTCTTATTTACAGCTATTAGGAAAATAAAAACTAGCCTCGACGCTACATTTTAGGCTTTTGTCAAATTGTCTTCAATTTTAGCATTAAAGCTACTTTTTATAAACTTTTGGATGTGTTCCCAATATACATTTTACGATTTTAAAAATGTACTTTATCTATAAATAAAACCCCTTGAAACTGATAGAGGTTTATCATACAAGATATGATTTATTTTCAACTGCATTTGCCACGTACTCACACTTAGTAAGGAAGGATTTATGTTGAGATAATTTTGGAAATTCATACCAAGATAAAATATAGTTAAAACCTTAATGAACCATATCCTATCTTCATAGGCTATAACTACCAGGTCTTCATTTTCTGTAGCTTATTCTCTCTTTTTAAAGAAGTTTGACTGGCACTATCTATTCAGAATCTGATTTCTGTTCGTAGATGATTTTCAGGCTTAGATATGTGACAGCTTGAAAACACTATAAATGCCGGTATTTCATTATTTTGAGATGACTGAGTGACTTCTACAAACGATCTGTGTCATAACGAGCTGAGGCTAACTAGGCAATTCTTATATTTTGGAGAAAAGGAGAGTTGTACATCTCTATTAATTATGGGGATGTCATTTAATGAACACGTGAATGCTGGGCTCCCTGTTGACAGGCTGACCAACGTACCTCTGCAAGTGCTGGATAGCTCATTGTGACTCACTTCCAGGGATTTCTCAAGACTGCTACTCTATTCTTAAAAGGCTCCTGAGACACAAGGTGAACGCGAAGTTGTGTTTGGCTCAGTTCAGTGTGATAAACATAAATGTGTTTCTTTTTCGTTAATGATTGGGAAGTCTCACAGAGAGAATGCTTTCCAAAAACTGAGGACAAAAAATGGCATCAAGCAGTATTTCACTTAGGAAGTTTGTTATTCTTAGCCTAAATTTGCATCAAGAAGCCCATGCATTTTAAAAACTCGTCAAGAAGACCTTTTGAAGCCCACAGCCAGCACTTAAAAAATTAGATCAGGCTTTTTCCTTTTTTCTTCTTTTTTCAACAAAATGGTAAGTTTATTGTGCTCTTTTGTTCTCTCTAATACATAAAATGAAGTTTGCAGCTTGGAGGAAAAAGTGGGATTCCTGCCGAGCAGAGGAAACACAGCAGAGCCATATTCACCTTCCAGCCTGAGGGCATTGTGTCAGGGTGAGGTTATGAGGAAACACTGGGGCCATCTGTAGGGCCAGGCTGGATGGTTCCCCACTCTTTGGCCAGCAACCTTGCTGGAGGTGAGCACCTTGTGACAAAACCAAATTTCATCCCCAGGGAACAGCAGGTTTGTAGGCACGCTGCTGCGGGAGAGATTGGAAATGACTGAAGCCCTGTTTCTGGAAAGATGTTGGATAATGTGGAGTGATTCAAACAAGGCATTAAAATACCAGCAGGGAATGGAGATGGGAGCGCTCGTGGCCTGCCCCAGGTCAAGGAATGTGCACGCCACAGAAGTACCCTATGATGTGAGCTGATTTTAAACTGTTATGCTCTGGACTGACATCGCCATTGAATGGTCTGGAGCTGGATATCTGGGTGCTGTATTGCAATGCTATTTTAAAAATGTATATAATGAGTGTAAGGGTCTGATCTCTCAGCCCTTCTTTGTGGAATATGAGCCTGAGGGCTTGAGGGGATGTTAACATTTGGGACCTACATGACGTGAGTCACTCTCAAGACAGCGAGTAGATGACTAGCACCCGTCCTAATGTTAGCCTTCTATTTTAGGTTGATGCTCTTCAGATTCAGGGCTCCCCCACACAAAAGCACTACCATTTAATGTGTTGGGGTTTTTTTAAGAAGAGTCCTTATAGGTCCTACAGTCGCTCATGGCTGAGCCAGATTCCTCTGGTCCAAAACTGCCCTTTAATTAATGGCATGCAAAGTTTTGCTGTTGGAAATACCCAGCTCCTTTGGGTGGCTGTTGTTACTCCCAGAACAGGGTAGGAGTAGGTCTGGAGCATAAAAAAACTATTTACAAAGACATCAGCTTAGCATGCATTGCTAAACTTTATTATCAGTGCTCACCTTTTGAAACGATCTTATCTCCGGTCTTATCTCCTTTTCTTTAGAGGAAGGAGGAGGAGCCTGTGCTTTGGGCTGTGGTGAGGAGAGGGAACATCTGTAAATGATGGCTGGGTTTTTTGTTTTTTTTTAGGAGAGGGATAAGCACATTGTTAAAAGAATGAAGGAAATTACAGAAAAATGAGGTTTAAGGAA
Organism: Ara ararauna; assembly: GCA_028858755.1. NCBI lineage: Eukaryota > Metazoa > Chordata > Aves > Psittaciformes > Psittacidae > Ara > Ara ararauna. Next base: position 97,979,937 of record CM054379.1, read on the forward strand.
AAGCACATGTTGAAAGACAGAGCACATTAATCAGGCTATGGGACTGGGAGGTATAAAGCCTCTTTTCTACACCACTTTGATTCTTATTAAGGACAAAAAGCATTATGAGGTTTTTTCCTTTTCTTTGCTGGCTCTTAGGAAGGAAGCAATATAGCACGGCAAGGTTGTGAGCCTCACTCCTGGTGCAGTTCTGGAGGATGGAGCATTTTTCATTCATCTCAAAGCCCGCTTTTCTTTCTCTTTTTTCTTTTTTTTGAACAAAGAAAGTCTCCTCCTCATGACTTTACAGATGCAGAACCCTGGTTTTGAAGCCCACGCTTGAAGTCTCATGATTGGGTCAATGCGAGACCCCATCCATGGAGCAGAGGTCCCTCGCTTTCCCAGGCTCTCCTCCTGAATGAGGCGAAGGGGATGGGGAGCCTGTGGCTTGGTAAAATGATGTGGCTCATTCAAAGCCACTGAACTTATTGAAGAAGGATGAAGAAACAAAAAGGAAGTTTAAGTGAAAGTCATGTTTATCCTGGGGCTGGATGCAGGGTTTGATATTTCAGAGTGTTTTCACCACATTTTCTGCGCTACCTCTCCAGCCCCTTTGTACACCATGTTTGATGCCTGATGTTAAGCTTGGCTCTGTGCCCTTCTGCTGTCGGCTGATCTGAGCTGCACGTGTTCTCCCAGAGATATTTGTTGGTGAGAGAAAACAATTTTCAAGTCCTCTGGAGAACACTGGAGGTGTATGGTTAAATAAAAGTTCATCCCTGGGTTCTGGGCAGAAGTTATACTAATCATGAAAGTGTCCACTCCACCACAGATCCTCCTGAGGTACTTGCTGGTCTTCAGTGGGTGCTTGCTGGAACCCCCGGTTTGCATCCATGCTATTTATATAGAAAAATAGGAAGGGGCTAATGACTTCATCTGTAGCATTTCCCAGGTTATATGGATACTACTGTGACTGCCACACTTCATTCCACCTCCCCAGCCCCATTTTCCCTAGGAGACCATTTTACCATCCTGGGCTCACACCGCGGATGAGGCTTTCACTCATCGCACCGCTCGGAAGTGGGCTGTGAATTTCGGCAGTCGGCGCAGGCTGGTGCCTGTCAAGCATCTTGTTAGCACAGCATCCGCAAGACAACTACTCTGAGAAGTACAGCGGGGGGGTTGGAAATCACTGCGAACCCCCCACATGTTTTTAAACACAGCTCTTGTGTGTGGCTGGTGGCGGGGTGAGGAGAAGGAGGGAACAGAGAGGGAAGTGGAGCCTCCTAAAATTGGGGTCTGCTTTCTGTTGCAGCGCTGCGGGAAGCCTTGCTGCTGCCTGAGCCCTTAGCAGCTGCGCAGGGCAGGAGTTGTCATGGCCGGGCAGAACAGAGGCTGGTGGCATCTGCATGACCCTGTCGCTTTCCCACAGGCAGGGAGAGGGAAGTGCTCTCAGCCCCATGGGGTGGCAGAGGGACAGGGAGGTTCCTTCGCCTTTCCTAGCCCTTTGGTGCAGGACAGGGATGCTGCAGTGCAGGTGCTGGGTGGTTTGGCCCCTGGTACCACTGGGCTTTGCTGCACCAGAGCCACGTGGTGTATTTCTCTGGGCCATGTGCTGCTCCCAGGCGAAGGCTCCCCCTCCACATCCAAACACCAGGTCGGAACCTACACCTTGGTCAGAAAGAAGGACACAGCAGCCTTCATCTCGTTATTTTCTTGGGTTTTAATATTTTGGAAGCTCTTTCTTGTCGATGGTCTCAGAGTGATTTTGGGCTCCCACCGTCCATCCTCCTGGGGCCTCGGCTTAGGCACATTTGCGAGGCAACCAACACCACAAAAACATCCGAGTGTGATCTATTTTTCCTTCTCCTTTGTTGCTTAATGGATGACTCAACTTTCTTTTGTGACTGGATAGCTTTAATTTATAGTTTTTAGGCGAGCGATCGTTCCTCTCATTATTTCGGGTTAAATATTCTTATTTGTTGATTATTTAATAGCTTGTTTGGATAAAGATGGAAAAAAAAAAAACCAGCTTGGTGCCATAGACTGAGTCCAAAAGAAATTAACTGCTCTGCTGCACATATTGGAGCAGGGAGTTTGTGGAGAATGCAGCCCCACTAATGGACTGGCAAACTGATAAAGGCTTTAAAGATTCCATATAACCCCACGCTGCCTCGTTTTATTAATTAACTCTCCTTGCTTTGTAGCAAGGTTGTCCCAGCTATGGAATAACAAAGTGAAAGGGCTGGCCAGTGTACGTGAGACATCATTTTATGCTTACCTTTGTGGAGCATTAGGGTTTGCAGGGGTTTTGGGGTGGGGTTTTTATTTCCACACATCCTTCCTCTGCCAGGGTTTTTCTCTGGCTCGGAGTGGGGAACAAGGTGAAGGATCACATCTATGGCCCCTTGGTGCCATCCCGCAAGTGGTGGCAACACTGTGGCCAGGGCACTGGGAGTTTGAGCTCCTGCACCTGGGTTTGGCACATAACCCATGGGCAGAGGGGAAACCGGGGGGCTTGGGGTACCCGGGAGGTGACTGCAGTTGTTATAGCGAGGGCAGGGAAAGGAGCGCCAAGGCTCCGCTCTCAGCCGTGGTAAGCGATCGTTCGCAAACAATGATTGACTTCTCAGTTCTGCGTCCTGGAGAACAGGCGCTGTTTTGATGGACTGCTTTATTTAATCACTGTTTAGCTGGAGAATGGCTCCGCTAAGGCATTAAATATTTCCATGAGATAAAGGTCATCAGGATTTAAGTTTTTAAATGATTCACTAAATATTAAAGCTGATTTTATTTTTGCTGCATTAATTTTCTAATATTGCCTCTGTATGTTTTCCTTTCTAGGACGTACAGATTATTGCAAAGCCTGTCAACCAGAAAGGGGCACTACTTGAGACAAAAATGATTTGTTTATTTATTTCTGTAAATCTCTGTGATTTGTGGGACAAAGTTCAGCGATGTATCACACCATCCACTCTCTGTCTGGACCAAGGCAGGGTTTTTTTGTGGTGTTTTTTTATGGTGTGGGTTCTTTTTTTTCTAAAACATTACTTCTTGGCAAACTAGATATGCAAATGCCAGAATACACTAAAACCACATTTAATTGGACCCACTTGCCAACTTCTTGAACACAGCTTGGATTATTTCACTGGAGGCTGCTTCTGTTAAAAGATGGGGGAGGAGGAAGTGGCATATTGACAGGGCTTCAGATAATTTCTTTTCCACTAGAAGTACAACGATGCCATGAGCCAAGTTTGGAAGTATTTTACTATGTTTAATAATAATTATTATTAAAGGATATTGTAAACATATGCATTTAAGTGGAATGTAATGGGAATACAATCATGTCACTGATTTAGCTTTGGATTAATTTTCAACTTTTCTTTTGAGGGGGTAACCAGCTCCCGCAGTAACTGGAACCTGCGTGGCGCTGTGAAATGCTGCTTTAGTGAGAGGACCTGCCTAAATGAGCTGATTAAAAATACTCATTCTTTTAGAAGATCTGTGAAATTTTCATCTCTGACTTGTAATTAATTAAATATATAACCATATAATAGGATTAAAACTGCAAGGTTTACGGAGTTCCCAGAAATTTCAAGCTTATGTGTGGATGCACATCTTATACTTCAGTATTTCAAAGAGAAATAGGAAACCTCAATAAATTATTGCCTTAATAACACTGATGCTGTGAAAAACTAATAGAAGGGGGTTGGAATCTCTTTCCAGAGACCATTTTGTGTGCTGATGGCCACCTGCAAATGTTGATGAGCTGTAGGGCCCCAACAACTGTGTTACTGGTGCTAGTGTAAACCAGGAGCCTGGATAACGGCAGGAGACACAAACGCTTTGGGGGGCTCAGTGCAAACTTTGCCCCGAGGTGACAGGAGCGGCCCTGGGGTGCTGCGGCCGTGCTGCTGACAGCAGTTTAATGGGTGCCCTTCTGGCCTCTGTGACTAATTACGCCTGACGCACCCTGGCAAGAAAGGCGCTTTGTTTCCACCTTTATCCCTACGGGAAGGAAAGCCTCCGGCACAGGCAGGCTGCTGCCCTGCCCGCGCTGCCCGCTGCCGTGGCTGGGCAGGGATGCTCTCAGCCTCCCGTGTTCCGAACTTCTCACGGCGACGGCGCAGCTCCCGGTTTTCCCCAGCCGGTAAACTACAGTGCCGGCCGGCTGCGGGAGCTGCGGGCGCTCCCCCTCCGGCGCGGTGCCCTGTCCCGCTGGGCCGTGTGGCTGGGCCTTGGCACTGCACCAGGGCTGGATGAACAGGAGGGAGCGGGAGGCGAGACAAACAAACAAACATTTCTCCGTGCCTGCAAGTTGTTGATGTCGGTCCCGGCTGCTGTTTCCCGGGGCAGCCGCAGCTTCTTTCTGCAGAACCACCTCCCAGTCAAGGGGGTTTGTGCTCCTTTTTGTTGCCATTTGGGATTTGGGGCAGCAGATTGGATGTGGTGGGGTGAAGCGAGGATAAGGAGCAGAGTGGTCCTCGCAGCACGGCACGGGCAGCATCAGGGGGTGACCCCCATCCCTTTTAGCAAGCGCTACCTCTCCAAGCAGGGCTCGCTTCCGAATCTAAAATGTGGTTTTACCATCTACGCGGGTTTGGGGAAGAAAAATTAATCTCACATAATGGTGGCACTGCAATTAGGGAAGAGGCGTCACTTCAGATAATGAGCATCTTTTTAAGGTACTTATGCGATGTGAAAAATCATGGCTGGGCTGGATGTTCTTTAATCTTGCCATCCACCCCAAGCAAATCTGCAAAGAGGGGCTTTATTGTCATTAGAGGAATTCTTTCAGTGATCAGAGGAGAGAACAATTTCTTTGTCATTAGCAAAATCCTTGGCTTTCCTTCGGCACATAAACAGTTTACATGATGCGGTTTTAAAATGTGCTTTTCTGTAAGCCTTCGCAGGAGTCTGAATTGTGAACATTTCAGCGTTTGGATGTAAAATCTGGGATCTCAATTTAGCCTTCTGTAAATGCAAGGATGAAGGGCAAAGCACAGATCTGGGCATGAATTTTTAAATTAAGGGTATTCAGTTTCACAGTTTTAGGATGGCACCTATATGCAGTCGACAACCAAGATGTCTGAGCAGCTCACAGTCTGGAGTTTATTCTTAAATAGTCTGTGAGGCCTGGATTGCCTATTGTCCCTCGTACATAAGGTTCGGAAATGCATTGGCCCAGGCTACGCCAGCAAAACTTCTCCAAGTGAACCTGGCAAGCAGTGGCAGCAAAAAAGGACTGCAATAGTTCATGTCCCTCCTCACCATACCCGGGCTAATCACAGCCTAACGGGGCTGCATTTAGAGGGGTAAAACAGTCTTCCCCTGGGTTAGAGCATTACACTTGGGTAGAAGGGTTTTTAAGGATGTCCGAGAAAAAGCTGTCACCTGCTGCACGGGCTGTGATTGTGTTTGGGTGGTGGAGCTGGGCTGGCAAGCCCTTTCTGGGGCACTCAGAGCCAAAGAGACCAAGTGACCATTCCAAGCCTTGCGGGAAGCCAGTGCCAGGAAAGAAATTGCAGCACGGTCCCTTGCGTTCACGCTCAGTGTCCCAAGCACTGAACCATCCGCTCTTTAGCCCTAACTCTGCTTTAGAACACCAAAAGGGCGGTGTTCAACCAGAGACTTGTATTAGAGCTCAATGATCAGCCCTCAGAGAAGAAATCAAAACCTTTCAACAAAATACAAATCAGTTGCCTGAATATAAAGATGAACCTAAGCCAGTGACTGTGGCAATCTGTGGCCAGTAAAAGTGAATGCAATTTATTAATAAAGAAGTCTTCTTTTGAAAAGAGCAAATGTGTTTAGAAGATGGTTCTGGAGGGCTGGTGTGTGAGGGAGGTGGAGATGATGATGAGTTGGAGGAGGGGCTAAGAGAAGTGGGAAATAAATCCACTGGTGTGTGAAATGTAAAAAGAGCCAGATAGAGGCTCTCACGGAGATGAAATGATACCAGGGACATTTTATACTGGAGCTGCATGGAAGGCAGGATGGGTTACACTGTGGAGTAGCTGAAGGATAGGCATGCAGGAAACCTCCTGGGCTTGGATGAATTTGGTCAGATACCTATCTGAACATTAGGGTCACGAGCAACAGCCAGAGGGCGATGAATGTGCATCCCCAGCGCAGGGGGGCACAACCCCTCGCAGTTGCCTTTAGAAGTAAAGGGGGTGAGATGTGAACTTTTTCAGGAACTCCATGATGGAAAAAGACCAGGAGGGCCTCTGGGCCAGGCCCCTCAGCATCTCCAATGTCCCGACTGGGCCAGGGATACTCAGTATCATGAGCAGGGAGGGGTCAGTGAAGCCCTGCCGCAGTCCTGCTACAATCGATGTCTGACCGCTGTGCTGTGGTGTGTGTCCAGGTAAAATCACATTCACAACAGCTTTACTTTTCTACCTGTGTGTAACTCTGAAACCCATCAGGTTCAGCAATAGCTATTTCACAGCTGAGGATGTGACAGATGACTTGTTTCTTTCTGGCCCAGGTGTGCTGACCTGCTGTAAATCTTGTGGGGCAGGAGGCGCTCTCCCCAGCCCCACGGGAGACCTGCAGTTTCAGCAGCCCCACAGAGCTCTGCCTGGGGCACAACCTGTGCCCAAGGCAGGACCCAGGGAGCTGCTCTCCCCTCTGCAGTGAGCTGGCGCTGCGGACCCAGGCCAGCTCTGCAGCACACACAGTCCTCAGCACTGGTTTAATTAGGCTGCTGTGACCAGCCGAGTTGTGGAGACAGATGTACTATCACGGAGTCACAGATCACAGAAGGGTTCAGGTTGGAAGGGACCTCTGGAAGTCATCTGGTCCAACCCCCTGCTCAGGCAGGGACACCTGAGCAGGCTGCTCAGGACCATGTCCACACAGCTTTTGAGTATCTCAAATTGCAAACATGACACAAGACAGATGTCATTCTGCTTGGCCAGCTTTCTTTCTCTACAGAGAGCTGAGTATTTGCATGGGACCAGAAATGAGTTACCTCCACCTGCACTGAACCCTGAGTTAGTGGAAGTCCAGTACCAGCAGGGACCAGCTGCCCACCTTCACACCACGATATCTCCCACATTGCTTATGAGGGCCTGTCAGTAGCTCTTCTAACACCATAAGGCAACAGCTTTGCACTGCAGGCACATAACATCTGCAGGGCTGAAGTGGTTTTCGAAATGTCTGAAGGCACAGCAGCTTTGGATATGAATGGGATATTTCGTAAGGGGCAACGGCCAGTTTGCCTTCTTTTAAACGATCTGTGATCCAGGGTAATGCCAAGACACCTCCAAGTTGCAAACACGGCTGGGGAATGTTATCTGCCTTTAAAGAGCTGAACAAAGTTGCTGTTTTCAATAAACTTGAGTTTGAACCAAAGGTGAAAGCTGGAGGTCAAATCTGACTTGAAAGCAGCACTCACAACCCCTGATTAAGAGAGGTGGTCAGATAACATTTGAGAAGTCAAAATCTGAGCCAGATTTTTTAAAATGCAGGCAGATTTCAAAGGCTGGGTCATTACAGAACGTGAGATTTCTGTGAATCAGCATGTTACATGGTCTGATGTATTGAGACTCAAACAAATGTTAGACATATGGGAAGACCTCTATATAATGAGAGATGTGAAAAACAGGATGACTGTTTAATTTAGAAATAGGATAAGGAAGAGGGGCACATTAGAGGTATCTAAGGCAGTGAATAGCACAGCAGAGATAAGCCGGTGCTTCTGTTCATTCTGTACGAGACTGTGATTTCTATTTACTTACACGTGATGGGCACTAGAAATCTTTTTCCAAACATGGGTAACATACTACTGGAATTCTGTGCCACAAGGTACCCATCCTTGGAAGAGCATGAAAAGGTTACAGAAAGAAAAAAAAAAGGATGCTTTTATGGATGCTAAGCTATAAATCATGCTTTAGGAAAGAAGCCAACCAAAGGCTGGAAAGAAATGTCCCCCGTGGGCCACAAGTTTCAATAAGGGATTCTTGTACCTTGCTCTCAAGGACCTATGGCTGTCAGCAAGAGCAGAAGGTGAGGTAGGCTATTGATCTGCCCTGTGATCTGAAAAATTATTATGTTTTCCAGTAATAACTGCATCCCAGATGTCCTTCCGCACTTGGGAAAGAACCACTCAACGCTTGCCCCAGGGAGACCGGACACGCAACTCCCATTGCCCCAGCAAACATGGAGCAATCAGTGGCTAGAACAACCCTCCTGCACTGGAGGCTGCATTTGGTGTGTCTTGAAAAGAGACTAGGGACTGCCAAGTGTATGCTGGCACTTAAAGTAGTGGCCTCCCGACGGCGTTTCCCATGCCTGGTTTGGCTGGTCCAACTGCATCACGGTGGCACCTGCTGAGGGGCTTAGGTGGGTCTCACCCGCAGCCGGTGAGTTTTGATGGGTTTTGGACAATGCTACTCTAATTCTTAGCATCCTTTGCAAGGCTGGTAAAGACCAGCCTTCTCACTCACAAGTGGGAACGCATTTGGCCTCCTCCTTGCTGGATGGGAACTGTGTTAGGAGCCAGGCTGGCTCCATGAGACTGGTTTTCTGGGAGAAAAAGCAATGTGGCAAGAAACGGACATGCCCGGACCAAATGGCAGCAAACTTATGGTAAAGCCCCTGCATATAATCTATATTCTAATTAATACTCTGCATCGTCTAATCAACAGAAATCTTCTGGCACACAGAGTCCAGTTTGCAAACTATTCATCAGAGAGGCTTTTCTAGCCTCTCCACAGATCAGGGTAATTAAGCAAAGCTGCTGGAGGGGCTTCCCTCTGCAGCTCCTTGAATACTGGGAAGGGGGAACAGCGCTTGAAAAACCCAGGCAACCTCTGGCAACCTCCCTCAGCCCTGGAAGGCTCTCTGGAACAGAAAGGGGGGAAATTGCCTTCCTTTGCTGCTGCTGTTGAGCTGGTCTCGCTCCCGTTGTCCCAGTGCCAGCGCTGAAAGCCCATCCTGCTTCCCTTGCATCGAGCGTACTGTCCGTCCTAGAGCAGATGCAAAGGCGGCAGTGGGACCGCTCAACTTCAGAGCCTCTCCAGCAGCCTCCGAAGTAGAAGAGCACAGCTCTCCTCACAATATGCTGTGGGGGAGGAGGAAGGAAGGACTTTGGCCCTGTTTGCTTGTGCTAATTGATGGCTTCTGTTGCAGCTATTCACACTTTTAAAAAATGGTAACAAGTCTACTGATTTAGAAGCAAAGAATAAAAACGCAACAGCCTCCCCAGCACGCCGGGTGCAGACAAAGCTGTGTTCAAGTGGTGCAGCGAGCGGCTGGGCAGCAGGAATGACCCACCTGCAGATGCTAAGCTCAGCACAGATGTGCTAAAATCCCCCAGTATGCTGTTTTGCTGGGATACGCAGGGACAACACCCTCTGCAGTGCTGGGCTCATGAGTCAGGGGCCAGCCTCAGCGCTGGTCTGCTTTATGGCTTCACCTCTGCCTCATCTTTCTCAGCTGCTCCTTTATAAAATGAGTTTTGTGCCTTCAGACTTTAGTGCTTTCTGGGTAAACAACATCTTTCTTCATACAGCCTTCTCGCCGTATGCTGGGTCTCTGTGCTGGCATGGACAGGGGCCTGGGAGCCATTTGGAGAAAGGCTCCCGATCCCCAGTCTCTTTTCCTTGCAGGCAGACATTGTCTTCTCCTGCTGGGAGAGCACTGTACCTTGCTTAGCAGTTTACATGGTAAGTCTATATTGCAAGTCGGAGGTGTGATCACAACATGCCTGGGTGAAACCCTGCTTGCTTTAATTTAGCTAGCTGAGATATTAATTTTGGAGGAAGAGGCAGCAGTATGCACTTTGGAGCCTATGGTCTGGGTGGGCTTGCAGAGCCTGCGGTGTTTCAGCTTCCCTGGCATCGGTACCCAGGCAGCTAGACAGAGCGAGCTGGGATGTGTGAATAAGCAGCTCGGCAAGCGACGACGGCGCTGAGTGGAGAGAGCTGGGCTCCAGCCACGCATCAAGGACGCGGTGGGCTGAGCGGGGTGAAGCCTGGGTATTCAGCAGAGCGCTGACTCCCGCAGCTCCCCTCCTTCATGGGCAGCCGCTACATCCCAGGGAACTGCTACCTGCTAGTTCCTACCAGGAGCTATCAGGTCCCTGGCTGCCAAGGTCAGTAACTCTGCTTTAAGGAAGGCAGAGGTGGTTCTCATGAGGAATTTCTCTCTGTCAGAGAGGCCCCCAGAACCCTGCTGAGGTGAGTGAGCTGCTGCCAGCTGCGTGGTGGGTGCCTCCACAGGGGCTGGGGAAGGAGACAAGCAGCATCCTCCCGCCCTGCTTCCCTTGACACAGCTCTCAGCAGCATCCGCACAGCGGCCTTCGCCTCTTCTCACAGCCCTCCGCACACCCCTGGTGATTCACATCTGGGTGTACTCAGCCTGGTAATTTCTTTTTCTGAGAAGGTCACCCGAAATACGTGTTTAACAGAAGCGTTCTCTATTTTTAACATAGAGAAACCTCATAAAAAGTCAGAAGACTAATGCAAAATAATAAATGAGATATTTAGTCATAGGTCTCCATCGCGTTCACATTATAAAAAGCTCAGAAATGATTTCTACTTGTGAGATAAGACTTAATTGTAAATCATGGGAAATGGTGAGATATATATCGCCTGGAGCGGGGTGGTAAACATATTTCTGGGTCTGGAGGGAGAAAATAAAGCAAAGTGTGTGTTGTAACCAGGGTGGGCCCTGAGCACGTTTAAACCAAACTGCATTTCATCTCAGGCAGCAGCTGCCGTTCTCTAGAGGAGGATCACCAGCTTTCTGCTGGAGGCTCTTTCTTCTTAGCTATATCGAGGGGCACTTTTCCACTGTGATTCCATGGTACCCAAGGCTTTGTTACTGGTTTCTTCTGAGGAAGCCTCTTTTATTCCAGCTTAAGCTGTTCCTTAAGCAGCATGAGACCAGCTTACAACTTAAATGGCAAATGCACGGCAGTAACTTTCCTAGCTGCAGAAGGTGATATAGACAAATCTGTTGCTGATACCAGCAAGTACTGAGCTGAGCCCCTGTTTCTCATTTGGAGTGCATTGCTGTGTCTCCTCTGACATGTTTCTTCATAGCACTGAAAAAGAGGCACTTGGAGGAACAGCTTTTCTACTTGGAGAAAGCTTTGACTCCAGGGTTGTGATCAAGTGCTGTAGTAAGCAATCGGCAGAACTCAGAGCTTACATATTTTCCCAATGCAGAAAGAGGAAAGATCAGTTTATTTAAAGTAGCAGAAACTGGTTTTTCACTTGGCTAACCTGTTAGCCCACTCCCGTAGGATGACACCTAGGTAGGATGAACACTTGGATTTCTTGCGCATTTATTTTGTGGGTTTCAACCCCCCAGTCAAGTCAGGACTGTTGGGGGAGTGGCCAGTGGTTCTCCTGCTTGAGCTTCTCCTGCCAGCTGCCCACCCCGATACTCAGCCACCAGGGCTCAGCAAATGATGTTGTGACCATGGCTCCTCTTCTGTGTGATGTCTGGAGTGAGGAAACAGTCCACTTCAGTCAGTCCCCTGCTTACCCAGTGATTCAAACAGGGAGGAAACAGCAACAGCTGGGAAAGGGGGAAAGCCCCAGCCCAGGAGCAAACAGCTCTCCTGGTGCTGAAAGCATATAGGATGAGGAGAAAAGAAAGAAGCTGTTGGGTTGTGTCTAGCCACGGAGAGGCTCGAGAGTCTGCCTGATTGAAAGCTTTTAAGGTGATAAGAAGTAGACGCTTCTCAGACCTTTTACCCTACTTTTCCAGGGTAGTTTGCTGTTCTTCACACGCTGCTTCATGCTGCAGTTTTCAGCGGGTTCACATATATAATATTTCACAACTGAACTAGTACATCATAATTTAGGGCACGTTTAAAGCTCCGTGTTTACGATACAATCCATCTGCCTTCCAACATTTGGGAAATTTCAACACTGGAGTGGCTCTAATCTAGCCATGTCCTCCTGAACACCTAAGCAGTGCTGCAGAACTGCATCCCCCCCTTGCCACCCTCCTGCCTCCCTTCTCCTGGGCTTAGCCGGCTCCAGACAACGTTGCCTTGTGATGCACATAACTTTTTCACTAACTGGAAATAGGAATCTTGCTCTATCCATTAGTTACTGTATATGCAGTTTGTATATATAATATTTATATTTTTTCCCCAAAGTTGTGAAATATATAAAATATAATTCCTCTAGCTGAGAGCTCATCATTCCCATGACAAGGTGCAATCAATAAATTATGCACCACTTGTGGTTATTCTGCATGTCAACTCATATTTCCATGTCGCTGTCCTGACTGTTACTGAGTGTTTGTGTTGTTGTACCTTTCCACCTCCTCAGTGTTGATTTAGGAGTTATTATTCTGGGCTCATAGTAACTGCAAGAAAATCAAGTTCCAAGTGTTTCTGCCAAAAGAGGGAAATGAAATGAGCAAGTCAACAGAAAATTCCACTTGTCAAACACCATTTGCTTACGACTATGGCTTTGTTAAGGAAACTTGTGTTTGGACAAGTTGCCCAAAGGAACCAACTCGGCTTTGCGGCGGGTAACCCCTGTGCCCAGTGAGGACTCTTGGTCGTGACAGCTGTGGTCCTCAAATGAGCGAACAGGAAAAAAACCAAAGCCACTTCTGACACTTACAAATTATATCTCCTGAATAATGCATGACGCATCCAGATTGGCTACAGGAGGGGGAACGGGGGGGATGCTTTTTCAATGGACAACCAGACGGATAAGGATTGTATTATAAGAAGAGTTTGACATACCAAGAAGGGAAAAAAAAAAGCAGAAAAAAAGCCCAAGTACTCGTACACACTTTGAGATTGACTGTCAAATCATTTCACATCTGTACCTAAAGCAAACAGACATAATGCTAACAGCTTGCTGGAGCTCAGAAATGCCACCCACTAATCAGTCCACCTGTGGAATTCTCAGTCCATCTTGCAAGTCGTGTACCCGATTGCCAAGACGCCTGACAAGAAAATGTATATTAAAACGTTGAGTAAAACTGGAAATACAATGTGGTGTAGTATAAACAGAATGCACTCGCTGGGCAGGGAAGCAGAGATGCCTTTTAATTCCTCTCGCTGTGACCTGGTGCCACTCGCTCCTGCCTTTGATGGTGCTGAGTGGTGGGGACGGCTCACCGACCGAAAGGCACATTCAACTCCCGTGCAAAATCGTGTCTCCCTCTGCTTTTGTGCAACATAAAATCAATAAATAAATACATAACCACATCCAAACTCCCCAAAGCCTCCGTCCCTCTTGTCCCTCTTAATTATTTCTTGTTTTTTTTTTGCACACAAGTATAATTAACAATTGCTTCAATATAAGGCGTTGGCAAGATAAGTCTCAGCAAAAAAAAATTAGTGAGAAATAATCTCTCCTGCATAATGAATGCGCCCTTCGGGGTAAGACAAAGAGGTAATTCAAAGGAATGGTTTGTTGAGATGGTGCGTTGCGGGAGCACAATTCTTGCAGGCTAAATTACATCAAGGATTACAGCACCGGATTGCCAGTCGCTACTTAACGTGCTGGCAAAATGATCATTTTGCTCTTTTCATCTCCAAAAGGAATATAAAGCAATGAAAGGAGAAAGTTTACTGGGATTGTAAAAGGAGGCAAGAAGGGCTGGGGAATGCCCTGGGGAGGATAATTATTCTGTACAAGGCACCATCAGAAGGTTACGGGGTTTGTGGTGTGGCAGGAGGCAGCGTGGCACAATTAGATGCTTTAGATACTCTTTTCTATACATCCAGAGCTTTTACATTTGCACAGTAGCCGTTTTCTGTCGTTGAGTACAAAATGCTATTTTAACATCTGTTCTTTTAAGGCTATTTGCTCTGGGAAGGCAGTGTGTTTTGCCATAAATTTAGGTCATTAATTTGTATCTGTTCTTTGTTTATTTAAGAAACAGGACAAAAGGGCAGCTGCCGAAACATTTGGCTGTGCCGAGGGGTAGTGGGCTCGGCACGCTGGAGTTGTGCGCGCGACCAGCTTGAGTTTGTATCCGCAGCTAGAGGACAGAACTTCATAGGAAGCCTTTGCCAAGGCATGTGGTGTTCCCCACTCCGCCGCAGCACTGCCCTCCCCATTACCTGCTTTTGGAGGGGTGGGGGTGGGGGGGGACACGGACGACATGGATGGCGGCCACATGCTGAGGGCAAAGTAGAAACCTAGAGAGCTGTATGGGAACACTGGTGTTGCTGTTGTTTTTAGAAGAGGCTTTTACTGCCTTAAGTCAGAGGGCTGCAGTTGGCTGCCGAAGGTAACACACTACAAGCAAGTCTGACCTATTTAATTAGACAATTATAAACAGAAGCACAATAATACCTAGTAAATTGATTGGTAACAGCATTTATGCTCTTAAATTGGTCATTAAGTGCTGAATAATTTCTGGGGTATTATTGATATTATGAAGCATTAAGAGAGGGTTTATTTATTCTTGTAAGCCTAATGGACTCAAACAAATGGAATGTGTTTGAAAAGGTCATTTTTTGCTTGTTGATTCTGTGGCATCTTCTAATCAGTTTAATCAGATCAAACAGAAACAACCACACAAGTATCTTGAAGCACCTTCTGTTTCCAAGTTCCCGTTAGACACAAATGGGTGTATCTCTGTGAGCCCAAAATTACCAGCTAAGCATGAAAAGCCCAAGCTCACCATTGAAGTGATGATAAAGAAGTGCTGGTGTGCACACTGACTTGCACACAGTCCCTGCAGGCTAGCTGGGATCCAACTGTCTGCTGCTCAGTGGGCATGGTGGTTTACTTCTCCCCTGAGCCCATGGAAACCAGGGAAGATATACATTAAATAAGGTCCAATTCAACAGGAGAAATATCACTACAATGTGCCACTGCATAAGTCATTTAGATCTGGTCTGGCTTCTGCTGCAGACAACAGTTGGTCTCATGGCAGCAGCATCAGACCCAATTTGCAGAACTGGTCCCCAAACCCAGACTCAGTATATTCTTCATTGACACTGATCTTTAGAAAAGAAAATTAAAGGCAGTACTTCTGACAGTTCAAAGTATGTCTCGTTGCAATTTGTGTTTGACGAAGAATTTCTCTGATCTTCACTGGGTCTTTAGATGCAGTAAATCTTCAAGTGCTTCGGGTGCCCAGACACACATGGCAGCTCCCAAGGGCAGATTTTTAAACCACTTTTTGCTTTTACTTCTTTAATCAGTGGGAAGGAGCACCTAAATGTCTTTATAAATCTGACTCTGAATCATGCACCACTGAGGAACATAGTATTTAGCAAAATCCCAGTGTAACTATTATAAAAGGGATGAAACCAAAAGTGCCTTACAGAAGTGTTTGGAGTTAATCCAGCAGTTTGCAGCAGATCCACCATTTTAAATGAGACTGAGCAACACTTTTTAATTTGCTCATCTTAAAACCTTATTCTTACCACGGTTTGACTACCAGCCTCTAATACCAAGGTGCTTCCGATTGCTACCACACTCATGCCTCTTTTCTACTCTTCCTGATCACACTACAGCCCAGCCTTTAGAAGATCTTTATTCCCATATGCCCGTAGGGCAGGTCCTTCTGGCCCCTTTAACCACTACATCTTTTCAAGGCTCCAGCCATGTTCATCCCAGATGTGGAAGTTACTCGGGAGAGGTGGGCTGGGAGCCAGAAGGAAGCAGAGTTGACTGGGGGAAGAAGCCTGGAAAGCAAGTAGGCAGCTGTGAAGAATAAGTGGTGGAGGACTCTGGTTAACAGGAAACTACAGGGGTGAGCAGCCCAGGTGAAGCCAATAGAAGCAAATAGCAGAGGAAGGGACGAGTTGGAGGGCTGAAGGTTTTGAGCTCAGGGAAGCTGATACCTTAGTTTGGTCCTTAGTGGACCTTGAGGTCCACCACAGACCTTAGTGTATGTTCCTGCCCTGCCCTGCCCCACCCCAGCCACCCCAACCTGGAGGGAAGTGAAGCTCCATGCAGGCCTGGAGCCCAAAGCAGTGACTACTCAGATCCAGGAGCTGGGCTGCTGCTGGCACTGGCTCTGAGCAATAGCTTGTCCAGCACAGAAATCCACAGCAGCATTGGCTTTACAATGTGATGAAGAAACAGTGAATATTAAATTCATTCAAGACCATTTCTGGTGTGAAAGAGGAAGAAGGAAGAGGGAGATGAGGGCTTCTGCTAGGGTTTCACACTCTAAAGCAAAGGCAGCCCATCTGGGTAGGGGAAAGGTGTTCTTCTATTGTTCCCCAGCCATTGCTGGCTGAGAATGTGCAAACTCGTGTCTTAAAGTCAGACTCCTCAGCAGACTACTGGGCAGAACAGTCATATGAAATTGTACAGATTTCAATACATAGAAGTTTGTGGCGGAGGTGCCAGCTCTGCAGTCTTGGGATTTTGGAGGGCTTCTTGCCACGTACATGCTCCAGAATAGACCATCTATGTGGGACAGCTCATTTTTATCTGTCTGGGAAATTTGATGAAACAGAGAAAGAGGCAAAACAGATCAGAGAGAGAAGAATAAATGAACAGTCCAGGGAATCAAACAAAAATTGTCCAACCTCTGTGAAATCAGGACCCTCAGGAACATGCAAGAGTTTTGTGGAAAGATGTGGACAATTGTAGTCATGTGTTTTAAATTTAATTTTCTCAAAGAAAAATTATTTCCCTGTTTCGAATAATACAACATATTGTGAGCGTAAGCTATTCCACCGCTATAATTTAAAGGGTAAAGCCTACAGCTCTTGCTCATTCCTTACTCAAGCACTCCTACTTACTTGTGGATAAAGAAGAGTTTCAGAAAGTGAATTAAATGCTGCACGGGTGAGAAGAGGACTTAGGTCCAGATCTGGGAAAAAAATGGCATGTACTATGTGAGGTTTTGGCCTTGTTTTTTTTTAAATAGGCTGCTCCATTTAAAACATGTCAAAAGTTCCTTGTGTCTTTCCATGCTTTCTTCAGGTAGAGTGAAAATCAGCAGCTGGAATGGGAAGATGAAATGCCTGGACAAAAATATCTAATTCTTCATTCAAAAGCAACAGGTGGTTTGCTGAAGATGGCAGAGGCAGCTCTTCTGCTAGCTGGGAGCTCATTTACTGGTTATTACATTCAAGAAAGCAATGTGCTTTGCACATGTAACCTCTCTGCACTTTAACATCCCCATCTGTAAAATAGGAGCAGCAAAATCCAATACTCAACTTTCTGAAGCATTGTGGGGTCTTCAGATGAAAATGTTGTATAGCTACATTTGTGTGTGCACATTGAAATATGGACATGTGTATGTGCAAATACACACATAAGATTTTTTCTGAATGACAACATACATTACATTCTTTATCTTTATCTTTAATACAATTGTATTCATATTCCAATTCCTGGTTTACTCGTGTCATCCCCATACAAATACTCCGTTCTACCTAGGTCCTTTCTAACCCTAACTATTCTACAGTTCTATATCTCACCATCTTTTCTCGATCATTTTAGAGAACTGAAATGCCTGAGTAGATTCATTACGTTCAAAAGTCATTGTCTCTTTGATTGCAAAACTTAAAAATGCCTGGTTGGAAAATGCTTTAAGGAAGAAAGATTATAGAATAGCAAGAAATACCAATTTTACTAATTCCTGTGTCATTCTGATTACAAATCACTGTTACAGAAGAGATACACTAGCAGGAAGTAACCTGCCCTTTTTCTTTTCTGCTAACACTGAACTTTCTCACAGGAGCATCAGGAGATTATTCTGTAGGAGCTATTTCATGTTTTCTTACCATTTTAAATTGATCTAATCATATTTGAAGAAGGGTCCCCTGCTCTATTTACATACCCAGCTCCCTCCGAAACAAGAGTAAATTTGGCTAGCTGCTTTGGGAATAGGTCATGTTCCTATGTAATTATTTTTTTTCCCTTCAAACTAGTATATTTTTCATCAACGACACTTCACAACAGGGAAGAACGGGTGTCAGGTTTCAGTCTCATATGTTCTGTAATTTTACATTCTGTGGCAATGCCCACGGTGCTGGAATAATTTGAAACAGAACTACAATCTTTCCAAGTTTTGTAGAATAAATGTTTAGAATTGGTAAGAGTTTTGAAATGCAAATGTCAAGATTTTTTTCAAACAGCATGTGATTAATTCTTAAAGTACTAACAATGCTTGCCTGTGCATGGGATTAGTGATGGGGATGGAGATAAGACACCTGCAGCAAATGTGGGTGCAATTTTGGCCAGTGAACCAGCAGTGCTCATTATTTAAAAGCAAAGATCCAGCCCTCTGAGAGAGAGCTGTTGCGCCTTGCTAGTTAAGGGATGTCCCCACGCTCCTGAGCTCCCCAGCAGTATGCTTCCCAGGACCGTCACTATAAACCCAGCTCTGCCTGACTCCATGGGTTGACTTCTACAGGTGGAGAGTCCACAGACACCTGGCTGGCATGGGTCTGCCCCGGAGGACACCCAGAGACCATCTTACTTCTAAATTGCAAGTCAAATGGGATCGTTGCCAGCAGAAGCACCATGGTACCACCTTCAGCCAGGGCTGTGGAAGGAAGGGGAGGCACAGGCAAGGTGAGGTCACACCTTGTTAAAAGCTTTGATTCACTCCCTTGCAGATGACCTCAGTGATGGGTGAATTGCCACTCAGGGTCTTCATTCATATGAAGAGTAGAGAGGCCCCAACCTCCCCCCTTCCTCAGTTAGTAGCACTGCTGATACCTGCAAGCTGCCTCGTGTGATCTGGGCCAAGAGCATCCAGCATTGAACTAAAGATGGCTTTTCTACCTGGTAAACTTGAGGAGAATTACCACATAGGCAGGGAGCTTCACAGCCCTTGCCCTGCCTGCAGTGGCCTGCAATTCACTCTGCGGCACCACCTGGCTTTGCTTACCAAGACTCCATGAAAAGGAGGAGTCCCCTGGCCCCAGCAGCCTTGTGGGTGGACAGGAAAACAAGAAAATGACCAGTGACACACAGACTCTACACAGTAGAAAGAGGGGAGATGACATGTGAAAGGCAATAGGACTTCCTGGGTATGAAGCACTGGAGGAGAATCCCTGCTATCCATGTGTTGTGTCAGGTCCAATTGCAGGACTGGAAGGCCATGTTCTAACATAGAGGATGCCCAGGAAGTTCAGAGCTGGAAGCCTGAGGATCAACCAAAACTGGTGCTATAGATCACAAGAGGCTTCAAGCTCTTTTTTAGCCAGACTGCTGCCATCAGTCTTTACAGGGTGCGAGGAGTCATGACATGGCTTTCATGCCTAGACTCCATTTAACTTTACCTCCTTCTCCTTCCTTTTATTACAACAGAAGAAAGTCTCTCTCCCACTGGTGTTCAAATACTCCCACTATGGTTTTGGGAGGAGCTGCCACTCCAAAGACTACCCTGATACATCTTCTCAACAAGAGTCTCCAAGTGCTCTCCAAACACCATTTGCTTGTGACACCCAAGTGACCTGAGCAGTTGTGCTCTTTAGAGAGACTGGTGGGAAGCTTGCTCTCCTGAGAGACCACAGCAGGCTGTTAGACAGAAAGAGTGGTGAACCCTCCAGTTCCTCCACCACGCCGAAACTTCTTCCCATTCCTGTCCCTTCTCCCATCCCTCACATTTGGGGATCAGGCTTAAAACAGGAACAGACTGGAGTTTGAAAACTTGCACCTGGCCCTCCCATTTGGGTTTGCAGAAATTTGCATATGAATTTCTACCAAGTGTTGTGGGATTTAGAGTTTATTTTAATACTAATTCTATTTTAGCCTGACAGCTTCTCCATTAAATACTTACTATGGCCCTAAGAAAAGGAAAAGTCTACGGGGCAAGCCGAAATGTGACATTTTCTGCTTTTTTCCTAATGTTTGAATAAAAATATCCCATCATGTCAATGCAGATTGCAAGCTAGGGATAGGTCTTGCTAATCCACCCAGTTGTACTGGCTGCCCAGAGTATTGACTCCCGAGGTTAGGGCTGGAGTCCCTTCTTTGTAATTGAGCTGCTACATAACACTAAGCTTGGCTCTGCCTAAACATCTCTGCTTGGAGATGATGCCAGTTAATGCAGCTTTCAAATACAGAGATCACCATCTGTAAATATAACATTTGTCATCTGAAGACTTCAAAAAACCTTTTTATTTCTTGTAAAGAGTGTTCAGTGTAAGAATAAAGAGATACATTAAAGCTAAGTTGGTATTATTATCTACAAACACTAGCTTAAATGAATAATCTTATAAACTGCCAGCAGTTTACTTTATTGCAATCCACTGCAAATGTGCTTCAACCCATGATACCTAATACAATTTTTGTTTTTCCCATGATTGAGTTGGAAATGGTAAATATCATATTTTTAGGTCTTTCAATTTGTTATACGGGGATTTTTCTTGATTACTTTCTTGATATTTGCAAGGGCTTTTCAGGAGTAAAGAGTCTATCTCTCTGATTGTAAAGAGAAAACAGTTCATGTGACATGAAGCTTTGTCAAATGCATGAAAAAGCTGCCTGGATTAATTACTTTGCTTTTGCTCACATTGAAAGCAAAATCAGTGATTTCAACTGTTTCTTTAAAGTACAAAGGGGGGGGGGGGAAGGGGTTTCAAATATAATAATGCTGTAATTCTATGACATTCTATGACTACAATGTCATAGAACAGGATTTAACCAAAACAAGGAGGTGTTCTGACTGTAACTACAGACATTACTTCAATGGAGACATTTTCAGCAGTACAGATTATTTCCACCATAATGTAAGTGCAGCATAATTTAAATTAATATAAAAGATCCTTTGGGGAGCTGTATTTTTTAATTGCAATTACACAATGAATATTTGATACCTATATTTGGCATATAATGAGGATTAAAATTATATTCCCCAAATAGAGGTTTAATAACAACGTAAACTACCAAGAACTTCATTAAAGGGGCTAAGGGATTAGAAATGAGATTTAAAGGTGGCCAAGGGGAAATTCAGAAACTTCAAACACCTCTCCTAATATAAATTGCAATATTTAATATAAAACATGAAGAATTGATGCTGCCTCAATCAAAGTGCTAAAAAGCTGCCTTTGAAACTGAGCTGTCCCCAAATGAAACCCCCATAGCTAAAGACCCTGCCTTCACCATGAGGACTGATGTGCTACAAGCCTAGCTCCAGTCTCTGCCTCCCTGGCCAGGCTCCCGCCTGCAGCTCGGGAGCACACAGGGAGGATCGTGGTGGCATTGGTGCTGCCAGCCATCCCCGCCAAGGCTGGGGATTGCACTGCAGACCTTCATGGCATAAGCCTCTACAGCTTTCGCTAAAGAGCATGTCTCTTGGGTTGGGAACAGGAGCAGACTTGTACTTTGCAGCGCAGCCGTAGAGCAGGATGCGCAATGCTCACTGACCTGTGGGGGTATTATGTTTTATCCAGTGCATTTGCATTTGCTCCTTCTCCCTGAGCCAGCTGTGAGCCAAAAGCCTGCTCTGACCTAACAGCAATGCTACCTGCTCAGGGTAGAAAGCCCAGCCACGACCTCTTCATCTCCAAGAGGGTCCTGTTTGCACTAGATTGTGCAAAAGTGCAAAACGCTGTCTAGGGTAGGAAAGCACAACATATATTCTGCCTCACCCTATTTTACAGAGGTGGTTGTAATGCCGATGGCACTGGCGCTGCAGTTGGGGCAGATAGCTGGAAGGTCCTCATGTTTATTCAAGTATTTCAGTCATTCAAAATGAAGAGCCAAAGAATCTCACACAAGGCTCCTCGGTCAGTCTTTCGGTATCTAGACAAGCATTGGAAAGTGCAAAATAACTGGCCAACTCTCTTAAGGTTCAGCAGCCTATCCAGACTCAGGTTACATATTCTTATGAATATGTCTGCACACAGAGCCTGGTGTCAGGTGCCTTCTCCTGCCCATCTCGGGTAAAACAGACGGTGCAGCTCACCTCCTTCCAATACAAAAAGTCTTCTCCAACACACACTGGGGACTCCTGCACAGCACCGTGAGGCTATGGCGCACACACTGCCACCTGCCTAAATCCCATCCTGCAGCAGGACATCCCCCTCCAGGTATTTCATGCCAGGAGCAGTCTTACAGTAAATAATCACTCGCAGACCGAAATGCAGCCAAGGTGTCTCACAGATTGCTCCCTTCTCCTCCAACAAAGGCTTTGAGGCAGCTCACATCCCTTGAACACATTTTTTACGACATAAATAAGTCTAAATACATGCCTGTCTTTTCATGAGCAGACAGTGTTATTTCCAGCTGCAGCAGTTTGCGTCACTTGACTAAGATATATATACATATCTATACATCTATATGTATAGATGTGTGTATGTATGTGAGTACATACACATGCCATATATAGATGCATATAGACCTGTATGTCTGAGTGTGTGCGAATTTATGTATATATGTACCTGTGTGCATACACCTGGCATGCTCGGCAGAGGAGGCAATTCAGAGTGTGCATCCTGTACTAGCTTGGCAAACAGCATCATCTGGGTGCTGTCTGTAATGCTTCACGTCTAGAAATGAATGATATACCTGCAAAGTGCAAAGGAGTGCCTCCTCTCAGCTCCAATTGCTTTTGTTTTTACTTCTCCATTAATCATCTCCCACAGATATGTGGGAGGAGATTCTGATGATGAATATGTGTTAAATAATTTGCAAGCATTCATTTTCTTGTCCTGGTTTTCCAACGTAGCAAACTGGCATAAATATTGGCAAAATTTCCTTTAATCCTCCAAGGAATCCATGCCTCGCTCTCCATCCTGAGTCCTAATCTCTCTAATATGTTGTTGGGTCAACTATCTAAGATGGAGGGCGTACATCCTTTCTTGACTCATTTTCATTCTCTTTCCCTTTTACTAACATTGGCTTTGACAGGAGAATTGCCCCTTCCCTCTCTGCTTATCAGATAAATCTGCATCCCCACTCTACACAGAGGGGAGAATGGAGGGAGTAGCTAGAATTTTTGGACATGAAGTGGTACCTTTGCAGGTCCCTAATTCACTCTTCCAAGTCTCATAATTGCCAACAGAGGTCTTTTTTCTTTCTCATAATGTACAAAATGATCTGCCCTTTTATGATTGCCTTGAGAATACCCCACAAAGCTGACGGTGAGGGAGCAGATGCCTCATTCAATTCCAAATAGAAGGAAATCTGTTGTCTCAAATAATCCCTAAATTCAGACACTTTCAGCCAGCTATTACCAAGAGACCACATTTTAAGAGCAGATGTGTTATTAAGGCTGAGAAATGTTATGAGTACTTCGTGATCTGACAAATGAATTCAGGCTATCCAGCATTCCAACATTTGATCTTTTAATAATTCAAAAAATGAAATGGAAACCGCTGGGAGGGTGGGGGGGGTCCCTTCCACAAGATACTGACCTGGAATTTTAGGGTTTGCTTGCATTTTCTAGGGAATATTGCCAGTGGAGATTTGGACACCTGCTACCTACACCAATACTGTCATTTCTTCCCGGGGATGTCTAGACCTCTGCCTTTACAAGTTAATCTCATACTTTTGCTGCCCAGTGCTGTCCATCCCCCCAAGTGAAAAGGTTCATTTGGATACAGCAGCATTTAGAGGCTACTAAAAAGGCAAGTCTGGTTCTCATCTCACTTAGGCCTGTGTGACTGCACTGCCTGCCACGAAGCACTTCTGCTTCACACATGTGTAAGGGGGGTTTGATATGGGGCAGGGGTCGTGCCCAAAGGGCATGAACAGTCCATAGGTTTGCCTTGCCAATGTAACAGCTAACTCGTGTCTCATTGGGCAGTGCATGAAAATTGCTGTAACTGCCTTTAAGCGGGGGTCTGTGGAAACTGCTCACTTTCTCTCCTGCCATCAAGTTCCTCCCTCCAGCTGATTCTTGAGCTGGTGTTCTCAGGGGCAAATGGAGCATTAAGTGGGTAGCAGCCGAGGAGCAAGCAGTGCTCACCCCTGCACGGTATGGAAGTCGGCGAGCAAATGTGTACAAGAAGGGCAGGAAGGCACAGCAGTAGGAGGTGCTGGGCACTGCTGTCTAGACAGCAAGCAAATGAGCAATCTGGGTGTGCAGAGGAGCGAACATGGTTGTTTACCTGGCTGCAGTAACTTTGCTTGCTCACTACTGGTGCTGCCCACAGGACAGCTTGCTGTGGGTTACTTGGCTCCAGGCTGTCCCCAGGAGTGCTTTGTCCTACTCACAGACACAAACGTGAGGAAGTCTCCCTCACCACCCCGTTGCTGTGTTTTATGGCATTGACTTCATAGGTTTCCCCTTCCCTTCTTGTGTCATTTGAGCTTCCAGTGCTGTATAGGTCCTCTCTGGGGAGACAAGCAAGCTGTGACATACTGAGCCTTCCCAGCACCCACAAGCTCTCTTCTCCTATTTGTGCATCTCCAAGACAATGAAAAAAATTCACTGCTTTTGAAATTTTCTCCAACTCTGCTGGGGTCACTTTACAGAGGAGGGCAAGTACATGCCACCATTCACAGTGTGCAGACCAAGAGACCACGGCACTGACGGGGTTAGTCATTTCTCCAAGGAAGAAGTACCCGAGTCAGAAGTCAGAGGCACCGTTGCGTCACCTGGGCTATTACACTCATGCCTCACAAAACCCCCAAATATGCAGAGTCCTTTCCTATCACATGTCCTGGGCTGCACGCACCTCTAGATACTTGCAATGAGAAATGCTTGGAGATAAAGACAGACAAATCCCTGCAAAAAAGAATTCCAGTTAGATACCGCCTTGCCAGGGACCAGCCCTGGAGCAAGAAAGCTACAGATAAAGCTTTCAAAGATGCCTAAGGGACACAGGTGCTCAGACTGAAAACTCTTTGGTGCACTTCTGGGATTCCTGCTCAACATTCCCACAGAAAATCTTTCAGGTTTTCCTCAATAACCCCTTCAGCATTTGCTATTAGCTTTGCCACTGGCAGATTTGGGTTTGGGGAAGGGGCCACACGACCCAAATGCAGCAGCGCTGCTATAATCGCAGGGAGACTTTAGGAGTGTCTTGCAGCACCCCCATCTCTAGTAAGCTGGATTCGCCACTACCGGCAGCAAGAACATGCTGCATTGGTCCAGGAACCAAAGCCAAACGCTGCTCAGACATGCCATCTGTAAAAAATAATGATACCCTCCTCCCAACCATTCTGGGATTTTTACTCCAATTCGGTCATTCTGACCTTTTCTGATGAGTAGAAAAAGCCTCCTGCCTCTGAGGAGGTTTGCTCAGAAAGCATATTTTGTCATCTTTTACTTCTGAGCAGAAAAGGAAGCAGCCTGCATAGAAACCTAGTTTTCCTCACTCAGATGTACCGCATTTTAAATTCAGAAACAAAGAGATGCACATGGGTAAGTGAAAGCACATCTTGCAGAGATCATCCGAGAGCTCCTACATCTTTCAGGCTACTACCATAAGCACAACTTGCCGACCACTCCATCTGAGGGAAGAAATGAGAAATTACGAGGGTCACTGAGCACTCCGTGTATCTCCAAGTGCTGCAGTTATTTAACGAGCCGGCTATTGTGTCAGTGACACCAGGAGCAGGGCCGTGCTCCTCAGTGGGCTCCACACGCTCCGCTGCCTGTGCACTGAGGTGGCTCGGCCACCACAGAGAGGACGAGTTAGCAAACCCCCCCAACCTAAGACTGTTTCCCGACAGCCGGGGCTGGGGTGTTATCTTCATGTTTGTGATTCTTTTTCACAGGAAGATTGCAATGTGTGGGGTTTTTTTCTTTCTTTTTAAATGCACATTTAGTCTGAGCAGTAATGCAGGAGATCTGAGGTGCTAATATATGATGTGAGGAAGGACTGAAGTCTCCTGGAGGGGGGGTCTTTTTGGCAATGACTTGCCTCAGTGAGAGATTTGAATGAGGAATGCTACGTGCACTGAAAATCACTCACAGGACACATGAACACAGAGGTGAAAGCTTGGGTGGTGGTGGTGGGAGCTTCCCCTCCTCATAAGGGTGCTCCCTCATGCCCCTTCTTCCCCATCCCTGGCATACTTGTCCCATCTAGATTTCTCTATTTCCCTCTTTTCAGCAGCCATGCAATGCTTCCCCAGCAAATTCTTGTGTGGGTCAGACCTGCTGGTACACATGGTGCTACAGGAACAGGACTGGCACATTTCCAGGTCATCTCTAAAACGGATGAGGTTTAATGTGTGCATGAGAGGCTGGATTTGTGGGTAGAGGTTAGAAAAACTATGATTTTCCAAACTGGATTCCTTACTCCTCAGGACAAGCAGTGATGCCAGGTTTTCTGCTGCAGACATAACCATCATGCCGTTGGCACAAGCAGCCCCACCAGGTTGCACCAGCTGTACATCAGTTACTAAAATAAATAGCAGTACTAGTTAAATTAGTTATTTCTGGTCAGAAAATGAAGATGAATTAGCAAAAACAGATCAAATACTGAAAAAACCTGACATTTCAAATTAAGATTTCAAATTAAGATTTTTTTTCAAGTCAAGATTTTGAAATGGAAAGTAAAGGTTTTAAAAAAGCAAGCAGTAGACATTTTAAAGAATGAGTGAGCCCCCACATGCTAACTCCCCTATATTGTACCATAATAAAATACATCTCTGTGATCACAGATGAATCCATCAGGAGTGTCACGATAAGTGTCCTTATAGCATGCGTATACTATGTTTACGACATGAAAGATCAAAATCTTTCTGATTGTTTTAGTGTTTATAAGTGCTGGATTGCTTGCTCAGAATTTGTTTGAAAGGTAAAATCAGGACAGTGGTTTAATTGCAAGATCGTATATTTGACAAAGGGAAGTTGCTTTCAGTGTGGTACACAATGCTCAGAGGTATCTGGATAGGCCTGAGAAAGGGGTCTGTGAGAAGGACATATCTAATCAGTTGGCTTAGATTTGCTGCTCAACATGTTTAATAGTATCACAGAATCACAAAATGGTTGCATCAGAGGAGACCTCTGGAGGTCATCTTGTCCACCCCCCCCCCCCGGCTCAAGCAGCCCAGGACCATATCCAGACGGCTTTTGAGTATCTCCGAGGATGGAGGCTTCACCACCTCTCTGGGCAACCTGTGTCGGTGCTTAAGGGTCACCCCCACAGTGAAAAAGTGCTTCCTGATGTTCAGACAGAACCTCCTCAGTTCCAGTTTGTGCCCATTGCCTGTGTTCATGTCACTGGGCACCACTGAAAATAGCCTGGCTCCATCTTTTGTACACCCTCCCTTCACATTCTTGTACACATTTATGAGAACCCCCTCTGAGCCTTCTCTTCTCCAGGCTGAACTGCCCTAGCTCTTTCAGCCTTTTCTCAAAAGAGAGAGATAGGAGAGATGCTTCCTATCCTTAATCATCTTTATGGCCGTTTGCTTGACTGTCTCCAGTAATTCCATCTCTCTATTACACTGGGGACCTGAACACAGCACTCCAGGTGTGGCCTTACAGGCACTGAGTAGAAAGGAAGGATCACCTCTCCTGACCTCATGGCAACACTCCTCATGATATCCTCCGCCACCTTTGCTGCAGGGGCATGTTGCTGGCTCGTGTTCAACTTGGTGTCAACCAGATACCCCAGGTCCTTTTCTGCAAAGCTACTTTCCTGCCTGTCAGCCCATGTATGATACATGTGGCATGTTATAGAGGGCAAATCTAGGAGGTAGTTTGCTGTAATTAGAGGGGTTTTCTCAGACGAAATGTACTGTGGTATCTTGAACTGGTAGTGTCCTCAGCAGTAGGTACACAGGGTTCACTGCTCTCTGTAGTGATATATAGGGCACGCTGCCGTCAGTGGTAAGCAGAGTCAAGGTTCAGAGAGTTCTGAGGCTGAATCTTTTGAGTATAATTTGAAATAGCTTGAAAACTTTGTCTTAGCTTAGAATTTCCAAACTGAATATGAAATAGACTCAACATAGGAGACTTTTTTTTCCTTATAGTACATATCTGCATTTACAGCCCAAGTGTGTTAATTAAGCATTTGATATACAATTTTTTAGGGATTCCTTTCTCTACATTTTCTTCAAAAATCTCTTGGTAAATCTTGCCTGTGAAGGGAGAACGTCATTATTCTAAGCAAAAAAAAAAGGGAAAAAAGTCTGTTCTGTGCATAGCTTATGTGCTCTGCAGGAGTTTATTTGTGTCGGTTACAATCACAGAAGGAGTTCTGGGTGATAAATATGTCCAAGCCTTCAGTGGCTGATCTTTATCAGTGCTGTAGTGCTATATGGCACTAATGCTGTATCGTTAAAGCATCTAATTTTTCCCAGGGACAGTGTTTCTTCATCTGCGAACTCCAAGTTACACAAACCCCATGGCCACTTGTTTCCGTCTGTGGCAAGATTTGGCTACTTTAAAGTACGCTTTAGGTATATATTCTCCTGAAATTTCAAATTTCAGTGTCACTACAGTACCATGCAAAAGTCACAGTGCCAGTCACTG
This sequence comes from Ara ararauna, assembly GCA_028858755.1. Taxonomy (NCBI): domain Eukaryota; kingdom Metazoa; phylum Chordata; class Aves; order Psittaciformes; family Psittacidae; genus Ara; species Ara ararauna. Next base: position 98,008,221 of record CM054379.1, read on the forward strand.
CCAAAAGTCAGTGGGCAGGAAGGCCAGTGTAAATGAGATTTCTAACTCTTAGGGCAAGAAAAAAATCTAGATAAGGTATCAGGAAAAAGCACAGCCTTACTTTAAAACGCTCATGTTGTCAGGAAGGCAGGTTGTCTTGACACTATTTTTAAAAGCACAGCAAAACACCTAGGAAAAGAGTAAATCTATAAACCCATAAACCTATGATTATTCAGGTCAGTCATTTTAGGCTAGATGATGCCATGGGGATAGAAATTGCTTTTTTACCAGCAATCCAAGTACATCGTCATCTACAGAGAATTTACTGTCTCCTCATAATATAATATCCCATCTCTAAAAATACACTTATCTCTTCAAAACAATCAGTTGCAAATTTGAATATAACCAAATTCTGAAGGGAAGCATTTTAGCTATGCATATTTTCCAGTATTGCTCCCTTCTCTCTTTCTCTTCATTGCTGTTGGTGATGGGCGATTTGATGTAAAACCACACCAGGCAGCAGGACCTTTCCGCACTTTACTGCAGCCTCCTTATTACGCTGGCTTTGCACCTTTTTTTGTGTGAAGAGGAGAACTTGCCTTCGCAGCCTTGCATGCAGAAAGGCCTGTCTACAGCAAATCAAGTTACAATTTGGAGCCACATTCTGCTTTCCATGTTTGCATAAAACTCCCACTGACATGAATAAGAGTTCTGTGTATATCATGCTGTGTAATAAATAGCATTCAAAACAGAACCTATGCAAAGCTTTCTCACTGTTTTGGGCTACCAATTTATCCTTGTATTTACAGAATATTGATGTAAGCAGATGCCCAAACTGCCTGTCATTTTTAAAATATGCAGAGATGACTGGTGCAGTGGCTACTGACTACAAAACCACCGCAAACTCTCTGTGGCTGTGGTGGTGGTGGTCCCTCTGCTCCACTCCTCCAGGCCACAGCAAAAGATGCCCTCGCTCTGACTCAGCTCCATGCACACAGGCATAGTCACCCGCTTGGCAAAAGATGTGCAGCTGAGCTCACCCTTGCCTTTACTGGCACATCAACGTCCTTGCAGCTATGTTGTCTCTAGGTTGCGGACGGGGGAGGAGAAAGAAGCGCAACTCCTGATCCAGCTTTGTACAGCTCTATTTGCCTATTGAAAGGAGCAGATCCTTTCTGATCCTTCAGGCTGTGAACCAAAAGCAGAGCAGCAGCTTCCACAGGGGTCAGAGACACAGCAGAGTGGTTCCCTCATCCACAACCTGTAGACTCTTGACTTCCTTATTTCCAGCATCAGAAGGAATACTTTCCTCTCTTTTTTTCCATCTACTACATCCTCTCAAAGTTTCTAGGTTTTAATAAAGCAATTGACAAATAGCATCAACACTGCATAAATCAAACACTAAATATTTATGTGCCGTGTAAATCTCAGGGAATTCTGTCATCTTTTGTCTACCTGTTTCAGTGCCTCAGCATGCTCATTACTCGTGCTAAGGGGGCTGGGGAGGAAATGAGTAACTAAGCTGGTTACAACTGCAACTTTCCTCAGTGGAGATCTAATACAAACATAATGAGAAGTGAGTGGGGCACACCAGATTTATCTATGGAGATTGTCATCAGCAAGCACTGCACTTGGAAATGTAGGGATGGCTCTGCTCAGTATGATACCCTGCTTCCTGAATTTTGTGACTATTATCCTTTGATTAAAGCTCTTCCCAGTGGATTTTGCCCTGGGGCATGAGCTCATTCCTGCCACTGCTCTCCACTCCAAGAGGTCAGTGTAATCTCCAGCTCATTGCTGGCACCTTCCAGTGCAGTGTCTCCCATGGGGGATGCTGGTCCTGGCAGTTCTGGTCCTGCCTGCCCTGCTGGGCTGTGGCAGGGAAGCAGAGGAGAGGGCAGGACTGCTCTTCCCGGCTGTGACCCACCCCTAGAACAGAAGAACTGAGAAACATCATTCAGCCCAGCATCAGGCAGCAGATCATTGACTAGTGTCCTCCGACACTTGACATCTTCCAAGCCAGCAAAATAGCTCTGTGCCTGCAGCCCATGTGTGTCTGTGTGTGTGCTTGCATGCCTGGGTGCATGCAAATAAGCTTTCCAAAAGCACCCTGTCCTTACTGAGTGTGCTTTGGAGACGTGCCACTCCACAAATATTGGAAAAGCCCTGTGGAGCAATTTTATTTTATTTTTGAGCATTGCTAATAGATGACGACACCATTTCCACCCTTTGCAATTTTCCACAGATGATTTCTACATTATTTCGTGTTGCTTCTAAAATCATTTAATAGGCTTTCCACAGAGCTCGGCCATCTTGTGAAGGAAAATAAGTGGTTCTGCTGCACTGGGGAAGCCAGGGGAGACGAGTCTCAGAAAGGTATCTGAATGCACACTTTGTATTGAGGAAGAAAAGTCTCTGAGAGAAGAGTGAAAAAAGGTAGTCAGTAAATCAGAAATTGAAATTCAGTTCTCTGCACAGGAAGTGCCACTTTCAAGTCAGTGAAGTCCCGGCTACACAACATCCACGGCAAGGCACCAAGTGGTAACACCCTGCATCATGAGAGGACAGATACAGCAACACAGTTGTAATGCTGTCATTGGTGGCACTCATTTGAAGAGCTGGACCCTTTCAGTTAGTGACTACTGAGTGATAACGGGCCCCTAGGTGTCTGCACAAAACTGGTTCCCATAAAACTTTTCAGTTTTTGAAATTTTTCTCTTTTAGCTGCCTTGGATGTGGTAATCCATTTTGGAGCCAAGGAGACACTCCTGTGCATTTCCATGAAAATAAGTCACTGTTTGGATGTTTACTCAGAAAGGGATGAAAAATATTTAGTGATTTTCTACACCTCACTTATTGATCGTGCAGCAAAAAAGTTTGACATTTGTGAGGTGCGCTTGTGGAATGAAAAATAGCAAATTCCCAGTGTTCTTTTTTTGGTCTGTAACTTTGATTTTGGTTTTTGAAAGTAAGAGCATGGTATCTATTTCCATTGTGTATTTTAATGTGAAGTGTTAACCTTGCAAGATCTTTAAGGATGCATGAAAATCCGGTTTAACTTGCAAACAACAGGGAAAGACAGACACATACCAAAACCGAAAGGGAATGATAAGAATGTTTACAAGTGATTTGGGGTTGCTGCTCATTATAAAAACTGCCCACAGCTTTGTATTACAAGACCATGGTTTTGACAGCTTACAGCTGTGCCAAATGTTAATGATTGGAAGTTAAATTTACCATATTGTTCAGGTTGATTGGTTGGATTTTTGGTTGGGTTTGGGTTCTTTGTGGTTGGTTTTTGGGCTTTTTTTCTAATTTCTGATTGATCAGCTTTAGCCTTTCCAAGAATGAGGTCTGGAAAAATATGTTATTTTGCCCACATTTAAATGTTCTGACAACTTTTTCTTAGAATCATTGTAGCATTCCCATGCTTTGAAGCAAGGCTTGAAATCCGGCAGGGGATTGGCCTGAACTTCAGGAATATGCCCTGTACCATCTTTCTGAAAATCCACCTAATTTGGCCAACAACATATGCTTTTGGGGAAAAAAAATCTCACTTCATAGGTGCTCAGTGGAGACTCTATAGATGCTAACAGATAAAGCTCCCAAGAATGCCACTGTCATGGAGCACACTCCGTCTCATCATTAACTGCAAGAGACAATAGAAACTGAACATGTACCTGTCCCTGAAATAACAGAGCACCCCTCAGGCCAGCACTGTGGGATAGAAGCCAGTGTTGCCCTGTAAGAGCTACTCTAGGTAGAGTTAGACCCAGCACTGAGAAGAGGGGCCATATCTGTAGTCTACGGGGCTATACCTGTATGACACTCTCAGGTTGTTATTGCTGCGGACCTGCAAACATGTCCAAGTTCTTGTATTGGTTTTTCATCAGGTTGCCACTCACCCAGCTTCCAGAGGGGTGGCAGAGGCTCTGTCAAGGTCTCTGATGAATCAGGACTGCAGATCACAAAACCTTGAGTACTTTCTGCTCAGTCAGGGACACTCATGGAGAGCACTGTAGATGAGACTTCTCTGACACAAGAGACGTGGAAGCCAACATGAAGGAATTCCAGTCTGGGCTTCCTTATGATGTGTGAAGATCAATGGACTGGAAGTTGGTGGCTGCTTGGGACATTTTTTGTGACCTGACTGTACTCACTACACCAAAACCAGTATTCCCTGTAGTACATATACTTGACACTTGAGAAAGGCTAATACCTCAGGGTGATAAGAAATGTGAGGAAAACTGGGAGTCAAAGTTTGCAATGACACCGAGAAGGGTGTGTAAGAATACTCAGGTCATTAAATATAAATATAATATATATATTACAGGTCAAGCCTTCACAATTACAAAAAGGGGCAGATTTGTCTGACAACTTGTTCTGCATGTGAGGCAAAGAAGAGCCATCCCTTAGAGGGAAAAGTGCAAATGGAAAGGCATGAGAGACGAAACAAGAGGCATTATAACTTATCAAGTTATAATCTCTTCCCCACTATTATTTCTGGGAAATATTTGTATACAAAGGAAATCCCATGAGGCTCCAGAAGATCCTACATTATGTAAGACAAATCATGGGAAGCAGATTTTCGACGGTGGATACTAAGATTGCCTACTACAGTCTTTTGTGTAGGAGTCCTGAGCATGAGCTCCACACATGTAGGGGGCATCCCATGTGTGGAGCACAGAAAGCCCAGGAGCCCCACAGAGGTTGCATCGAAGAACTGAACCCTTCTCATTGTCCTGTGCAATCCAACATCTAAAACCAGGAAGAATTCCACCTCCCCATCTCCTTAAGGTGTTGTGAAAACAAAGCCCAGTGGCACAACAGTGGTAAGTACACCAGAAGAGCCAGCAGGAAAGTGAATCCTCCATCTTCACATCGGGGTCTGAACAGTGTTCAGTGAACAAGGTACAGGGTCTTGCACTGAGCTCAGACCCAATATAAATAGCTGCTCATTAAGCGAGCACCACCTGCTCCATGAGCTGGAGGAGGCAGGGGTTCTGTGGGACAAGCAGTGCAGGATTATGCTCATGTAATTAAAGACTGCCATAATGTGCATATGTACAGAGGGGCCAAACTGAAGCTCCACAAGCCAGCCTAGCAGTGGCCTTTTGTAGCTTCTCAATGCTTGATTTTCCACCCTTAGTAATGAACTTCCACTGCAGTTTGCGTGTAACGTCATTACGTAGTCTTTGGTAAGGGACCCAAGCTGATGTGGCATTGTGGAACTATGTGGAACCTCTTTTAATTGCCTCTGAGACATCACTGGTGTGAAGTAAGACAAAATGTGGTAGAGGAAGTAGACAAAAGGAATTACAAGACCCCTCATATTCTACAACACATCCAGTGAGGAAGTGAGAAGAAAAAGAGAAAGAAGAAATGACAAGTGTGATGCTTATGTGAAAAATGCAAACAACCCCCTGTTTGTCTCCCTAAGACCCCAAACTTTGTGGAAGTTTGCCTTCTGATCCTGGTTCCAGCTCTGTGACTCAAGCTTCACTCTCTAGATCTGCAGTTTATCTTCCTATTTATCTCTAAGACAATTTCTGAGTCCTATATGAGTCATCAGTGGGTTTTATATAGAAACCAAAGAAGGTTCTTCCAGTCTCTCAGTAAGATATGCCGTGCTGCCAGGGAAGCACTTTCGGTTGTTCTGACGAGCAATTGTAACTGCTCTGAATTGCCAGAAATACTGTCTGAAGAGCAAAAGGATCATCCGCCATCTAAATCCAAAGGGGTTTATAATGCAATCTTTGTGTTGCCTGAATGTGCCAATCCCACCTTGCAATCACCGATATTAAGCTTTGCAAACTGGCCAGATCCCAGTGGGTATAATATTCAGGCTGGCTAACTTGCAGGGTTCGAGTGATGCCACTCGGGGGCTCGGAGCCAGCGGAGGGGAGGGGGCAGTGTGTGACACACGGGAAGGGGTCTGAGTCAGGGCTCCGGAGAGCGAGGAGACCTGCCTCCTCTCTCCTTCTTGCTTCTGGAAGCCACTCCTCGCAAGCCGGGTCCTCTGCTGACAGCCACCTACCCTGCAGTTAGGTCCTGTCCTTTCTCAGCTGAGACAGGAGGGACAGGTGGCCCGTGCCGGAAGCAGTGGCTGCGGCACAGGAGCAGGGGGGGATCCTGGTCGAGAGCCCAGAGCTTCCATGTGACAAACAGGAGGCCAGGTATTAACAGGTGGGTGAGAAGACAGGGCCGGGCTGCCTGCTTGGGGAAGCGGCCGTTTTAAAACCAAGGCGGCAAGGATCACAGGGAGAGCGTGCACGGTGGGGAGGGCATATTTTGAAGAGGAGGAGGAAGGAGCTGTTTTGGAATTGGGTGTAAAGCCATTTGTTTGGAGGGATGCCAGGGTAACAGTAGGTGCCCAGAACAAACGCGCACAGCCATCCCAGCACTCAGCGCCCGCATGCTCGTCCTTCGCAGTACCTAAGTAGGTCAGCCCATTTCTTCAACCTTTCCTCTTCCCTTTCTCACTTGCTCTCTTTGTGGGAGGTGGCGGTGGCGGTAGCAGAGGGGCTACACCCGTTTTCACTGATTTCCAACACTGTCTACGTGTGAACAAGAGAAGCGGAGAGAAGCTAGAGCTGCTTTCTTATTAACAGCTGGTGACAGTCCCTTTACACAGTGCGTGTCGCATTTCTTAGCCGAGGTAGAAAGGAATGAAAGAGGAAGGCGGTTATTTAAAGTTTAACATTACAGATGAATTACAAGGATATTCTGAGGCTCACAGTCCCCCTCAGCAACTCTGTGAGCCCCGAGGCTGGCCTCGCCACACCTTGCGAGCAACTATTTCAGGCAAGTGTGCTCATCGGGTTTGGGAGGACGACAGCTCCAAGTAATTCTGGGATGCAGGTTTCGCACCACAGGATGCCAGCGGGATCCAGTGAAGGTTGTGGACTGTCTAGCCTGAACTCCATCTGTGCCCTGAAGTTTCCTCTTGGCTGGGCACCACTGAAGGACCAGAAGCAGCCAGTAGGAAGCAGTAGGCACAGGGGCTCATGGGGAATTCAAGCCATCTGAACGTGGCACTCAGTTTTTTAAGACAACGTTTTTTAAACACTGTGAACATATTGCACCCAATTATAATTGTGTTATGTACTCCATGCCGTGCTATGAGTGCATGCCTCCTCCCAGCTATGGAGGGGCAAATCCGACACGCATACAAGTGTGCTGTGTTCTCCTAGGTAGCCTCTCCCAGCCTGTGTATCGTGATAGTATTTGCATGCCTCCCAGTAGGGCACTGAACTGTGTGGCTAACATCTGCCACGTGTTGTTTGCTCTGTCCTCTTCTCCCAAGGAAGGAGGTGAGTGTACTGGAGCATCTTGGTTTTGCAGCACATTTGTTCAGCTTTTGCTTTCCCTGCATGCAGAGCCATGTATTTGCATTAGCGAAAGTAAGGGCACAGAAATGTGTCCTGCAATTGAAAATGCCTTTATTTCAGTAAGGGGAATTACGGGTAATTAAGTCAAATTAAAAAGGGAAGGGAGACTTGATTTTCTTTATTCTCAGCATACTCTGTTTGACAAATGGGTCTTAACCACAGATGACAGTATTAGCTTCAGCCTCTCAGACAAGGAAATCTTGGCTGCTATTCCCTCTGCCCATTTATCTATGATAAATTTAAAGACACATGTTCCCCCTTCCTGGACAAACACTCTTCAACTCTTTCATTTATCTAACAGTAGAATATGCTTGAAATCTTTTTATGTGTGTCCCTTCTTTTACCTTTCTTTGAAAGGGCAGCCTTACACTCTACCCTCCATGGACCTTGCCAAACACTAGCAGTATCTGTACACAGCTCTATTCTGTGGCAGTTTGGGTCTGCAAACTGAAACGTCATTTCTTGAGTCTACAGCTAATGTCCTATGCACTGGGCGTGTGTTTTTTCAGCTCTTACATTTTGATATTTTTTTATCCAAGTCAACTTTTTGGACATTTTCTTGCTATCAGTATAAAAACAAAAACATATCCGTGTCACCGTTAACAATAAGTTGATTTACACTTTTTCCATGTGTGTTTTGAGACAACCTTATTCTAAAGGCTTACAGTGAAAATTTCTTTGTTTTAGGCTGCAGTAAAATGCTCAGTTTCTTGCAATCTTTGCCACTGCCTTCCAGGTGCTCTGTCTCATCCTGCACTTGCTGGTTTGGTGTTACGACAAAAGGGAAACACAGGTTCACAAAAGCATTGCAGGAAACAAATAATGCCTTTAATCCTGGAAGTGTTCAGCTCAGCAGCAGCAAAGCTGAGACTTTCCTGACCTCCATCATAGTGCTCTGAATAGGGTCAGGATCCAGCCTGTGCTGATGGAGCCTGGATTTGGAATGCTTTGGAGATGCGTGCTGGTGAGATCTGTGCTACATCTCTGAGGTCCAGCATGGCGTGTAGCATTTCTGTGGATTCAACAACCATTAAAAGACTCAGTCTCTGAGGTTTGCAAGAATGTAAGACTGAAGTTACCTCTTTATGACTGTTCTTTCAATGTTAAAATGATTTTAGAGGAGGAAAAATGCAGCAATAACAGGGAATAACTGAACATCAGGACAGGGCAATGCCAAGTGCACTCTATAGTTGAGCTGGGGCTGATGGAGGAGTGGCAGCCAAGCCTGGCTGCAGGCATGCTGCAGGGTGGTGAGATGGGCTCCTGCAGTGGCCTTACAGCTCTGGGACAGTCCTTCATTGCTGGACACCCCCCTTGCCCTCCATGGCATGGCAACCTGGCCTCGCACCCTGCTGTGCCCTGCTACCTGGCAGCCTGCCTGCCGCTCCTGCCGAGGGCAGGAGCCAGCACGGCTCTTCCCTGCCTCCCCCCAGACATGTTTGTCTTAAATACAACGTTTTTTCCCTTGGGCTGCCACAGATTTTCCACCTCTGCAGCCAACCAACAGCTGGCGAGGGATATTCGTTAGCGGCCGTGAGGAACGTCGTGTCTCCCAGTCCCTGGCCTTTCTGGTGAGGGAGGCAGGCAGCAGCTTTGTGCAAAATGCCAAACAACCTTTCTTGTTTTCCTTGGTTGCCAGGGTAGGAATTGACATTGTCCCCAGCGGAGCACAAGGACTCCCCGTGACATGGTGGGGACAATGGGAAGGTATGTTTTCTTGACCCGCTGCAGGAAATCCTGTGCGTCTTGCCGGGGAACACAGCATTTTCCTGCCCTGTCTGTGGCCAGGCTGCAGCTCCGGGGGCCCGCAGAAGCCTGCTTGAACGTGCCGTGTTTTGAACCTCTCTTAAATTTGAACAGAATCAGCCCCATTTGGTGCACAGGCAGACTAGGGTGCTGTGAACCGGGGCTGGTGCACTGCAGCAGTGTTGAGTGCTGGTAGGGAGACGGCCTCCTCCCTCTGGGGTTGGGGGGACTGTGAATGCTGAAAACAATGCTGAGCTTCGCAGCTATTACCTGCTGCCAGTTGTTGGGGTGATGCTGTCTCTCCTGCCTGGAGCTGAGCCGATTGTTTCCACGCCGCATTACTGCTGCTGTTGATTAGCTGGTTTTGATTTTTTAAAGGAACAATTCAGAAAGTGACGCATTACTTCTGCCTGTGGACAGAGGGAACAGCTGAAACGTGGGAGTCCAGACTACAGCTGTGTGACTACGGCTTTAAAAAAAACCCAACCAAACCCGCATATTTTAGTGAATAAAAACTACTGATTCCCTCTGCTGGTGTTATGGACCTTACTTACTTACCAGGGTTGTGGTGGCTGTGGTTGCCACACTGTGAAAGAAAAAGTGAGACAGGTAGGAGAAGCCATGACCTCTTCACAACTGGGGGTGTTTAAACCACAGCAGTCACCCTGCCTCTCCTCCATCCTCTGCTCCACCCCTACATCTGTATTTTCTTGTCGTCTCTTGGTTATTACTTAGGGTCCTGTCATGCTAAGCAGTCTAACTGCCACATATGATTGTATGCGTCATGGGAACGGCGTCACTGCTAGAAAATAAGTATTCACACAGATCAGTTAGCCTCAGAAGGGCTTCTGCAGCCATTTGGAAAAGCCTCACACTCTACAGACCCGTCAAATGTTAAGGAATGTGTGCGGATAATGTCTGAACAGGAAAAAATAGAACAATTTTTTTTCCTATGGTGACCACGCACAGAGACAATGTCACGAAGGCTGGATAACAGATCCATTAGAGAACATCATTAGCCATGTCTCCTAATAACCTGTCTACTGACAAATTTGGGGCAACATTTTTACAAGTTTCTCCTTTTTTTGCCCTAATTCCTTGCCAGGCAGCTATGAACAGGGCATGCACATGAACTTAGTGCACCCTATGTGCAAAACTCATGCTGCAAAAAGGCTGCGTTTGTTAGACAATTCATTTGCAAAAGCTAATGGGGCTGGCTGGAAGCCTCCTTCTACCTTTCCCCTTTTCCCCTTTGGAAAAAAATGCAGGAAGAGCAATATGTCCTGGAAACATTTGTGCCGGAATCATGTGGTTCCTTGCACTTCCAAGATCACCTCCCTTACACAAATGCCTGAGGTGAGTATATGCCATTAGAGCATGAGGGACACCTCCTTGCTGTCTCCTGGCAGCAGTGCAACAGGGCAGCTACCACAAGCATAAGCTTATCATTAATCTGTGGATCAGGGACACATGCAGACACAGGCTGCTCGAGAAGGAGCATGCATGTTAGCAGGACCTCATGTAAACAGCTCCACAAAACAGATGTGATACGCAATATGCCACTGGACCTCAGCATGGGCAAGTTTTCTCCTGCCCCAGGTAGGGCTAGCTTCTGGTCCCATGGTCAGTGGACAGGTAAACGTGTGTTGCTTCCCTGGAAATCAGGCTTTAAACCTAGCAGCTAGAGAGTGAGAGAATACAGGAATCGGGACTTCCCTCAAGCTTTTCCACCCTTGTGGGATACAGGGATACATCCTTTGACATATTAACATCTAACCATCTACTTCTCCAGCTGTCCTTCCTACTGACACTGCACCCATCGCTGTACCCAGGAGATGAAGGGGCTCTGAGAAGAAATGTTTGCACAGGGAACATACACATATGTTGGGGTAGGGCTAAAAATACTGAAAGACTTTGTTATGTGGCTTTTCACCCTCCATCTGTTGGTTCCTTCCCTCTATGCATCTTTTCACTTGCCCCCTTTCCTCATCTGTCCTTTGTCTCCCTCTCCGCTGTGTGTTCGTCTTTGTGTCCTGTCCTGCCAGCCCTTGTCCTCCCTTTCCCTTCTCAGCTCTTCTGCCTTCTTCTGAGATCCCATTGCTGCTTCTTAGTGCTTGGAAAATGTATGAAAACCCTGCAATCTCAACAGGAATAGAAAGAAAGCAGTTGCGATAAGCAACTTGCCTCCTTGGGAGCAGTCTGACCAATGAGTTATTCCCAGGGTTTTTTAAAATGACAACAGGCATCTTCTCCTGTCTTTACTATTGCTGCCGTTGTGTTCTTTGCAGCAATGCTTACCAGTCAGTGGAGAATGGGGCCCCCTTATGCTTGGTGCTGCATAAATCATTTTCTTTAGCCTGGGGAAAAAAGAGAAAAAAAAAACCAAAAAAACACTAAAGAAGGTGAATGTGTGATTCAAAGATTTACTGCTCAGATTGCTTTAGGGGTCTTTTATTCCTCACCCTTTCCTGTGTTTCTCTCCCAGGCTGCCTCTCCTGCTGGCCTAGCCCTTCACCCCACCCCATCACTCTCACTCTTATGTCTGGCGGCCCCCGTCTGATTTACCTTCCATTCATTTTGTCCCCTCTTTGTCCACCCTCATGTTTCTTTTGCTGTCACTTACTCCCTCTTCTGTGTGGCCAGAATCCCCTGATTGCCTTCTCCATTCTGCAATACTGGGTAGCTTTTCATCACCTTGCTGGTGGAATCAAGAGATGCAAAATATTCAGTGTGAGGTAGACACTGAATGGTTAAAACTTGGCAAAGTTATAGAAAACTGAAAACAGGCTCTCATAGCAGAAAGTGTCAGGTACCACCAGCTCCAGCTAAATTAAATTCTGTCCCTGTAGTGTGTATGCACAGAGACATTTATATTCATATTTTTAACAGCCTTCTAAACTCTGCAGTTCACTGACAAACCCTTCATGAAGCTATCATTCCTTTTTTAACACCTGAACTTTAAAATGTCACATATAGCATTTAAAAGGACAGGCAAATAATCAAGGAAACATCCTAGCATGCATTTTACTTCCTCTCCTTATGGTTGATCTAAAGTCCGTGGAAATCAATGGCAGCCTTTCCATCTAGTTCAGCAGAGTTCACATCCAGTAGGTTGATTCCTCCTAAAATTTCAGATGAAAAAGACCCCACACAAATGTGGTTTTTTTGAGTTTCCTTTTACTCATATATCTGGCAAGACTGATGTGCTGTCAAATGATCTTTTCAGTGCTAAATATACACCATTAACTACTAATAAAAAAAACAGGCTTTAAAAACTCGTCTCTTTTTGGCATCTGTACAGAGCATTCCACTTGATCTCACAAGATGTATGGTTTGCACTAGGATTGCAGTCACAGTTTTCTTGTTAAAGCTGTCAACCATTCCAGTGTCTATCTTTACAATGCAATTCAAACCTTGGTTAGGAAAATAAGCATTTTTGCTTGAACTATGGTATAAAGATCCTTTGCCAGCCCTTTTCTGTATCCATTCGCAGGCTACAGCTCCTGTTAAAACTGGGTTGCAGTGTGAAAACACGGGAGGGAAGAGCCTGATCCATTCTGTTTGAGGCACTTCCTCCAAGTGGCAGAGATACTGTGGACATTAAATTCTTCCTTAAACATGCAGTTTTTTGGAAAAACATTAAATTAGAACCGTTTACAAGGCAAAACTTTGCTGTTTTATCTTCTTAAGAGTTACAAAGGTAACACCAGGGCAGAACATTGCCTTTTGACTCTCAATAAACCAGCAGAGAAATTCTCCTGAACATTAGATGGTTTGCAATAGCGTTACATTGGTATCCAATTGGAATCGTTAGCAAGACTTGTTAATGGCATGGGAGAGGCAGAATCAAATTGATCATTGCTTTCTTGTGAAAACTTATCATCTTCTAAAGGCAAATGCCTGGAACATTTTTGACAAGCCGGTGTAAATCTTCAGTCAATATTGCATGAATTGACTTTAACGTAATGACATAAAGCTAAAGGAGAATACAGGTACTGCACAAACATATGTCTTCTAATGCTTAGGCACAATGGGGAGCCCCCTTATCTGCTTCCATAATGCGCCTTATTATGCTTAAGTAATGGGTATTAGAAGCCAAGCAGTATGTTACATCTCCTCCTACATGGTACATTCCCATACTGCCTAGATACATATGAATCCTGCATGTCACATGTCATTACATTTTCTGAGACTATATCTCCATCCATGCTAAAAATACACGAAGAGAGAGAGAACTTGAGTGTAAGCAACAGATACTTCTGCACAGACCCTTGGCAATACCAAAGTCTGAGAGATTTATACATGTGTTTATTATTCACCATTGTCTGAAGTAGAGCATTTGTGAAGATAACCGGCCCTAGGGGTTTTCACAGCAAGCACCTGCTGGGTGCCTACACCCATCCATTTCCAAGCTGGATACACTCAAAGCAAAGCCCTCTCCACCTGCCTTTTCATCTACATGGTGGCCTGATTTTTTTCTGAAATGCTTAGTTACAGAGCCATTCCCATAAAAATAACTCCAGAGCTATCCATAAATACTCTCGCTCAGAAATCCCAAGCAGTGAACAAATCTGTGAAACTCGTGACCTGCTGGTGTCCCGCTCCTCTGCTATCGAAATACAGTGATCGCAGAGCCCTGAGCCTGCTCTGGGGAAGAGCCAGCTTTCAGCAGACTCTACTCTGCCACCTCTCCCTTCTCCAAGCAAGGGTCCCCACTGCGGGGCCACCCACCAACAGCATGGGGTGGCCTCCAGGAGCCCATGCTGTGATTGGGATGTAAGGCAGACTTTTTGGACCAGATCCTGCTTCCCTCCCCCCAGAAAACAGGGAAATCATTAGTGGCCTAAAGCCTCACTCTAGTGACTTCAGCACTGGTGCTTCAGAGTTGGATTTGGTCTTAGGTATGAGAGACAGGGGAGGAGCAGTGGTCCCTGGTGACATGTGTCAGGCAGGAACATGGCACATGCTTGAAGTACCCCGGGTGTCCCAGGCTTTTGCACTTCTGTGTGAACAGCCGAATGGGCAGACCCCTCCTGCTCGGCTGCAGCAGATGGAGCGGCGAGGCAGGCTGCGTGTCTGCAGGGCTGGGCAGTGGAGCTGTGCTCTCAAGCTCCAACTAATGAAGCTGATTTGATGAGCTGATTATTCTTGTGTATTAGTGCGTCGCTGACATGGTGCTCCACTCTGTACCAGACACAGAAGGAAGGGTATAACATGGGCCCCCTACCGAGCTTTCCACCTAGGCGAATGGACCAGACCATCCAGAAACACGGGGTTCTGGGTATTGATGAGGAGGAGATGGAGCCCTTCTTTGTAACAGAGCGCTGCAGCTTTCTGAGCTGGAATGTAGTGGCATTCCTAATTTAGATACTCTGGTTGAATTTTAAGTGGAAGGGAACAAAACATTTGAAAAGCTGTCCCTGTTCTCTCAGCAGGGAGACTTCGAGAATTTTCGGGGTTTGGGGAAGAAATGCTGGCACAAAACCAGCCGGAGTTTTCCCAGGTAGAGATGTGGTTCCTGGAAGCAAGCAGGGGTTCTCTAGATGTGGTGGATAAAAACAAAGAGGGCTTGGTTATCAGGAGGTGATTCATGATGGGAAGGATAATGATGAATAGGTGTTATGACAACAACTGCTCTGCAGCTGTAGCTCTCCCCTCTGCCATAAACTGCCAAAAATTCACCAGCTTCCTCCTGGGACCTTCTAATAGCAGTAAACAAGGCTTGACAATGTCCAACACAGAAGGTATGTGACTGTTGACCTCCTCATGGCAGGAGAAAATTGGCTAAATAACATCAAGATGTGGAATTGCAGGTACCTGTTAGATCTCTGGGATTTTGCAGACAGCAAAACATCCCCCAGACAACATTATTCCTGGTTCACATAAGCCATGAATTATGTTAATAATGTTTCTATCTGTGCAGTTTCTCCGATTTTAGCTTGATATTCGTCCTTCAAAAAGCAGGAAAGTGCCCCCTGGGAGCACAGGAATGGCTTTCTTTACCTTTTTGTCCATTTCCACTACAAATTGAACAAGAGCAAGCCCCGGCAGAATTTTTTCTCAGGCAGAGTGGCAGCTCTGCTCTTGCTGAATCATCTGTGACAATGATTAGGCAAGAACACAAAAATAAACATTCCTTGGCAGCCAGGCTCCCATCTCCCCTACAAAGTATCAAACCCACCATTTAGAGATCAGCAGCAGAGTTTGAAAAATGCTGTGCTAGGTGGCTTGTTCTGTACTTGGCATGAAGAATAAGCTGTACCAAACAGGGCAAAGCTCAGCACAGCCCAGAGGAGGAACCAGCTATACTCTAGCAATCAGGTGCTCCAACAGAGCTACTCTGTAGTCTCCACTACGGTATCTGGATGCGTGCAGAATAAACAGGAGAGATTGGCTAGAGGGCCCGATGTGAGGCTGAAAGCATACAGAGGTCTGCTGGGAAGCAGGGCTGACATATGATCGTGTTGCTCATAATATTTATGCATTCGTATATATCTGAGTATCTTTCCAGATTCCCTTACTTCAAGTGCTTTATTCATGCAAATCCCACGCTTCACCCGATCCGGGAGGTTTGTACTCATCAGCTCCTCAGCTCTGTCATTCCTCATTACAACAGTCACCTATGAGAATAGGTAGAGAAACAAAAGGCCAGATGCACAGCTGCACAGATGAGTGGAGCACACTGTAACAAAGGAGAGCAACTCTCTTTGGACATAACTAACATGTGTGAACTTCCTTGACTGTTTGTAATCCCATTTCTTGCTCACTGTTCTCACAGCTATGCTGCATTTAAACATACAGCATTTTCCAGCCACAAGTGTCCTCTTCTTCATATGATAAGGCCTACTGAATCTGTATATTGAGGCATTAAGAAGAATGGGGATTCATGGAGAAGGGAGGACAAAAGGGAAGGAGGAGTGAGGAGTATGAGTCAAAGTCACTGAGTTCCTTCCTTAGTTCTACCAGAAATTTCTTGCACACTGTTGGCACCTGCCACTTCAGCTGGAGCATCTCTCAAATGGGGACACCAGGCAGCCCACACCATGAGGTCTTGCTGTGTGTCCTTGATTCATGTTTGTGAGTTTCTGAGATTCCACTTAGGCTAGCACTATACACAAGCTTTTAACTGACTAGGCAGAAAATGAAGCGGAGGCTCTGAGATCTGGAAACATCAGTCTGAGGATTCATGCCTGGCAAAGAATGTCAATACTATTGCCAAGCGTATTCTGCTGAACTTTCTGTGAGGTTACTCTTCTTGTTTCTGCACAACAACAAACATCCTATGAGGTACGAAAGACCGCTGCCATATACCTGCACCACAGTTCCACCGAAAACCAAAATACTCATTGACTAACATTCCAAAGAAGTCCTGGGATGGTTCAAGGAGTGGCGAGTTCAAGGACCAAAATCAAGGGAAAATTCCAATTTCCAACTCTATTCTCAATCCCTCCAGAGCCATTGTAGATCCAGTGGCTTCATAGCTGGAAAGTTGTGTTGCACAGAAAGGCTGAGTTTCCCACCCAGAATCTGCAAACCAGCATCTCCTTCATGGCAGAGAGTCACAGGAGACCTTTCCTTGTGCCTTGGAAAGCTGAGATGAAGAGGAGGATCTCAGACAGGAGATGACACCAGCTGTCCAGGCTCCCCTCTGCTCTGTAGTGGGATGGGATTAGTTTGGGCATGCACCTGGTCTGCACAGCTTCATAGTGCAGACTTTTCTGGCTCTCTTACCTCCAGCAGCATCAGTCTGGATTGCACAGATAGTCCCCTGGCTCAAGAGCTCTGCTGCCAGTCCTGAGCTATTGGCCCAGCACAGGAGCTGTATGGGGGAGCCACAGCTGCAGAGCACGTCTTCTACAGAGCCAGAGTCTCAACGTATCTGTGAGCTGCTCCAGGAGCTCCTGCTCTACTCAGCTTCCTGCCACAAGTTTTGTGATCGTCAGTCTCATGACGATTTTGGTAAGACGCTTCATGAGCCAGGAAAGCTGCCTGCCTGCTCTGTATCTGTGCTGTTGTGACAGTGCAGGACCCCACATTCTGAAGTTGGGCAGAAAGTGATAGATGGCTCCAGAAGACACTCTTTTCTGAGGGTTTTGAAGTGTCTTCTTAAATAGCTGCTTTCCAGTCTATCTCTCCATTGACTACATAGGCTACCTAAGTTACGTCCCTGGGAAGTGTCTCAAGTATCCTCCCAAGTCTTTGGTAAGATAAAACCAGGCCTAAATGTGCAATGACCTTCGCAGTGGTAAATAAACTGGGTGCGCTGTGTCTGCCTCCTTGTGCCTTCAGCTGTGCCTTTCTATTTGCCATGCATCCCTCTTCCCCTCATTCTCCCTCTCTAGCTCCTTTTTATTCCCATCTCTTTTTTCAGAGATAAATACATAACTCGCCATCTTTTATGAAGTGGTTATACAACACCTAGAACAGCTCCCAGACACTCCATGCGCTGGTCCATGCTGGAGACCTCTGAGTGCTCCTGCAGTGCCTTAACTCTGACCATCCAGAAGCACCTGTTACCAACTGCTCGCTCTGAGTCAGCTTCCTCTACCATCATGTGCATGTAAATTAAACATATTTTTCTGCACAGGCTATGGAGGATAGCATGAGTGCTTATTTTCTCATCTATGCTATAGCTGTCTTCTTGGTAAAACATAGAAAGTTAAAAAACATAATAAGCATGCTCACTTTAAAGGACTACTGAAGGAATGCCTAATGGGTAAATTAGGCAGTTCTTGGCTGTGAAGGTGACACCTTTCTGTGACTTCCTATGATGAAAGCTTTGGGAGTGATGACCTGGTATGGTGGCACATTAATGTGAACAGCTTCTGTCAGCTGCACATTTTATGACAGGATCTGAAGAGTGCAGAATTAAAAATACATTCATTATCAACTGCTTTTTGAATGAGTTTCTTAATACAATAAGACTTGAAGGCAAGCTGTAGAGTGCTGTGAGATCTACAGATGTTCATGAAACAGTGAGCAAACCTAAAGGGCTGCATTTTTTGAACGTGACTTAGCAGAGTTACAAAACAGAAAAGATTTGCATTGGTATTATTGCTTTGAGGACTTGTTGCTTACCTAAATCTTGAGTCAAACTGTTTCTGATGTGGAAGTTGGATGGAAGAAAACTCCCCTACCCCTGTTTGCACCCCGTGCCCTGTGCTAGAACTGAGGTGTTAGTGAGAGTTGCCAAGAAAATGTGTGGCAGTGTTTTGGGATGGAGAGGCAGGAACTTAAGCCAGAACACCTGAGGGATGCTTTGGTCCATCCCGTGCACCTCCTTGGCAGGGTGAACCGACGTACCAGGAATGTACTTGTGCCTGACCTTTCCTCATCTTCTTCGTTCCTCCAAAACCCAAGTTTTGTCTTTAGGGCACAACCAAGCTCTAGAAGAGTTTACTCTGACATCCTAATTCTGAATATTGGGTTTTTTCCTAGGAGAAAGGAGTAAACACAATGGAGCATGAAAGAGACTAAAGCTCAAGTGGAGCAGCAGCTTGTGTAAGAGAGGATTAACGCTAGAGAGCTGACTAGGAAGGGAACAGAGTAAATAATCTCCCTTCCTCAGAAAATAAAGCGTATGCAAAGAGTAGCAGACAGTGACTATGGGAAAACCTGTCAGAACAAAGTAACACTCTTCCATTCTCTCCTACCTACAGACACAGCCAAGCACACAAGAATGGGGTTGGGACTTGTTCATAAATAGTCTGGCTGCTGTTTGTCAGAGGCAACAGTTGAAATGCCCGTGCACAATTCCTAGTTTAGCATGTGCTAAAAAATGACAATGGCATCCAGTCGCAATGGCCCCACTGAGAACTGTCGTTCTAAGTCACAGTCATAAAACTACTGGTGGGTGGTCTTCATCTCTGCTTGTCCTCATTATCATTTCATTGTGTTTCTGTGGCCCACTGCACCATGGCACTCCCTGCATTTCAAAGCATTTCAATGACGGGGCAGTTTGACATTCATATTTATATGTCCTTGTTGTATTGCAGTGGTTTTTCCTATTCTTGTGATCAGAGCCTTTTGTGAAATGTTGCGAGGAAGATGTGTATTCACATCTTGGCCCAATGAATTAAGTATTGTCAGGAAATAAGAGAAAGTATTGAGGATTTAGACATCCTGGACCCTCTCCTGCTGCTGTGGAACAGAATGGAATGGTTTTTCTTGCCAGTGACTGAAAGCAAGGCTGTGGAAGAGGTCAGATGAGCAGCACATACCTGGTCTGGGGTTCGAGACAGAGTTACAAGGTTACCATATTAACAGGAGGCAGTCTGCTCTCCATCCTCCTCCACCAGGAGTGGACAACAAAGCTCCCATTGACTCCAACACCAGAAAGTCCAAGCCCTAATAATATCTCTTTTATTTCCTAATTCTTGATTAATGTGCAAGTCAAAAGCTAAGCAAAGCCTATATACAGCTCAGTGACTGGGCAAAGCTTAAGCAGTAAAAGCAAAACATTGCTTTTACTGCCCAACTAAAAGCAAAACCTGTGGAAAATAAAAACAAGAGACAGCTTACACAGTAGAAAAGGGTGAAAATAAAACCCAGCAACAAATTATTGAAACCTACTTCAGCTCTTTTACTTGCACTCTTGGCTAATGGCTCCTTTGCTTTGGGAACGGGGCAAGAGCAGAGGGTTTGTTCCTTCCCTCATTCCTGGGGCAGGATGGCTGGGGGGCACAGACTTGATGCATGCTGGGCTGCCTTGCCCTAGCTGGAAAGCACAGTAAAATGGGCAGGCACAGGGGGCACGTCGGGCTTCTGCCATTTTGCAGGGCCAACATGTGCATAGCTGGCTTGCTGTGTAGCAAATACCCTGGTTCTGCATACATCAGGCTGCACTACACGGCTCTTCTGAATTTCCAAGTTTTGCTTGTTCCAGGCACATAAAGGAGCAGCTGCTGCTCATGTGTGCATGCGTTGCTGCTCAGTGAGGAGTTGAGGATGTGTCTTGGCAAATGGCAAGAGCCTTAAGTTTGCAGGTAAAATGCCACAGAAGGGAAGTTAGAAGATATGCCCAACTAAAACATAGAAAGGTGTTTGTTTAAATGCTCCACAGATGACTCTTCAAAACTGCGCAAAGCGCAGCTGGCAAATCAAGATAAAGAATGAATAAAAGATATTACATGGGCTTTCTCCAAATTTTCCTTATAACAATTACTGTGGACAAGAAGTCAAAGGGCTGTTTTTAGCCCAAAGACCAATCTGCTCCAGAAGTGCTCCTTCCTGGAGTATAATTTTCAAACCTGGCCACTTTCTCAAACCATTAGTGAGAGTGCCAATTTGGTAAAAGAGCCCTTAACCCCACAAGATCATAATTCCCTTCTTTGTCCAGAGAACAGGACCACTCAAGAAGGAGGTGCGCAGGCATCTCACATTGCTCTTCCAAAATGCCTTGGTCCTGATCTGCAAGCTTTCAGAGCAGAATTCATCCCCTGTGCTCATTCAGTCCTTGGCCTCAGCTAGTAGTGCCAAAAACGAGAGTGATGAGAGCCAAGTGGGATGACAGCTTTTGTGCAGTGCTCCTTGGCCCACTAGAAACTGGATAGTGAGACAGCAATAAAGATGCCTTTCTCAACCATTGTGCCTAGATCCACAGCAAACCACCAGCAGCAATAACAATCCTGCTTTTTTATGCTTATATAAATGACCTGAGATGGAAGAGGTGGCTCTGGACATGCAGAGTGGGCCAGTATGCATTTCTGTGGAGCATCTCTGACATCCTCTAAACTCGGGACAGGAGATCCCTGCCTAACCCCCCTCTGTGAGACAGGAGTTGTGCACAACAGCACTAGCAACAAGCAATACTATTTGTTTAAATATTATTTGCCATGACTGTAGCGCTTCTGTTGGTGAACGACTGATGGACCAGCTGGAACTGCATTGAGCATATTCGTTAACTTTTTTGGTATATTTTTGCTTTTAGCTGTCAATGGTTTAGACTCATGATTTTCTTCTTGTGCCTTATTTATGAGCTGTTTGAGTTGACAGTTTCCTATTTGCCATTCACCCCTCAGAGTATTGAGCTGATCGCCTAAACCACACAGTACCCCTTCTGTTTCCCTCTGAGTCAGTGAAACTTGTCAAAGAGAACAGTAAACAAGGAAATACCATGAAAACATGTAAACATTTGTGGGTTTTATGTGAATAAGGATATTACAAAGAGTAACCAACCACTCCAACAATAGTATAGTCAACCCTCACTTCCCTGAGGAAATATCCAGAAGACACAGCATGGTATGAGAATTCAAATGGAATTGAAACAAAAATTCGCTAATCATGTTTTTCAGCACTTAATCTGCTCTGTTATTTGGTCCCCCGGTCTTTGGACATGTTGGAGTCTTTCTTGGAAACAATTGTAGCTTGTATTTTTAATGCTAGTGTGCGATTTCCCCATGAATTCTCTTACTACTAATGCAGGAGAGGGGAGCCGCTCACATTAAGGACCCTAACTGCTTATTTGGTTATTATTTTGACCGGTAAAGTGTGCTTTTACCAGCCAAAAGAAGAAATTAACTTTAGACAAGGTTCCGACCTATGTGCAAAAATAAGATCTGACATTTGAAACTTATTAAGCACTTTAATTTAAAAGGCAAGTAAATTCATCAAGTGCATGTAGCTTCCTCCCATGCTTGGAACTGCACGGGTGCTCAAGGCCTTCACCAACCCGGCAGCATCACTCATTTTAAAGGTGAACTTCCTTCCCTTCCCCAAAAACAACTGCAAAAGAGAATCTGTAACAATTTTGTTGTGATTTAACTTTTTTTCCCATGTTGTTAACAACAAAAAGAGGGGGAGGAGAAAAGTGTCAGCCATTAGAGCAATGTATTTAACATCCTGCCTTGATTCATTTAAGAAAGGCTGCAAGAACCCAAGATTGTAGGGAAGATTGTTACAAAGGATTGTGAAAAGATGAATCTTGGAAGAGATTGCACAAGAAAGATTGATATAAATCATGTGCAGACTGTCTATAGACTGCAGGGAAATATGGAAAGGAAAGAAACCTTTTTCCTAAATACAGAATAGACAGGTTTAAAAAAGGAAGCAAGGGACACCAGGACACTGCTGCTTTGAATGTTGCATTATGTTTAGTTGGATTTCGTGTAACACTATGTGTCACTGACATGACTCCTTCAGCGCATACATAGGGATAAAAGTTTGTGTGGTGGTATTTTACATTGCGCATAGAAAGAGAAACATAGAAATACCCTTTTGAAACAGTGGTGTTGGTTTTTTTCACTTTAATTTTCTTTGTCACCATCGGCTGGAACTTCTGCTTGTGGATCCTCTTGCAATTAGGGGAGGGTTTGCTGTGCATTGTCCTCAGTGCCTGGCTGGCTGCTCTGCTCACTTAGAAGCACTCAGCAGGGAAACAGGATCAGGTTGGGAATCAGCACGGACAGCTGTGAGCCAGCATTGCCCAGTATCCAGCATTAC
The DNA here is from genome assembly GCA_028858755.1 of Ara ararauna. Lineage (NCBI taxonomy): Eukaryota > Metazoa > Chordata > Aves > Psittaciformes > Psittacidae > Ara > Ara ararauna. The sequence continues at coordinate 98,030,777 of CM054379.1, forward strand.
CGAGAGGGCCCGTCATAGGTGGGGGAAGTGCCCAGGTCCCCAAGCACCATCACCTATGTTACCGTATGTACACTCTGCTATAGTGCCAACAAGCTCATCACGCTCCCCTACTCCTCTCAGCTCCATCCCACCCACTCCTCAGGGAGGCCAGGTCCTCACACCTCCCCTGGCTCAGTGGGAATGTTGCTTCTCAAAATATTAAGCTACTTCAAAGGCACCCATCCCGCGACTGAAAGCAGCCGTTCCTAGTCCAGACAGCGTGTGGAGGTGTACACACTGGAGCTTGGGGTCCAGAAAGGTTCCTTCCAAAATGCTAGGAGTCATACCATGTTTTGAAGGCTTAATTTGGCATTTGGGCAGCCCCCCCGGCCATCTGTGCCGAGCAGTATCCACACTTGCTGGCTGGGCAGCGGCACTTGGCTCCCCCCTGACAACAGCCTGACACCTCCGATTAGGGAGCACAGGCTCCTCAGCCCTTGCTCTCACCCCATCCTCGGGGGGGGGGGGGGGGGGGGGAGGGGGGGGGGGCAGCTCCTGCCAGGGGCTGTTTGGGTGCCCAAATGTGGGCAGAAGGATGGCCAAACCTGGTCTCACCAGCAACACCCCTAACACAGCAGGAGTTGATAGCAGGTGCTGAAGCAGGAGATGGGTACAGTGCTTCCCTGCTGCACCCTTTCCAGCTCTCAAGGGTCTGCAGGTCGGAGAAGCAGACAGGCTGCGTTCACAGCCACAGCTCCCTCCGTGTCCACTGAGTCTCTGATTTCAAAGCTTTTCTTCCAGGCCTAGGCACTGTTCTTGTAAGCAGCTCCAAAACAGTATTGAACCTCCGTGTCCAGAAACATCAGCAAGAAGCATTTTTATTGTCATGCAGATGGTTTTGGACATACGCTCGATGTTAGATTGTCATGTCTTCAAATGATCCCTCTTGAAAGAAGGGAAGGCGAGTGTGGGAATGCCTAGGTGGTCTGAAAAAACCTGTGGTGCTGTTTTGATACCAGTGGCAGCATTGCATTTCATTCTGGGAGGAATATTCATGGCTAAGCTCTAAGCCTCTGATTTATAATGGAAATACTGATAGATCCAGATCCATTTGCAGATGCTATTATAATGTTTCATCCTGGGGAGGGGAAGGGGAAGGGAAACAGCCTCCTTCCCCTTTCATTTTAAATATCAGTACACTCTGATATTGGTTTCATGAAGCATTTGGATGGGTCCTTATTCACAAATGAATAAAAATGAGTAAAGTCCTCAGAATCAAAGGTAAGCCAAAACTGGCACCCATAAGCACAAGGCAACCCAGAGAGCCCATCTGCAGCCAAACCATGCAGCAGACCCAGACACAGCTTAAAGGCTGGCAACAAGACCGCCTGCAGAATCTGCCAAGGAGCCAGATGCTGTTGCTTCCCAAGCTTGGCATGAGGGTTCCTGATTGCCATCCAACAAAGAGGAAAAAGAGGAATGATATAATGTGGTGGGATAAAACACATCCCACCTCAACCTCCTTTATTGCTCATTGAAAAAAAAACGTGGAAGATACGATTGGAAATGTATCATTGTTTTCAGAAATACATACATTAGCCACAACAATGGCCTTGCCAAATGGGAAAAGTAGGAGCTATTTAAATGTATGTGCCATTTAAAAAAAAAATTAAATCTTCATATGCTGTGTTTTGGGTATGGATGTCTTTGTATCTTTTGTTAACTGCTACAGTGATAACCACTAAAATGAATACAAGTGTGGCAAAAAGCTTTCAGGTTTTTACAGTAATATTTCAAAATCCCTTGTTCTGGCACAGCTGTCTAGATCAGATAGATCACGGTGATGGCTGCTGAATGTAAAGAAGCCAGGTTTGTAAAAGGGGGTGCAGAGGCATAAAAAAAGGAAGCTGTAAATAAAGATGGGTTCTGAGAGAGACATAATGAAACAAAAAAAATCAAGGCATTATACAGATAAGGGCTCTGCTTCTTCCATGGTTGCAGAGCTCTGTGTTGATGTTACTTGATTTCATTGGCATCGCACCTGAGGAAACTGGAGTAACACTGTGAAGGATTTAGCCCATGCAATATAAAAAAGGAGTTTGTGCACCTGATGATATATAAAGCCATGAGGGCACCATCACATTTGGCAGTGGAAAGGACAAAGCAAAATAAAAAGAAAAATGTGTGCAAAATAATATGCAGCAAGTAGGTAAAAGGAAGCCGTAAAAAAGTGATGCAAAAGAAGAAACAAGAAAATACTTGTAGAGTTACCTGAGCAATAACAGCTGTTATTATTACTCTGATCATCATCATATCATATTTTGGAAAATGCCAGGTGCTTCCATAAATGATATTTCAGGGCAGCTCAAACATATTTGCAAATTCAAGTCAATTTTGCCAGAAACTTTCAGCTGAAAGAAATACATCAGAACATGGTAGACAAACCAGTGCTGTAATTTCCATTGCTAGCTGTTTTAGCATAGTCAAAAGCCTGTTAAAAAGGGAAGGCTTCCTATAAAAACAAGGACAAGGGATCCCCTTTTACTCAGTAGTGGTTAGAGCAGTCGCTGAGGACAAGGACACTAGGCTTCAATTAAACCTGTAGTCCTGTGTCCAGGGTGTTGTATGAACAGGGCAGTGGTGTGGCTTCACATCTCTTCTGGGCACAGGAGAATACTGAATATTAAACCTGAGCCCTCCGCATCAACAGAACTGCTCTGGCTGCTATGATACTGGCTCACAGGAGCACTTTGCTACCATTCTCCCATCCCAGCTTTTACATCCCTTGGCTTTCATTACTACTTTTATTGTAATCATTTTACTGTGATTGTTTTGGCTTAGGAAGATGTTTCATTTCCTTTACCTGAATCAAATCACTTTTAGATTTTCTTTTTTAATTATTGTCTGGTTTTGGTCAGTCTCACTCATTTTAATTTTTTAGCAAATCCAATTATTCATACTTTTAATACACACATTCAATAACCCAATTAGTTGCAGAGGCCTTGCAACATTTTCAACAGGTTAAGTTGAAAATACTTGGTGAAATAGGAGATATGGAAATATGCTTATTGTAAAGAAGGGACATAAAATAGTGAGAAATGTTTTGTAAACTGTTACATGCTTAAAGATATAAGATTGCTTTTGGTGCATCTTTCTGAGTTTCAAGCACATTTATATTTACAAAGCTATATGTGATATTTATATTGATCACTATAGGAGATAAATTTATTGTATGAGTAAAATGCCCAGTGCTAGAATTCTGGTGGCAAACACATTTATGCACTGGGAACTGAAGAAATGCAATACCATGAGAAGGTGTATCGGAAATGGTTTCTCTAACCTTTGCAAGCCACTGCAAGATGATTCCTTTTCTGGACCAGAATATTTAGGACTAGTAATCAGGAAGGCTTCAGTTCTAAAAGCTGCTCTGTGTTCTCATAGCTGACCACTCCAAAGTACGTAGCCTGAAAAGCATGTACTGTGATACACTTCAGATATGCTTTCTTCTCTGTTGGGATCAATAAAACTTTCTTCTTCAGGGACAACATTGCCTACTGCGGTAAAATCATTATATCACATTATAGAATGAATTACGATATTACAGAAAACACAGGTCCTAATGAGCGCTGAAGACGATAAGAAGGACTGCCCAAGTTTTTCTATTCTAAAATCTTGCTTTGTTATATCCTAACTTGGCTGAACATTCACCACTTGAGGTAAAATTTTCCACGATGCTTGGCTGTCTCAGGCTGATAACTACAGTTCTTGTTTTGCTAAGTTTTAGGAAAAAAAGTTCCTTCCTTAAATAGGGCCCTTTTCTCATGTGAAATGAGTTCCTGCATTAATTGACTGGCTTAGGACTTCTGTTCTTTCATGGAAGGAATAGGAAAAAAACATCATCTCTCTGTGATTTGATAACAATATGGTGTATCAGCAAAATGCCACGGGGTCTGACCATGTTACAGCTTTGAAGAAACCAGGTTGGTTGTGTCCAGCAGAGATGGGCTGGAGGCAAGCACTGAAATATTCTGGGCAGACCTGAGCAGACATCACTTTGGGGTGGTGTGCCTACATCCTGCTCCCTCACCCTTGCTGCCCCTCATGCTGCTGCTGCCTGCAACCCCTGCCCCCTTCCTACTGCGGGGAGGGGAATCCACCTCTCCAGGCTCCAGCCCTACACTAAAGTGTGTTGAGGCTGCACAGTCAATCACCGGCTTTCATGGCGTGATCATTTGCGCTCCTCCAGGCGCCTCAGTCGCTGCATGGGGGTCGTGGTGACCACCCTGCTGCTGCACTGAGCATAGTCGCTGGGGGTCAGGGAACAGGTCGCTGTCTGTCTCCTGCATCTGGGAAGAAGTTGCAAGGGGTGGTTATGCAGGTCCTGAACTCAGTCCCCAGCCCTCCCCAAGACAGTCTGCTGCTTCACCCCAGCAAGAGTTCTGGGTGCAGGTCCCTACACCGAGGACTTGCTGGCCAGTGGAGCACCCGGGGAGCTGGTGCCCACCAGAGGCAGCTGTGCTGCAGGGGCTGGTGGGCCAGCAGGATGGGCAGCATGCGGCAGGACAACACCTGAGGGGCCCATGCTCACTACGAGATGGGAAAGCAGGTTCCGAACAGCTTCCCTGGAAGCTGAGCTGGAGCCAGGGCTCCAGCCAGGGCGGAATGGCCAGGGCTGGCTGCCTGCCTGCAGCATCCCAGGAGGCTTCCTCGGCTCTCTTCGCCCACCTCTTTTGCTCCATCCAGTGGTGACGAGCCACCATGGAGGTTTCAGGAGGAGGCCGAGGGGCACAGGGTGCCTCAGGCGCCCTTCATGCATGTCCTGCAGCCCCCCAAAAGGATGCCCTCTCCTGCCCCAGCTCCTCCCCAGAAGCTGTGCAGCCATCACCCCACAGAGAACAGCTGGCACAGGGCTCCAGCACCTATCTGGCTGCAAGACACCACCACTGCCTTACAGTCCCAGCTGCTGAGGAGGCAGCAGCAGATAGGGACCCTCGCCTTTGGGTACCAGCAGTGTTTCACAGACAGACAGCTGCCTGTCTGAGTCCTCCCTGGAGTGGGGATGATGAGGAAGGGTTGGCTGATTTCCCCATCACTTCTGGGAAGAGGGAGAGAAATGGGGGCTGAGGCAGGACGGCCCCTTCACTTCAGTCTGAGCCCAAGGGGAGTGTTGGCTACTGGAGTAATTCCTCAGCCCTCAGTTTCCAGCCATACCCGAAGCAAAGGCAACCTAAAGGAACTCCTGACTACAGCAAGAGCAGCTCCTCCTCCAAGGGCAGCATTGAGCCCCCTGTGGTTTGTTTGGGATTTTCTTTTTCATCTTTTTTTTGCTTTTGACATTCATGTCTATTTTGTCAACGCTTAAACCAGAAAACTTGCGTTCTCACAATAATCTATGTGTTACCTAAAAGAAATGAGCATTGTCTCAGCAGCAGGGACCCGGCAGTGAAAAGTGAGAACCATCAACACCCCCTCCCCGTTCTGTCATTCTGTCCTTTCTTACCTGCGGTGTTTCAATGCCACAGGATAAAAATAAATAAAAGCAAGTCCTTCCACTTCCTCGGAGCAGAGCTGGTACGACAGTAGCTCACTGGATGAGAGCAGCTCAGACCTGAAACGCTTTCTTCTCTGTTGGGATCACAGCTTGAGCGTAGGCTTGTTGTGTCGGAATGGGCCTACTGTACCCAAACATCTGAGCTTTCTCCAGCTCCTAGAGGAACATTTTATACTCATTATACATGCAGCAGAATTTCAAAATATGTCCCTGGGACCAGAATGCAGGAGGAGGACATTAAAGGTTAGGAGGTAGTAGGGGAAAAGCAAAAGGAATGAGTAATCTGGAGTTGCCTGATAACCCTTCGAGGCTTAGCCAAAATTAAGAATATCGAGCTGTCGTGAAAGGGGGAGATGAGCTATTTGACGTATTGTTAACAAAGAGAGGCTTTTATTGCTTTAGGTACCTTTTAGAAGTGAAAAGCAAAGGATCAGCTCCAGCTCGCAGGTTTCAAAATGTTATGATCTAAGCGCAGAATTCATCACTGCCACTACTAAGAGATCATACATCCTGGAGTGTCATGAGCCATCCGCGATTTGTGTCATTGCAGAGGATGATAAATCACTGCTAAAGACATAACAAGCAGCATCATCTCTGCAACACAATAGATCATGATGCATCAAGATCTTTGCTAAAATATTATTTACAGTTAGAAGGGGCTTGGAATGGCAAAGCAGAAGCTGATATTAATCTTCCCTGCATTGTGCCTTTGTGCACGCTAAGGGCCCTGCCCTGGGAAAAATGGGATCTGTAACATTCACTGATGTAATAACCACTGGCTGTATACACTGGGGCTGAGAAGGATTAAATATATATATATATATGTATGTATGTACTTATGGAGAAAAAGAGCGACGTCGAGAGTAAGTCCCATTCTTCAGAGCATCGAGAGCTTGGTGATTATACTGTTTAAAGTCCATCTGTAAATGCAGACATATAAAGGTCTCTGTTCCTTACAGAAGTGCTAAGGAGAGAATTTAGTCATAAAGCTTAAGGGGAAAAGGGACTCACTGGTTTTCAAAAAAGGCCTGGAAAGGCTTCTTCCAGCTCTGCCCCTATACACATGCAAAGACTTAAACAAATTAAGCCTCATTCCCAACACTACTTTGGGAATCACTTTAAGAGAGGTTCTAAATTAAAAACAACGCTGCTGACATAATTAATGTTTTCTGGCTTCTGCCTTAAAAATAAAATATCCAAAAAAAAACAATACTCCCAAAAGTCCCCAAACCCCAAACCCACCCAATCCCAGACAACTCAAACTTCTGAAAACTGCTACCAGCTATTTTTAGAGGAGAGGATCTGGAAACAGACTGTCACTCTGTCAATCCAGACAAGTGTTTCTGAGGCACTGGGGACTGTGAGTTGTTTCCCCTTCTTATGCAGGACATTGCTGATTTAGGTCACATCAACAGGACTAACAGTTCCATTTAAAGAAATGCTGAGATGGGTTGAAAGCTGGAAGGAAATCTGCATTTGCAAGCTACTGATGACCTTTTTGACAGCAAAAACCCCATAATGCTTTACAAGAGTCTGCCCAGCTCCAGCACTACTCTTTCAGTGCAGGAATTATCCACCTCCTGCCATCCTAAAGACAAAAGACACAAGTAAACTGCCTTTCAGTTTTATATCAGTTACTCATCCTGTGTTCATGATGTGAAGCTGAACTGTCCCACAGACTTTAATTGAGTTAAATCACTGCCAGAACCTTTTAGGCTCCCTCTCGCACACCCTTTGGTGTGTGCATCTCTGATGAGCCATGTGAGCGGGGATGTTCTCCCAGGACATCTAGGCAGCAAGCCACCTACCTGTGGGCTCCAAATATTTCCATCAACTATATTTCACTTGAATGCTTCTTTCCTGTTTAGATGATCATCAAAACTGGGGAGGGGAATAGGGAGGAGCCATGAGCAATTTACTGGAATATACACAGGCATTCCCCAGATTTCCCATCCTCCTCCTTAATTGGATGTTGTCCCTCATTAATGACTCTGTCAGATCCTGTAGAGTACTAATTGTCTGTGGTTCCTCTCTCCTGCCCTCCTCTCTCCCCTCCCAGAGTTGAGCCTTTTGTTCGAGCTCATGAAGTTGAATTCCTGTTACTCTCACCGAGATGGGCAGCTCATCCAACCTTTGTTCCACCAGAGTCCTCAGAGCCTGGCATCACCTCCCTGGGATGATGTTTTAGGATAAGCGGAAGACCCAAAACCTCCTGCCTGCTTCATTATCAGTCACTAAAGTCTGGCTATGCTGGTGCCTCACCATAGTCCAGCATAGCTGTGAGCCTGTTGCCCATTCTACACCCCCAGAGCTCCTGTTCATGTCTTGGGCAGGTGGAATCCCAGAAGGAGGGTCAGAAGCCACCTAAGCCTTTCAGAAAAAGCAGACAGCCGGTGGATATTTGCTGCATGTTGCCTCCATCTATCTTTTGAGGGGCTCGTGTTCTTTCAAAGCAAAACAGCTAATCTCAGAACAACAAACAAACACACAAAACTTAATTTAAGCACCTATTAATCAAGCACTGACATGAATTGCTGAATTGTTTTGCATTAATGACTGCCTTGGTAAGATTTTGACTGGGTTTTGGCATTTTTTCTGACTGGGTACCTTGCTGGGATATTTTAGGATAAAGCATGAATGCTGGTAAGGTTTCCACTGGTGCCAGCAAGTCCCCTGGAATGATTTTGGGTGTGATAGCCTGTTTTGACTTACGGCCTACTTGCTCAGGGCCAGCATGCATTCCTGCCATTGTCTCCCTCGTTGCTCTGGAGATGCTCATCCCTGAGGCTTGCCTGCATTAGGACACAACTTAGCCAGGAGCCATGGGGCTGTGACCCCCAGCTCTGGAGGAAACCCCACCAGGTCTGTCCATCCCCTCAGCCATATCCCAGCACAACCAGAGAGTTGGGCAGCCTCTCTCTTAGACCTTGTCTGGAATTTCTACCATACCTGTGGAGCACAGCCCTCCTGTCCCAGTTGCTTTTGTGATGGAGATGCTGAAGCCCAAGCCTGGGGTGTGTGGGGAGGCAGAGGGCCTTTTGCTGATGTCTTCAGCAGAGCTAAAGTGCACTACCTGTTGTCTGCTGCCCTGTGGACCTGCTAGCAGGAATCACAGATATGCTACCTGTGTGTACTTTTTCCCTTTCCTATAATTCTCCTGCTACTGCAGCCACAGGCAGGTTACTGCCTGTAGTCAACACAGGGCAATACAGACTTTGGTAATATGCAGAAAACACCAGTGTGCCTTTTCACTGCTGCTACCCAGGGAAACCTCGCTTTCCAATAAGGATCAAATGACTTGAAGGTTGTTCTTCAGGATGACCCTCCATAATGGAAATTACTACTTCAAAAAATATCAAACCTTTTAAAAAAACCCCAAAACCCAAAAAAACCCACATCACAGAATTGTAGTTCTGCTAGCCAAACTGAATGGGTTAAGGTGATGGTGAGCTATTTGTCTGAGCAGCTACAGGCTCATCAAGTCAGCCTGAAGTGGTTCAGTGTCCAGGTCATCCCAGGACACTGACAAGGCAAAGGCAAATGACCTGGCTCCCGACCGGAGGCCTCACATTTCAGGCTGGTGTGTCTGTCGGAGAGGTCCTGCCGGTGCCTCATGGCTATCCATCTATTCCACCTCAGCCAAGGTCAGCCCTGCCTTGGCTACAGGCACAACCTGCCACAGTCCCTGGTTTCCAGACCCAGCACGGCTCCTGCGCTGGCTGCCAGGTCTGTGCTCCACGCCTGGTGTCAAATGGGTCTCACGGGTCTTCCTCCTCCCCTCCAGCCCCTGGCCATGGTGTAACACTGCATCCAGAGCACTTGCAGCCCCTTGGGCTTTGTCCCATGCTTCCTGGGGTCTGTTTGCTCCCTGAACGCTGGTTCTTAGGATGGTGATATCTGGGCTGACTGTTCTGCTTTTGCCTGATTCAGATGTGGAGACAGCTTATTTTCCTGAAGACAACACAGGGGAAGGCAGACCTTCATCTCACGCACACCAACACCACCTCAGTAGCAGTTTAGGAGAGAAACAGTTCCAGGGGTTTGGGGTACCCGGAGCAGGACAGTTAGTGTTCCCTGCTCTCATCCTGAGAAATATAGGACAGCAGAGACTACATGGTGGTTAGAAACTCTGCTATAAGGTCTGACCCATTTTCGTCCTCTAAAAGCAATATAACATCTGCTCTCAGTATTTCTGTGTGCCATTTCAGAAATATCTCTGGAAAAGCACTGCTAATTCATGCCCTATCCACTCTCAAATTGTAGTATTGCAGCCTCTAGTTTATATATGCTTGGGGATGGATTTTTATATAAACTAAAACTTCCACAGAGGGTTACCTTAGGGATAAATTCAGCAGCAGCATGGATCTATACCTGGCAGTTAAATCTCAGATTGGTCCAGCTGTCCTGCAGAGCCTGCTGTGAATGAGCAGGAATAAATGTTAGCTGCTCTGTGCTGAGGCATCCCTAAAGAGCAGCAGCTTTTCAGAGGCTCTTGGGACTTTGCTTCTGGGGGCAGTGAGGAGAAAGGGCTTGGAAAGACATCTTTCCACATCTATCCAGCCCGTGCAGGCAGCAGACAAGCCAGACCTGCAGACTTGGTGTGTTAAGGGATGGAGAGGTCATGGAGATCCCAGAGGTTGCAGCTCCCAGGTTCCCCGGGCTTCAGTGTCAAGACTTGGAAATGACGAACAGAAATCCCTGTGGTTAGCCACTATTGGAGTCCCTTTATCAGTGCACAGACTAGGGGCAGAGGGGCTTGGCTCCGTTTATCAGGGTGCCTTTCATGCCCTAGAAGACAGCAAAGTCCCTGTGGAGACAGCAAAATCCCTCTGTGCCTGAGGTCTGGGAGACCTGATGTCTCCTGGAGGTCCCAACAACTGCTGAAACTCATCCCCCATCCATGGGCAAGAAGGTTTTGTTCTGCAGACGTTATCTGCCAATAAATATTCCTCTAATCTGAAAGCCATCAAAAATGCTGGCTCCACTTATTTTAGAGTCCATCTTTGACCTTTACTGCTATGAAATACATCTAGTGTTATTCCACCAGAGACTATAAAACATCTGGCCTGGCTGAGTACCAAATAGCTGGAATTTTCTACCCATTTCAGTCTGTGGCATTGACCCCAAATTACAATTTATCTGCACCATTTCTGAGTCCCCTGTAACCCCTGGGGCCCAAGAATCTGGGAGCAGTGTCAATCCACCAAGCAAACCCAGCCTGCACTTGGGCAAATGGAGAATAACTGATTTTGAAGGAAGAACTCTGGTCTTACATAGCACCATGCAGCAACTGTCAAGACAAGGCAATGAGAGAAGGATGTCTGCCCTTGCACACATCTTATGCATGCCCAGCCTTGCTGCTGGGTGGCAAAGCAATGGGAAAAGGCAGAAGAGATGTGGTTAGCCAGGCAGGGTGACACCAGTTCCCTTCTCAAAGGCTGGGTGCTGCTGCCACCATGGCTGTGCATCTGCACCTCCAAACCCCTCAAGGGCCTTGAGCAGCAGGGAAAAGAGACAGGTGCAGGGAAGTCCTGGTTTCGGCTGGGATAGAATCAGTTTTCTTCCTAGAGTAGCTGGTGCAGAGCTGTGTTTCACCTTTAGTCAGGTAACAATGCTGACAACACACCGATGTTTTAGTTGTTGCTCAGTAGCGCTTACCCTGATCAAGGACTTTTCAGTCTCTCATGCTCTGCCAGGGAGCAGTGGAAGCCAGGAGGAAGCAGAGCCAGGACACCTGATCCAAACTAGCCAAAGAGGTATTCCATACCACAGCACATCATGCCCAGTATATAAACTAGGGGCAGTTACCCAGAAGGACCAGATAGCTGCTTGGATAGGGCTGAGTATTGTTCAGGTGTTCATCACCATTGTTTGTTGAAGGTTTTTTAGTTTCGTATTGTTCTCTCTCTTTATTATTTCCCTTTTCATTATTATTACTATTAGCAGTACATTGCACTTTTAATTCTTGTTTTTTAATTATTGAACTGTTCTTATATCAGCCCATGGGTTTTCATTTTTCTGATTCTCTTCCCCATCCCACTGGGCTGGGAGGTGTTAGTGAGTGGCTGCCTGGTACTTAGCCACCAGCTGGGGTTAAACCATGACACAGGGCTATTGACTGCCACAACCACATGGCCAAGAGCAGCGACTTCCAGCAGGTCTGGAAGCAGAGGTGAGGAAAGCCTCCTGTGTGTGGGCAGGTGGACTCAGCTGCTGCGGTGCTGCACTCGCTGCAGCTGCAAAACGTGTTCCACTGCCTCAGCTCAGGGTTGCCCCCAAAACCTGCATTCTGCCAGGGTTGAGAGATGGTACCTTGCCCCAAGCCCTGGTTTCTGACAGTCCCTCCCTATGTCTCTTCTCCACAGACCTGGTGCTGCTGGCTGGTGAGGATGGAGAGGACTGGACATCCTTCCAAGGTGATTCTCTTGGAGAGCAAACAACGCTTGACCTTGTGTCTCTTTCGGTGGCCTGTCAGGAAGGTCAGCTGCCCAGCAGCAGTTTTGGTGATGGCAACCATAGCAGCAAGGCATCCCCATATCCTCAACCCCACATCTAACTCCTGCATATTCTGCTACAGATGAACAGACAAAAGTCCTCCCAGGCAGGGAGGGGGGCCCTGCTCCACCAGAATTTGGATTTTTAACTGTCAGCCAAGCAGAGGATCCAAACTCCAACAATGAGCTCCCTGCTCCAGACAGAAAACATTTATAACCTCTCCAAGCCGAGCTCTGGCAGTGCAATACAAACTGTGAGATCCACAAGCTAATGACCTTGAAAGTATCCATTTATCTTGGCCTTTCTCCCCAGCCTGAGATGCCACAGAAAATGTGAGGCTCGCTTTCTTCTTTTCTTTTTTTTTTTCTTTTCCTTTTTGAGCAGCAGGGATGAATATTCAGGGAATGCAGGCAACATGGAAACTGCTCAGTTTCACCTCTCTGGATGGAGCTCAGCGCTCAGACCCCAGTGGAAACCCAGAGCCAGGGACAATCATTCCTCCCATCCCTGGTATGCCAGGATAACAGCCTGTGGGGAAAGAACATCAGTGCTCTGCCTCCATTACCTGACTGCTCCACACTGGCAGCTCCTTCATTAATCTGCATCAATAAACATTTATAACCAACAAAACCCAGCCCTTTGAGCCCATTCTTCTTACCTGCTAAAGGCAGCTCATAGCTTGGTATGATATGACAACGTGAACTATATTAAAATCTAGGCAACAGGTTAGAAATGTCCCTGAAATGAATGGAGCTGGTGCGTAGTAAATAATATTTACTCAGGGAGAGCAGTGACTCCCCAGAGGGTTTTACTTTTCAAAGTCAGCGTCTGTTTTCTATGCATTGCCACTGTATGGAAACCACTAGTTGGCACAGCAGGGTGCTCCTTTTCTTATGGGATATACAACTTGGGTGTAATATAATCCCACTTCATTTCCTTTGGTGTCCAGTACAGACATCTTAAAGTGAACAGGGAAATCACACAAAGCAGCCAGCGACAGACATGTGCAGAGCTGCTGTTAAGAAACATCCTTCTACTCACAAGATGTTTTCTGGCTGCCACACGTTTTATTCCTCTTACAGACGTGGTGGGACCCAACCACTTTATCTGCAGATATCCTCTGCTGCACAGCCCAATCTGGCTGCGGCTCTGCAGATGCTCCAGCACCTGGGGGCTGGGACCTGCCGCTCACCTTTGTTTTCAGCCAGTATGGTGGGCTCTCTGCTGGGACTAGCACTTGGCACCCAGAGAGAATTTGCTGGCTGCTGCCTTGAAGCTGTAGAAGCAAGCACCAGCTCATGTTTCCATTTTAGGCATAAACGCAACGTACATCTTTGCTTACTGGACACTCTGCGATGCAATCCAGCATCAGGGATTCTTGGCTTCCCTCTGGATTTTGATGACTTTATAAAAGGTGGTGTTGCTCTGAAGGGGTCTGCAGTAGTCACCTCCTGACTCACTGCCAGCAGGATGGAGACTCGCGTGGAGACCTAGGGAACAGAATTTTTGTCCCAGGAGACGCACCCAGCAAGGAAAGAGCTGCACTCACTGCACACCCAGAGCCACCCGCACCAAGCACCCCATATCACTGGATAAGGCCTCAATTCAGCCACATGCTTCAGCATCAGCTTCAAGTGAGCAATTAAGTTCGTCAGGTGTTAGGGAAGTGCTTCAGGGGACTGCTTGCACAACCAGCTCATATTTAGCTTGAAGAGAGCTATTGCAGCCTGTCTGCTTTGAAATACCTTTATGATATGCAGGTTTAATTATTTCTTTAAAAACAAAAATCCAGTCACAGAAAAGGAAATGCCAAAGTCTTTTGGAAGCTCGTTAACACAGTGAATAAGAAGCCAGAGTTGATTTACATAACAGAGATATACATACGTATGTATACGTGCATGTACATTTGCATGAAAAGCATTTGCAAAGCATTCTAAAAATAGTAGACATTTCAGAGGTTTTGGGCAAGTAAATCTTTACATGCTTTTCTGTTTTATTGCTTCTTTCCAAATTAACAGTTTAAATTAAAATCCAGTCCTCCTATCCTGTAGTCTTCAAGCCAGAGAACCACTGATTTCCCTACAAACACCTCTCTCTAATTCTTCCATTGCAGAAGCAGCAGAGAACACCCAGTGCTACAGGGATGAAGGTCAGTAAAGGGGAGATGTCTTTGTCTCTAATCCTGCAGTTCTCCTAAAATGAAATTCACCCCTTAATTTGGAGGGCAATTTTCCTCCGAGGAAGGTAGGAAAATGATAATTGTTCCCTGCAAAAACCACACTATTTTAATATGAAAATGTTTAGAAGTTTGAGGTATCTAAGCAGAAATGGGATGAGGTTAGACACCAGCTCTTGTGAACTGTGTGCTCAAAATACACGAAATGATGCTTAACCTAAAGCTTAGGCATACCCTTACCAACTTGGGTGGCGTGGCTCTCATACTTCACACTAAGCGTATGCTTAACTGCTGCTCTGGGTCATTGCCCCAGTTAGCACACCAAGATCTAATTTTATTCTCAGTTACAGCTGTTTAAGACTATATTAAGCAAATCACTTTGTACCAGTAAAAAATTTAGATTAAGATTTGGCTCAGGATAAAAAGAGAGAGCTCAACACAGAAAAAGGTATCTTTTTGCTGGATGCTGCTGCCTCTGTTACATATGTTCATACAATGACAGCCCTTTGTCCTCTTTAAACATCTCTGCTCCAACCTGTTCTCACTCAGACCAGACTTTCTAATTCCTTCTTCAGACTGTCTCTCAGCAGAACGTGTTTTCACACCAGTAAGATAATGCCATGCCCAAGGGTTCCCCAATTTCTAAACTAAAGCCCGTGAGCTAAAATCTATACAAACCCATGAGTAAAAGGCATGTCTGTGATATAAACCTGTGCGCTTGTGTCCATAACTAAACACATGTGGATGTCGCTGTAGTCTCTATTTCTTCATCCTTCCCTTCTCCATCAAGCCATTTAGACCCTTATCCTGGTGCTTATAGCACCAGTTAACGCTACTCAGAAGTAAAGCCCACTGATTTGATCTTATCTTGGGTGTGTTCGCACAGTGCCTGTTTAGGGAAGCACTCCTTTTAGATGAATTACACTAAATTATCCACTTAGAGCTAAACATGTGCTTTGTTGTTTTCCTGAACAAGATGATCTTAAATATGAACTCCTGACTATGTCTGGGTGCCTTGTTCACCCAAGATGCAACCAGCTTGAAAGACCAGCCCTTATATTGTGTGTCCCCCAGCACAGGCAGCTGCCTTCTGCACACTGGCTTCAAAATGCTTCACATGCTGCTTGATCTGCAAAAATCAGCTAATGCTAACATGTATGGATTGTCTGTCATTTGCACCTTTAAAAATCAGGGTTAAATCCAGCAGAGATCAGTAAGGTGTAGCAAGAGGCCAGCCAGTTCAGTAGTCCCAGCTTTCCTGCTTGCCAGGAGCCACAGCAGGACAGGAAGATCCCCTCAGTACAGCAAGCTCATGAGGTTTGGCCAAGGGCCCCAGAAGGCTTGGGGTTGGCTTTGTCCAAGCATCCAGAAGCTGATACATGCGATGCAGTGTCAAACAGATCCCACCGTGGCTGAGAGGGGATGAATGCACAAGTCAAAGCCGACACGTGGTTTACCCCAATCTCTAGCAGCAGCCACTCTGGTTTTCAGAAATACAATTTCGTCTGCATACAAGCAAAGTAGGAAAAGGCAGCACGGACAGAGGCACACTTCGAGATGAACAAAGCACAGCTCTTGTTTGAGGCACTGGCAGGAGCCCAGCATCTTTCAGGGCCAGGCATTGGGGTCAGTCCTGTCTGGCTGTCCCTGCCCAGGGAGGACAAGGAGCTTTGAGTTTTATTAACTGTGGTTATTTATTCTGTTAGTGGCTTGCCTTTCTCCTTTTTTTCCCTTTCTTTGCAATTGGCGGTAGTGGCTGTGCTATGCAATGTAAGCCAGAGGGTTTGTAGAATTACTGGTAGGACAGCGTCGATTTGGCAAGCCAAAAGTTTGAAGAAAAATTCAGGCATGCAGGCTCCTAAATATGGATCTACATGGTTATTTTCAGCCGGAGTCTTGCACATCCATAGTTCTGGGTTAGAAAACATAAGCCCCAGGTGAAATGCATTTGGAGGGTCTCTGCCATCTCATGCGAAGGAAGACCCTCCTCACAAAATCATCTGTATGACCTACTTGCTTCTCCCCACTAAGGAATTGTCCAGGACTCATGTAACAACTTCAAACTCAGGCACATTCCTCGAGCTGTGTGAGGAAGCTTGCACATTGCCTGACCACATTATATCTGCCTCTAGGCAGTGTTATCACTCCTTCCCTTCCATATGCTTAAGCAGAATTTTTACAAAAATAAATGAAATACATATGTACATTATGCAAAGAGTGTTCTTGAGCCGTGCTATATTTGGTTTTGCATGATACGTATCCAGCGTGTAGACCATTGGCACTCGGTTTTTAACTGTTAGAGATAAGCAGAGTCACAGTAAGCTATAAAAGAGTGTAAAATATGCAGGGCCTGATTCTCCGGCTCACGGAGGCCCCTTTACATCATGCTGGCACCGTGCTGGAGTCTAAAAGCAAGCACACATGTGACTGGAATCCACTTTCAGGCCCTTTTATACTGCCAAAAGAGCTTAAAGTTGCCTGAATTCAAATGAGACTCAGATGCTTGTAGTACAAGCCGGTAGCCGTCATTAAAAGCTTCGTTAATACTGCTGCCCCTCTGCCCCTCAGCACCAGGGCATGGGGAGCCTCCGGAAGATGGGGGAGCACAGTCGGTGTGTCCATCCCTGGGTGGATGGGGCTTCCCCAGGACTGGGCACAGCAGGACGGGTCTGGGGGGTGCCCCGCAAGCAGGGATATGCGGGGACAGGCAAAGGGGGGGCAGGTGGGCAGCCAGGTAGGCAGGAGTACATGGGGCTGAGCGCCCTGCTTCTTCCAGCTGGTTGCCTGCCCAACTGGGATCTGCATCGCCTGCGTCTCCCTTTTCACGGCTGGTTTTCCTCCCTATAAAGAGCTGACACAGAACAAGCTGTATGTACAAGCGCAGGTACACCCGCCCTCGGTTTTAATCATTCAGCGCCAGCCAAAGAGGGAGGGACAGGAGCGCTGTGCCACCTTCCCGCGTTCCCGACGGTGGCTGCCTCCACCGCGGCCCAAGTTGGATCCAGCCATCCTCCATGCAGCTCTGGCTCTGCGTGCCTCACCCTAGGGCCCAGATGCAGTCACTTGCGCAGCCAGGAGGGAAACCAGGGCTGTTGGCTCGTGACTGGTACACAGATCACCGGTTCATGGCTCCCCCCCATGAAAAGCAGTCTGCTTGCATTTAACGTACTGGGGGAAAGGGTTTTTTTCCCCCTTTTTTTTCCCTTTTCCAATCCCCAAAGTCACATGGCCAGACTATTTTAAACATTCCTGGCTATTCCCCCATGCACCAGCTCCTTTGGCTGGCACTGGGGTATTCTCAAAGCTCGGGTAGGAGAGTAAACTCTGCATGTATAATTTATCCATTGTAAAGGATGCAAAATCTACTGGGAACAGGAGGGGATAAGAAAGAGCGAAGACACTTGTGGATGCCAAGAATTCCAAGTGCCAGACCTTGCTAGCGCTCTTCCAAAATGGAGGGTCCTACACGGCTCCCGTGTAGCTAGAGCTGAGCCTAGCCTTGCCTGCTGTGTTGAGATTTGGCAGGCTGCAGCTCGCCATTGTTGTGAGCTCTCATCCAGGCGGCAGTGCCAAGCCTCCCCTCTGGCTGCAGCCCTTCCAGCGCCGCACACTAATCCCCCAGTATCTGCCTCTCCCAGATCGAGCAGGGGCACCCTTTGGAGCTGGGGAGGGACAGCCCTCTCCGCAGAGACCACTCTCACGACAAGGTTCGTGAAGCTCTTTTTGTTCACTGTAACAAATTGGAGCTATCAACAAAGCAGAAACATTACAAATAAACAGGGGGAAACAGGAGATTTTATTCCTGGAATAACCCAAGGGACTTTTCCAAGTGGGCAGTGATGTTAAATGGGGTTGCTGAGACAATGGGATGGGATGGGATTCCACTGGCTCAAGCACGGCTTCTCTCACCCTGTGCAGCAAAGCAGGGTGGCTCGGCACTGGCTCTCTCACCAAGGAGAGTGAGGAGTTGCACAGTAAAGCCAAACTTCTTTCAATAGGCTGAGAAAATCGTGGCTGTTCAGCCTGAAGAAGAGAAGGCTGCGTGGAGACCTCATAGCAGCCTTCCAGTATCTGAAGGGGGCCTATAGGGATGCTGGGGAGGGACTCTTCATTAGGAACAGTAGTGACAGGGCAAGGGGTGTTGGGTTTAAACTTAAACAAGAAAGATCTAGGTTAGATATAAGGATGAAATTCTTTACTGTGAGGGTGGTGAGGCCCTGGCACAGGTTGCCCAGAGAAGCTGTGGCTGCCCCATCCTTGGCAGCGTTCAAGGCCAGGCTTGATTGGGCCCTGAGTAACCTGGTCCACTGGGAGGTGTCCCTGTCCATGGCAGGGGGGTTAGAACTAGGCTATCTTAAGGTCCTTTTCAACCCTAACTATTCTATGCTTCTGTGATTCTTGGGCTATTTTTAAGGTTTGCAGTGTCTCCCCTATTAGCCTGAGTGGTGAAAGCTTGTAGGTCATTTGCTTTGCCCAACTGCCCCTAGGAGCTGGGGCGAACACCATGAGAACTGAAGCAACGCCATGGACACAGCCAGTGAGGGCTGTTTGTTCCAGCATCACCAGCAAGACCAGGTCAACAGCACTGCACCAACAAGCAGCCCCACAGCACTTTTAGCCCCTGTCCCCTTTGGTGGCCACCCGCAGGGCCAGCAGAGGAGCCAGCTGCCTCTTCCCCTTGGTGGAGGCACCCGAGCCCCTCAGAGCCCTTATGCTCTGTTTAATGCTGGGGTTGAACTAGAGTTTACAAACCGTGGATTTTGCAGGAGCAAGAATGAAGCTCTGGATACTGTCCCTGTACCCTTGCTGCCATTGCAAGGAAATCCCTGGGGAGGGGATGCAACAATGAAGATCACCCCCAACTGCATTCCAACTCCATCCAGAAGCAAAACTGGACCCGAGGCACTTGGCTGTCCCCTTCACGTGGTGCCACGGACAGTCAGGGACTCCATGCCCCACGCAGATCACTGCAGGGCCTCCTGCCAGCCTCGTTGTCTTACCATGCATCTAGAAAGCTTTGGTTTCTGCTGAGTCACTTCAGAGGTTGCACTTGCTGTGGGGGTCAGTATTTCTGGATTGCACACATCTGCCCTGTCCTTACTGGGGAGGCAAGAAAAAAAATGATTCTTTATTGTCTTACGTCACTTTGATAACTAGCAGTACATCTATGAAACAAGCAGAGCAGTGCCTCTGATGCTAAACTCTGTAGTAACTCATTCTAGCCCAGCTTCCAGCAGGACAGAAAAAGGGGCGTAGAAATTAAAAGCAGGCAAACAAATCCTTCTCCATAGAGAAAAGCAAACAAAAGCAATCTGAACGTATCAAACCGCCCTCTTGAAGGAAGGCAATCTGTATCCTTCAGGGAGGGCAAAGCGCTATCACTACACAGCCTGGCTGAACCCTTAATTGCAGGCTGTCAGGTACCATACATCTCCAAACTTTCTGACATGCAGGGGGGTGGTGTGATGGGAATAGCTAACAAACATCACAGGCTGGGAAGAGCAATGGAAATATGATCTATGAGTGCTCGGCTCAGCACTAGAGTATTTCTGTGTAGTCAGGTTGAGATGCAGTGATGTGCGGGACATTAGCAGAGTAAGGACGTCCTGCAGGAGATACAGTGTGTTCACAGTTAAGGCAAGCTGTTTCATCAAACAGGAGCCAACCAACCAACCCGAAGTTCCTTTGTAACTTCCATTATTAGCCTGTGAGAAATCAAAAAGCTCCAACAGCCTCTTTAAAGAGAGGAGTAACCAATGAAATTACAAATGAGATCAGTCTAGAGAAATACACCTTTGCTTGCTGACTCGATGGAAGCCAACTGAGAACCTTCTTGTACAGAAAACAGATAATAAATGCTATTTTGAGAGGCTTCCCCAGATGTTGGCTGAAGTCGAATCTACAGTGGGAGCTACTGAAATCTCTGTTGTAACTGCTTATTTATACAAGCTGCACGTCAGAAAGAAAGCTGCATTGAGGTGTCCCATTAATATAATGACTGATGGTAAAAACAGTGTGCACAGAAAGGGGAACTGCTCCCAGAGGGCAGCTTTAAATGGTGTGCTGCCTGGTTTGGGGAGGGCAGCCTCACCTATGTGGGGCCAGCTGGCTCAGGGAAATGTGTCCCACTGCAGGGGTGTGATGGGTTTTGTCCAGGCGAGATGGGGCGGGTGGGACAGACAGCCCTCCAAAGCAGGGACCCCACTGTCACCAGGGACCCCCTCCAGCAGGCCTGCACAGCTTGGCTTGACAACATACACAACGAGGGATGGGGGCAGGACTCACTGGGAAGGCGGGAAGATTTTGCAGAAGCCCATCACAGGGGATAGGCCTGGAGACTGCAATCACAGCAGCAGCTGCAGGGAGGTCCTTGGCCAAAGCCCTCACCACCCTCCAGGAATCTGCGCTGCCCCAGAGGCCTGAGGACCTGGAGCCAACGTGGGGCTGGAAAGCCAGGCGTCCTCATCATTGTCATCTTCTTGGGATGCAAATACAGCACATGTTCATTCCCAAATGCACAAGAGGAATATTTGCTGATTGCAAAGCCTTTTTATGCAATGTTTGACTGACAGTTTATAATTTCCATTTAGTGACACACT
The DNA here is from genome assembly GCA_028858755.1 of Ara ararauna. NCBI lineage: Eukaryota > Metazoa > Chordata > Aves > Psittaciformes > Psittacidae > Ara > Ara ararauna. The sequence continues at coordinate 98,051,577 of CM054379.1, forward strand.
GTTATTCAGATTTCCTGTGCTACTAATATGCCTTTAAAAAAAAACATTAATTGCTTTTAACTATAACTTTGCATAACAGTTAGCCATTATTCTTTATTTCACCAATTCTATGCTGTTCCTTGCTTCTAGACAATATTCTCTACAACCCACTTCCCCTTCTGCTAGTGTATATGTGTCCATGTAACATGAACACTGATATTTCCGGACACATCACAATCAATGTGGAATGTCAAAGGTTGGAAGGAAACCATGAAGACCACCTCTCCTGTTGGCTATTCCTGAAGGCCACCAGCGTGCACATTTGGTGTCCACGAAAGACTTCACAGCATCTCGCCCCTTACTAGTGCATTTCCAGTTCCATTTATATGCTTGTGCAAACATACATAGGTGTGCACACCCACACATAACCCTCACAAACATCCATTTCTTTAGAAATATACACATGCAACTTGAGTTAGTTTTATTCCCTTCTGAACTGGTTGGGCACAACCTCTCAAGCCTCTGAGTTTAGGGATTGGGACATTGAAGAAAATAGCACTTCACAATGACAATTAACTTTTCTCCTGCTCTCTCTCCCAGGTCATTGAGCCCATTCTTGCTAGCGACCAAAGCACCAAAGTCACTAATCAGTACCGGAGTTTAACTTTTCCTTTTGCACTGATAAAAACCAGAGGACATGATCGTTTTGTACCTAGGCAACTACCAAGCTTTATTTCCATGAACAATTTTTCTGTCTCTCAAGATGGCATCTGATTCAGGACCCCTCCAGGATGGCAGCAGGAGTTAGGGGGTGGCCTTTTCCAGTACTGAGACCGTGGCATTTATCCATGCCTCCACCATGGGCACATTAGGAGTGGACCTCCTGCAGAGGCTTCCCCCACACTGGTGGTTGCACTCAGCCATAGCCACGCCGGATCATTTCAGCAGTGCCTGTGGGGCTGGTAGTGATCACCTGGTTTGGAAGGCAGCAGCCACCACGTCCAACCCCAGGCACCCCCACTGCAGGGCAATCCAGCCACACAGGCATTTTGGGGCAGAGTTTGCTGCCTTCCTTCGGCTCACCAGCACGCTGCCTCCCTAGCTGTGCTCCAAGCAAGGAGGGAGACTCCTCTCCCCTTTCATCCCTTGGCCACGAATGCCTGGGGGCAGCCGGGCAGCTGGCAGGGACCCGACCGGCACCTGCACCTGCGTGCCCAATGCATCCAGATGTGCCTGTGGCTCACCATCCATCTGCAGCACTTCTCATGCGCTGCCCCCAGTTGCTCTCCCCGGGGCTGTCTGGGAAATGAGCCGGGCAGCGGGAGGGAGGGAGCCACAGCAAAACACTCAAACTCTTTGCCTCCTGATTGATTTCTTCCTGTCATCTGCTCACACGGGGCAGGGCTTGCAGCTCCTGCAACCCCAGGGTGCGCAGCCTGGTGGGCCAGGCAGCGCTTGGCCACTCACTCCAGAGCCTGGGGCTGTGCCGCAGTGGCAGAACATCGCCGGTAGCTCCTTCCAGGCTGGCGAGGGCTTCCTGCATGGATAATGCAGCCAAGGCCCTTGCTGCTGGGCACCCATCGCTTTGCATGGCTCAGGCACACAGGAATTTGCTGTGTGTTTTGTTTTCCCTGCCTTGCCCCACTTTATACCTGGGAAAGGAGATGCCAACAGCAAAACTCCCCCCAGCTTTGCAGAGACCAGGGCTGTGCTCTGTATGGGCAGGACAGGGAGAAGGAGACCATAGATCCTCTGAAGTAACTTTGGAGTATCACTAGCTGGAAACTGAGACCTTGTCCTGGGTTCAGCAGTAGCAGTCATTTTTCTCCTTCTTAGTAGCTGGTGCAGTGCTGTGGGTTTGACTTTGGGCCTGGGAACAGCACTGATAACACCGATGGTTTTAGCTGCTGCTTAGAATGTTTAGTCTGACCAAGGACTTTCTGAGTCTCATGCTCTGCCAGGGAGGAGAGGAAGCCAGAAGAAAGTAGAGACAGGACACCTGACCCAAACTGACCAAAGAGGTATTCCATGCCACAGCATGTCATGCCCACTATATAAACTGGGGGCAGTTACCCGGGAGGGTTAGATCACTGCTTGGGTCAGGCTGGGTATCGGTCGGAGGGTGGTGAGCGGTTGTATTCTCTTCCCTTGTTATTTCCCTTATCATTATTATTATTGGTGGCAGGAGTAGTGGTTTGTGTTATACCTTAGTTACTGGACTGTTTTTATCTCAACCCATGGGAGTTACATTCTTTTGATTCTCCTCCCCATCCCTCCAGGAGCAGGGGGAGGAAGCGGGGGGAGGGGAGTGAGCGAGTGAGCTATGTGGCTTACTGGACTTACACCATGACAGGCCTACATCACTTTCCTCATCTTCAAAGTCTCTATCCATGATAACATCTTAGCAGGAAATGAAACAGCATTTGAGCAGGAGTGTGCTCTTGGGGATTTGGTGGAAAAACTTTTTGCGACGTGGTTGAAGGCATTAGAGAACCACCTCAGCTGCTCTTCTCCACTTGCTAACCATCGCCCCAGCAGCTCCTCAGCTGCTCTGAGCGTGCCATCCCAGGCCATCCAGCCCTGCTTCTGCATGCCCTGCCCCACCAGATGAAAAACAAGGGGAGGGTTTGAAAGACCTGATTGAAAAAGAAACTTACAAAAAATAAACCTAAAAAATACCAGCCAGGGAAGGGGTTGCCCTTGGTTAGCATGAAGCATCACATGCTCAGAGTGAGGCCCAACCTCTGGCAAAGGCAGTCAACTTCCTTTGGGGAGGTGGGGGTCCCTGACCCACTGCCTGGCACACACGAGGCTCTCTCAGCATGTGGCTCCCAGGGTGGCCACTCTCCGAAGATGCACCTCTCTCTTGGGCACACATCCAGGCGGCCACGATGGGCCCCGCAGAGAAAGGAGAACACTCCCAGCAAAGTGCAAAATGCAAATACCTTGGTGGGAACCCAGGCAAGCAGTCACAGCGCGTACTGGCAGTGTGGCCATGGCCTTGCTTAACCCCACTCGGAGCAAGGCTGGATGGTAATTAAAGGAACGCTGGGTGCCAGTGAAGCTGGCGATGCTGCTGCTGCATCTGCATCAGTTCAGGGGCTGAAGATTTCATAAAGAAAACAGCCTCAGCTGCTTCACTGCCTTTGCCGCAGCAAAAGGGTTCACCCATTGCTGCCACAACCCACCATCCCACTGCTCGCCATAGACCAGGGCACAAGGTCCCTGGGAAGGACAGGTGGGAGCAGCCAGAGCAGCACCTATGAAGCTGTTTCTCCCCTAAAAGAAAGCCTCAAGTCCCCAGTGCTTTTCCACAAACATATCCATCACCCAAAACCTGCACCCTGCTTCTGCTTTTGCTTTGCAATCAAGCAGCAGGAAAGTTCCTCCTCCTTTCACCACTGCCCTGGATGGAAAGCTTCCTTCCCCCATGTTCTCCGCTGCACTTCCCAAATGACCTATGCTTTTTTCCTTTTCTTTACATACATGTCCCAGTGGTCTCATGTGGGTCAAACATGAGCCCACTGGCACCCGTGTCATCACACTCCCAGCTCAGCGCATCCTTCTCATCGTCATGCAGAGCGTAATTTTCACCTGCTATTGAAAATTCAATATTGGGTGCTTTTAATTCCAAAGATTTCGATTTTTCAATAAAAAAGTGAAAATGAATCTCGGCGGGATTGCAGCAGAAATGTTGCAAATGAGCTGGTCACATAAGGGAGAGAGGGAAGGAAAACAGGGAGGAAGAGAAGGGCAGAGCGAAGGAGACAAATACACAGAGACATCCCTTCCAGGAAAGGGCTTAAATAATTCAGGTGAGAAATATGACCAGCAGCAGAGATGCAGGTTTTGGGCTGCCCTGCACAAACCAGCAGAAAATAGTGCTGCTTGCTCACTGCCCTGTCAGTTGGCTGGACTGTATCCCACTGCCACAGCATCACTGATCACGCTGTTTACTTCAGTGCTCATGCACCGACAGCTCAGTTTAGGCCACCCGTGTATCAAGACCCCCCAGATTTTATGGTCATTCTATAACGTGTCTATAGGTCTTAGATTTAATAAATTTAAATTTATTAAATTAAAGATTTAATAAATCCTTATTAAATCAAATGGGACTTTTCCCTCAGGGTTAATTGGATTGGTTGAAACAACAGAGAAGCTGAAAAAAAAAATAATCCAAAGTTAAATATGGGCCTGTTTTCCCTATTAATTCCAATAAAATAGTCTATATTAAATATTAATGGCTTACTTTTTGGTCTTCTGTGTAGCTGGAAATCTCACTGGATGGAGGGCATGGTGCTTGTTCCTTGTTAGCCATGAGGACATGTTATTTTGTCTCCTAAATCTAGTGTTTTACTGGAGACCTGTCATCTGCCCATGTCAAAATCTGAAGTCTCTCAGCTTTGTGTGTACAAACAGCCATCAGCTTGCACGCAGCAAGGTTAAATCAAGGCTGACCATCTTTTGCCTTTCCCTCTTGCAGATCCCTGTTTCTGATAGCTCTGCACAGCCCCATCCCTCCTCCCAGACACCCATCCCTGCCTCCCTCGCTGCATCCCTCCCTCCATCCATCTCTCTGTGCTGTCTCTTCACAGAGTCACCTGGGCAGCGGCTCCTGCGGGTGCCTCCCCCGGGCTCACATCCAAGCTCGCTCTGTGCTGCTTGCAGATTCTTTCTGCATAACATCTCTGAGATATGGCCTTCCTTACCCATCTGTACAGCTAAAACTCTTGTCAAGACTCTCAGCATTTCACATCTCAATTACTGTAAAATCCTTCTCCTTGCTTGGCAAATGCAGCCTCAACCAGCGCTTCCTACTCCATCTCCCTGCCCAGCCACTGCAGTACCCGCCAACCACAGCTTAAAATCATTTATGCTCCAAAGGATCACACACAAACACCTCCTGTGAGTAATTTTTCTTGCTGGTGATCACAAAACAGCAGTAAAGGTAGAGGCTCCCACCTGGATATGATTTTACAGACGCAGCCCTCAACGTTAGGAAGGGTGAGCAGGCGCCGACTTACACATCTCACTGTCACACTGAGACAAAATAATGCACCTGGAGCCAAACTGGGCCATGAAGTCTCACTGCCTTTAGTTCCCCCTCACAATGCTGTGAGCGCACCGGCTCTAGCTCAGAAACCCCACATCCCTCGCTTGTCAGTATGAGCATGCAGCATCCCCCAGTGCTGATCTGTCTCCAGCCCAACAAGCTCATGCCTTTTGCTGAGCAGAAGTTGCACCAGCCCTGTTGCTGTACTGGTGTTTTAATACTCACAAACCTTTTCCTGTTGCTCTGTACATGCTCATCTTTTCCTCCCTCATCCTCTCTTCCCAGAGCTTCTTTGCTTCTTCCTTCCCCTCCTGCTGCTTCTCTCTTCCCCTTCATCTCCCCTCCACCCTGTGAGGAAGCGTGGAACTGGCTCCCACATTTTGCTCCTGTTTATTCTCAGGTCTGCGTGGCTCTTACTTAGTGTTTTTATTATGAAGATGACAGCAAACTGAGAGTTTAAACAAATTTGGCTTTAGGTGCTTTAATGAAAAATTAACAGCTTTAATACTGGCTTCACCATCAAAAGAAGAACATTAATGTTTAATATTTAAACAACACGTCTTCACAATAATTCCACCACATTTCACATACAGAACCCACAGTAAGTGCCTGGGGTAAGGCAATAAAAAAACCCCAAACTGTAATGCTATTTATTATTTTAACCCTTCATTGGCTGTCTTTCTCAGTTTACAAAATGCTCTTTTACAAAGAAAATTGAGACATTTTTTAATGACATTTTCCCCTGTCCTCTCCCTGCCACCGCAAAAGGTAAGAATATTAGATTTCAAAGCATAGTCCTGGCTCCTTAAGCCTTTTCAAGACCGAGGATATGAAAATGTTATGCAAATGAGTTGCCCTTTACATGTATCTTTAGGCAAAAAAATAAAATGCAACAGCATCTCACTGAAGAACGATTGAGTCGGCATTTCATCTTCAGCCCATGCTGCCCAGGTACAGGTCTCAAAGAAAAGCTTCAAATGATACCGAGTGGCTCCAACATCCACAAATTGGTGGCATCTCCCCACATTACTGTACTAAAGGGATTTCTTGCCTTAAAATTGAACTCTGCCTTTCAGTGTGGGCAAAGCATCACCTTGCCCTGGTTTGGACTCCCCATGCCCAGAAGCACCCTCCCGCAGAAGCACAAATTGACCAGGATTGCCAACTTTGGGGCAGATGTCGATGGTGACTCTTGGCCTCAGGGGGAGCTGTGGGCTTGTTCTCTCTCTGCTTTCACTCCAGCCAAGACTTCTGCAGGCCCTTTACTTATGAATAACCTTTTGAGTACAGAGGGCTCTCCCTGATACAACACAAACAACTTGGAAAAAATCCCACCTCACCAAGGAGGAAACACCGGTTACCTTGTACTGCCCAGATCAGCTTCAGGATCCTTTTGCATGTAAAATGAGAATGATTTCTTAAACTGAGAGCATTCAATTGGAGAAAGGATTCTCACTTCAGTAGATCTCTATCCATAAAAAGGCATGATCCAGCTGGATAGTAAGAAAACATCGTATGCACTGTAATACAGAGGAAAGGAAATACAATACTTCCAGATGCGCATTATAGGAAAGTAATTAAATAGCAGCCCTGGTAGGAGACATCACGGTTGAATTAGATAAATAACATAGTTCTGTTGATGTGAACCCAGAAATAAAGCAGAGGAGGAAAGCACTCAAATATCATCAAAGTCATCAAAGAAGTTATGTGTCTGCCTTGATCGTGCTTCCATAAAGTTTCTGGGTCATCTGTCCATGCAGTTCTCCTGGTTTCAAATCTAAATTCTGTAGCACAACTATTAGACAGGAAGAGATGGACAGCTGAAACAGGATGCAGACGAGGCTCCTCAGGCCAAGATGAGAAACATCTCCTGAAGATGCTGATTAAAATGTCTCTGTGCACTTTGCCTGCACATATAAGCAGTAAATACACCATTAGAAAAAGCTCTGGAGTGAGCTTTCCTCAGCCTGAGTTGGAACCCCTGCATGCACTCCCCCTGGGGGAGTGGGGCTACCCTGTACACCGTGAGGTCATGCCCTGGGGTATTTTGATTCCCCGAGCATAAGATGCAATTCAGAACAAGAATGTCCTTCTAAGAGCTGCCATGTCCAGGCAGTCATGGAGTATGTACACTGAAGATTAATGTTGGTTTCAATCATCAGCCTTCCTAGAGCAGCTAGGAGAACTGTTTGTATGGGGCCTAATAGCTTTCAGGTGTCACTCCCAAAGTCCTGATGCCCCAGCACAGCTGGAGACTTCTTACTGATGGCTGCGATGCACCCTCAGCTCCGGTGAGCCTGCAAGCAGTCTAACATGAAGACAATATCCTCCAGTCCTCTTCTTTGCAACATTATTCTTTACGCAACTCTCTTTTTGGGCTTGCAGCCTTCTGGGATACCCTGAAGTTTTCCACAGGCAGGGAGTACTTTTTAGTGCTCTTCTTCCTGCCAGTTACTGTGTCCTCAGCTCCCAGGGGAGCTGGTTTCTCTCCCTGCAGATGGGCTGAAGGGCCCTGGCTGGGGGCCATGTCAGCGGGATGCAAGGAAGCACCCTGCTCAGACGACAGTCAAGTGGAGAACACGCTGTCCTGTTATTATGCAGTTGTGCATGGCGCAGCACAGAGGGTCCTGCAATTCAAACTGCAGCCGCAATTCAAATCACAAGCAAAATGAACGTATTTTTCGAGGGGAACCAGTGACATACAAACCCTGTCTGTAATATGGCTAATTCCATTTTCCTTCACTAACGTTTCCTCCCCTGGTAAGCACTGCCTCATCTGGGACGTCTTCGGTGAGAGGAAAGCCTCGTCTCAGGGACCTCAGAAGGGCAACGTGGGGACACGCTGTGATGCTCGAGAAACTCGCTTCCAGGCTGAACAGCAGTTTTGTAACAGGTTCAGATCCTCACCGGTCTGTATCACATTCAGCAGCAGTGTTACAAGTGCAAGATAAAGCCTCTTAACTCAGCTTTCTCACTTGTTTCCAGAAATTTTCACTGGTGGCAAGTACTAGGAGAGGGAGATGCTGCTTCCCTGCAGGGGCAGGTGATACCTGCTAGTTTAGGACTGTTTCCATTAGCATATGGGGCCAGGAAAATGTCAAACCAGAAAGGAGAAGAGGAATGGCCTCAGATGCACTCGCTGAACTACTCCGGTAGGAAAAGCATTTACTTCATTCAGTTGCTTGTCACAGATTTTTTGTGTTGGTGCCATACACAAACACGCACTCAGAGCCAAGTTTTGCACACTCTCGCAGGCCCTTCTCCTCAGGTACAGGAACCTGGACCTGGTGTCAGCCCGCGATGCTGGTAAACAGGGTTTGATCCAGGAACTTTTTACCATGATGTAAGTTTGCAAAGAGCTTCACATGAAAGCCTACATTGTTTTGAAGTGCTAGACATTTTCCTGCTCTGAAGTTTCTAACAGGGAACTTCTGCTGGGTTTTGGATTCAGGTCTTGTCGGTTCCCTGGCTGCCAAATTGACTTTTGTGAGGCAGATAAAACTTGGAATAGATCTAGTTCAACCTTTGCAGCCAGCTCCTACGCCTATGAAGTTTCTGAAACAAAACCCAGAGTCTCTGGGGGAAGAAAAAAAAAAAGAAAGAAAGAAAAAACCACCTCCTGTCCTCTCGATTGCCGTTCAGTTCTCGCTCAGGTTTTACAGGTCGGACTCATCACGGCCCTAAAATCGGTCAGTGAATTCCCTTTCGAACCGGTCATCGCTCTGTTTTCCCCTTCCCCTGCTAAGGCGCGGGCGCTGGCACGGCGTGTGCACTGCGGGCCGCTAACAAAGGAACAAAGCGGAGGGGCAGGGAACGGCAGCGATGTGCAGCCGCTCCCGCTGACCCCAGCGTTCAGCGGACCGCTCCATTCATCCAGGGACGGGACGCTCGCGTGTGCCGCGGCGACGCCGGCTGGCAAATCACCTTGTATGATGTGGAAAAGAACGGGAAACAGCCCGGGCACATCAACGCCTCGGGTGTCAGCCTGCTCTGAACCCCCCGCTCCGCTGCCCCGGTCCCCGCCGTCCGCGCCCTGCAGGCAGCCGCGGTGTCGGCTGGGCTGGGCTGGGCTGTGCAGGGCTGCGCTGGGCTCGGCGGGTCCCGGGCGGGGCGGCGGCGCTGCCCCGGCCGCGGAGGGGAAGGCGGCGGCTCGGGCTCGGTCGAACCGCCCCGCAGCGCCCGCCCCGCTCAGCGCCCGGCGCGGCGCCGCCCAACCGTGAGCGGCGGGAGACCCCTAGCGTCCGCCCGCGCGTAGCCCCGCGCCGCCGCCGCGCTCCGCCTGCCGCCCGCCGCTGACTCGGGGCGCACGGGCCGTGGCCCGGAGCCCTCCGCTGGGGTCCCCAGGGGCAGCCGCGGGGACGGCCCTGAGCGTCGGGGCCTTCACCCTCCACTGGCAATGACCGTGTGCGGTCGTGAGCCCCCCGCGGCGTCTCCTCTGCTCCCGCTGCCCCCGCCGGCACCCAGCTCTGCGCCCGCGATCGGGAGCCCCTCGGGAGCCTCCGTGTCCAACACCTTTCTCGGGGCAAGGAGGGCGTGTGGGTGCCCAAGCCTGTGACGCACCACACGTGCCTCTGGAGCGACAGCGGGAGAGTGTGCGCTTGGGCGGCTGCTGTCACTGTGCAAAACTTCTACCGCTTAGCCGATGTCCAACTGGCGCTTCCCGCGGGCAGCTGCTGGGAGGAGATCTGGAGGCCTCTTGGATTCTCCTCTGTGGTTTGGTAGCGTCACCTGTGGCCACGGACTTCCCTGTCTCCATCCCTGTACCTGTCCCTGTCTATGACCCCATCCCTGCCCCTGCTCTCTGCTGCATCCTCCCCTCGGCGTCATCCCATGCCCACAGGGCTGCAGGCAAAACAGCGAGAGAGCAAAAGCTGAGGGGTTTCATTGGAGGAAACCCCAAAAGTGGCCTTACAGAGCAGAAAGGCTGTGTTGGTGTAACTCTGCGCAGGGACTGCAGAGGTGATGCCGCAGCAACTATCCCGCTCCCTTTCTCTAGCACGTCTCACCGCAGCATGCACGCACAAGCACATCACTTTTTCCAAAGCTCAGCCCACTCAGCCCAGGGCATGGGGTGTGCGTACCACTTCACACTAAGCTCCCACCAGTGAGCAGCCACTGCCAGATCACCAGCAAGGCCAGCCTTACCCCAAAACACAGCTTTGCAGGAACAGGACATGGCATTGTGGTTGTTTGCTCTGGAAATGAGAAGATGAAGGGAGGACATGGTAATGGAGAAAGAAAGAGTCAATTTACCATGCTGGCTGTAAGCAGAAAAGGAAGCAGCACACATAGCAGCAAGGGAGGGTGCTGTGGGGAGAGGTGCTGCTTCTTGGCTCAGTAAGCAGGCATTTGCTGTGCTCGTCCTTTTCCTGGGAAAGGGCTTTTAAACACGACCTGTTGGGAGGAAACATGCTCTTGGTTCCCCTGCCTTTCACGTGGGCCGGCAGCAGTGTTTTGGGCACCCACTTACCTCTGGACAGCACCTGAGGTGCATTTCCCTCCTGAGCAAGCAAGCAAGGAGGTTTGGTGGCTATCCTGGGGCACCTCAAAGTGTGTGTGTTTGAGCTCTGGGAGCCTGAGCAAAGCAGCAGCCTGGCGGACCCCACAAATTGCCTCGGCGAAACCGCCAGCAGAGCTGCAGAGCCAGCAGCAGCCACAGTGCCAGAGCCAGTACCCAGCCAGGCACTCAGCTTCCAAAGCCGCCAGGCTCTACTGCAAGCATCCTCCGAGCAGGCACCGTCCTGCTGCCCCTCCCGCACTCCCCACAGGCCAGACCTGGCCTCTGCCACCTCCACCCAAAATCGCTGCCCGCAGTGACTGCCTCCTGAGCTTATCCTGAGGGCAGTGTGTGCCCTCCGAGGAAACCCTCTCAGGCAGCTGCTGAGAACAGGGTGTAAGCACCGCACCTATTTCTGGGTGTATATGTGCTCTTTTATCTCGTCCTTCCTCATTCTCCACCGGTCTGCTGAAACACCCAGCCCTTCAATAAAGCTGCTCCAGTTTCCTGCTCTTTGTCTCCTCTCTGAGCTCCAGGATGCGGATGCTGATGTACATGGATCACTCTGCATTTTTGTTCTGTGTGAAGGAAAACTGTAAAAACTTCACCTACAATTCAAGAGGGCTCAACTTGTTTTCCCACTGTAGGAAGTAGTGTTTGTCTTGCCCTGCTCGTTTTTTCTTGGAAGCCTGGATGGATGACAGAGGAGTTTGTCAGACTGAGACGGACGAGGATAAAAGCAGGTGAAAACTGATTTGCAATGAAGTTACTTAATCATCTTTGTAGTTTTGGTTGTGCCTCGAACTTTTGTTTATATCTGTGTATCTTGTGTATCTGGGAGGTGCTTGAGACAAGACAGCCCTGTTGATACATCAATTAAGGACCATGCTGACAAGAGCCAAGCTCTCTGAGGTACCTGACATGCTCTCAGAGATGAGAATCAACATTCCTGGAAAAAGAACCTCAGAGGGAAAACAAATGTCATTACCAGGATTTCTTTTTTAGTTTTACCTAGAAAAATAAAAAATGTTTTTCCTAGCAACTATGTGTCATGAGCAAATGAAGCAAGGGTGTCTTTTTTTTCCCCAAAAACATGCAAAGAAGAGCTGAAAGACCTAAGTACGCAGGAGGAGAAGCAGAGTAAGATGCAGAAGAGATGCATGCCAATGCCATTGCAACCTGATCAGTGTCCCCACAATTACACAGAAAGATGCAGACATGCACACGTGGCCCCTCTGAGCCCAAGTTATACAGAGCCCAAGTTACACAGAACCCTCGTGTCCATCCTGCCATAGCACCCACAGCGCTCTCAGCCTGAGAGACATCATCTTAAACACAAGGCAGCATGATGTCTTCTGGAGCTAAAAGCTGTTGAAGGCTCTTTGGGGATGGGCACATACTGGTGGTCCTGGGGCAATGTCCACCAACTCCTGCAAGGGGACTGTCAAGGGGCAGGCAGGGGCACTGTTTGCAGGAGCATATTTGTGGCAGTGCCTATAGACTGTCCCCAAATCAACAGTGAAAAACCTGGGAGGCCCCATATGCTGGGCCATGGAGGAGTCACAAGCAAGGAGGCAGAAATGCGGCAGGCACATGGGTACCAGGAGATGAGACAGCCGAGGGCATTGCAAGAGGATGTAACCGAGACATGATCTCAACACCAGTGCCATGACCCAAAAAGTTTGTGCAGAAGACCGCGTGAATTGGAAGAAAATAAGTTGCTGAAGGGCTGATCCATGCAAAGTTACCACTTCTGGTTGTACACTTGAGCTGTGAGGAGCTGCTTAGGTGAAGCACCGTTAAGGTAAGCGCTTGCTGCCTGTCTCCTGCCCTGCCTTTGGGGGGACAGGCTGGAGAGCAGCATGGACCACCCTACTCAAGCACAGCCTCCTCCTGGCTGGGATCATGCTGCCTTCCAAACCTTGGTCAGGAGGAGGGGGGAAACTCTGCTGCTTGAGACAAACCGAGCCAGACTGCAGGGGAGATGGCAGCAGGTGAGGCTCAGTCTGCGTCGTGAGGGGATGCTGGGCTCCTCGTTAGCTCCACGTTTTCCTTCCCTCTCCCTGCTGGTGTGAGAAAACGCACACTGCATTTGTTCGGCTGCCAGGAGTATGGCAGCTCAAGCACCATCTTGTTAGCTTTGCTGTGTGTCTTTTCCCACAGCATTGCTTTAAATAATGAAGGGAGTCATGATCCACCAGCTGGATTAGACGTTATGAACTTAACTGGCTCAAATCCAATGGTGATATATTTGGTCTCATTATTTTATGCACAAATGCCACAAAACAGCACAAGATTTTTTATTTTTTTCCTAAATACTCTTTTTCTTTTAGCACTGACATTTCTCTTATTTGCATTAAGATTTGCACTGAACAGTCTGTGCCAGACCAAAGTTGTCAGATACTTCTGCTTTTAGGGATGGTTTGTTCCAGGAAATCAGGGCTGGAAATTGTATCCCCAGCCTCAGGGGTGGGACAGCAAGCATTCCCAGGGTGGGGAACATCTCGTGTTCAGGGACCTGCTGTGTGAAGAAATGAGGGAAGCAGTGAATGCATCATGGTGCCATGGCCAGGGTGGTTCAGGGAAATGGAAATCGAGGTCCTCATGTGATCTGACTTTTAGCAGCCGTCTGAGCTGTAGTTCGCCCAGCTGCATGGGGAAGATAGTAATATTCAGCCTGCTTTATAAAGCACTCAGAGGCTTATAAGGCTTTTATTAAGTGGAGATCTAGATGGAAGTGGTGGGAAGCTCTGTTATGTGACCTGCACCCACGCTCCTGCTGTTTCCAGTGGAGATACCCAGCAAGGTGCGTGGAAGGTGATGGATGCAATGCGACAGGGAAGCAGCCGTGCTTGATGTGGAGTGCAAGACTTTCTATCCCCTGCAGTGTGAAAATCAGCCTCCCTGTCATGTGGGAGACAGACACAGGGAAGGTTTTGCAAGGGAGGGCAGCTAACTACCTGCGAAAGCCAGATTTACCAAAGGGATCAGAGGTCAGAGGTTTGTAAAAAATGCTTTGAGCACAGACAGATTAGAGGGGAGAAGCCTTCACTGTGGATACTTCGAGCTTGCAGCAGTACATATCCAACAGAGTTTGGCCCTACCTGGGAAGCATGAAATTGCCTCGGACCAGGCTCAACGTGTCCTGCTATTCCAGCAAAGCAAAATAAAAAATGCACAAAGAGGTGGGAGCCACCTGGGATCGTAATGCCCATCAGCTCAAAATGATGAAGTCTTAGTGATGAAAGTGCAAGAAACAAAGGTCTTGTCTGTGATGGTTTACCTAGGCATCCTGGCAAGACCGAGCCATTTTATAATTCAATTCTGACTTCAAGCAACACATTCCTGATGTGCTTCCAGAACTAGTCAATGTCTGCTCTGGGTATTTCATCTAACAACCTAGACAGAAAGGGAGATTAGAGAAGCAGAAACGTACAACATTTGGGGGAAAAAGTCTTTCTTTTTCCTTTTTGCTTTGTGTTTCATATAGCCTTGGGCCAGTACGTGCCGTTGTGTTGAGTCTGCTATTTGAAGTAGTTGCTGAAGTCAAGGCCAAGTTTGGGAGCATCTGGAAAAAACATGAACACAATGAATCTGAAAAGCAAAATCAGGCCTTCCCCATTTTGTTCTTCATTAAGCACAGAAAGGGAAGAGAGTGCTCCATGTATTCAGCCATTCAAATGCAATGTACTCACATACTGTCTGGGTGAGCCCAAGCATCGCTCTGCAAATATTGACAGTCTCTTCATTTAAGCAAGAGCTCTCAGAGTCTAATTTTAAGTGCTCATTTTGTGCATTCTTCAAAAAAAGTCATGCAATTAGGGGAGGAACAAGGCCGAGTGTGGCTGGTGTCTCCAGACATTTCACCCAGCACCTACCTATGACGTGGCTGCACTGTTGCTGAGCCTCCTCCCCAGGAGTTCAGCTCCTGCGTGGATGTTTTAATCTTTCAATGAATCCAGTTATTTAAGGTGAAGCTTAGAAGTGCATTAATTTTTTCTTTTCTTTTCTTTTTTCTTTTTTTTTTTTTTTCAGTCTTATAGCATCTGTGGGGACATTTTACAGCCTCATCAAAACGCCTGCAGGACTGAAGAGCTCTTCTCAAGGCAGTAAGCGCCGTTCCCAGGCACTTCACGAACTGAAATGACACATTTGGATCTCCTGAATTCACAGTGGAAAAGCTCCCAGCTCTGGGGCAATATGCAGTAACTATGTGATTGCCTACAGCTTAATAATATTATAGGAAAACTCAGGGCAGGAAGGAGATAAATGCCTCTTGCTTGCAATTTAGTCAGGAAACAGGATTTAGGAAGCTGGAGTGTATTTACCACCCACTGCCCCTGCCCACCTTGAATGTGCTCAGGAGGTGGGTGTTAGTCCTGCAAAAAACACTGCTGGATGTTTAATGGTCACTGGTGGCCGGGATTTTGACTCCACATCGTTTGCAGACAGTTCAATAAAAGAAAGGCTAGTGAGCTTGCTCTGCTGGGATGATCCCTAACCCCATGGCTCCAATGCAAATCACAGGCCATCTGTGCGTTAAGATGGCCCTCTCTCTTTTCCCAGGCTGCAGAAATGAGAAACAATAATAGGATCTTTGAGCTGAAAGGACATAGGGCCAATGCTTACTCCTTAATGCAATTACTTGAGGCGACGGGCAAAGGTTTCAGGAGCGTTTTAAAACAGATAATCAATATAGAGGCTGAGTAGCCATGGTGGGGTTCACAGCTAAACGGATAAGGTGTCACATCACGTTTGACCTATTTCACAGCATAAGCATCACTTCTGCCCCAGTTGTTTCAAAAGATAACACTGGGTACTGCTACCACTGTAGAACAAGAGGTAAGCATCACAGTCTTCGACTGAGGTGTTAAATGGGCTCCATCAAAGGTTAAATTAGCAATCCCCAGTGTAACTCTTTTGTAATATTTCTTTAAATTGAAAGAAAGAATTAATGGTCCAACAATTGTGCAGGGCAGGCTGTCAGCAGGATCCTGGCTTTCACATACTCACTGGCACACCCAGCCAGCATCAAGCACATTTAGGTCCCTCTCTGACAGCCTCACCCATATGGGAGAATCAAGGCAGCACATCCCATTCCCGCCCTCCCTCTATTGCCAAATGCAGGATCCTGTTACCCTGCCAGGCTGGAGCAGGCAGGCACAACACTGCAGCAGTGCAATCATCCCAGTGCACCTTGCAAAATGAGCCCATGCTACTGAAAATCAAAGCCATGCTGATCAGCAGGTGTTTGTGCATTACAGGTCCTGCCTCAAAGAGATGCATTGGCTCACAAGCCACTTGTCCACCACCCATGGGAGGTCAGCCCCAAATGCCATCACATACCACAGGGAAGAAGTTGCTAGACTAGGAGATGCCTGCCAGTATCCTGTAAAAGAATTGCACTGGAGGTATAAGGCCACTATGTCGATGGAGTAGGCAATGAGGAGCTGGTGCAGGTGAATCTGGGCAAAAGGCAAAAGCAGCCTCAAAGGACACTTTTCCAGGCTGTCCCAGTTCCTGAATATCTGGCACCCCGTATATGACTACCTGCAGTTCTGCAGGTATAGCACATGGCTGCTATATGGTTCTTGTTACCGATGAGGGCATAGAACAGGGTGAAATCCAGGTGCATGCAACAGTGGAACCGTCTCTGACATGGCACAAAGTGTTTGTCACCACTGGGAGTCAATGTACCAAGTAATTTCCTCCTTGAGAAGCCAATCTTATGCTGTCATTACAGGATCCTTTGCTGCAGGGCAGCAATAGAGCCTGAACCAGGGTATCTAGAAATAGAGGAAGCAATTTGTATCCCTCCTTTAATGCATGGAGCCAGGTCCCTGCATGCTGGGTTGAAACATGAACGATATGTCTTGGATCCATGTCTGGTGTTTAGTGTGTTTAGTGGTCTCTGCTCCCTGCATTTCTGGCCATTTTGGATATATGCTGTTTCAGCTCTTTATGAGATTCATGGTCAGTGGGGCTGGAAGTGCCTCGAGAGGACTTCCAGTCCATTTCAGCCCTTCATACATCAAGAACAGCAAAGATGGCAGGAGGCAGCTCCTCCTCCTTTGGGTTTGTGCACCTCTCAGTCCCCTTTCCTGCGTGGCACCTGGCTAATACTGCACTGGAGCTCCCGTGGGTCTGGGTTTGTGTTTTCTGACCTGCAGGGACTGAACATCTTTGAGAACATCACCCTCATCAAGCTGGCCAGAAAGTCTGGGAGCCGTCTGGAGGGAGCTAACAGGGTGATTGTCTAGGCCTTATTTATACGTGGAACAAGGCTAAAGAAAACCCCACAGATTCAAATTTAGAGGCCTCTTTCAGCCTTAGAGGGTCATTTTGCCTGTCATCCCCAATACAGCCAGTTGGTGCTCTCACCCTCTTGCTCACAGAAGTGTTCCAGACACCAAGACTCTCCAAGCACCATCTCCCAGCACTAGAACAGTCTCAGTATTCAGACTTCCTCCCCAGCCATCATGAGTCTCCAAGGGGGACCATCATCTTATTTTACAGTTACAGACTAATTCAATCTAGTTTTCAAGTTGCTTCCCATTTCTGGGTCCCTTCCCTTTGCTGCCACAACCAGAAGGCCAGACAGGTTTCTTTGGGGTGGGAGCTGTCTTCTTGCACCCTTTGCACGTTTGCTCCTGCTTCTGCCTCGCTGATCCCCCTCCAGCACGGAGCTATTATCCTGGCATTTTTCTTTTCTGTGATAAGGGCAGCATATGTCTGGATCTGCAATTACAAGTTGTTATCTTTGTGAATCGCCAAGAAAAGAATACTCTTTGATCCAACCCATGTGTTGCTTCTCCCCGCTGGTGCCAGAGCGTATGATTTGAACAAGGCACCCAGCTTACCTCTGCAGAGGAGAGCTCTGCTGAAAGTTACACTTGTGCATCATGCACTTAGCGTCATGCAGTGCTGCTCCTCTTTCTCTCCTGAGGTGTTAAACAGATCCAGGATCATCCTCCTTGGCGTTCTTGGTACTGCAGCGCAGCCCTTCCTGTGGCAGCTGGGGCTTGTCCATGGTGTAGGAGAGGTGGGGTAGCAACAGCTCCAGGTATGAGCACGGAGCTCCTGGCACCCGCGCTGTGGAGCTGCAGGACTGCTGTGCCTGGGTGATCCTATACCAGCCGTTTTCCCACAGCCGCTGTTTGCATCAAGCCACTTGCTCTGGTATCTCCCAGGAGGAATGATTTTCTGTTTTCCTCAGCTGAAGAACATTAATGTCATTAAAATAATAAGAGATTTAGAGCACCCCTTTGTTTATACAGTAACATGCCACAGTGACACGCACAATATAAATAGCTCAACACTGAGATAACCAAACACTTCGGCTGATGAAAAACCCCCAGCATTTTTCCCATTCCAAATTCTTTAGAGTAATCTGATTTGACCTCCAGCACAATGCACACTCTAATGATGCCTGAATAATGTCTAGGCAAGGAATTAACTCCCACAGTGAGTTAATGCACTCACTTTCACCCAGAAGACCTAGGCTCAAATCCTGAATAAATCAAATGGATTTGGTGATCTCATTCCAGCTCCTCATGGTCCTTTGTTCACACCGTGGTATTCCATAGAGCCAGGGGCCACTGCCTGCCTCCTGCAGAGAGGGGCCAGCATTTGGGTAGCAGAGATGGTGTGGGCAAGAGGGGAGGTGCGTTAGCACAAACCAGCAAGCCCCTCTAATCCAGGGATCTCAGCTGCCGGAAACAACATGGGTAGGGCAGGGAGGGCTTTCATAGACTGACAGCCTTAGCACACCACCTCCTGGGTATCAGCCGTTCATGCTGTCAAACACCTTGATGTCAAAAACCCCACCAGTTTTAACTGTGTAATAGATGCTCGAGTATAAACTGCCTCAGTGTGACCAACAGCAGATTTGTCTCTCCGGGTTTACGAGTGGAAGAGCAAACATAACTCACTTAGCCTGTGGCAGGGTTGAGGGAGGCCTTCAGTACGTGACTGTGCCGACAGTGTTTTCTGTGTCTTGTGAAGCTGGCAGTGCCACTAGGGTGGGACCAAACCCTGCACCTATCAAACAGGGAAGTTGGAGAACAAACATTCTTCCGGTGTCTGCTACTTCCTGCATTTCTTTTATGCTCGCTGCTAAGGGCACTGGGACAGCAACGGGAACCTTGAAGTGACGTTTCCAAATCCTGTTACCAAAAGCTGGATGCCTGGCACCCATACTGGAGCCCACAGATTACATCAGTGGAAGCTGAAATGCTTGGTGGCTATGAAAATAACATCAGTCCCGCCTAGATGCTCTGCTCTGGTTAAACAAATTGAAAGGCTGCTTGTTTTCATCTATGCTTATTCAATTCCTCCAGCTAAGACCATACCCAAAGCACAGCCAGTAAAACCACTGACAAGTGCTGTGGAAATAACCGAGTCAGAATATTCTATTATTTTACCTTTCGAATGTGGGCAGCAAAACGCAAAGGTCACTGAAACAAAGGGCATGTATCCATGCAAATGTAACTGGTATTATATACACCATCTGGGTAGTGCTCCATCCCAAAGAACACAGAAAAAGAAATGTACTTCAAAAGTTTTCCATGAAGCCTCATTCAGCAAGTAAATTGACAAGGGCTGAGTGCTTTTCAAGAGATTAATATGGACAAGCTATAATAAGCTTTGACTGTGTTTTTCCTCTCCTCACCGTGCCATTGACTGCAGTCCAGAGGCCCTCAGCGTGATGTGAAGATAGCTTGTGACAGCTGAGTAGCGGTGGTTGGTGAAATTCTGGTTGCACCAGCATCCATGGGAGCTTGTGCCATCATTTAAATTGTGATGGGATGTCATCCCCTCTCCCAAGTTCCTGATGTGTACATTAATAAACCAGTCTTTTTTTTATACTACACAGCACTGAAACAGTTTAGGTTTCAATTAGGAAACGGAGAAGCATTCCTGGTATTGAGCAGGGTATCTTTCCTGTGCTGGCTTGACAGAAGCTTTGCTTCAGGTGCGAAACATACATGAAATAACCATATGGGTCAAGTCAATGCAGCTGATTTTTGAAGGCCAAATGAGGTCTATCAACTTCAGCAAGCACAGTCATTAGCCTCTGTAGCATCAATCCTGTTTATTAGCAGTGGCTAGGAGTGTACGTGTGTGTGTGTATGTATGTGTGATGGCTCCTTCCAAGTTGCAGCTCTGCGATAGGTGCCTTCTGGTCTTAGCTCCATATTTGCGAGCTGTACCTGGGGCCCAGATGATGTGAGCTGAAGTTAAGCAAATTCCCTGATCCCGGTGGGTAAGCTGAGGCACAGAGGGATAACACTGCGCCTCTGCATGATCTCCAGGCAGAGTTGGTGGTGGGGAGCAGAGCTGGAAGGAGGACCAGCACACTAACAGCACACTAAGAGGCACCCATGACTCTTGCCTTACAAGAACAGGTAACCATATGCTGTCTCTCCAGGTATGGAAAACCACATCCACCCAGCACAGCCAGTCACCAAGTCCTGGTTGCAGGCAGGACACAGGAGCAGGCAACAAATGAGGCTGACAGTCAGCGAGCCTTTGTCCCATGCCCCCCTGGTGCAGGGCATCGCACCCCAGGAGTCACACATGCCGCGCTGTTTCTGTTTGCTCTGTTTACACACACAGATTTAAAGCATCTCCTCCAGTTTCTCCACAAATTGCTGCATTCAGATGAAGTGGCAGCTGCTGTAATTAAGACACAGTTAATTACATATCCCCTTAATTGCAATGATAGGATTTTGTCAATTTGGTAAATAAGAATTGTTAGGTTTCTTCCGGCAAGTGCAGCCTCAGCACAGCTCAGATGTGGCTCCCCTTTGTCTCCCAGCAAACAGGGAGCTGCCTGGTGCCGGGCTGGGACAGCAGCTCTCAGGTGGTAAAGGTGCTCGCTTTTGGCTTGCTGGCAAACTTCAGCTCTCTGGCTGCCTCTGTCCAAAAGCCTTTGCAGAGGGCAGTGTCTTAAGGGAAATGTTTAGCATGAACTCCAATGCAAGTGCAAGTTGTGAAACTTCACGGGAGGGGGGGTTAAATTGACAGTAAAGTTGTAGACCTTCTCAATCCTTTCCTTTATTTAAGGAAAAGATAATGAGAATGAGTTGGATTTCTTACGATGAGGAATGAAATCTCCCACTAATCTGCTACCGAGCACAGACCACAGCCATAAGCAGGACCAGTGTCACAGCAAAGGGTCTTTCAAATTCCAGCTCTGTCCTCAGGAATGACTATAAAAAGAACAGAAACATGGCATCATAGAACGGCTTCGTTTGGAAGGGACCTTCAAAGGCCATCCAGTCCAACCCCCCTGCAATGAGCAGGGACGTTTTCAACTAGATCAGGTTGCCCAGAACCACATCCAAACATTGCAGGTTTATTTTACTCACTGTCCAGTTTCCTCCCTTACTCTCTGCTGAATCTGAGCTGCTCTTTCTCTTGTAACCCGCCAACTGAGCGAACCCCAGGGCCAGCTAGGGCATGTGCCCTCTGCCACATCTTTCTGCCTCTCACCTCCTGTGCAGCCCCACTGCTTGCAGGCTGCTCTCCCAGGGACAAGTCTCCACCTGCGCCAAGATTATCAGGTTGACACAACCCGGTTGTCTAAGAGGGAAAACAGGGAGGGAGAAGGGATGCAAAACACCAGGACTGAACTCAGGATCATCACCTGTGTCTGGACGGGAGCTGAACTAGGCTCCCACAGGGGTGGCTGGAGCCCAGAGCAAGCAGGGTGGTCAACATGAATAAAGCCCATCTTTCCATCCTGCTGTGGAGGCAGTTTGGTACCGAGGTGAGCGAGAGAGAACACATGTGAGACACGTATGCCCTTTTTGGAACTTCTTTCCAGTGATTCAGTACACAGAGCTGTCATCCATGCTAATTAATGAATTGTGGTTGGCTGAACAAGTATACTCACCCTGTTCTCACACAAATTACTGGCACAAAAAATCATCCAACTAAAGATTTCCTAAGATCACCTTAGACTTAACCATTAGTTATGCTTCAGTTACAATTAGCTAGAAATCAATGAAAACATTGTGTTTGCCTCCTAACTCTTTATCCAACAGCCAAACTCAATGTTTCTCCCCATGGGAAGCAGCAGTCACCACCTCCAGGCCTTGGCAAGGCCCAAGTGCTGGTTCAGGTGAGGTTACAGGTTATGGTTGGATGTCATCCCTTCCCCAGTGGCACCTCTGATGCTTCATGCACTCTCTGCTGGGCAAATCAACTTACTGAACCCACAGACACTTCTTTGCCTATTTTTCACTGGCTTGCTTTCTGCCTATTTACCAAGGCAAGCTGGTTTGGCACCAGGCTCAGCAACCACAGGGTGAAGATCAGGATGTTTTCTTGACAGTATTAGCAAGCTGCTGCTATCAGCTCAAATAGTGACACGTCTAGACTTGCAGGAGGACTTGCATTAGCAAACAAAGGAATGTGGTCCAGATAAAACTGCTTTGGGGTAGGTGCAGAATTGGTCAGGTGGAAAAAAAACATACCCTGGAAAGGGTTCACGATCAAAACAAGAAGATGTATTCAGTGAACAGGTCCTGCTTCCATACAACTAAAATTCCTCTTTGGTGAAGTCAAAAGCTATGCCATCAGAAAGATGGGAAGTATCAAACTAAAATCCATAGCTGGATTTCCTGATGCAGGTACATGATGTCATCCATCCCTTCCACTCAGCACTGCTCACATCAGGGAACAAACTGTGACCATTTTCAGGTCCCAGCTCCCCAGCGCCAGAGAAAAAAACCCATGCTTGGAGACTCTAACATGACCGAGCAGAGCTTCAGAGAATTGATCAGCCAGAAGGAAAAAAACAACTGGCACGTAGCAAATACCCACAGTATTGCTGCAGAGAAAATGGGAATGATCTGTCCTCCCTATCCATAGCAAATCACCAAACAGCAAGATTAAACTGCAGCAGCAGGGATCTGAGTGGATGGTAGGGAAAGCTTTCTAAGGGTGAAACACTGGTGCAGATCATTGGGCAGGCTGTGAATTCTCACGGTAGGAGGTTAGGCAAGTGTCCATCTGGATCACCAAAGGTAGAGACCCTTCTCCCACTCCAGGCTCCACAGACTTAAGGCCCCTCATGGTCCCTCCTGGCTCCAGGGGTCTGTATCTCAGGGGCAAGCAAAGCTCTTCTTTCTTTCCTGCCCCACCTCATCTTCCCTGAAGCCTCCCTGTCTCAGTGCCAAGATGTAGGTCATAGCTCATATGACAGAAGGGTGCATAAAAAAATCCACACTCGAATTATGCCTATGTTTCTAATTCCAGAAATGTTAGAGAAAGCTTTACCTTCTGTCTACAGCAAGGAAGACGTACTGGAGAGCATGTCCAATAAAAGATCAGAGAAAGGTTTACCCTTAAAGACCCAACCTTGGACTCCCTTCTGTGTCACATCTTTTTATGTGTTTTCTCACCCTTTGACTTTCTTCATGCTTCAACACTGTCACAAGATGCTCCTGCACTCAAGATCTTGGAGTAACCTGAGAAGAATGCAACCTGAGGATGAGCAGACACTACAGTCTAATTTACCAAAGCGCTGCAGCATGCAGAATGGTGGCTCAGGTGTTCAGGGGCACATTTTCCAAGTGATTTGCTGACAAATTAGCTTTTCCCTTCCCCTTCCTAGCTCTTAAGTCTCCTTAGATCCCCATCCTCAGTACACCACCACTCCACTGATCGCGTACAGTCATCTGCAACATTGCTAGCAAATTGTCTCAAACAGCACTCAAAAAATCCACTTGTAAGGCTGATATAGGCATGGGGCATTCCCAATACCAGCAAGGGAAGGGAAACCATTGCAAATCCAGGTTTAGTGAAGTAGAGGAACTTGCTCACACCGGCTTAGCAAGGGGGATCAAGAAGCCAGCCCCCACAACTGTGCCTGCAAGCTTTGCCTTTCCTGACCTTCATTCCATGAATTATTTAATTCTGTGACCCCACTGCATGAACCAAGAAAGGAAAGCTCACACTGCAGCCTCAGTCTTTGCCCACTCTGTAAGCAGAAATACCACTTAAATAAGCTTTAGTGGTATAGGCTTCCTCAGTTTGCAAAAGCAGAATGGATTTCACCCTGGAGAAAGATCCCTTTTTCAGTGTGTTAAGTTTGACTAGCTTCAAAAACAGGATTAGGGCATTTTTCAATGGATTATTGTTATTTAGGACATGCAGGTAGATTACAGATGGTCCTGCAATTTTAATTGCATGGCTGTAGCATTTGGATGCACTGCTTTTCCTTTGCCACAGCCTCCCTGCAGGCCCCTATATGAACTATTTAACATTCATCTTAGGCTCTCTCCTTCCTACTGGGCTTTACGTCCCTTGTCTGTCAAGATAAAAGCCACTTTAGCTCACAGCGTGATGAGGTTTTTTAATACATCAGGTGTCAGAAGTTTCTGAGCCTTGAAGAACCAAAGTTTTACGTGCGAAGTTACAAGGGAAAGATGTAACCTGGGCATTCAAACAGCAATTCCATAAAATATACCTGGCTGCATCCAGGACGAAGGATAAATTCTGACATGAGGGCCTGCCTCTGAAGTGTACACCAGGTAAGGAACCCAAGGTTTGGAAGAAAGCTTGCCAATTCTGTGAGACACAGTTGCTATTGGCACTATCTCAGGTAGCTGGGTTGGCAACCCGAATACATGATTCCTGCTGGAGGAAGGGATATGCAATGTCCCTCATTTCCCAAAGATGAGGGATGAGGAACACTTCCCACTGAAGCCACGCTAAGGGTAAACGAGAGATGAAGAATCACCCCCAAGGAGGAGCTGGGGAGAGCAGAGGAATCTCTGTTGGTGCTGCTGACTATGATGAGGACAACAGTTGTGCAGAACTGGCTGACAGGGATATGGAAATGTTGGTAAATATAACAGTGATTCTCAACAGCTCATATTGTGTGTGAGTGTTGGAGTTGTCACTTTTGTATGTTGTATAGCTACATTTTCCAAGATTGACTGAAATTATCTAAAGCATGAAAATACATTCTTTTGTAGACTGAATTGGATATGGAGTTTTTACATCGTGCTCTACAACTAAATGGAAGATGCAATGGTCTTGCTTTTAGAAAAGAAAAATATCAAACTGTGGATGCGCTCAAGGAGTTTCTAATGTGGCTGCGTCATGATACCGCTCAAATCAATAGTTTGACTAAGGTCTCTGGTGAGGACTCATTTTAACATCAATCTCCTAAAGCTGCAATATTAATTCATACTCCAGTGAAGCAGTTGTCATGGAGTGGCCAAAACATAATTCACCAACTCAGATGGGCAACAAAATACAGAAAACATCAACTTTGTTTTCCAAATACTGGTGAGTCAGTGTTTTACATACAGCAGCCAAATTTCATTCCTTGAGAGCTAAAATAAATTATTACTTAATTGTGACAAATGAGGAGACCATCAGAACACTGACATAATGAATCAGTCTGCAAAGAAATTCTGATTTGAGTCACAGAAAAGCACGCTGCCATCCTGAATTATAAAATGCTGTTTAAATCTGGTTCTTGTGTTTGTTTTTGCTCCAACACTGCCACTAATATTGTGCAACACATTTTAGAAACTCCCATAGCTCTGCAAAATTCAACCTTTTGTGGAACTGTTACTTTTATGTGCATAGGTTGGTTCTATTCTTCCTGAGGGATTCCCAACAGGTATGCTATTCCACAAAGAACTTTGTGATCAAGGGGAGATTGATACATTCAAGCCCTGTTAGTTTAGCAGCTTCTTAACAAAATCCCTCCAGACATTGACATCGTTGTTTGTGTGAACCGGGCATGTCGTACTCCACAAAGAAACTAAGGGAGTTTATAGACCCTGCACCAATCTTGCCACCAGGGCAAGCCTCTTGAACCACACAGCACACATTATTCACACAGGTCAGTGCTCAAGACCCTTAGCATTTCAGAAGGGTACGTGGAGGGGTGTGTGGAGAAGAGCAGCCAGATTTGGTTTCTTAAATGGAAATAATAAAAAACGTGCATTCACCTGCACAAACTCACATTTTTTCAAAAGATGCAGGATTTTGTCTTTCGTCAGTGTCATTCCCTTATTCACTCTGAACTGGGACAAAAATATTTCTCTTCCATAACTGCAATATAGAGAAAAAATTGGTTTTCCACAGCTCGGGTGGGATTCCTGCTCTCTCGTCTCCTGCTTGTACCTTCACTACCTTGTACCTGCTTGCTGCATCAGCTCAAGTTGTTCAGCCTGGAAAGGATGTCTGTGGTTTCCATCCCGGGCAGCTGGGACAGGCCTATGAAACACATGCATCCAGAGGAGCGCCAGGGTAAGCTGTGGAATAAGCGCCTCTCTTTTCCACCTACTGTGGGCAACACTGCAACGGCTTCTAATGATTTTTTATGACTTTGGCCTAAAAGAGGAACAACAAGAGAATCCAGGCAGAGTAAACCAAAACTACATCCAGAAGTTTTTGGCCATACCAGGAGCGCTGGTGTGGCCAAAATACCTGAATGCATTGTGTATATGAGAAGCTAGTAGAGGAACTGTAAAGAAAAAGCTGTGCTTATCCGCACCCCACGAAAGTCTGTTGTATTGCGTATCAATTTCAAAATAGCCTTATTTTCTAAAAAAAACCCTAAATTAAATGTCATAGGCTATTTCTGTTGGGAAGTCAAGGCTCCAAAAATTCTAGCAATATTGAAGTAACACAGTTAGTTGCTTGCCTCCAAGAGACACAGCACTTATCGTCCTAATTACAAGTCAGATGGAGCCAATCGAACAATACTGAATTATTAAGGTCTTACTGTACATTCTCAGGCTGTTAATATCTGTTAGATTACCACTGCATTACACTGAGTGCTCATTTCAGCAGGAGATTAGAAGGTACATTTATAATGCTGGCTACCCTTTGAGTGGATCATGGTATTTACATACCATATGTCAGCATGAGATTACAGAATGATTTATGCTTTCTGCCTAGACCTTTCAGTAAACTGCAACCAGCTCCAGTAAACTACAAAGCTGAAGCCCCATTTCATCCTGACTGACAATTCAGCTCTCAGGAATTCTGTGCCTTTTCCAAAAATAATGAAGACAACCACTAGCCACTGCCACAGTCAAACTTCCTACGAAGCAGCATTTGACTTGCCATATTTCAACACAAGTAACCCATGCCGGTTTTCCTGTTGAGAGGGGTGCAGAAGACGAACTAGGGAGGTTTGTTCTGCTGTAAACACGAGTCCTAAACTGCAGAGAGAAAAGAAGCAGTCATCTCTTCTTCCAAAAATGAGCTGCCACCCGCCCCCCAAAGCCATACCCTCTCTCCACTATCAACACTTGGGTACCCCAGTTCCCTCTGTAATACGCAGAAAACCACCAAGAAATGGGAACAGGCAAACTAGTCGTAGTTGTGCAAATCATTATCCAAGAATACCCAAACACACTCTAGATAATGCCAGCAGTGAGTTAACAAGTACCTAGATGTATGCACGAATTGCTTCATCACTGAAAAAAACTAGTGTAAGAAATTACATTTAATAGCTATAAAAGTGGCACTCAAGAACAATTGGATTTAACTCAACATCATTGCTTTAAAGGGGAACGAAAGATATTTGAGTGTCCATTTATTACAAGGTATTTTGAAGATGACGTCAAGTAAGTTGTAACACTCAGACCAATGAAGAATGGTTTCAAACTTTTAAGTCTCTGCAAATAATGCATCATCTGTCTGTGTATGCACAGCAGCCTGCTGTAAAAAGCTAAAGCTGTCATGCACCAAAAGAAGTGTGTTTGGTAGTAATACCACTAGGTCTATTCAGGTTCACTGTTTTGGAGAAACAGCATGGGTGGGAGACAATGCACCAGACTGAACTGTCCCTTATCTTCATTCCCAGCTACTTCACCTTTTACTTTTTCTAAACCAGCTAAACCTTTGATTACATTTCCTTAAGGGAGCTGGCTGTGACAGCAAAAGGAAACTATGATTTCCAAGATGATGACAGACGAAAGCAGCTGTCATGCATTACATCATTATCTGTCTGCCACTTTATCTGAAGTTTTGTCCATCAGCTGCATGCCAAAACCCAATTACACATGGAAGACAAATGGAAAGGCTAAGCAGCAAAAGCATCCCTCACTTCCCCTCCTACTTACTTAGTAAAGGAGGCTCACTAAACCATAGGGACAGAAGGGCTATTAAATGATGCAGCACAGCACAAACCTAGGAGAACCAGTCTCATAAATATTTCAGTGGCAGCAAGAATGGAGTGAGATCAAAATACCTTGTCTCTCATCAGCCTTGTCAGGTGTAACAGGTGTCTGTGCCTCCAGAAAACATCCCATTAGCAGGAGGGGACACTGGGAGGAGAATAAATTTCAATGTCCTATGCTGCCATCCTCTCCCTTTATATGCTAGCAACATGCATCCCCTTCAGAGAGGAAGGGAATACACAGGAAAGGCCTGAGAAATACATGCTTATCACTGAAGTACGAAGATTTTTCCATTTACTACAGCTTACCGCTAGTCCGTGACAGACAACCAAAAGCCTTCTGCCAATGAGCATGGCAATTCCGCTGAGGCCAAAGGGCACCTGACTAATGAAGGGTGGGGGGGGGGGGTGGGGGGGAGCAGAACAGTGAGTTTTGTCTAGAAAAAGAAACTACAAGTGCCTTCTTCAAAGCCGTTTCAATTTGCCCCTGCTAAGCACACAGCTGGTGGTAAGAGTATGAGGCTGTTGTTCTCTTCTTCCTCCTTGCTTCCACAGTTGAACACAGCATGGTTTCAAGAGTAGAGCATACAGTGCTTGAAACAGTTTCTGTATCTTCTAGTATTTGTCTCCTTAAGATTCAGGTTGGTGATAACACACCCCAGCCTATTTCCCTATCCATACAAATGAAATGAGGGACTGAAAATGTAGCATTTGGGAAGGAGGGAATTTGGTAGGATATAACCATTCTACAACCATTCTTTGACACCAGGAAGTGTTTGAGCACCAGCCCAAGAATTCACTCCAGGAAAACTCAGGCAAAACTGGCATTCAGAAATAATACAATATGCTTTACAGGTGGCCAAGTTCAACCACCTGAAATGTAAAGTGAAAAGTTCTTCATTCCAGGTCAGGAGAGTAAATACACATTAACAGATCCTGGACCACACATTATTTGGACAAGTACTGGTAGGAGGATGGTTTCAGCGTTCCAGGCCTGCACCTGAGTGGAAGGACCAAAAAAAAAAAACTCACTGAATTTAAAAGAAGGTAAAAGAACATAAATCACACTTGCATCCAAGACAATTCTGGCTTGTTTCTTAACTGCACAAATAGTTCATATCACTTTAGGCTACAGCTGTATTGCTTAGAAATCCTGCTGCACCTGGGAATATTAATTCCTCAACCAAAAAACAAGAGTGGTTTGTACAACGGAGCTACAACAGTGGAAGAACTGAAACAGGCCTTGAACTTGAAGGTGTCTGCCTGGCAGAGGTGACATACAACTACATAACAAGCCCTCATTTATTCACTCACGGTAGAAGAAAATCATGTCCTCATTTATTTACTCACTCCTTGAGCCAGCTAAGCCCCCAGTCCTTTGGGTGGTAGTTTCACTGACAGCACAAATTCCCTTGGTGCCTCCTCCTGCAGCTACAAGAAGACAAGTATACTTTGTAATTATTACCTACTTTTCATATTCCAAAGTCAATTCCTTCCATTGCCTAGAAAATAGTAAATTTTTTTTCTCCTTCTACATGAGCACTGGAATTAATGTTCCACAGTTATATCCCTCCTTCTGTTCATCAGGGAATTAGGAAGATGTTTTTTCAGTTCAGCTAGGGAGAGATGGTATGGTTCTCTCCTGGACTGCAAGGCTGATAGCGAAACTAGACTCTCATCCCCTCCACAAAAAACTGAGGATGAAGTTGTTTTCCAATGCTGAGGAGAATGATCTTTACTTGTAATGTTGATGCAAAGGTCTCTCAAAAGTATTTTCCAATTTTCCAGCATTCTGCAATATCCTCCTCTTTTCACATATTACACCCCCCTCTAACTGCTCTGTCCCATGCAAACAATTATATTGAAAATGCTCCTTAAATATTTGGAAAGACTTTTAAAACATTTTATCCTTTGACCCTCCTGTTCCTTCCCTGTTGATAAAGCCATTTTATTTCATGTCAATTGAGAACATAAACATTGTGTTGAACACCTCAACAGCAGCATCCATCCAAACCTATTTCATTTCAGGCAACATCTGGTTATCCAAGACATTCTCTGAAAGGCCTCTTATCTTTTATGTTGCCTTAAAAGTTTATTATATTCACCTGCATAGCCGAAATCTACTAAACTAAATCCAAAACTACTGCCCCACCCTGACACAAACTTGTTTTTAGGAAACAAATTATGTTTTATTTTAAGCAAAAAGGAAGCGCATAAATACCATAGTATAGCGTATAAAAACAAAGTCATTCTCAAAATATGTGGAAAGGGAGTATGCAATTATTGGGCTGTTGCCAAAAGAAATCAGATTCTTTGGAATATATAATAATGGTTATAAATTAATCCTAGAACATTTCCCAACATTAATAAGCCAAAATATGTCAAATGTCGAGGTGAATGCTTGTTATATTCCCTTTCTCCAAAGCAAATACGTTGAATAGTTAATATGTTATTTCTGAAGCATCTTCAATTTATAATTACGAAAGTGTCTGTGCTTTGCCAGTTCTCCAGAGAAAGATCTTCTATTGGCTACACAGAAGGGAATTTAAAAGGGCATCAAAATGTTAAGACTTCTCACCAAATATAAATATAACCTCATTTAATTAGGGAAACAGTTTGAGATGTGCGCTTGGGAAGTAGAGAAGTAACATTATAAAACATTTAACTCAAAATCAGAATGGTTCTTTAATAATTGCAAATGAATTTTTTACAATATCAGTTTTCCAACTTTCTGGGCACACTTCCTGGTAAACACTTGAGTCCTCTGTGAGTTACAAAGAGTAAGTTTTCTGTGTTACACAGCTAAAAAAACCTGGACATTCTTAACAACTTGGCATCACATCTTTTTAAAAAAAAACAGATCACACAATAATTTAGACAGCACTTATAGCATTATAAAATCAGAACCCCCCTCTTTAATCACTCACAAGAGCAGCCATTAAGAATACAACAGCTGTAGGAATACAAATAATGAGGATGTAAAACTATCTGTGCAAAACTGCATTATTTTTACTGCCTAAAATTTCAGGGAAGTAACACCGCTGAAAGCAGAGAGAGGATAACAAAGACAAAGTCATGAAAGTAATGCCGCCTTAGATTTTCAAACAGGAATTACATTATGAAGTGGATATTAGGTAAAGAAAAAAAATCTGATGGCACCTTGAACAACAATAGTAAGTGTCCTGGAGATTGCAGCTGAACAAGAACTGATACAGGTTCATGTTAAAGTCTCTTTCACGAGTAGCAACTGATTTGGGAATATCAACTCTAGCATTTCTTTCCATGCAAAAATCTATCTTTCCGACATCTTTGCTTTGCGGGCTACTAATGCATTTAAGAATGAGCAGTCTTTTGAGGAGTGTGCTTTCTTCCATGCATCTGAAATCTTTAAAACAGCTGGATCATTGATTCCCTGGACTTCCCTACTCCAATCCATTTAACTGCAGGAGAGAAAAGCAAACTTACAGTAAGTAATACAAAGCAAGATCAGATTGTATCTTAAGATACAAACTTATCTTCTTAAGTGCTTAAGGTTTTAAATATCATAGCCTGAAGATAAACACAGCATATACCATTAGTACATTAAGAAATTATAACTGTAGCTATTGTCCTTAAAGAAATAATGCATTCATTGGTTAACTCAGAAAAGCAGGAACAGACTTGAATGCCTTGAAGCTGCCGTAACAAGTAAAGCAGCTTCCAGATCATAGGAAAAAAAAGATACATAGAAACCGTCACAAAAGTAAAGACAGGCATCATCTCCTAACTCCCAGCTTTGGATGTAACCACAGGATCATGTTTATTAAGAAGCATAAGAGAAATTGTTAGTTTAGGACCTCTTAACTGTTACATGCATTTAATCCACTTAATATACCAGTGGTCCCATTGATTTCCTAACTGCAGCAGAACTAAACCCCTGTTATAACCAATGTGAAAAACACTGAAGTTATTAAAATCTCACTTGAACAAGAACTACAGTATAAGCCAAAGAAAGAATGGATATCAAAACTTCGGGAATTTTTCAATTCAACAGCAAAACAGATAAGAAGTAAACCAATAATTATTAGTATCGCCAGGTACATCAGCATAAGCACAGCTATAAACTAGTTGTCAATATTCTGTATGTTCATTAGGATGAAAGTAAAAGGTAGGTTTCATGGAGCAGGAAAAAAAAAACCACCACCAAAACCTTTTTTACTCACCAGGAACACCCAACTCCATTTCTATGAAGCGAACATAGTTCTGTGCATTTACAGGCAGCTCGTCAAACGTCCTCGCATTTGATATGTCTGTATCCCACCCTGGGAGTGTCTCATACTGAACCTCTACTTTATTTAAGACTTCCTGGTTGGCTGAGAAGCAAACAGGAACAAAAAACATTATGTCCACAAAGTTCACATATTCTCTACCACTAAACACCTAACTAAAGCTTTTTATTTTTTTCTTATACAAAAAGGTTTACTTGTAAGATAATACCACAACTGAAGGTACTGAAGTGCCTTTTATTAATGTGAGCAGAGGGAAAAAAAAATAAAATCCAGTAATTGCCTGGACTTCGGACTTTCGGAATTCCAGGATCCGCATTCACATGCATGTATTTTGCTCAAACCACAGTCTTTCCAGTTCAGAAAACAACTTTTCAGGAAAAGCATTTCCCCAAAATGTTGATTTACTCCCCCACGCTCCCAAACAAATACCGAAATCCAATTCCTACTTCATAAGGGAACTTGGTGATGTGAAAGCAAAATTAGGCACAGGCTTGTAAGTATCAGGCAGTTAAAACATATTTTAAAATGGCATAGGAGTATACTTTTTACTAAGCAAACATAGTCATAAGATGTAGTTTATACATAGTAGACTTCTGATGCCTACAGACCTTTTGCCCCAAAACTACACAACAAATTTCTCAACCATCATGGAGTCCCACATGATGTATGCACAGGAACTCTTCCAGTTACTTCTCCAAATAGAAGCAATGAGTATATTCCATTGTGCCTTTCATTTAGTAACTTGCTACAGTGCTGTCCAGTAACTCTGAACCCTATGATGATTGGGAAAATCATCTGGAAAAGATGC
Source organism: Ara ararauna (assembly GCA_028858755.1). Classification (NCBI taxonomy): domain Eukaryota; kingdom Metazoa; phylum Chordata; class Aves; order Psittaciformes; family Psittacidae; genus Ara; species Ara ararauna. Next base: position 98,084,346 of record CM054379.1, read on the forward strand.
ACACAGTTCCGGAATTGAATCATTCCAGTAATTATCGGAATATTAATCTTGGAATGACACTAGGCAGTGAAACAGAAGCCTTAACCCTGAAAATGGTCAAAATACATTTATAACAACAAACAGGAAGTGTCAGACATTCTTGCCTTTCTAAAAAAGACAGGGTTCTGCCCAAGGCACTGTAATGAATGTTATGTAGGCTCCACATCTCAGATCAAGTCACTCCTGCAAAGGCAGCTAGTCAACCTGAAAAAGAGGTTTAGGTGCAAGAGGCACAGTAGAGGTGCAAGTATGAAACCATAGCTAATCCCCTGCAGAGTGTGTGTAGCCAACAAACTCATGCTCAGCATATTGAATACTTTGGCCTGGTGCAGTAAGAGTTCAACAGTAGCAATGCTGTAAGGATAGCCTCTATGAACTAGCCATTTTGAGTAAAGGTGAAAGAGGACAATGATCTACTGACTACAAAGCCCGTAACAGTAAGAAAATTCACTATTTTTGGACTAAGGTGTTCGCAGGTTAAGGCAAATGATCCTGCATCAATACTTTTTGCAATTAGGACAAACAGACAGGCATATTGAAGGATGTAGGTGTTCACAGGTTAAGGCAAATGATCCTGCATCAATACTTTTTGCAATTAGGACAAACAGACAGGCATATTGAAGGATGTAGGTGTTCACAGGTTAAGGCAAATGATCCTGCATCAATACTTTTTGCAATTAGGACAAACAGGCACGTTAAAGGCTGCTGGGTGCAGAGGCCAAGGATAAGCATTTACTTTAATATCATCATCAACAACTGAGGTGGTGCTTGCTGTCCAGGTGATGCCTAAAATAGAACAGCTATGTTGAAAGTGCAAAACCACAAACTAATGTCTGCTCAATGCAGATGGTCCTGAATTAAGACTCTAGCCTCCCTCCTTCTGAAGAGGGAAAGTGACTGAACATCTGATCTCAGAAGTCCAAGGCATTTCTACTTTGCAGCCTTCCTGATGAGGCTAGCTAAGAGATAAGCTGAAAGCACTTAGGACTGAATGGCCTCATCTTGTCTACAGTCTTCCATTACTCTGAATTAGTTCAATTCCTTACCTCCCCAAAAGAGAGGGGAAAAAAAAGAAGGGATCAATTTCTTGATGTTTCAAATGATTCTTTCATTTTGCTCCATCAAGTGCGACAAAAGATGATGTGAGGTAAAGATAAGCCATAAACTGGTCTCAGTGTAATAACAGATGTATTCACCACCTAGACTTCTCTCAGTTCTTCCATTAGGGGATTTATTTTTTAGGCTTTCTGGAATATTCCTTATTAACAGCTGAATTAGATAACAAAGAGAGCAGATATAATGATATCTTGTAATCTGGTACTAAAATTTGTAAAGGGAATTATGTGCTGTTATTACTTCCAACTCAAAAAGAATAGCTGAAATTTGGAATCTGTAAGAGAAAGATTCTCCATCCATTTCCAGAAACTGAACATAAGAATAGTCATATACATCAGACCAAAGGTGCCTCTAGAACAGTGTCCTAGCTCTTAAATCTACAGTGGATGCTCAGAGAAAGAGCACAAGAGAGAAAAAAGCTTCTCCAAAATAACTTCCCTATTTCCTAAGGATCTGTGTTTTTTCGCCTGTCCATGCTGAGGTCAACTGATGCCTGAACTTGGACAGGAGGCACTAGCAGGACTAGACCATGGCTTTCACGTTCCTTTCAAACTGATCAGCTCAGAGCTAGCAGGGACTTGTATTTTTCATAACCTCCTATGACTGAATAGAAATTGAGATATCTGCCAGCTCCCTAGCAAAAGACTACAGCCTCAACGATACCAACTCAAGTCAGCTGTAAATTTACAAGACATTTTCAGTTCTTAACAGGAGATCACGAAATGCCCACAGAAATCTAAGCTAAAACAAACAAAAAATCCAACAAAAAACAACAAACAAAAATGGAGTTGTAACAAGATTCTGACCCCATCAGAGAGTCTCAATGAAAAAACACTGAAGTCTTAAGACTGGAAAACATGGCCACCTGTTTGCATCATCTTTAACAATGGACTGCCAGAGAAGGTCCTCCTGGCTTGAGTACAAGACAATCCAAATAACCCCCACGTTAGATGACAGAGCTATAGAAGAAGCATTTACTGAGTAATTCTCAATTCAAATACATCATCTCCACTATCTTCAAAGGCCATATAAAACACACACGAATTTCCTAAATATTTTGATAAGGGTATCTACCAGGAAATATCTGAGTCTTAAAATGGGAAAAGGACTCCCTGCTTTAGTGCAAAATGAGCACTAAGTTTCCTGAATAAAAGGTCATGCCATGTTTCATGGTTTAAGCCCAGCTGTAACTCATGCAGTTCTCTCACTCACTCCCCCCTTTTTCTTCCCCCTCAGTTCCCAGGGGGATGGGAAGGAGAATCGAAAGAATGTAACTCCCACAGGTTGAGATTAAGAACAGTCCAGTAACTAAGGTATAACACAAATCACTGCTGCTACCACCAATAATAATGACAAGGGAAATACAAGGGAAGAGAATACAACCGCCCACCACCCCACGACCAATATCATGCCCGATGCAGCAGTGAACCCACTCTTCCAGGTCCCTGCCCCCAGTTTATATAGTGGGCATGACGTGCTGTGGTATGGAATACCTCCTTGGCTAGTTTGGGTCAGGTGTCCTGTCTCTGCTTCCTCCTGGCTTCCCCTCCTCCCTGGCAGAGCATAAGACTCAGAAAGTCCTTGGTCAGACTAAGCATTTGAGCAGTAACTACAAACATCGGTGTTATCAGCACTGTTCCCAGGCCCAAAGTCAAAAACACAGCACTGCACCGGCTACTAAGAAGGAGAAAAAATGACTGCTACTGCTGAACCCAGGACACCATGTCATTCTGTATGCATTCAAACTGTAACTGACACTTGTGTTTGAAGATACTGGAGGGCAAATCAATTTCAGAACTCTTACAAGCATATGGAGATTTTTTGTTAATTCCTTATGAATTTCTCAAACAGATATGTGCCATTTAAAAGGACTGCTGGCAGATCATCACTGCTCCTTTATACATAATTACACCTTTATTTTACATAAATCCTGTTGTGAGTTGTATCAGATTACTACAGCTGATCTCCTCACCCACAAAAAGTTCTCTGCTGACGATATCGTATGAAAATTTGCAACCTGTGACCAACCAACCTCAAAATCTGAGGTAACAATTAGAATGGAAACCAGCACCCATTGGAAAAATCAGAATGCCCAATCCTTAATACATTAGTTAATGCACGTCCTTTTTCTGGAGTATCTCTACTTTAGCAAAATGAAAATCCATGAAAACAGTGTTTTGTGACATTTGAATACTTTAACATGCAGGCACATTTTTCAGGTAAAAATGATCACTAAAATGACCACTGTCCTTCTCAGGAGTTATAGTTTCTGTCATGCTAAGCTGATGTATGCTGGTCCTGCATTAGCAAGTAGTCTTGCTTTCACCTAAACTAACTGCTCATTTCTTACTCCACCCTTCTTCCCTATTTTCTATTGCACAGGTGTAACGGGTTTTTGGCTGCTTTGTGAACCATTAAAGGGAACCGAACTGTCAGAAGAATAACACAATGAGAGAAAAACCTGGCTTTTCAACTGGATCAATTTTTTCATGTGGTTCACCATAAGCTTAAATGAAGACTTGTTCTGCTTAGAAGAGGGGATGAATACAGAACTGGGAATAAGAAACTGAGACACTGGGTTTAGAGTGTGAAATAAGCTTCCAGATTAGCTTGAAGGTAATGCAGGCTGTATTAAAAGAAAGGATAAAGCCATAACAACATTTACGTTTAAGAAGCTTTATACAGCACTTTGCATCTTTTAGTAGGCAAATGACAGTACTTGGTACAGGTGTCTTTTAGGGTGAGAGTACAGGTGTGGTACGGGGTGTTTCTGGTGGATCTAGGAAAACATTAATGGCTTATTGATGAAGCAACACATTCCTGCCATAAATTTTACAAGACAAATGCATTTAAGTATCAGATTACATTTCACCAAAATCTCAAATTGTTAAACAAGCAGTCTTACCAGGAAAATGAGGTATGATTTCACCATCTAGTTTGTACGCAACACCAACTTTGATTTCCGGAAATACATCCAAGATATCCAATTTGGTAAGTGCCAATCTATAAAGAAACATTACTCCGGTTAAACAAGTTCAACAGTTTTCAACTCTCATCACACTGTAAAAATACCAAAAGAAAAACTGTTTCCTGCACATTGTGATAAACTCCCTTTCCTTAGGAAAACTGCTTGATCAATTGATCCTGTGTGACTTGAAAAAAGAAAGGGAATTAAAAAAACAAAGGAAGAAAACTTTAAACAGCTTTTTTGTTAAACCTAGTCCTTAGATCTTGTACTTTAGAAAAATGGCACAATTCAAAGAACAGCTATTCACCAATTAAAATGATTGGTCTATAGCTTTAAGTGTTAGAATTTGATTTGAACAGAGTGCTGCCAAGATACTTTATGATCAGTCATTTGAGATGGTTTCATAGCATGATGCCTGGTCATGTCTGTTCCTGTCCTCTGCCATATGTTCCTATCCTACAGTGAAGGCAGCAAAATAATCAAACACTGGCTCCATAAATACCTGGCTGCATCCTATTTTAAATGAAAAATACAAAGGACATGAAAAAACACAGAGCTAAGTAAAAGCATGTATTTACAGTCTGATATACTAGAAACTTCATACCAGTTTTGTTTCAGACATGTATTTTTCATTATAATTAAAATCCCAAATTCATATCCAAATATTCTGTTTCCAAACACATACAGCTGAAGATACTGATAGGTTCCCATCTGTCTTACTTTGAAAACAAACTAACAAGCCCCCACAAACTACATCAGGTTTTAAGGCCCTTGCAAAGCATTTGGTTTGGTGGGTAGCAGAGGCTGGGGTCGCTTGAAGCTTTAAGTACTAAGATCTGCAGGGGCCTCTTGGATCACTTTAAGTAGGAAATAATAATGTACTACAAGTAAAAGGAAAGAAGAATTTACAGGTATGAAGATGTCAAATATAGAAACATTTAATACTAGGAAAAATTAGGGACAATTTCTCAAAATATCAAAACAATCAACAAATCAACACTAACAGTCTGAATGTTACTAACTAGGCTATCTACCCTTTACAGTAATCTGTAGCATTTCATTATTTGATGTCAAGTTACCAGCAAAGGTATCAAAATAACTCACGCAGTAAATCCATTAATCATGTAGGCATATCGGAGTAACACAAGGTCCAGCCAGCCACATCTTCTCTTTCTACCAGTGGTAACACCAAACTCTTTACCTCTTGCTTGCAGCAGCTCTCCAATTTCCTAACAAAGAGTAATACTATTACATGAGCTTTTTTGAAATTAATATTTGCAATACATGATGCAGGTGCACACTTACTTTACAATATTGTAAGTTACTTTTAAAGTTCTTCCCCCAATTTTTCACGAAGTTGTCCACTGGGATGAAAACAGAAATACAAAATGCTACTTCTAATTCAAGAATATGCTGTTTGAGCCAATCTCTCAAAATTTGTTCCCACTCCAGCCTTCTATTCCACAAGAAGGTCTGAGAAAATGGCAATCAGATTTGGCAGTCCTGTAAACTCAGTCTAGAATCAGAAGAGTGAGACATCCAAGTACACCACTGCTACTACTTGCATTTAACCAGTAACACTGACTTAACAGACAGACACACCAAGTTATTTCACCCAGTTATAGGCCACATCCAGGGCTGATAACACTCACATTATCTTGTTCTGTAGGAAAGGCACCAATTCCAACTCTTGTTGTATATGCTTTCACAACTCCATAAACTTCCCCAACATTCTGTGGTGGCATGCCCAGGCCTGTACACACACCTCCAACCGTACAGTTTGATGAAGTCACAAAAGGGTATGTGCCTATTAAGAAAAAAAATATATTAAAAAACTTACTAAAATACTGGTTTTAAACTCTTTTTGGATTTTGGCTTTGGTTTGTTTGTTGGGGTTTTTTTTAAGTATATCTAATCTGATATGGAACAGTGCTTGCATTGCACCTACCTGAACACTAAAAAAAACAAAACACACAAAAAAATGTATTTTGCAGTCAGGAACATATTTAACCAGCTCTTAGCTCTGTAGGGGCATTGTCTGACCCTTCTTCATTGAAGAATGTAGAAATACTGCCACTGACTTCAACTGGTACAGAGGCCAAAAGTTGACTGCATAACAATTCTGAATGAACTGGTCAGCATATTATAAGGATAAGAAATTGTAAAGAAATGTATAATTCTAAAAAGAACAATTTTGATTATATAATCAATTAAAAAAAAAGTAGGGTTTTGCGGTTTTTTTTTCCTTCTTTTACATATCTATGTATTTATTTTTCTATAAACAAATAGATGACCCCTGGAATATAGTCTAGTTCATTAGTAGTGAGCTTGTCTCTAGTTAAATATTCAGCCCTCATCTAATAAGTAGCCTGGACGGAAAAGAGAAAAGAGTTAAACATCTCAGAATCCTTAGAATCACACTTGTTTAAAAGTAATTTTTCTTAAATTAAATTAAAAAAATAAATAAATAAAGATGTTTTTAAGTAAAAGTAGTTTTTTTTAGGTATGCCGGTCCTTGGTTGCTGTGAACTGCTTCAGCCATGAAGTAACTGCATGTAAATCAGAAAGTCTACCATATGCTTCAGACTTTTTTTTTTGTTTTCTTTTCGTATAAGATTCAGGGATGAGGGAAAAAGGAACAGCCGAGACAAAAGGAACTAAAAGCAATACAGACAACTTTAAAAGGTAAAAATTCTTCAGAGACTCTTCAGTGAGCTTTTGCTGACTAGCTTCAGGTATCTACCTCATCTCAAATCTCTCAAGAGAAAGACACAGGCTTAGAGGTGATACCTAACAGCAGTTTGAAAACAGTAATTAGTCTTTATCTTAGGACACAGTAGTTGAGCTTTTCTTTACTAACAGGTAAATACAGTTAGTGAATGTCAGAGTCAGTAAGACAGCTCTTGCCCATTTTCAGCATGCAGCCTGGTATACAGAAGTTTGTCCCACCCTACTGATTCTGTGTTTATCCTCACCACATGTTAAAAACCACAAACAATCACACACACCCACCACACCTACAGCCCCAGGCACACCCACATGGAGTTTCCTTAACTCACTCCAGAGAGCCTGCATGAGCTGCAAGGCTGGGTGGAGGTTTACCATCTTCACTGCCAACAGGCACACATTTGTAAAAGTCACTTCAGTGCAAAGGCTTCTGTGCACCAACGCACAGGAAATAGCCTCATTCAGAATGATCAATAATCAAATTTGGCATTGTTAAATCTTTTGGGTACGACATGTCTATTATTATTACATGTGTCTACTCCACTGGTAATTATCTACCTAAAGAGAGCAAATATTCTGTGTGGGTCTTACAGCACAATCAGGAGAAAATATCAAAGTGACCCAAACAACTCTATGCATATTATAAACGTAACTGATGGGTTTCAGACTGTGTTTTCTACACTTACATGAAATCTAAAACTCTCACTACTTACAAAAAACATCCCCCCCTACAGTCTTCTGCAAATATCTCACTTTTGCACCAAATATTTCCCTGTGACAGGGAAAACTTCGTTTTGTACTTACTAAAAAAGGAAGTTTCTGCCAATACTCAAAAATTTGGTACTCGCAGTGACTAGTTTTAAACATATCTTCCTCTTAAAAGAGGACGCATTCAAACTCTGTGTTTGAAAATGCCCTATTATGAGAACTCCTATCAGTTGACAGCAGAGTGCATGCCAATGTTGTATTTGTTTGACAGTAGTCCTTACAGACTTCAGTTTCAGGCTTAAGCATCTTTCCAACAATAAAATAATGATGTGGTTAACAAGGCTAGTGTAACTGCAGAAAAACATGACGAAATGCAGGAGGCCATCATACTGGCTGCTTATGCCTACACAGAGGTATAATAACTTATCTGTCCTTAGAAAACAGTAACAATCTCATCAAAAAAACCTGCTTCTATCAAGAGGCTTCTAAATTTATCATTAAAATTACAGTATTTTAGAAAAACTGCACCATTTATAATTTCAAATTTATTGGGATAATCTTTTCACTCTTGCCTCATTAGCAATCCAGACTCCTTACATCGTGAAAAAATGAAAAATTGTTATATAAAGGGGTTAAAAAAAAACCCCACAAGCTGATTCTTCAAAAGTCAACAAGTATTTTGTATATATACTTTGCCTCTCAAAGCTCTCCTTTTTTCTGAAGTGTTTCCCACAGATATATACTGTATACTGTAATTGTGAGTTATTTCATATGAAACTTATAGACACTGAAGTAACAGTACACTATTTAAGAAAAGTCACCTGATCTTTACTGTCATTCAAATAATTAATACTGAGAGAGTCTAAAGCTTTTTGAAAGAACGAAAAATTCCCCCTAATTATTTGCTTGTCATAGAGAGCACCATTCTTTCAACCCCTTCTTCCATAAACCCCTACTGCCATAAGAATAGCTAAGCACAACAGAATTTACACTTAGTGTCCCTCTTTCACAACGTAAGTATATAGCAACATATTTCTCAAAAAAGGTTATACCTACCAAAATCTATGTCCAGCAGTGCTGCATTTGCACCTTCTACTAAGATCTTCTTTGGTGGTCCATGTAAAGCCTCATACATGAAATAAACACCATCCTTCACCATTGGTTTTATTTTTTCCATGCAGCCCTGAAAAATACATAACACAATTGCACAGTGTAATTTCATTAAGATAAAACCAGCCAGAGTACAAGTGCTATTGCTCCCTCATAACAATGCTCTTACTCTTTTTGAAAAGGAAAAGAAAACGAAGAAATGCTAAAAATGCCATTACATGTGAACAGAGTAAGGAAAAATTTACACAATAGACATGTATGTTCCTTCTAGGAGAAAAGAAAGGAATAAAAAAAAAAAGGAGGAAAAAAAAGGGGGGGAAAAGAAAGAAAAAAATAAAGTAAAATTAAAACTTTTGAAATGCTTTAGAAATATTCAAGCTTGAGTATAGTCACAACACTTTACTGTACTTGGCATTTCATTTCCAAGTGTTTGAAATCTCTCCCCAAAAACTAGCATGTAGGGAGTTCTGGCCACTTAAAGTACACAATCGCAAAGCAGCATTAATTTGTGATGTATATATCACATACCTGTATATATAAAAATATATATACATGGACAGATATGTTTGTAAGTGAAAATAAAAAGTTATTTATTGGAATTAAGGGTCAAATGCCTGAATTCCACTGAGTAGCTGAATGTAAGAAGCCAGGTTAACACTTGGTACACAGCCTTTTCCCCCGTAAGAATATACGGAAGTTCTCATTCAAATGATTCACTCCACATGAAACAAAACACTTTGCCATTCAGAATTTAATCAAGTGCATTAGCATAAAACAAATGTTAGCACAAGTAATTTTCCTGAACCGACAAATACATACGTTTCCACCCTAAGAACAAATTTCAGATATTCTTTAATCTTAATGTGTATTAGGTAAACTATCAAGCATTATAAACCACCCAACTGTAACTGGTTTTTAGGTCTACATATTGACAAAAAAAAAATAGAACTCCAGTGCAACAGGTATTATTTAAAGTAAAAGAAACATAACTACTAAGAACTCTCAAGCAAGTGGAAGTCAAAACTAACTCTCCCTATACGAACCTTCTACTTAGAGCTTATAATATTTGTCTTGAAACCAAGTTTTGACATGCTGCATAAAACAGGGTGTAAAATGTCTTTAAAGCAACGAGCAGACTCCTTAAAATCAATACATACCAGTTTCCCATGTTATGTTTTATGTTTTAACTCCATGAATATCAATCACCAAGAGGTTTACATATCAGTAACTGCACACAGTGATTGTATCATTTAAGAGACAGAAGCAGGCTTACCTTGAGCTTTTTCAATTCCCCTTCAATATCTATCTCTAAGGTAGGATAAATCGCTTTATACTGATTGGCTAACACTTTGAACCTGGAAGGCAAAAATTCTTCACTAAGGTGGTTTGTTTTCCTCCTCAAGCCCCCACCAACCTTAGATTTTACTGGTTACACATCTGCAATATTTGGTGCAAAAACGATTTTCAACAATAAAATATTTTAATAAATATAATAATTTAACAAAATTATAAATAAGATTATCTTAGCATTTTAGAATAAATTTTGATTAAAAAGTAACACAGCAACCAGGTGTAACTGCTTATCCAAGATACTACCCAGAAAATGAAAACTAAGCTTATAATTGTGTATTACAATACAGAAATTACCTCTCTGAAAATTCATCAAAATCAGCAACAAGATCACACATTCTGAGTCCACTTCGAGCTGCTTTTGAAGAATATACTGGACCAATTCCTTTTTTGGTAGTTCCCAAACTTTCAAAGGATAACAACAGGAGTTATTCTTGATACAAAACTAAGGTGCTTTTACTTTAAAGCTAATACATCCTCAGCATAAAATGAAATGCTGTTACACATACTGGCCCATAAAAAACCCCCCAAAAACCCAAAACCAAACACCATATATTCTTCCATATACACAGGCATACATGCAAGTTATTTCTGTTTACTCTTAAATTCCTAAAATAACAGGTAATGAGACAGCTGGTACAGCTCAGTAAAGTGTGAAAATGACCCAGTGAAAAATAACTGACAAGTTATCACTTGACAGCAACCTACATGAAAACAAGATATGCCCGAATCAGATACTCTCTTAAAGGTTATTGTCATGGATGATACCTCTTAGACATCTCAGCAAGTAAGACTGAATTGCTTTTCATCCACACAGACAAATTTCCAACAAGAGAGATTAAGTTTACTGGTATCTCAGAAGGCTATAGTGATACATGAGTTTCCAGCTGTAGACATGTCACACCGTTAATTCTACCAGCTTTTTCCCCATCCTAAGAACTAATGAGCTACTCGGAAATCACAAGTTAGAAACATAGGTGCTAGTTTCTAGAAGCTTCAAAACCTTCAGAAAGTCACAAACAGCATGTAGCAGAAAACATGAACATTTACATGCACTTCTGGCAATCATAGGATCACAGAATGGTTTTGGTTGGAAGGGACCTTAAAGATCACCCAGTTCCAATCCCCCTGCCATGGGCAGGGACTCCTTCCACTAGACCACATTGCTCAAAGTCCTGTCCAATCTGGCTGGACAATGAAGCACCACAAGATACCAAATTAGTCATATCAGACCTTACAGTTCTTTGGAGATGATAACGGAGCCCTTTGATCTTCATAAATGGAAATACATTTTTACAAAAACAAATAACCTCCAGGAAACAAAACATTAGGAAGCAGGAACCCTTTTTACAAAGGGATTAGGAACTAGGAACTTTTTCATATGGCAAAATACCAAGACACAACCCTTTCATTCAGGATATAATCTTTTGGTAGCCACACTGGAGGATGGAAGTGTAAGAAATGATCTCTGCTAAAACTCAATGGCAAACAATAACAGAAACCCCGTGTAATAAGTCACATGCTTGTAACTAAGTCATCACATGTTCGACAAAATAAAACTACCTACTTTTTTCCTGCTTGTTCTTGCCTCTGTTGTTCTTGGATGCCATCAGCAGCTTGGTGGAAATCAAATACTAGGAAAATAAAAACCGCTTAAGTAGAAAATTCGTGTGAAGGAAATGACTGTATCAGCAATGATTTCTTCAACCAACATTAGCCCTGTTTATCAATATGGAAAACAAAAATATACACACTGCAGAGGCAAATAAAAAGTTATTTCTTCTCTTTTTCGGGTTACATTTTTTTCCACAGGAAAGAGTTCTGAAGATTTTTTTGTTGGTTTTTTTTTAAAGTGTTTATTTGGTAGAATACTTGCAGACTGTGTATACACCTCCCACAGAATAACTAAGCCATTTCAGCTTTGCAGTGGCCCCAAAGAATGTGTGGACAACAGACAGAAAACATGCAGTTGAAGAAAAACCCTGAAAAACAGGTTATAGTAAAAAGCATCACACCTCTAAAATTTAAAGTGGGATCATTCAGTTCACATTCTCATTCATTTTACACTCTTCTTAAAACATCTCAGTTTGTCTTAAACAACATCAATTGAATTACATTTGAAAACACAAAAGCTCCCACTAACATGTTATGTAAACAGAAGTCATCTTTACAAGCCATAATTATTTTAAAGCATTACATATTATTAATGACAAATATCATGCAACGTATGCCTTGCACCAATTCTTTGGCTACCATGAATGAAAAAAAAAAACCCAAACCCTGTAAATAAACAACAAGACTCATGTCAAATATAAGAGGCTGGAAGAAGCCACCTTATTTTCGTTAAGTACTATCTCCCAAAAGTTAAACAAGCAGTCTACACATTACACATGGAAGACTGAAAACTTGCATAAAACAGACTCAATAAGTACTCTAGTCTCTCTAGAACAAGCATGGCTTTCCTTTTTCGTCTTACCAATCCAGTTTTGTGTTTATTTCCACATATCCCCATAATTCAAAATAACAAATTATCCCCAGAAGCTTCACCCTATTTTTTGGTTGATCTTTGTGTTACAGACTAATCATTCACAGATCGCTAATACCCATTTTAGAGAAGGCATATTTATCAAGGCAACATCTCCAGATTGTCATCTAAATCAAAGCATTCTGAAAATTCGTTTATGTTAAGAAGTTGAACGATTATGAGTGACAGTCAGTTACTGGTCCTTCTTACTCAGGACCTGTTTAGCTATGAAAACTTCACAGTATTGCCACTGCAATCTAATCATTGCAGAGCACCCTTCCTAATAATCTAGTAATTTCCAAGTAATTTACCTACAGTGATTCTACTCTAGGAAGGATTTTAGTAACTTAGAAACAGTCACTCAACTACTTAAAACCTAGTAGTTACTCCAAACTGAAAACATATTTATTCCGAAATAGTATGTTCACTCACTAAGCTGGTCCAATTTTTTCTTAAATGACAAACCCTTTTTTTCCTTTTTTCTTTTAGCTGAGAAAGACCTAAAAGGTTTGCATCTTCAGAAGATGACTACCAGAGCAGCAATAAGCCCATTTCCTAATATATGCGGTTACCTGTTACGTAACAATATCTGAAGATCTAATATAAAGGATGAATTTATGTAATAAAGATGTCCTAGGAGTGATAAAGGAAGAGCCTCTGGAGCTTTGTGTTGGTGGTTTGGACACTGTTTTACTCCAGGCTCTAACTGTAGAGTTTTCTGGAACACCGGCTGGAATCAACGCTAGTGATGAGCTCTGTGCAGGAGGGCAGCAGCTATGCTCTTCACCCCTAGCGAGTCCTTCCCAAAAACTCTCCTTTCTTAACTGTAGTGAGAGGACAAGGGGTAACTGGCTCAAACTTAAACAGGGGAAGTTTAGATTGGATATGAGGAAGAAATTCTTTACTGTGAGGGTGGTGAGGCACTGGAATGGGTTGCCCAGGGAAGTTGTGAATGCTCCATTGCTGGCGGCATTCAAGGCTCGATTGGACATAGCCTTGGGTGGCATGGTTTAGAGGGAGGTGTCCCTGCCCATGGCAGGGGGGTTGGAACTAGATGATCTTAAGGTCCTTTCCAACCCTAACTATTCTACGATTCTATTCTAAGTATGTGGCAATTTACTTTGTAGGGAGCCGGTTAGTTTTGAAGTCAAGCTCAGACACATGGCTTCCCAGCAGAAAAGCTGTTATAAGCAATGCTGCTACACCAAAGAGGGAAATGAATCCTTCTGTCAACTAACTTCTGAACTGCTTCTTGACTGCTTTGCATCTCTGATCATTGGTTTGGAAAGTGAACCTGCTTTCCTAAATTATGCCTATGGAATTGGATTAAACAGTCACTAGAATATAAACCTGGGAGGGTCCCAACTGGTGAATTATTTTTCTCTATGATCTTCAACAAACCAAAGCAGCATATGCAGACTTAATTCAAAGAAAGTACATACCTATACAAACAGTTGGCTAAAAATTCTCATGCTTTTACTGCCATGGAAAGGTCAGAGGAAACAAAGATTAATAAAAACACAAGTAACAAAAACCCAAACCACAAACAGGAACTTACCAATGTGAGCTCTGTCAGAAATGATTAGTCTCTTTTCCCAGCCTTCTAGCCCTTAGAAGACAAAATTAAATCGTTCAAATGAGTTCATTCATACTTCAAATGAGTTCATTTTTGTCTTCTGATGTGTAAAGGATAAATACTTTTCATGTTTAACCTTCAGTCAATCTATTTAAAGATTGAGCAATCACATCCCAGAGAGAAAAAAAAGTACATTTCAGTAATTAAAACTTGGCATTAGCCTATAAAGCTGAAAGTCAGGTTTATTCTGTGGAAGAATTCTAGCTATTCTACAGGTTCCTCTATTTCAGTAATCAACTAACAGCCTGCTGGTTTTGAGTTATCTAGACTACTGATTTACCTCACTTCTAGTAGACTGCTGCCAAGCATGGCCATAGACATAACAGAAGGCATCCAAAAACTGAGTTCTGAATCAAGAAGTGATTACCACAGCACTTGTTTACATTAGTATGTATCAAACTGTACACTCAGGCAAAGAGGTAAACTGACTATGAACAGGTGACACTGTTCATACCAACACTTTAACAAATTGTTTCACTTCTTAAATTCACTGTTTTAAGAAAAGAAAAATGTCTGCAAATAATTCATATTTAGAACATGTTCTCTTCTGAAACTGTACAGCAACTCCTTTTGTCTGTGTTCCCATGAGGGCCCCTCCCCAGCAGCTGAACGGAGCTCTGGAAAAACACACTGTATGTAACCTCTGCAGAGGCATCCTCTACCTAAATCTTTTGAGGAGGACCCCATGAACTATTTTAGAGTGTTACCTTAAAATTTTCTCACCTTTTCCTTTTTTTAAGTTTTTTTCAGCTTCTTCAAAGAGTCCTGGCAAATGAATTACGACACCATTTCCTGCAGAAAACCATTATACAAAATTTATCACATCATGTTGAGCATGAAACAAGATATTCCAAACAATTCAAACACACTTCAGGTTCTGTATGCACACTATTTTATTTACATTTTTAAACTTTCAAGACATTGCAATTTTTACTCTTATGAATTTGTAAAAGACTGATTTAACCTAAACTGTGTGCTTTTAACTACGTGCATGGAATCTTTTTAATAAACTCAACAAACTTTCCATTTAGATCAGGACAAACAGTAACAAGCATCGTGGGACAGGTCAGAATGGAACTTCCTGTTCCTCATATCTAAAATTAACCTCCCTCTTTGTACTTCATTTTAATCACCCCATTGTTTTTTCAAAAGCTTAGCACATTTCTATCATCATTATAAACACTAGCATCCCCTCAGGCGCTCTTCTGCTGTAAATAGACACAGAATATGCTGTATATAGAGTTGGGGTTGTTAACAGACTAGCAAAAATAACATAGGAAAAATCTGTCTGAAAATCAAGGTTGCTTTCCTACAGCTGTCACACTGTTTAGAAAAAACTAGCTTATACACTTAAGTAACTTTTACAACTAAATAACTAGTATCACCAATGCCAAAGAAGCAGCATTTCCATACAGTGAAACTAGACCATCTTAAAGTCAAACTGAACTCAGTAGATCCAAAACTATTAGCATAACAACATCTAGCTGAAGAATGAAGGGACCTGCCATTTGAAACTTGTGGCATACCACTTAATTCCACATGCATAAAAGCATTTTAAGGCCAAAATACACAGTATTTAAGACTTCTTCTACAGCCTATAACCATCATGGTACAGTCCTGCTCAACACTAATAATCTATTATAATAGAACTATAATAGGGAACCTATAAATCCTTTCCCTAAGCGGAATCCTAAGCCAGCTATTTTTTTTTTTCCAAAACAGACTTTAAACAGGCAGACCTAAAGGAAGCGAGAACAACAAACTTCAAAACAGACAAGACCAAGAGAGAGCAAATACAGACAAGAGTATTTGTAAAAAAGCTCTCTCCTGCCTACTGTACTTTCAAAGGATGGGGTCTCTCCTACTCAGCTGAGTTCACTGAACAAAACACGGCAAATGGGCACCCTCTTGTTATTAAGAGCAATAACATATTAAAGAAACATACTACAGTAACACATCAAAAGAGACTACTACAATCATCTGCCACAGCCCTCAAAACTAGAAGTAATTTAGATGCCAACCTCCCCTTCATCAAAGGGAATCTATTTCCATGCCCAAGAGTTCAATTTCTGTACAAGTATTAGGCAGGTCAAGTTGATCTGAAACTACTCCACTATCAAGTCACAAGAAAAGAGGCAAGTAAAGAGTTAAAGCTGACTGTAAGTATGCAGTCACTACAAGGTAGACCTAAGAATTCAGCAAGTACTGCTTATGAATCAAGTAAGTAGTGACAGGCTCTTTAGTCGCTATGCTATTTAGCAAACTGTCTACGATCACTTACTCCAGGCACACATATGAAGCTGAGAGACAAGACTATGGGTTCAGAGCAATCAGATATGCAGGAAGAAGTAACAGGAAGAGCATGGCAATAAAGTCCTGATTTGGAGAAGCACACTATGTAACGGACAGGAGTGCTGGGTATCAGAAAAGCAGGATGAAGGGCTGATAGGTCATAGCCTTCAGTGACCCAGAAACTCACCTGATAAGCACACAAGCACATGCATAGTTACAACATTGTGTAGACATGGTTTATATTTACCTTAATTTTCAGAAGGAAATTTTGAGGGCTACACAGCATTGTTAAGTAGGTTGGTCATACATAGGCAATCCAAAAAAAAAAAAAAAAAAAAAACAAAAACCCCAAACCCACACAGGATTGGAAACAGGATACCAAGAGAGGGAGGTAGACAAGTAGGCTTGTAGGGACAGCAGACAGGACAATCTAAACCCCTTTTTCATATCACAGATCCTGACAACAAAGTACTACCACTGCCTTCAACCTTTTAATACACTCTCCCAAGAGGACTCCTTGGTAAGAACTGCATAGTGCAGAAGTCTTTTGGAGTCAGCATTCATTTCACAATCTAATGGGAAAGGGAGGAAAGTTCTATGTTTCAAATAGTACTTGGAGAGTTACATAGCAGGGCTGAAGATTAAAACAGAAGGGAGGAATTCGGAGAATAAAAGAAATAACTGGTAGAGAAAATAAGAAAGAATGGGAGAATAAAGATAATCCTGGGCAGCTAACTGTATGCAATGACAGGGCAGATAAAAAGAAACCTCTGTACTCTAAACTTCAGAACTGAGTTAAGACAGTATTAAGATAGCAGAGCAGTTCAGGTCTATGAGAATTTGAGGTAGAAAAAAAATCCTTATCCCATAATTCTTCCAATACGTCAGAAGTCTGTAACTACAGTGCTGTCTATTGTTTTAGAGGTATCTCACTTACCAATGAATGCAGTGACTTTTGGATTGATGATCCCACTTGGCAGAAGATGAAAGTCATACTCCACAGAATCCACAACAACTGTATGTCCTGCATTATTGCCTCCCTAAGGAAAAAAAGATAAAAAAGGAAAAAAGAAACAGTGTTGTTAATTTTTGATATTAAAGACAAATGAAAAAAACAGAACAGAAATGGAATAAACTGGTTCCAGTTCCAATTCTGCAGCTTTTGCTTTTGTTATTGACAGAAGATCTTTCACAGAGCTCCCTCTCCCAGAAAATCAGCTGAACTTGTTTTGTCAAACTCAACAATTTCAACATCAGTATTATCAGTCATATAGACTTTGGACGGTATTTTGGTTTATAAAAAGGACAAAAGCTTGGAGCAAGATTAAAATGTTTCTAAAAATAACTGGACAGAAGCATAAACATTCTAGAACAAGCAAACATTTCTAAAAGCCACCATCAGCTTTACTAACTTCCCATTAGTTATGGAGAGTAAATATTAGAAGTCTCAGCAAAGAAAAAAAAAAAAGCCCAAACCACCAGTTATTGGGAAAGATAAGTCTAGCTGTTTGGCAACATGCAGGCTTGTTATTCTGAATTTTGGGTTGTGACTTTTGAGTGTTTTTCTATGACTAATAACCAGCAAAGCCAACTTGTTCATTCTATACCTCCTCAGCAATGAGAGGTCTGTTGCAGTACAAGTCATTTATATCTGTAACGTGGTGTTAAGGATTAAATCTAGAGGCAACTAAGATGATTGTAGTTTCGTAAGGCACCGGAAACCATTTACATCAAACTAACACTTAACATTTCTTGTCTTTTTCATTACCACAAAGAGAGCTTTATGAGATTGTTAAACTGCAAAATACATCCAAAATACAGAAAGAAACCTGTGACCAAGTCTTAAAGAAAGTTAAGAGAGGCTTATGAAAATAAAGACTACAAAACAGTTAACAAATATCCTCAGTTCTTGTTTGCTGTACTTTCAAAAAAAAAAAAAAAAAAAAAAAACCAACAACTTACACTCTCTTGTGACCAAGTCATTTGTGTAAGACAAGGCTACCTACAACATGATTCTGTCTGTGAAAACTACAGGAACATCCTTTACCAGCATCTTGCACCGAAAATAAACAAACTGCTTCACAGAAGAAAAGCCTTAAAGAAAAGGCTTCTAATCTAAGCCTTCTTTCAGCACAAGGCAAACTGAACAAAGGCATGATATGAAAAGAATTAAAAAGAAACTATATGAAATACTAATCTATGGAATTATAAATCTGAAATATTCCTAAATAATTATCACAGCAGACCTGTTTTTAAGCAATGGACTCAACAGCTACTCACTACTTCTGCAATCCTTACAAAAGCATGAATGCAATACATAAAGCTATATATCTCACATTACAAATAAAGAATATTTTTGGTTATCAAATACTTGTGACAGTACATAAACAAACATACCACAGGTAAAAGCCTAATCTCAATGAAGTTAGCAGTGAAAATTCTGGTAACTTCAGCTTCATTTATGTGAGGACTTAAAGCCATTCCATATCCTCCTGAAACAGAGGGAAGACCAACAAACCTTCACCCAACAAACTGATGCCTAAATCTAAGAAAAGTTTTAATAATTTAATACATAATTTAGTAATATAATTTGGAGCTTTTCCATACAGTGAACAATACTTTGAAGAAGTTGTAAGGATCACTGGGTGCAGATGGTTTGCACTGCAAATGATCTAACTTAATGAGAGAATGCCAAATTTTCAAACCACAACAGGTGAAACACATTGAATACATAAATATAGCAAGCCTTTCGAGTTTATTTTTAAAAGAAAATAATAAATGTTCAGGAATAACCTTCCTCCTCCCATCCTTTCTACTCAACAGTAGCTGTTAAGGAAGATAATTTAGGGGTCTACTAACGCTACAGTCGTACCTGATTAAAAAGGATGTTAACTAGCTACATTAGCACATAGATCATTTACAACTATTTTTGAAATGCAACGCTGATGCTTCAGGGCTACTGCAAGTTACTCAAAGATTAGAACTACTAAGTTATATACATATATAAAATACACTAGCTTTTTTCCAGTTAGAGAGGACACTGGGTTTCTACTCAGTGTTTGAGAACCTAAACAAAACCTTTCTCGGAGAAGAAAAACTGTTATGTACTAAAGTAGTTTTTACAGTCAAGTAAATCTGCTGAAAGTGGTAGTTATCTTCTTCCTCATCAGGTTCCTTCAAATTATTTCTTTCTATTAGAGCCACCGGTAATATCAGCCAAGGCAAATTAAACATAAGCACTGAAATGCTTTAAATGAAAATTCAATAAGTAAGTCTAAGTACAACACTGAAGTAGTAGTAATTTACAAATGGGAAGACAAGTCCAAAGTCTCCCACCACAGCAAAAATAAACCGGAGTAACCCATAAGCAACACTAAGATTAGTCAATGACTATTGCGTTTAAATCCCCTATTAACTGGATTTAATTTTCTGGTTTGCTTCTAAATTCATTAAAAAAAAAAAAGTTCTCTAGTATCATAAATGTCAAATAAAAAGAATGAAAAATTGGCCATTTTAGAGATTAGATCATGATTAACAATTAATTCTTAAAGCTACTTAAAGTTCAGTGGTCACGTCTGCTTAAGTAAAGCATGTAGCATGCAGACTCGGATTCTTTAATCATGAGAACATAGCTGCTGGGTTTTGGTGGTGTCAAGACTTCTCCCCTGTGCTGCTGAGTGATGCCAAGGTGTGTTGGCTCCATGCTCACTAATAAAAACTCCATGGCCAACAGAATAAAACATGGCACCTTTTAAACCTTGAACTACATGCACAGCACAGCTCCTACTTCATCTAGAAGCAAGCTAGTTATATGTACGTCTGCATGCTTATTGAGAGCAGTTACACTTCAAGTGATTTTGCTAGAGACTTAAGTAGGAAACTTGACATCACGCGTGAACTGTCATCTGAACATACTTTTAGGCCACACTTTTACTTGAAACTTTCCAAATGCTTGTTTTCAGACTCAAATCTGAATCTCAGAATTTAGTTGTTTATAATATTATGATGCCTATGACATGAAAAGGTGCTGTTGATAGCAGCTGTCTGGTAGAACATTAAGACAGACCCATTCTGCTTAGGATGTCATTCTGTCAAAATGTGTAATTTTGAAAACTTTTAATTTCAAACCATATTTTAGGAGAGCATTAAACCAACAGCATTTCATTAATGCAGTTTCCAAAATTCTGCTACTGATTTACAGGTAAAGCGTACCCTAACCACAGAAGTGCAACTGTATAGTTACGCAGTTGGGAATCCTAATACATTAAAAGAATGGTTCACACTGGACACTTAGGGTGAACTAGCAGTAAAGCGTACACATGTTGTGTGCTCTGACATTGCGCAACACAGGTTCAATAAACAATTCTAATTATAGAAACCTGTACTTGGAGTTCTAGTGGTGGCAGGGTGAAGGGGTGGGTTGTTATTGTTGTTAGGTTATAGGATGAGTTTGGTTTAGACTTTTCTTCCTCCTCCAGAAATTGATGATAATGCCAACATCTTCATGCTGTAGGCAACTACTCCCTCTGAGCATAATTCAAGGTATAAACTGATGAAGTCACTCCTGACTTCAGTACCTTCCACCTGGATTTCTCACTCCTCCTCCCTCATCACACTATACCAAAATGGAGATCAGTTAGGTCAAGCTAACACTCCTTGGATTCAATTGTCTAAACATTAGTAATGGAGAACTAACTGTGGAATTTATTTTCACTATTAAAGTTCATGCTCAAATGTATAAAGCTTTGCCAGAGGGAAATTAAGATACACAAGTAATTTCTTGAGGCTGGCAATACTCTCCAATTAACTAAATATTGTCTACCATATCGCAGTAACCTCCTTGGTACCCAAACTACAGGCTCTCTCCCGGCCATGTGAAAACTGAAACACACTTAGGCCAACACAGAGAGAGTGGCCAAGTGCATGGCAAGACCAAAAGATGCTTTTGCTCAGTCTGGAATACACTACTTGGAGGTAACAAGAGGATGGAGGAGTTTAGAAAAAAAAAAACAAAAAAAAAAAACAAAACCCTGACACTATTTTCTTTAAGTGCTTCCTAAAAACATTTTTGTGATTTTTTTTCCACTGCTGCATTCTCAATGTTACAATTATCAGCTACAGTATTGTAAACCCTTAGATCTGCCAGAACAGCAGAATCAGAATTTTGAACCTGAATGAGACTGTCTCTCTTTAAAGTAATTTAGGAACCTTTTTCCATTCTCCTCCCCAGACCTCCTGTCTCTGACAGTTTAAACAGATATTAAGAAAAAAAATTGTAATAATAATTAAAAAAACAAAACACTGAACCATAACATGGTTTGGGTTGGAAGGAACCTTAAAGCTCATCCAGTCCCAACCCCCCTGCCATGGGCAGGGACACCTTCCACTAGACCAGGTTGCTCAAAGCCCCATCATGCTCAGTGAATCATAATACCCTAAACATTTATCACTTAATTCTGATTTTTATCCTAACAACAACTGTGTATATAGTTGTCATGGGTTCAGCAGTGGTCATTTTTCTCCTTCTTAGTAGCTGGTGCAGTGCTGTGTTTTTGACTTTTGGCCTGAGAAGAGCGCTGATAACACCAATGTTTATAGTTACGGCTTAGAATGTTTTGGTCTGACCAAGATTTTCTGAGTCTCATGCTCTGCCAGGGAGGAGGGGAAGCCAAGAGGAAGCAGAGACAGGACACCTGATCCAAACTGACCAAAGAGGTTATTCCATACCACAGTACATCATGCCCAGGATGTAAAAACTTTGGGCAGGAACCCAGAAGAGTTTAGTTCACGGCTCAGTCGTCGGGTGGTGAGCAGTTGTATCCTCTTCCCTTGTATTACCCTTATCATTATTATTATTGGTGGTAGCAGCAGTGGTTTGTGTTATACCTTAGTTACTGGACTGTTCTTATCTCAACTCGTAGGAATTACATTCTTTCGATTCTTCTTCCCATTTCCCACCCCGCCTCAGAGTGGGGGGGAAGAAAGTGGGGGGAGTGAGTGAGCGGGCTGCATGATTTACAGCTTAAACCATGACAATAGTGAAATACAGTATTTTCTTAAACATACATTTACCACAGAGGAGATAGTGTTTTCTGCACACATAAGAATACCCCTGTGCACATCTTTCAAGACACACAGCAGAATCCTTACACAGTATGAGCTTTTCATTTCAACAGACACAATCCAGAATACCACAACATTTTTTATTCCATGCCTTCTCATCCTGCAAGTCATGCCAAAAGGTACCTGCTAGTTACCTGAAAATTTTCTTAACCCAGCATTATCCCTGAAACATACCAAGGACACAAAGACAGACAACAAACACAACAGAAAACCAAAGGCTGTATGCATCCCCTCGCATTCCAATACTGTGAACTGGAAGTATATTGTTAGAAAGTATTAGGAAACAAAAATCAGCTCTTATTAATATTACATCAGAGACTAAGCATTTAATAAATTTAATACGCATAATGCCTTTTTTTTTTTTTTCGCTAAGTTGACACTGAGATACCTCTCTAGATTAGGTTATTAAAGGCTATTTAGGTAAAAATATAAATGATCTTCTCCCTTAAGTTCTGATAAAGCTCACTTAGAAGAGAAACAAAACCAATTAAAAAAAAAAAAAACCCAAGAACTTTTGAGGTGTTTTTTTGTTTGTTTTTATGTTTTGTTTTCTTTAAATTAGAACACAGCCTCTGGACTTGAGCTCATTTCATCACAGAAAACTGAGTATATAGGAAAAATGCTATACATGCCTTGCTAGAGAACAGAACATAAACCAGACTCTCCACCTAACAACAAAGCAGCTACCCAAAACAAACTCCAACAGGAACCAGTAACAACATCCCTATCAAGAGGCTAACACAGGCTCACTACTCTGGAAGTCCTAATCATACCCTACTTAGATACAGCACCATTTATTTGTGCATCTCTCTCAAGGCACAGCATTGCTGTTTTAGCATACTCTGAGGTTTCCAAAGTTGGATTTTCAGAAATCATCTTCTTCGCCCTGTATTTTGAGGTAGACTAAAAAAAAAAGTTAAAAGCATTCAGTTTGTTTGTTCTTTCTCCTTTCCTTGCACTGTTTTTTCTCCTCTTATCTTTCAACCCAGTATTTGGAACAGCTCTCTTTCCTCTCCCTAAGGATTCTTTGGTGACCAAGGGATCAGCCCTTTCAGCAGCCCAGAGCTTTACCAAATTACAGTGTTAAATTGTCTCACTAATTGAATTTATCCAACTTTTCGACTGCCAGAAGCATGAACTTCGTAATACAAAGTAATACAAATACATTGTCGTCCTTCCTTTTGATTTTTCTTTGTAGTCAATACCTAGTCCCACTGCTGCTGCTCAAGACTTTGAGACAACACACCAAAGTTAGGGTGGTTGGTTTCGTGGTTGGACCTAGTCTCCAGTTTTCAGGTTATCAGTTGCTGCCTACACTGCTGCCAGCAATGCTGAAGGAGTAACTGGCATCAGATGACACCAAATATTTGTGCGGATAACAGGGTAAAACACCAGCTGGCTCAAACTGAAAGGAGAACAAAAAACACCTATTTTTTCCCCCACAACAACATCAGTTCAAAAATTCATGGAATCATGAAGTTGGGCATCTTAAAAATCATTGATCATAGCCTTGATGCAAAAACCAAATCATAACACCTTCAGCCATAGAAGTTTCCTGGTACTCTTTATTTTAAGAGTTGTTGGTTTGGATTTTGGTGGGGTTGTTTGGTTGTTATTTTGCTGTGGTTTATTTTCTTTTTAAAGTTCTGTACATATTGAGCTCAAAACGGTGTCAGCTGGATTGGAGTAAAAACATTTCTTTCCATTTATTTGGAGACAGTGTGCAAAAGTCATCATGAACAATTAGCATGAACCTATGTTGTGTGTCCCAACATAGGAAGGACATGGAACTGTTGGAGAAAGGCCATAGGGCCACAAAGATAATCAGAAGATGAAAACAGGACGAGAGCTGGGCTTGTTCAGCCTGGGGAAGGATCCGGGAAAGACTTTAGAGCAGCTTCCAGGGCCTAAAGAGGGCCTACAAGAGAGCGGGAGAGGACAAGGGAGAATGGTTTTAAACTGAAAGAGGACAGATTTAGATTAGACATTAGGAAAAAAATTCTTTACTATGAGGGTGGTGAGGCACTGGCACAGATTGTCCAGAGAAGCTGTGGGTGCCCCATCCCTGGCAGTGATCAAGACCATGCTGGGCAGGGCTTGGAGCAACTTCATCTAGTGGGAGGTGCTCCTGCTCATGGCAGTGGGTTGGAATGAGATGACCTTTAAGGTCCCTACCAACCAAAACCATTCTATGATACCAGATAGGGATTTAGTTTAGGGACTTTTTAATTTGATGCTTTGATGGATGAACAATTTTAAAATGCTTTTAAGACACAGTAGCCTTTTTAACCCTCTCATGATCCTTACAATATTAGATTATATTGATATTTTGGAGTATTTTAAGTAATTAACTCTAATAGTGAAATAAGATCAGGCACAAGATCATTACTTATCCATAATATTTTAAGCAAAACCTGCTGTCGTAAGATGACTAAATACATAAGCTCTTAAAAAAGACATTATTCCAATTTTAGTGGTGTGAAAAAGCCTGTAACCCCTAACACGAGCTGGTAATCTTGAAATACCCAAGCTATGCAACATGCTGAACAGCTAAGTCTACAGGACCTGACAGGAAAGGACATACTAACAGGGAAATTAGCACACATGTACAGTTAGAATGACAGCAATCCTGATAACAAAACCTGCTTTCTGGAAGCCTTATTCTAAAAAACATTACCTATGAAATGACCAGGTCTGAAATATCCCTTTTGGAGAGGTAAACTGCTCAGAGATATTTTTTAAAAAGCAAACAAACAAAACAAAGGGTTTTTTTCTTCAGCTTGCTAAAGATTCGGTAGCCTAAAAATCCTTCTCAGTGTAAGCACCACACCCAAGAATCTGCACCCATATATTCAAGTCAGATAGGCTGGTCAGTGCTACACACAAAACAAGATACTATTCTAAAACATACCCATCCTGGCAAATGTGGACAGAATCAGTTACATGTACACAGCAGGGACGTAAGATAGCAAAGGCAGCTGCAAGCATTGCTCATCTGGAGGCCATTTGATAAACATTCTTAGGAAACACCCTTTCACAATAGTTTTGAATGCCTGAAAATACTAATGTCAAAGGAAAAAAGTCATTATCTGCTAGTTGACATTTTAGTGGAAACAAGTTTGAAAATTCAATGAATCTAACAAGTGATTCCTGCTAGCCAAAACCCACTGTGAAAGCACTGGAAGGCAATATTTACCACAAAAAATACACTCATGCACATGACACAAAGACACCAGTTACCACAATACTGTACCACCCATGGTCCTGAGACTACCACTGGAAAATATACTGAAGACTAATCAATAGTATCAAAGAGGACTACCTTTTAAACATACTGCCTGAACAGCATTTCTAGTAACACATCAATACTGATTTTAAGGTAAACATTTCAGCACTTCCCCTACCTAAGCAAAATGGCCTATTTTCTCTTGCATTCGATAGCTTTTAAATATCTTCACTGCCAGCTAAAGCATTTTGCATAAAGAACTAAACAGAACTAGCAGCAATATTAATGCAAGTACCTGACTAAAGCGTTTTAATTTTTTTTTCTTGTAGCTCTGAAGACTACAACAATTTTTACAAGTGTAACTTTTAGAAAGGTATACTCTGCAGCCAAACTGGTAAACCCAAAACAATGTATGAGCAACCCCAAAGCAAGACAAGTCTTCTCACTTTGAACCTTCTCGTAACACAACAGCTCTTTAGCGTGTTACGTTCTGTCCAGGCAGAACAGCTTTCAATTCATGTATAAAACATGGAAAAGTAGCATTCATAACATTTAACAGCAATTTTTCTTCTGGAATTACATTGCTCTACCAGTCAAAAGTCCCCAAGGAGCATGCATGTATTGAGCTGGTTCACTGGACAAATAAGAGCCCATCTCTTTTGGAGTTATGGCAGAGGCTTGATAATTTCATAAAGTTAATTTGATAAAATAGTAATGACTTATGTCTGTCTTCAGAAAGTCTAATTGATGACTACTTCACCAACCTTTCTGAATCACGACTTTTACTGTCAGTATTAAAGAGAGATGCTCTTTTTAGACCAAAAGGTATTTTCTTGAATTAAAATACCACAAAGAAGTTATTGGGTAAGACTTCAGGTATAGAGTCCTTAACCAGCCACTACCAAAATTCAGCTAACAAAACACTGAAGTTGAAACAACCCCTTATCTGGTGTTTTGTTTTGGGTTTTGCTAAATATGAAGGTACAACCAGAATGTTTCCTATGAAGTCATTTATTCAAGAGTAACTTATTTGGCCTTCCATGAATGTACTTAAACAATATTAATGTTTATCAAGGACATAAAAATAATCAAAGTAGGAGTTACAAGTTCCAGCATGTTTTATACCCCTGCTTTCTAAGTTTAGAGCTGATGAGAAGCTAAGAGAAGCCAACAATTAAGGAAGCATGGAATCTCATTTTCCAGAAAGACTCTGAAAATTATATACAGCCCTACTCAAATGCTTATAGATATTCTGAACCAGACCTTTTTCCTCTGGTGAGTTTGCTCAGAAGTTCCACGCTCCTGCATTTGCAGCCAATCTCACTGATTTACCTGAAAAGCATGCAAAGGACTTGACCGCTTGTCCTCCAGTTTAAGGGAAAAGAATCTGCAGTTCTTCCATTTTCCTGGCACATGGGACCCTTCCAGGAAAAATGGACATGCTTAATATATCCATCGTTCTCTGGAAGACCCTCATTCTTAATCTTGTATTCAACCTAGCTTCAAACTTCAAGGGTTTCCCTTTTTTTTTTTAAAAAAGGTGCAGTTTAATATGAAACATTAATGTACCAACTTGGATAATCAGCAAAACCAAACAAGAAAGCAGGGTTGCTTATTCATAAACCGAAAGCAAAAACACTCCTCCTAGTAAAAAGCAAATCAAAACAACCCATACATTTCCTGCTTCTTAAAAACTCTGTGAAGAGCACTGAAGAGCAAAAGTATGTATGTGCCATGTGTGCTAGCCAAGGAAGTGAATGTGTAAGTAGGAAGCATGTGCAGATACACAAGTAGAACATGCAAATAAGAAATCACTGCAGGAACACATAAAAAATTTAATGCATTTGAAACCAAGACGCAGGAACAATAGAATACCTTTCTCCATTTTATACCTATATAAGTTGAAAAAACATTTTATTTTCAGACCCCATCTTCATTAGTCAAAGGCAGACTAGACATTAGCATAAGAACTAAACAGTTAAATCTGTTCTGAATACATCAAGACAGCAGTTCAAACCCTGATGCCTCACCTACAGCAGTACACTCATAACTGCTACGGTCTACAACTTGACCTAACAGGGGCAGTGCAGAGGGAAAAAAAGATTTGTTAAAAAAGCAGACTGAAATTACTATGGCTATCCTAGTACTCAATACAGGAGTATTTAAAGCAGCTCTGAAATACTGACATATACATTTAAGAGAACTATCTACCCAAAAAGTCTACAATGACAATCCCTGCGTTTTCTTATGACATGCTCAAAATGTCTATTTCAAAAATACGATGCCTTAGGGTAGGTAGAGCAAAGAAGTCTTTTAGGTTACTTCCTTTAGAATAGAAATTAGTTGTCTAGTTTAAGGAGATGTTATCTCATGCTACACTGAGGAAGAAGCCATATTCTCCTTTCAACTCTCCCCATCAGATGTGTGTGTACATAATTTTTTCTACAGTTTACTTTTATTGCTACCACATTCCAGCATGCATTTTTAGCTCAGGGCAACCACTGTTGTTTCTGAGCTAGCTATAGAAATGACTGCCAAGTTGGGCAAGAAGCAAGTCAATGTTGCTTTGGCATCATATGGTTGTATACACTTTCATTTAACTCTTAGATGAAAAGTCAAAAATACATCAAGAAAACTGGATACTACCACTACTTACAAGAATCATAAGAAAGGCTCCTTCTTGCCTCAGTCAGAGTCTGGGAATGCTGAACACACCTTTAATGAGTTGATCAGCACAGCGAAGGGACATACTTGAACCCCTATGATGCACCCTAACTGGATATAGTATTGCAATGACCAGCCTACTTGCTCCTCAGTTCAATACATATTGCCAAAACCTATTTTGAACTTCAGATTGCAAAGCATCCCCCTTTAAAGATGTAAAAAAAAAAATAAAAATAAACGTTTTGATAACTAATTCATTCTCTCACATGCCAGATTTTGTGATTTCCTGCTTTCTGCACCCTCCACCTGCAATGAATTAGCAGCCAATAAACTCTACTGTATAACCTACTCCTGGATTTCAGTATAAACAAAATCCAGCAGCTGGCAATTTTCTTCCTTGACAATCCATTCATGTTTGTTAAGATCTAAACCTAGTTCAAAAAGCCGTCATGTAACACACTTAATAAAAGTTTCTAAAACTTTGGCTAGACTTCAGAAATTTCTGAACATGCAGTACAAGAATTGTTGCATCAGAACGAGATCAAAAGTGTAGCTTGAGGCAGAACATAACAGAATAACCACATTATGCGTTACAGATTCACCTGTTTTCTCCTAACAAATAAAAGAAAGCATTAGTTTTACTTAAGTATATTAATCTCAAAAAAACCCACACCGGATTTCTCTATACTGACAGAACTTCCTGTAAGGAGGTCCTAATGAAAGACAATATTCAAACAGACTCTTTAGAGTGGTTTTGGCCTAGTTTCACCTGATCTGCAAAACCTCAACATTGTTGCAACACACGTTGTTAGGTAGGGAACAGGATTCACGATCCAGGTCCAGAATAAAGACCCATCTATCCCTAATAGATAAAAGAGATTCAGTGAGATGGGCAGATAAGGGACAAGAAAAATGTTGAAAGCACAGACTAGTCCAGCACTGCATTGCTTCAGGCCACAAAACCCCACAGATGTTTACTGCATTTCACAAGAATATGTAAGAACGGATATTAAAAAAAAAAGGGGGGGGGGCTTTGAGAATATTTACGGAGAACATCTTACAAATGTCAGTGAGATAGTACAGTAGGAAGAAAATTGTATTTGAAACCTTAATAAATTGCTATAGAGTACTGCATGTTAACCAACCATAGTAAGGCTTTGTAGTGAGATTGAAAGAACAGTAAGAAACCAGTAGATCAACGCGTGATTTGCTCTTCAGTGTTGTTAACATCTCTGTTAATGGCACAAACTTTATCAGCTGGAAAATCAAATTTCACCTGTTCTCCTGTTACAAAAGATCACCTGCCAATGATGCTCTAAGCAGGTCTAGGACTTACTGATGGGGCATGCCAAACAACTTACCTTACTGATCCCTCTTCCCTCACCAAAGCACATTATTGGCACGCTGCCAACGACAAGGTCCAAAAGTGCACCCAGCACTTTAAAAGAAGTGAGAGCTCTATCTAAACATCACATATTGAATGCTTGAGCTGCTAAAAAAGCACTAATAGCTACAGCTACTGATTCCATTATTCCTATTTCTGCATGCCCTGCAAAGGCTCTAGACTAAAACACATTTTCAAATTAGAATATTTACAAAAACAAAAAAGTGAGCTTGCTGAATGGAATATAGGAAAATCCCAGTTTAAAAAAAAAGTGGCTATATGCAGACTAGTGATATGGAGGTTATTAGGCAGCATTGGTCTGATAGGTATCAGCTCATCAATAGTAACTTCTTAACCCCAAGAATCTGCACACTGAAAACTTTCCTATTTGTCATACCATAATTGGCACGTATCAAGCGATCAGCAGTGATGTGACTATACACTGCTGTTGGAGGGGAGGAGGAAGAAAAGGGAGTACAAAGGATCCACACATAGCAATTACCATGCATTAGCAGTTCAGGAGTAGGAATAGCATGACCCCACCGCAGGCAGTGCAGTAACGGTAAGTCACAGGCAGACCATAATGTAATCAGTTATGATTTGGTAAGAAGCTGCAATTCTGTTTTGAAGTAGCAGCACAATGTACAATAGAACTGAAGAAGCAGGAAAACGGGATTCTTTAGCATAGGGAGCAGGCTTAAAATTAATTTGAAGGCTTCAAAATCTTATTCACCTGTGTGACACATACTGGGAATAAATCAGCTACCTCCAATAGTAAGAACAGGATGTGTTGATGAAATGAGTAAATGAAAACAGAATCATGCAGTGCAGATACTACATTATTCTTTTCTGTACTGCATACACCGGTAGACTGGGTGGAGGAGGTGGTGTTAATGTAAGAGATACATGGCATATTTTGGTATTGTGTTCATTCTCATTATACTATCTAGAATAATTTGCTTGCATTAATTTGCCATTCCCATATCCACTAAGAAATGAAACACTGGTAATCAAATTCCCCAATTCAGTTGTGTTCAGCAATGACAGGAAGTCCCTTAAGCAGAACTAGAAATGTTTAACTTTCCATTGCCTGTGGAATTAACAAAAATACAATGCATACTTCTAAAGATGATAGGTTTGGTGGCGACTATTGCTGAATCTCAAACCCATTCTTTCTCTATTTTACTGTGTGGACTATGATTTATGTGATAGCAGGTAAACAGACTTTGCTCTGTAAGCTACTGAAGACCAGATGTAGGTTTAAGCGCAGAAGTCTCACAATGCAAATATTTTATCAATAGTATTATTTTACCAGATACTTCCTAGAGGTAAATGAAGACCAATGCAAATTTAACAGTGGAAGAACAACTACATACTTTGCCTGCCATGTAGATACGTTAATATAAACTGCATCTGAACCCCCTATACTAGCGGTGTCTTCACAAAACCATCAGTTGCCAGTGCAGCTGCATCAGCTGCTACATACACGCAGACCCTGGGTGTATTTTAATTTTAGTTTAGTCTCTTCAAACAGTTGTTTTTGAAACCATACTACTTGTCATAAAAGTGAATCTGTCTCCTGAAAATAGCATTCCCTTGCTCTGAACACAAGACTCCTGTCAACAATCTCTAAACCTAAGATAAAACACTTTAGAGGGTGGTACTTAGAAGTAGAGCCAAAATACGACTTATTTCCTGACACATTGCTTCAGCTAATTGTACCTAAGCAAGCACCTCCTTCCAGATGCCACAGTCAGCTAGCCAAACAAGTGACTGAAGCACACCCACTACCTAGATGACCTTCCTGTGGCATAGGTTTTGGACTATATCTCCTTGCAGCGCCTTTAAAGACACTGTAAAAGTAAGTGATAGTCAGTTCTTGCTGCTGGAACAGAACCAGGGACAGTGATACAAAAACCAGACTAGAGTGTTTTACTGCAAATACAACTCAAGTTTCCAATATATCTTGGACCTGCTGTAACAACTTCCCAAATCCACCAAGAAAATGACTATACTACTAAATTTTTCACAAGAACATACCAGAAATGTTTGATCTCATCCAGAAGCATTCTAGCAACTCTGTGGCATGTTGAACAGAAAGAACCATCTTACAACAAATGAGTATAATGGTGAAAGAATGAGAAGTTCCGATTACAGAAAGCTGGTATTAGCAAGGGGCAGACTATGTGTGGTACAATCTTTCTCTCTGGATTTATTTGTAGCCCTACACAAAGCACAAGGGTCATACTCTACATCACCAGCAGTAACACAGACATCAAGAACATGCTTCCATACATAGCAAGCTGATTCAGTCTCAGTACTACTGAAAGGGAATATTCCTATTTTCCCCTCTCGTTCTGAGAAATTGCTCTTTGTGCTTACTCTGTCCCAAGCTTCTCTTTTCATCGAGGTCTTCTGAGCCAAGAAAATTCTGTTTCATTTACTAAAACTGTAGAAACTAAATACAACAAAAAATAGTTTCCTGCCATTTTGGTGAGTTAAATCAACTTACAAAAGCGTTCAAGTGCCAGAGTCAGGGCATGGGAGGAGACCCAGTCAGCACAGCCATCAACAGGAAAGGGAAGAAAGAAGGAAGAAAAAACTCCCTTCAGAAGCAACAAGCTGCTAGAAGTGGCAGAACTGGCCATGAAATTCAAGCTTGAGATAATATGATTTTTCTTTTTTCATGATCTATCACCCATCTAATTCAAAAGAAGTAACAAAGACATTAAAACTTGCAAGCACAAAAGTTCACTGCCTGCCTCTTCCTCTCCACTAGAACTTCTTAGCATTAAACAAACATGCTCACCTAGATGCCCTTCAAGTCTCAAGAACAAAGTTGTAAAGGACAAACTGAGTCACTGCATTCTATAACCCTCAAAGCCAAGCAACCACACCAGAGCACATCAGATTTTATTACATAAAAAAGAAAAAAAACCACCAAAAAAACCCCTACAAAGGTGCATGGGGAAAATTAATTTGTGCAAGCAGCTATTTAAGAATATGTTTGTTTACTTCAAGTTTAAAATCTCTGAAGTTCAAGTTTTTGATTTGTCAGCTGCAACTGACTTGGTTTTGAAAACACCAGTTTTATGTGCAGTTCTCGTTAGACAAAACGCAGCTTTAGCCTTTGCACTCTTGAGGAAATTGTGTGCTCCCCCAAAATATATTTATTTAAGGTCAAATTTAATTTGTGCAGTCAACAAAAGCATAAAATAATGATACTTACACGAAGCCTGCATATGCTGCAGGCATTTTATGTTGCTGCATCTCTTCAAGAAAAAGCCATACACAGGTTTGGTTCACTATATTCTACAGAACTGCTACACTAAAAATAGGAAGATAAACCATCTCCTCAGCTCTGTGTTGTTTTAACGCAGGCATTTAAGAGTGCTGTGCTTGCAGGCTAGGCTCACTTCTTTTGCTGGAGCAAGGCCCCCAGAGAAGAGAAATTCTAAGAACTCTTAAGAGAAAGCCGGGATCTCACCGGCACCACAGTGACCTGGGAGCAAGGGCAGGCGAGTCTTTAAAAGCGAGTTTTATATGAACACGACTAAGTTGCTGCGGACTCACGTGCATCCTGTGCTAACTACTGGTTTCGTGCGGGGCCAGCGCTACCCCTCCGGGGGGGATGGCGGCGAGCACGCTCCCCGGCGGTGCGGCTTAGGCCACGCCGCCGCCGGGGAGAGCTCCCGGCCCCGCAGCGCCCGCTCCCACCAGCGATGCTGCGGGAACCGTCGAGCGCGGCCCCTTAGCGGCACCCCCAAACAAAGACCGCCGCGGCGGCGGGGGGTCTGAGACGGGCCGCGACCCCACGCGTGTTCCTCCTGCGGGAGGCCAGCTCTCGGCTGCGAGGAGGGCGCCTTCCTCCTTTTCCTCCTCCCCCCCACCTCCGGCGCCGGGACGCGGACAAAGGAGAGGGAGGGCTGCAGAGCCCGGCGGCGGGGCTCCCGCCAGGGGCTCCTGCCCCGTCGGGGGAAGGCTTCGCTACCCCGCCACCGCCGCCTCACCGCGCACCGGCCGCCCGGCCCTGCGCGGAGGCGGGAGCCCGGGGGTATACGGGGACGAGAACGGGTGCCCACGCGGAACCGCGCGGCAGGGCGGTGGGGCCGCCCGCCTCAAGGTGACATCCGCGGCCTCCCCCGCGCCCCGGCTGCCTCCTCACCTGGCACCTGCAGACGATGTCGGCGTCCTGCGCCAGCAGGTCCACCACCTTGCCTTTGCCTTCGTCGCCCCACTGGGCCCCCAGCACGACGGTCACCTTGTTGCCGGGGAGGCGCGCGGCGCACTCGCCGTTGGGGATGGCGGGCGCCGGGGCGCCATGCTCCGCCATGGCTCACGCTGCCCGCTCCGGCTCCGCTCCAAGCACATGCGGCACCGCGCGGCGGCTCCGCTCCCCCCGCCTCCTCCTCCCAGCCGGGCGGGCGGTGGGGCCGCTGCCGCGTCCAGGTGCCGCCGCCTACCGGCCCCGCCAGTGCGGCCTCCCCCGCCGCGCCGACCCCTGCCCTCAGGCGGAGCCCCGCCCAGCCCCCTCCTCCGCTGGAAACCGGAGGAGCCGCCGCAGCTCCCGGCGGCTTTTTTAACCCTCCTCGACCTCCCGCCGCGCTCCCGCGCCTCACCCCGGACTACATTACCCAGCGTGCTGTGCGGCATCCCCCGCGTAGGGCTCCGCGCGGAGCCGGGCGCGGTGCATGCTGGGACTCGTAGTCCTCGGGGCCGCACCTGCAGCGGGACGGCTGCCGGTCGGTTGGTGACCGCGTAGGGAAGGGCGGCGGAGAGCGGCTGTGGCTGGGTGGCGGCTGCGCCTTGGGAGGGGGACGGAGGGATGTCGAACCTGCAGAGGTGTTTTTGTCGCGCATGACAGTTCTGCATATATGTAGTGAGTTTTGGTGGTAATGGTAAGAACGTAAGTCAGTGCTCGTAGAACCACGGACTGAATGTAGGAGGCCATTTTCTCCAGAGACACCGAAACATGGCCCCAAGCTTACTCATGAGGAAGAAAAACATAATGGAAAAACCCATAGCAGAGAAATGCCTTCATCATGCATACTTGAGGGCTTAGAAGTGGAACTGATGGCTCACTGGCTGTTTTCATTCCTTCTTGCTTCACAGAATCAACACCCCTGGGGGAAGATTATTTTTTTGCAAAGCAGCTATTAAAAAGACATAAATCTGAATGATGTAATTATTGCTAAGACAGCCATTCAGAAACCTGAGTCACTGAGCAGTCACAGTCTGCAGCTGTCTGGCGGGTTGTGGAGTTCGGTTTTGGTTGCTTATTCTCTCCTTCAGGTTTACTTTAACCAAGAATTTGGGGATCTATAAAAGCCACTGGAGCAAAGTTTAACTGTGTCTTGGAAAGCTACAGGGATATATAAGAGGCAGTTAAATGCAAAGTTGATAGAACATTTTTAACAACTGAAAATACCTAAATCCTGAATGTCAGTGCAGAGATGCTGTGACAGTAGTCAGTCCAGTGCAAAGATATAGAGCAATTGCAAATCATAGGAGACAACTGCATGTATACACCTCAAAGAGAAAATAGTTCCTTAAACATTCCATGTAGTCCATAGTACTCATATTTGTGTCTGCTTGTGTTTAAAAAAACCCATAGCTGTGATCTCTGTATCACCGCACAGACCTTGTGGGAAGTCAGTAAAAGCCACAAGTTGCTGCTGAAGTCAATTCAGACAGTCTTGCCAACACAATGGCAAACTTTGTTTTAGTGCAGTCGCTTCTAAGGGCATAGATCATCCTGTGACTCCCTGAACAATGGTCTAGATTAATGTTTCAGGATGTGATTTTCCAGTGTAGCTGATTCCCATTAAGACCTCACCATTGCCAACACAAATATTCCGTTGGATCTCAAAATAAATTTGAGCCTGACATAGTGTGGTATTAGTGTAATGACACTTTCCAAAGAGTCTTGGGCACATGAATCCATTGTTCTGCTATTTTTATTTGGTGTGGAGGAGTTTTTGAGATTTATGTTTGGAAATGTTTTCTTGGTAGGTATAGAACCAGTGAAGAAAACTAGGAACTCTGCACTTCCCAAGAACCTGTAAGTATTTAATGAAGATCAAGCTATTTAATACTTACTGATACTGCAAGGCTTAGAATTCATATTTAATAGGTGGTATTATGGGACCATCATTCCTCCACCCCCATTTCTTTGCAAACTAGATGGAGGCTTTTCTTCTAGTACTGTAAAAGATAATAAGTACCCTTTACTGACGTGATTCACTATTTGTATTTATAGTATAGTTTTAAATCATGGTAGCTCTTGACCAAAGTACAAATGCAACCGGAGTCTAATGCCCCTTGTCGAAAACAGGCATTTTCTGTAGTATGAGTTTAGAGTAAAACTGTGCAGTAACTCCCAGTTGCACTTACTTTGATTCATTTACTATAAGCAAGAAAACCAGCATGCAGTGTTACAGTACTGTTTTTTCCCTCTAACATGTATGTTATATGTATTAAGTTTTTTTTATCTGTCTGGGCTAGCCAAATCTGGTCTGTGAGAGCTCAAGTGGGCATTTAGAGGTGACAAAAGGTGGCAAGAGTTTATGTTCAAGGAATGAAGGAATGTGACCGCCATGTCTGGCATTAGCAAGCTGGTATATGGTTATTGACTTTGTAAAACAGAACCCATAGTAGAAGCATACACTGGTAAAGTTTAGGTTGTATTGCCTTCTGAGTTATTCAGTGTTATTTACTGGGCCAGTAACATTTATCACAAATTTCACTCTAATTTGGGTACATTTAGGTTTTTCATATGACTGGATTTCTTGCCTTCCAGTAAATTACAAACGACTCGGGAATTTTTAACAGATAACCACTAAACAGAAGCAGTGTGAGATCTGCTTTTCTTTCAGGGGTGTTGAAGAGACCTGAGATTGTTACATCTGTGTGGTCCCAGTTATTCTGATGAAGTATCCCACATATTCTGATCATGTATTTAAAAAAAAACCCCTGACACACTAAGTAGTTTAGAGGAGAATTTTGCTAAGACTTTTAAGTAGTTTGGAAAATCAAGGGAAATGCTGTAGCAAGCACAAAGGCCAACTGGACTATTAGCTAATGCTCAGCACAGCCGATGGGTCACAGAGTGCTATTTCTTTCTCCATTTAATACTTCTTAATTGTGTTGAAGGACTGCTGAAAACTGGTAATACTTTTCTGATACTTTTTCCCTACTGTAAGTAATTTCTGAGCTTCAGGAGAAGTAGATTGAAAAAATAACCCTTGGCAATGAAAATGTCAGGGCACATGGTCCATGGTATGAGTTTTCTGTTAAAATTGGTTCTGCCTGTGCCAATGGTGTAATACTCGGATATTTTACACTGAGGTCTTATCTACATTAGAACAGTTGTTGCAGAAATGTGGTCTGTGGGCCATGGTTAGCTAATCTCAGGTGTCCTACAGAACTGTTATACAATGAAATGTTGACCTTTGTCACTTCCTAATTATTTACAGCATCTTTAGAGCATTTTCCTGTTTAAATCTAATGTTAACCTGTACAGTAGCTCACAAAAAATATTGAGTGTTGATAATGCTATAGTAAAAAAAAAAGTCTAAGAATCACTGTGCCAGACACAGTTGGCATCTGTAGCACTTCAAACTGCCCAGAATGCTGTCAGCTTAGCTTAGGAGGATGAGAAATCATTATACAGTTAGGACATACATAATTTTATTTGAAGAGTGTGCTAATGTAATTGATCCTTGCTTGCTGCTTGTTATTACTGTATTTAAATTAGCTTTTCCAGTTAGAATTTCCCCTAATTATTTTTGTTACATTCATTAATCTTTTTATCATTATAACAGTTGGTTTAAGAACATCATAAAATATTTGTGTATGTTGTCATGATTGTTATATTTGCACACACAAGCAAGAGTTTCCAGTTCTTTGGTTAGGTACATCTAGAATATGGAGGAACTTCATTCATGCAGTGGGAATTTCCTGATGTATGTACTGCAGAAGATAAAAGGTAAGAACTTTAAAAATAAAAAAAATCACCAGAATAGCAAGATTTTGAATTCAGTGGGAGAATACTTCAGAAAATACAGGATACTTCTGAAATTTCACCGGAAGCTTACAGAAGTGCATTTTTTACATGCAAGTGTAATTGAGGTCGCAGCTGACAAGACTGG
The DNA here is from genome assembly GCA_028858755.1 of Ara ararauna. Classification (NCBI taxonomy): domain Eukaryota; kingdom Metazoa; phylum Chordata; class Aves; order Psittaciformes; family Psittacidae; genus Ara; species Ara ararauna. The sequence goes on from CM054379.1 coordinate 98,122,363, forward strand.
AGATATACAGGAAAATAGAATACTGTCATTAAAAAGTTGAAAAGCTAAATCATAGAATCACAGAATGGTTTGGGTTGGAAGGAATCTTAAAGATCATCCAGTTCCAACCCCCCTGCCATGGACAGGGACACCTTCCACTAGACCAGGTTGCTCAAAGCTCCATCTGACCTGGCCTTGAACACTTCCAGGGATAGGGCAGCCACAGCTTCTCTGGAGAACCTGTGCCAGGGCCTCACCACCCCCATAGTGAAGAAATCCTTTGCTTGGAAGTGCAATCTATAAATTATGACTTTCAAATACAAGTATTTTATATAGTAAAGCAAGCAAACAAACAAAACAATAAAAAAAGGTGAGTTCTTCAGATCTGCGTTTTCCATTCTCTAAAAGAACAGCTAATTGCTGCCTTTACAGAGCAGAAATGAAAGTTTTCTGTTTGCATGATATTGTAAATTAAATAATTGCCTATAATATGTTAAATATTAAAATGGATATATATGATACAAGTTAGCTTTTATTACAGCGTTCCCCCCAGCATTTCATTGCTTCCTGTGATCCGAGCAGCAGCTTACTCTCCAAGGCAGATGTAAGTTCCCTGTTTCTTAGTCTTCCAACATGTTAAGTGTGTACAAAGATACTGTGTTCAGTCTCTGTCTTGGCCTTTCATAGCATCAGCTATTAAGAGTTCAATGGAATGTATATGTGATAGATAGTGGGTGAATATTTTTTTGTAGGACTTTATAGATTTATATATTTCTCAGAACGTCACTCTGAGTCAGGGAGAATGGAGCACTATGTAAGGGAAACAAAAAAAATCCTAATAAATGTATGAATCCTTTTTGTTGTTTTCATTCATTCTTCATTAGGGACTGTAGTGAGAGGACAAGGGGTAACCAGTTCAAACTTAAACAGGGGAAGTTTAGATTGGATATGAGGAAGAGGTTCTTTACTGTGAGGGTGGTGAGGCACTGGAATGGGTTGCCCAAGGAAGTTGTGAATGCTCCATCGCTGGCGGTGTTCAAGGCTGGGTTGGACAGAGCCTTGGGTGGCATGGTTTAGTGGGAGGTGTCCCTGCCCATGGCAGAGGGGCTGGGACTAGATGATCTTGAGGTCCTTTCCAACCCTAACTATTCTATGATTCTATGATTCTAAGATAGAATGAGACTAAACTGGTGAATGGGGGAAGTGTGACCTTAAAGGCAAGTGATCAGGATGTGCAGGCTTCTGGAATGACCTATACCACATTCTTAGAGAGCTCAGGGGCTGGAAAATGTCCCCTGCCAGTTGTTCATCTTTAAGGGGGTTGTTTATATAGCTGCTGGAAGACAGAAGTGTCACTGATGATGCACAGTAGCTCTGTTGTTGCATATACATGTAAGAAAAACTTGAGCCAAAAGCCTGATAAATATTTTACATGCTTTTAGGCACGTGTTTCTCTAACATTATCTCTCCTCTTTCCTCTCCTCTCCTTTTCTTTTTCTTTTCTTAAATTTGGGCCAGTGCTCTTATAAATAATGCCCCATAAACTATAATCATTCAGTCTTAGAGATGTAGATTATCTATTGCTGGAGTGCTGAACTGCTAGCTTGTATTCTCTGTTTAATAGAAATATGGGGGTTTTCTCTTGCACAAACTTATGAAAAGGACCCTGAAATCCAAATTTTTGAGGATTTAATCTAAATAGATTCTCAGATGCACATATCCCGTGTTACCTAGCGTTAAACATTTGCGTTATGTGTAGTGGGGTTTTTGTAATAATGCTATTTCACCAAAAACATCACTAAATTGTCTATTTGCTGGGCCTTGTGCAGTAAAACCAAAAGTAAAGACTGAGGTAAGCTGTAAAAATAAATTGTGAGAAAAGTAATTGTGGTCAGATCATTGTATACTTGGTGATGGTTTGGATGCAAATGTCTCTCAGAGCATCAGTAGTCTGTTGTGAGTTCACATCATCTGTGTGTGGCTCTGGAGCTCCAGAACTACGTATGAACTGAATGTTCTATTTACAAAATAACCCATCTTTATCTCTAAAGTTCATGAAGGAAAACTTCCAAGCAAGAGCAGAGTTTAGCTACTGTACAGATGGTTTGATAAATTAATGCATTCTGAGATACCTGATAGCCTCCAGTTACTCTGCTTGTTCTACAGACCTGTTTGCATCCCTTATCTTCTCTTGGGACAAAAGGCAGCTGCTTATCATATATAGCTGTAAAAACCCTCCCATTTCTAACAGCAGTTTTTATAATGACCGTTGAGTGCTTTTCACTCAGTGTGAATTACCAAATTCTGTAGTGTGATCAAAGCTTTAAAAAAGTATGGGACAATGTGAACAGATTTTAATCTGATACTAAATGAGAGATAAGAAACAGTTGTGCAGACATTGTTAATTTTCTTAAGTTCATTGGAACTCTTAGTTCTTAAATGCGTTTGTAATAACAGTGTTTCATAGAATCATAGAACAGTTAGGGTTGGAAAGGACCTTAAGATCATCTAGTCCCAGCCCCTCTGCCAGGGGCAGGGACACCTCCCACTAAAGCATGCCACCCAAGGCTCTGTCCAGCCCAGCTTTGAACACCGCCAGCGATGGAGCATTCACAACTCCCCTGGGCAACCCATTCCAGTGCCTCGCCTGCCTGCTACACTGGAACAGCACAGATTATGTGGATATTGTCACAGATTTCCACCATGTTTGCCACAAAAAAACCTTGGGATTTGAGTAATTAGGATTTTTATATATATATATATATTTTGTAAAGAATGTAACTAGTTGTTTGGTACCTTAATTTGATCTGAAGAAGCTCACACTGAGTCCTTATTGTGATGACTAGCCAGAAAAACTATAGTATCTTTTAAAGGAATTAAGGAAGTTTGCAATATCATGTTCATTAGACAAGACTATTATAAAGAAGTTAATAGTATTGGGTCTGTCTTCCCATTTACACCTCCCTCAAAGCCATGCAACTGTTCTGTCTGTTTATTTGTATAGTAGGTTAGTAAGCTTCTTAGTTGAATTGTTTTCTGTCAACCCCGGGGTAAACTTTCTTGCACATTTTCTGTTTTGGTTAGTGTTAGTACTGCCTGCGAATGTTTTCCTACATTTCACAGATAATACTGCAGAATGGAGCACTTAATTGCCTTTTTTGTTTTGTTTTGCTGGAAGGAATGCACTGAGTACAGTTATCAAACTTAAAACATGATTGAAAGAAGCCAAAGAGCCTTATTAGCAGCAATCTCTCATCCTAGAACAACCATGGATCAGACCTTTTTCTTCTACTTCAGTCACAGTAGTTAGATTTACTTGTATCTTTGCTTGAAAATTGCATTTAGTTTTGTAGTCGTATAGTTATTTTTCAGCAAATTTGAAGAGAATGGGTAGATTTTTAACGTTTTACTGGGGTGGCGATTAAAACATGCTTCTGTAGTATAAAATCTGATCCTTGCTTACAGCTTCTTTTTTATGCTTAAACTGATCGAGGAATTCTTGACCTCTTCTGAAGGCAGCAGATGTTTTAGCATTGACTACATCAGAATTAACATGTCATCCAGGATGTTTGAGGCTTGGTTTCATGCACTTCTAATTATATTGTATTTTTGACATCCAAGATACAGCAATTCCCTGCCTTGCCCCCACTCTTGGGACCCTGCACCCATTCCAGCTGCAGCAAGGGTGCAGAAGACTCAAAGGCCCTAATTCTAACCCAAGCAGCACTTTGCTCTGTAATGTCATGTCGTTACAGAGAGAGACATGTCTCCGTTACTAGAGAGGAGAGTCTTCTCCTCATATAGGGTCTCCATTCTGCACTCTGATACAAGAGACTTGCAAACTGATCTGTTTTATATGGTAACTTTAAATAAGATGAAATTTTCAGAATACATGCTTTCTTTAAATAGTACATATTTTTGGTAAGAGAGAGGCTAGGTTATAAAAAAGCCTATGAAAGATGCTTAGAGTATGTTTTTTAATAAGAAACATCAGCAAATATGGATCTCTCTTTAAATGTTAAAATATTTATGCAGTAGAACAACCAAAGGCAGTATGTTTAAAACATTATTTTAGAGACTGTATAAATATCTCGTGCAAGCAGATTGATTTAATTGTATAAAATAGTCTTATTCAATAGCAAGCTTTTCAGCAGTAATTTAAAGTAATACGTAATTTGTTTTTGTAGAATAGATCCACTCTCCATAAGAGAAAGCCAGCTAAATTTAAGTTTGCATGTGTTCCTTGGCCTTATATCTTAATTTAGCTCTCCTCCAATTTTTTTTCTCGTTTTTATGGAAAACAATTTTAGACAAATTCAGGCTGATTAATGGTAGACTTTGGCAGACCAACCTATTACTCATTTATATGAATTTGTGTACTTGTTTCTGATTTTTAAAATGTGTGTGACATACAATGAATCTGATTACACGTTCCATTGGTACAGTAAGCTGATAGAATCTTGTTTATAAAATCCCTTATTTCATAGCATCTGCCAAATTTAATATCAATTATTTCCTACCTCACCCCCTCTTTGACTGTGAAAGAGATTTTGATCATGTGGGGAAATATGAAAACTTTAAATAATAAAGAAAGTGCCCTTGCTAACAAACTGAATTCATAAGTAGTTTTCAGTCTGCTAAAAATGACTGAACTTCACAGCTGTGGAAGCAAGCCTGTATTCTCTCTGAGCAAGTTCTTCTACTCAGCCACCTCTGAGCAAGCAGCTGTATGATTACTCAGCTTGCCCTATTCTAAGGACGGAATGCAAGGCTTGGCATTTTGATTTGAGTAGATGAATGGCAAACTGCAGGATGCAAACTGTAGAATGTAAACTTGCAGCAAGTCAGCTGTTTTATGATAACTGCCTCTGTGCACATCTTTACACCATTATACTTTGTGCTAATGGTGAGTCTGCCTCACTGAATGATTATTCCCTTTTCATGTACCTTGAGATGGAAATACCAGGTGTTTGCCTTTTTCCTTACTGAAAAAGCAGTATGTCAGCCATGTGCCAGTCGTGGAGGCATACATGGTGCACATTTAAATAACAGCCTTGTAACAGTACCTTGACAAGAAACAAGTTTTTTGTTTCAACAACTCCTCTTCCTTTGATGCAGCAGAATAACCTGTATATAGCTCCATAGCCCATAAGAATGGAGAGAGGCTGAAGAATTATGATGGCATCAGAGAACAAAAAAATTCTTCAGCATAAATTCTTACCCTTTTCACCTTTATTTCTGCGAAAGGAGGTGTTGCTTCCCTCAGTTGTTGCCTGTTCTCATCAAAGAGTACAAGACTAGCTTGCAGCATATGCATTGCCTAAGTTAATATTATTACATTATCTTACGTTTTGTCACAAGATAAAATACTATCACAGTGATAGAATATTAGTGTTTGTTAAAAAGAATCATCAATTTGTGTCTCTTTTTTACTTGTTGTAAGTTAATTTTGTGGATATATGATCCTGAAAGAGCAGATGCTTCCAAACTGAATCACACTGCAATTATTCCATCGCAAGTATGTTGAAATGATGCCACTTAAGGAAAAAGTTAAAAACAGATGTCTTCTGAAAATTTCCAGTTGAAAGTGGAAATATCTTACTGGAATATACTGCCTGCATGCATCTTGAATTATTGTCTTTTCCTGTCTTAGGAAAAATAAATTTGCAAGGTTTTCTCTCCTGTCAATACTGCAGCAGTAACACAGGTATAATGAGTAAGGTGAAGCCTATTGCCTATTTCATAGAGTAATTATTAAGCTTGAGTGATTCAATCAAATTTTAGTCTTTGTGAAAATCATATTCAGAAATTGTAACTGGCAGTAACGTGTGACAGTTAAACAGAAGTCTCTTTTCAGATTTCCTCATGCACCTGCGTAGAAAGCTGTTGGGAAAAGGTTTAAGCAAAATCATTTAGAAGTCATGGTATGTGATAAACAGGGATGTCAATTTACTGGCTTAATTTAGAGCTAAAATGTGACAACCTATTGTACAAGCTGATCTACACAGGTAGATCTCTGGACTGAATGAAGATTCATTTAAGAGATTATCCCATGCGGATTAGTTGTAGGGATTAATATGTATAATAATTTTGTTAAAAATGGGTTTCTGACCTAAGTAAATGGCAGAAAGTAATTAGTCTTTGGTACAGTATCTGACACGAGGTTTGCATGCATGCCACCACAGTTTACTTCAATGTATTTTACTTTATTTTTAATCAGTATTTTAAGTTGCCATCATTATATCTCTTTTTTTATATATTTGTTACTCTCTTCAAAATAAAAATGAAACAGGAGAAAAAGGTACCAATATTCATTGTATTGTGAAGGCGTTTTTGTTGTTAGATGCTATGAAAGTTATGCATGCTATGGAAAGAATTCAGAGAAAACAAGACAGAACTTGGCTCTGAGTGTTGTGTATTCTGAAATGGATAGATTGATTTAATACGACTGTATTGGTATGTCATTGAAAATTTATTTGATAATACCAGGTTATTCCAACTTCAGAATTAAAAAAAAAAAATAAATGTTGTAATAAACAGCCTTACATCAGCTGGACAAAATATGTTCAATTATAACCCTTTTTTTACTGAAACAGAGCTCTCAGATACTTCACAGACTGTTTGGGAGTTTGGGACAGGAACCTGTTGTTCAACCTTCTTGAAAAAAGAACTATTCTTAGGAGCATCCAAATTTAGAATGTGGGATTTTAGGGTGTTTTTGTTTCTTTATTTGTAGAATGCTATTTAAAACTGTTACACTTGCAACTCTATGAACAGCTGTTGATGAGCAGGGCCATGATGAGAGCTGTTGATGGGGTTCATGTCTGGGCCTCTTTTTGAGATACTTTATGCTTCAGTTTTCTTTGAAGACAACTTGTCACCTGAATGTTTAGCTGCCTTTTTTTTTCATTCACTATAGTACCTACACTTATGCAGGCTTTTCTGTCAGTCCTAAAAACTCACTGCATGTAATTGTGCTACTTCATATGCATAGAAGTTCGTAGAGTAGAAAGCAAGATCAAAAAATCACCTAAAATTTTTACTTTAATGAAAGGTCTTTGAGTATTAATTGTCAAGTTGTAGGTATCAGATCAAAGTTGACAGTTACACATGCATCCCTAATGCAGATATTTTAAGCACTGAAAGCAGAAAATGTTAGTATGCTTGGTAAGCAGCTTAGAGAATCCTATAAAAAATAACAAATCTCATTATGTAATTCTATATGCTTATATGCTTCACTTGCCCAAGCTCAGTGTATTCTGCAGAATTATGAATGAATTCTACTAATCCATTCATTGGTGGGTTCCTTACAGAGATCAACTGCAGCCTTCAGAAGGACTTGGGGGTATTGGCTGACAAGAAACACAACATGAGCTGGCAGTGTGCATTTGCAACCCAGAAAGGCAATCCTATACTGGGCTGCATGGAAAGGACTGTGACTAGCAGGTCAAAGGAGGTCCTGCCCCTCTACTCTGCTCTGGTGAGACCCCACCTGGAGTATTGTGTTCAGCTCTGGTGCCCCCCAACACAAGAGGGATGTGGACCTGTTGGAGTGAGTCCAGAGGAGGGTCATGAAAATGCTCCGTGGGCTGGAGCACCCCTGCTATGAAGACAGGCTGAGAGAGCTGGGCTTGTTCATCCTGGAGAAGAGAAGGCTCCAGGGAGATCTTAGAGCAGCTTCTAGTGCCTAAAGGGGCTACAAGAAATCTGGAGAGGGACTTTTTGCAGGGGCAGGTAGGGACAGACCAAGGGGGAATGGCTTTGAGCTGAAAGAGGAAAGATTTAGATTAGACATTAAGAAAAAATTCTTTACTATGAGGGTGGTGAGGCACTGGCACAGGTCGCCCAGAGAAGCTGTGGTTGCCCCATCGTTGGCTGTGTTCAAGGCCAGGATGGATGAGGCTTGAAGCAACGTCCTCTAGTGGAAGGTGTCCCTGCCCACGGCAGGGGAGTTGGAACAAGATAATCTTTTAGGTCCCTTCCAATCCAAACCATTCTATAATTCTGTGATTCCTAGCAGTTCAGGATCTGTGTGAGGTGTTGGGTCAAACACCTCATCCTCAAAAAAAAAATCTTTTAGAGATACTCTTCTTCACCCTTCTCTAGACTTCTAAAGGGGGATTGCATGTTTTTACTTTATGTATGTGCTGATATTTCAGGCACAATTTCAAAACAGAAGTAAGGTAGCTCAGGCCATTAAACTGCTTCCAGTGTCTCCACTAACTGGTTTAGGATAAAGTTCAGGTATTTGTGCAAAGTACCACATCATAGATGTTTTCTTTCACCTGATGAAGAATTCTGCATTTTCTGTGAATCAACAGTTAACTATACACTTGATAAGCAGTCGTAGGGCAATGGCAGGAGTAATATAGTTCTAAACACATGTGATAAAATAATACCCAAAGTATTAATTCCTCTTTTAATGATTGCTTATATTACAGCCATGCTTTGACTGGGAGTTTGCATGTTCTGTATAGGAAATAGGATATAAACAAAGTGGTTGAAAGGTGAGGGAAAAGCTAAAGGGATCCAGGAGTCTCCTTATACTCCAGCGTCTACTATCAGGTGACATATGTAGGTCATTTTTCTTGGGAACACTGTAGGATTCCAAAGGATGACTTTCTTTTAACAAGCAACTTTTGTCAATTATTTTTTAATAAATAAAGGGATTGTGGTAAAATTTTGGTGAGTCTGGACAGTCACAAAAAGGCGATTAATGTCTCCAAACAAACTGGAAGATCCTCCTGAGGCAGTGCCATCCCCTCCAATTCCAATTTTTTGTGTGCTGGAGCCCCCTATGAAACCCTCCTGCATTGTTACTTCCAGTGTTTTGGACCACTAAATATTAGAACTAATATAAGGACTCTTATACTGTCAGTTGCTCTACTTTTATTACTGATTACTGCATTTCAGGGCAATTACTTCTTTTTCTTTCTACTAGTATACAGTACTCACCTGTTTTGCAGTGTGCCATGAAAACACAACAGGTCAGCAGTGACAAAAATTCACAGTTTTTATTTTGATTGTGAGTTTGTGATAAAATAGAGCAAAGCAGTGAATAATAGTACTGTAAACATACCAGGAGTTATGTGTATCAGGGGTATCTGTCACAAGTTTTGTGATCTGTAAAATTTTATCCTACGTAGGCTTTCAGTGAAGCTAATCCAAATAATTAATGCTTATGTATTATACTGCAAGAAAAGAGTATGACTTTTAATGGAGTAGGTAGTACTGTTTATATAGGTTTGGTTTGCTCTCCCTTGATCGTTATCTGTGCACCTTTTTATTTTGTCACTAGATGGCAACATAGCAATACTCCATCTCTAAAGCTGCTCTAACCAGAGATGGGCTTTTTCTATCTCATTTTTCACGGCAAAGCTTAAATAATTCACCCAACCCCCGACATGGGAACATATGCATTCTGGCAGTAAATTGTTTCTTAATGCTGTGAGTTCTGGTATTACTTTTTTCTATCTTATTAACTGCTGCTTTCATAGACAACTAAAGTGCAGAATAATCAAGTAAGAGAAAACGAAATTGCTTCCCCTGAATAGGGGAAGAGTCTATTGATTCATCTGAATCACCTCACATATACTTGGTTATTTTGTGGAAACCCCTTTTACTGAAGCCAGTGACACCTATGTTCACATCTACGAGAATAGAATTTGCATCATTTTTGCCTTTCAAAATATTTAATTTACTGAGGTAAGTCTGGAAGTTAATGTATGTTAGTAGGTTTGGGGTGAAACAACTTGTATCCAATAATCATATGCAAGAGTCTATTTAGCATCCCTCTTGAGAGCACTAAGCCCATAGACTTACTCAAATTCTAGTCAGACTGGACAGGATGATTATTATTAGACGAGGTATGAAAACTGAAGTGTCCAACTCAGTTTCTCAGGAGACATATTTTCCAGTGAAATGAGAGAAAAAGAAACAAAACCAATCTTAACAGTTACCAGCTTATTTTGCTTTTGGAACTTTGGACAGACTCAACAGTTCTGCTCAGTATTTGGTAAGCAGTCAGTGAGAGGTTCTTATGCTTTTTAAGTCTCCTCTGAAACTCAGCAGCAGCTTCTCAGGAAAAGCCAAACAGCTTGTACCAATAGGGGTAGATTCTGTCCTGCATGACGTTTTCTCCAGAAGCCAAAATCAGAGAGCTTATACTTCTCCCAGATCTGCTGTATATGGAGCTGAGTTTTTCAGTTTTTAAGTTTCTGTTAGCCTGCTGTATCCCAATGCAGTGAAACAACTGTTTGGGCCTTGATACTTGAACAAGTTGTCTTCTTCAGAGATAATACAATGTCACTGTTCCCCCCAAACCAGTGACCTCTCCATTAAATGGTCTGCATGTTTTCCAACAACAGCAGTTTTATTATCAAATTTTTGAACTTTTTGTAGAAATGATGGATTCAAAACTTAGAAATAAAAGTCCCCTTGGATGCTTTGACCCAGGACCTAAATAACAATGTAACTGATTTGGCTTTAACAGATAACGGAATAATATTTTTAATAAATGGTAATCTTAAACAAGAAGCTAATATATTTTGTTTAAAACCTTTGGAGTGGAAAGCTTTCTGAAAGTGAAATAACTGAAATTCTTTCAAAATACTGATGTTCATCAGCCTATCCAGTGCAGGTAGGTTATCTGTAGTTCTCATTTGACATTTAAGATATGGATGGTCTTCATAAAATGTCTGGGTGAATCTATTTTAGATCCACTTTTCATTGATGTAATGCTGGGAAATGACCAGACAGCAATAAGTTTATTTAAAGAACATGTTGAAATAAGGTCTGCACACTGTCCATGGCTCTCACTGCATGAGCTCATGCAGCCATGTGAAACCATTTTTAGGATCATGGCTTAAATTTGTAAATGCATGTCAGTGAAGGTCTCCTAATGACATTATAGCTGAAACTGTATCCCAAAGCATCTTGATTTCTTAATGTGCATCCTTACTACAAAGAGTAAGAGAAGTTACTGTATACCTAATCACTGTGTTAGTTGCTTTTTTTTAACAGAGCGCGAAACAATTAAATACTTGGCAGAATGAACATCTGAGGTTTATCGTGGATATAATTAAACATTTAATAAAATAGTAGAACATAAATGTCATTAAGAAAAGTCTTTTTATTCATTATTCCAGCCTCAGGAAACCCTAGCAATTTTTTTGCAAGGCATTCGCTCGTCTTCACTTGGTTATTAAAGGAGAATTTAACAAAGCAGGTGCCATTCCCTCTACAGACCATGGTATGTCTTTTTGACTATTTGAGTCACCTGGTAACTGTATAGAAGTCCAATATGAGTCCACCTCTCTGAATTTCAGAGTTCAGTCTGTCTGTCAGCCACTAGGCATAGCTTGTCAAGAGATTGCTCTTTAACTTGGGGATGTGTGTGAATGAAGTACATGTAGATGCCATGAAAAGGATAACAACTGTAAGAAAAATTAATTTGAAATAAATAAAGCATAATATTTTGTAAATTTAAATTACACAAATGTGTATTCTTTCTGCTTTTCTTATTATAGACTACTTTGGGAATATATTGATAAAAATTAAAAATAACATCTTATTAATGCTGCAAGAACTGGCTTGAGAGAATTGATAAAGCTTCCTGTGTGGGTAAGTGGAAATAAAACCATGGTCCTTTATTTGAATCCATCTGCTCATGTACATACGTTATTAATTGGTGGTTCCAGAATATACCGCCAGATCGAAATATTTAGCTCTATATTTAACTCTAAGAATTCTTGCTCCATTGTAACTTTTCAACACAGCATGGATTTGAATGTCTACTATCTGGACATGGGAGATGAAGTGACATTTTTGGTCTCTGATAGCTTTTGGTGAGAAGGTAGCTGTAAGTACATCTCTGGAAGTCTACAGCCTAGACCAACTGCAACTAGAAAAAAATAGCACTTACAAGGTTGCTCATGGAATCTGTGTTAAAAATAAGGCAAGGTTGAGGGGGTTTTAAGTTTCTTTCAAATACATGTTTTTTCACTATATTTTGCTATATATTTTCTTTTTCTGCTGTATTTGGACAATATTTGGAGATAGGCCTTATGTGTATGGAGAAGGAACGGAGAAAGGTTTCTTTCCACATGCGTTCGCTGCTATTAAGACTTCACAGTGCAATGTATGCTCACATAGATCCATGTAGGTTAATTTTCTACTGATACGGCTATCCTTTAAGTGTATTTTCTTAAAACTATAAATTAAAATGGCATATTAACTAAGGTCAGCATTGTAAATCTGTAAACTACACAACTGTGCAGTATTAAGGCAGCAAATTTCTTAATAAACATGAACAATAAGTCACAAAATCTGGAAATCATCTACCCAAATACAGGCATATGAAGCAGACTTAAATATCTCTTAAGTGACAGCATTTCATCTTGCTTATCTGGCCCCTTCCATTTTGCTGCTGCTGTGTTTCACTTGGATGTCTGATGATCCATACAGGTTAAAAGTGTCTCATCCTTGAACAACCTGCAAAGTTAGATGCCCACACCATAATCACAGCATGTTGTGAAACAACTGCTGTCTTGCAGAACTTTTAGTTTTGTTGCTCTCTACAAGCCCATCCTTTCCTAAATATCTGAGAAACAAGACTCCTTTATAAAGCCCACAAATGAGGCCCAACCAGTAATATAAAAACACTAAAAATAAGCATTTTTTGTGATATGAATCCATCTTTGAGCCCTTCATTTAAGCATGTTTGATTATTTCAGATTCCCTACTCTCTGCTCCCTCTCCTCAGCATGCTGTTCAGTTTCTTTTTCTATACCAGTAATGGTGGCAGGATCCTCAAAATGTCTGTGGATATGCCATTCCACCCTTTTTTTACCTCCATCCAAATCAGTCAAAATTAATTGCTTCTTGGCAAGTCACAGAATTCAGGCAGATGATTTTAGCCCAGGGTTCAAGGACAACGGTCTTTACGTTAATACACTTAAGTATAGAACCACAAAGACTCTTATGTGCATCTGATGATATCATCACTATGCTCTGCATTAAAGGACAAAGTAGCCTGATTAGTCTTTTGTCAGGAATGGTTCAGAATGAATCTTTAAAAGTTTTGAATCAAGCTTCCAATTCAACTCTAATATTCTCCTTCAAGGAGCGCTGAAAATGCTAGTGAACAAACCTTGCCATTTCAGAACCTCAGATCACAGATGGGAAATACAAACAACTATCTTCAGTACTGTTTGCAAGGACTGATGATTTTCTGAAGTTGATTTTTTTGTGGAAAACTACAATAGGGGCAACCAGTTAAGTGTTCTGTTTTAGGGCTGCTAAGTCATAGAATCATAGAACGATTTGGGTTGGAAGGGACCTTAAAGATCATCCAGTTCCAACCCCCCTGGCCATGGGCAGGGACACCTTCCACTAAACCAGGTTGCTCAAAGCCCTGTCCAACCTGGCCTTGAGCACTGCCAGGGATGGGGCAGCTACAGCTGGATGCTCAGAGACAACAGTCTCCAGCTGATAAGATTTCAGCCTCAGTGCTAAGTCAGGTTGTCTTATACCTTTCATCTCATCTCAACACAAACCAGAGTTCTGCAGAAGGTGAATTCAGATAGGATGTCTGTAATTCTGCTTATTTCCGTCTTCCTAATTCCAGATTCTACTGCATTTGTTAATGAGTTCAATAACTAGCCCAAATCTCCCAACATTAATCAACCTCCCATGCAAACTTGACTTGTCTCCATTTAACAATGTGATCTGTTTGCAAATAATAACAAAAACTTTCATCTCTTCACATTTTCTAAGCTGTATTCACTGTCTTACTTTAATTGAACTTGTTTATCTATAAAGACCCATTTCATAGCAATCATTAATCCACCCTCCCAAAGCAAAATTTATTCTAGCATTCCAACAGAAGTGGTCCTGAAACTAACACTGAAAAATGTAGTCTGTCCTTGGGTAGATGCTGTATTATTTAAAAAGTAACCAGGAGGTCTAATAAAGTCAAGCTTGTTTCTCTGGAATCAATAAGCATTTAAAAATCACTGACTGCCAGCGAAATGTAAGTATTCTTTATCCTGTCGTGGGGCAGTGGGATGAAGAAGATGATCTTCTGCAGTTTGTTCAGCCTTATTTTCCTATAATAATCTGAACTGTTTACATCCATTATTGGAAATACAGTATTGTTAACTCAGACTTTATTCTTGTACTGAGATTTCTGACATACCAAAGAGTTCAGGAAAGTAAAAGCATAACTAACAGATCTATTTTACCTTTGGAATTACTTTGAAACTAGCCTAAAACTCATGCACAAAGCCGTATTTTTCATATTTTCTTTAAAAGTTCATAGCATTAGAAAATTTGGTAACATCCTGAAATTACTGGGGAAGAGTTTTTTGTGAATAGAGTTCAGAATACCAAAATAATAGATGAAAAATTGTCATTGAAATAATGACTATTTCTTAAAGCATAGAATAATGAAATATAGTTTACATGTTTGTGCACTGCTGAAGCATGATGCCACCTTTTCATGTACCATACTTTCAAATAATACACATTTTAAATTCTTTTTTTTTTAATCTGTTGGGTTTGGGTTTTTTTAAAATTTGTGTTTTTAACAGGCAGGTTGTCTATATAAAAGCAGTCTCGGCCCATTATGCTCAAAGTAAAAACTTTATACATGGGGACCACAGGTATAAAAATGTCTATTTAGAAATAGCTGGTGATAGTGTGAATAAAATGTATTGTTATCTTAATTCAAATTTTTGCATTACTGTTACACCTTCTGATAAACTGATACCCTACTGAGGATAGATTCAGATTTGATATTAGGAGGAAATTCTTTACTATGAAGGTGCTGAGGCACTGGCACAGTTTGCCCAGAGAAGCTATGGCTGCCCCATCCCTGGCAGTGTTCAAGGCCAGGTTGGACAGGGCTTTGAGCAACCCGGTCTAGTGGAAGGTGCCCCTGCCCATGGCCAGGGGGGTTGAAACTGGATGATCTTTAAGGTCCCTTCCAACCCAAATTGTTCCATGATTCTATGATATCCTTGGAGGGAGAGGGCATGGTGAAACATAGACAGAGTGGAATAAAGCTCATATGACAATACTGGATTGGTCTAACCATAAAATTATTTAAAAGGATCATTTTGTGCTGAAAATACATTCTCAGCATTGATAGATACTATGTTGCAAGAAAGGCAAAGTTATCGCTTAATACTCAATAAAGCTGTCTTTGTGGTCAACAATAGGAATAATTGGAATAATTGAAACTCTTGTAATACAGAACATTGGAACAAAGAAGAGTGCCAGACAGGAGTACAGCCAGAGAAGGATTACAGAACTAAGAAAACAATCCTCAGATGCAAACACACACCAGGAAGCTGCCAGAAGAAGAGTGGGTTCAAGCCAGTGGAAGTAGAATAAGCAACAAAAACTGTGTTCATCTTTCCTAAAAAATAAAGGCAAAGAATGAATTATTTCTTGTGCACAAGGCTGGAGTATCTGGTTTGAAAATTCTGCAAAATCTTGTCTTCACTATGGTGTTCAGAAAGGCAGAAATTTGTCTGAAATCTTGTCGACATCAAAGCCAGAGACAATTTTGTTAGCAATGCCAGCTTGGAAAGGATTGTATTTGGATATCCTTGGAACTTAGGTCAACTTCATAGTGTTTCTTTCCCATCTAAATAACATTGTTTCACAGAACCCCAAATCTGGACTTTTGCTGAAAGGGGCAATAATGTCATTACAATTCAGTAACCGTTTTAGAATTCTGTCTATGGTTTTGATACTAGAAACATAGCTATAATTTAATTTAATTTAGGGTGAAACCTATTTTGGCACTGCAGTTACATCTGTCTGTTTAAAATACTTCTACCATCAGCATGTACCTCTAGTAAAAATTATGCTTTTATGCATCAATTCATATTTAAGAAGCCTGATCTATTTGTACTGTTCCTGTTACTAGAATCTAATCTTAATCACAGATATAACTCTGGATAAAATTAAATATCTCTGTAAAATAGTTTTGAATGATGGAATCATAGATCAGCCCAGGTTGGAAGGAACCTCAAAACATCATCTGGTCCAACCTTTTGTGGAAAAAGAAGCCTAGATGAGATTATCTACTGCCCTGTCCAGTCACATCTTGAAAACCTCCAGCAACAGGGACTCTACCACATCCCTGGGGAGGCTGTTCCAGTGATTGATCTCACTGTAAAACAATTCTCCCTTACTTTCAGTCCACAATACCAGGACACTTCCGTTATTATTATACCAACTTGCAGTAGGTTTTTCCACTTAAATCCTTTTCATTGAACGGGTTGGGTGGGGATGCTAGTGTAGTTAATACAACCTTGCTCTAACCAGGGAGGAACATCCTTGTAAACTGGAGAAAGGAACCAAGAAGATCCACTGAGACAGGCAAGTTGAAAAGGCTTTTAGAACACTATTCATAAAGATCTTCATTACAAGCTCTCCTATAGGCAGCAATTCTTTACTGTCTATTCAGACTGAACAGTTTTGGACTCCCTGGCAGCTCTGCTAGAGCTCTGACAGCTCATCTTGTGCCATTTTTTTAGTCTTATGCAATTAGGTTAAAGATTAATCTATGTTAAGATTAATCTGCTTTTCCCACCCTCCTGATGGTAGACTTTTGAGGAAGCAGAATCAACTCTCCTGCCAGCCAACTGTTCCCTTAATGGAACCTTAATTAAATTTCTGCAACTTTTAATAAGAAAACCCTTTGAGTGTGGGGCTACAAATCTCTTTTCAACCTGCCCACTAAGATAACCTCTTCAATCACCATTACCTGGGCCCATGAGTGCAGATGAGTCAGCTCCTCATAGATGACATTTTTTTCTAGTTTTCTACAAAGATAAGGTGGTTTTTAGAACACACATAAAACTCTTTACCCAAGATGGTTTTTATTTAGCCAAGGAAATTCTGGCATGATTTCCCCCCCCCCCCCCCCCCCAAATTCATTCTTCTGCAGAAACAGCCCTTCACATCTTGTATGTTAGTGTACCTTCTCTATCTATATTATCAGGACAATATTCTGACTAACAGAGCTTACATACATGTACCAATGGTATGAATGTTCACATTTCCTGGTGGCTTACTTCTACTAGCCAACATTACACTTGAAACCAACAAGTGTAAGGTTTCACAACCTGAAAAAAGGTCCTGGCACAGGACAGAGTTCTGGCTTGGCTTCTCCCTATCTTTCAAATCTGCTTACTTGAACCACCAGCACAGAGGTCAAATGGAAAACAGTGAGGACTGGTTAATGCATTGCAGTTTCTGCAGTGTTCCGTACTTACACAAAGCCTACAGTAAAGAAAACAGTTTTCAAACTTTTTCTAACCTCTTTCAAAGCTGTTAATCTTCCCTTGTATCTTGATCTTTGGCGAGATGCATTGCCTCCTGTATAAACCTCCACAAGCCCTGCTGAAACTGCTGGGATGACTCTTCCCATTAAGTGCTTGTTCCAGGGCAGTACTTACCTAAAAACACATATTTACATGCCTGAATGCTCACAAAAGTTAACTTTACTGCAGAAAAAATAACTACAAATATATTAAAAATTTACTATGTACTTCATTTTGAGTGTTACAACTTTGGAAGGCTTTGAATAATGTTAATAATTTAATAATCCTAATCTTTTTACCAAGAACTTACATTTTTCATTAAATATGTAAGGATGGGTGATTCTGAGCACTGGCCAATTTCATAATATCCTTTGGTTTGACTCTCAGTTGTGAAGATAACCTAATGGTCTTATTTGAATCTCTTTTTTCATTCCAGCTAAAGACATTTTTGCACTTCTAACCAGAATTTTCTTATTGGCTGGCAAGTTAAGATACCTTGTAAAGCTTATCCTGTTAATGGCAATTGTTCTGTTTGTCCTAAAATAAGCTTAATAAAGCTACATAGGTAAATAATGGTTGAACTTCTCATCATCACTTTATTTGATATTCACAAGTTTATGAAAATTTTCACAAAGATTATAAAAGCTGTAGAAATCTGGCACACAACACATGAGCATTTTTAATCATTTGTTACTGATTCATTTTGTATGATTCACAGTCCATCTATTTCAGTATACTTTGTACCAAGAAAGAAATCAGAGAAAAAATATCTGAAATCAACTTTGAAATTTCAGCTCCAGTGAAAACAGTCTGCTCCTACTGAACATTAAATCAGTCTTCCCTTACACGAGGATGGTCCCATGGGCTGAAGCACTGGTGAGAGCCCTCCAGTTCCTTCTGGAGGATTTGCACATCTCTGTTCCATCTTAGATGACCATGTGCCAAATGCAGGAGACACACAGGAGGAGTGTAGCAACATTTGTGTAGGGTACTCTGCATTCCTCTAAATCTAAGGTGCTTTAGTCTTCTCTCAGTTCTCTTTTATGGCTGAAAACTGGTGGTCCTCTAACCTTGACTATTTCTTCACCTTTGAAAACTAAACAGATAATGGCATTTTCCATACAGACAAAAAAACCAGGATGCTCTGTAAGCGTATGTCTCCCATACAAGGATAGGAAAATGTCATGGCATAAAATAAATGTAGTACAGATTGGCAGACAATTATTTTGGTTTGTGTTCTTCTCTGAGAAAGTTTCTTGTACTCCTATTAAGGGCTAAAGCAATCTGGCTTTCAGTTTTACAAGGCAGAAATTCATGGGTTCACACATTATAATTCTCTGTGGTATTGGTGGCCACTACTGCTCACTCCCTTTTACCAAATTGCCAAACTGAGCTTAGCGAGTGTCATGGAGTATCTCCACACCATACTTTCTCACTGTCCAAACTACTCAAACAAATGTAAACTACTGTAAAACATACTATGTAAGGCATATCTCTCTCCAGTATTCACACGTGTAACATTGCTTCTTACACTTAGCTAGTAACAGGCTTTCTGCTCCAAAGAAGGATTTTGCTGTCCTTTGCAGATAACTGCATGAAAAGATAAACTGCATCACTGAGGTCAGAGCTGTAGTGTTGTGTTACTACTCTGTGTAGTAAGTCTAATATTTTAAAGCCAAAATTCAATTTTTAAGTCAAAGAAGTGACACTTTGGGTCCTTTTTCTTCAGATTTACTCCTATAATGTGAATTTTATCTCTCTCTCCTGTCACTACAGGCTAGAAGTTATGTTTTCCTCTCATTTTTCTTCACAGTGCATTTGTAGGCAGGCAACAGGAGAGAAAGGAAACTAAACAATTCACTAGAAGTCATTCCAGCACTCTGCATTTCTCTCTTCCAGTTAATGAATACTGTTAGTTGGAAATGGAGTCCTTATCTCAACAGATAAGAGTTTTGACCCCTGCTGTTTTTAAGATGCAGTCATATTTTCCTTGGTATTCCCTGATAGGAAGCAACTTTTTCCCACAAAACTTTTAGTTTATTGATTATCAGTTTGTTTCCTAGCTGCCAGCTAAAGGAGCAGATGAAGAACATGGCCCAAAGGAGTTATGGACATCCGGTCCACAGGTTTACTGTTTTGCTGGCAAAGTAAGGCATCACTGCCAACACAGAATCACAGAATCAGCTAAGTTGGAAAAGACCTCTAGGATCGTCAACTGTTACCCCAGGACTGACAAGTCTACACTAAACCATGTCACTAAGGGCTTCATCTGCACAGTTTCTGACCACTTCCAGGAACAGTGATGCCATCACTTTTCTGGGAAGCCTGTTCGAATGCCTAATCACCCTTTCAGTGAAGAAGTTTTCCTGATATCCAATCTAACCTCCCTTGGTGCACCTTAAGGCCGTTACCTCTTGTTACTTGGGAGACCAGGCACCTGCTCGCTCCATCCTCCTTTCATGTAGCTGTAAAGAGTCCTCCCACATACAGCCAGGATGAACCACAGGTTCATACCCTCCACAGCCAAGAGGAGCTTTAGCTGAGAATGAGGGGTTAAACACCAGCAGCCAGAAATTACAGTGGCAGCCAGGATCCCCTGGGGTGGTACATCCTCCTTCCAGCTGCACCTTCGTCGCCGGGACACATCCACAGCCTGCTGAAAACCACACCTTTTCCGAAGTGCTATAAAGGGGCAGAGGGAAAGCATGTTTTCTACTGTTGACGCTTTTGCCAACTGGATTTTTGCTTTGCTATTTCTTCACAAGGTTATATAGAAGGTTACCATACCACCGGGTTCTACACATTACTCTCTACGGCATCTGCAGACTTAGGACCGGCCATGACTTCACCAGTAACCACACATGGGCTATCCGCAGGTCCGAAAGACTCAAAAGCTACTTGTGTAAAGCTAGCCCTAATTCCCCTGCTTCACTGAACAGAAGCATAAAATGGCGGTGCCCGCGAACGCCCCACCACCACCACCACCCCCGGCCCGATCGGACCTTCTTGCCGTCGGAAGCGAACACCGTAGATGTACGTGTGTGAAACAGGACTGCCCGCCACAGCTCGGCACCTGTGACAACGCAGGGCAGCTTGCTCCGGCGCGGGCTGCCCCGCACCGGGACCCTCGGGCCTCCCCACAGCCGCTGCGCGCTGCACGCCGGGAGCTGTAGTCTCCGCCGCCCCGCTCCTGGCGGCGGGCGGGGGCGGGCTCGCGCGGCTCCATTTTGCGCCCGTTGGAGGGGCGGGCAGGCCGGCCCGCGCGCCGCCGGCGGCGACAGCGACGGGGCCGGGCAGGGCGCGCTGCCGCGGCCGCTCCTCCGCGTCACCCCCCACTTCCTTCTCCCCTCCCTTCCTGCCGCCGTGCACCGCCACCGGGGTGGGGCCCTCGCCCGGCCCCCGCCGCCGGCCGCGGGCTGAGCGCGTGTGCCGGGGGCGAGGCCCCGTCCCTCCGCGGCGGCGGCTCCATGGTGCCCGCCGCCCCCCCCCTCCCCACAGCAACAGGCAGGACGAGGAGGAAGCGGCCCCCGGGGGTCCCCACCGCCCCGCCGCCGGCCTGAGCAGCAGCGCCGCCGCAGCGGGAGCGACCGAGCGGGCGGGGGGCGCCCGCGGGCCGCTGGCGATGGCGAACCAACTGGTGATCCTCAACGTCTACGACATGGTGAGTGCCCGGCCCGCGGCGGGCAGCGCGGCACCGCACCTGTGGCGGCTGGTGCAGGCAGGGCTCCGTGCCCTTCCGGGGGGCTGAGCGCGGCGCAGAGCGTCCCGCGGCGCGGCGGGGAAACTTTTCCTGCCCTTCCGGTGCCTGTCGCCGCCTGAGTTGGCTCGGTGGGGGCGAGGAGGAGCAACGAACCGGGAGGTGGGGGGAAGAGGGCTATAATTTGAGAGGTCTGTCGGTTTCTGTGTATGATGCGTGACCTGCCGCAAAAGTTTGCTGTGGGGCCCAGACGGGTGTTTTACTGCCGGGTGGACCCGGTCCGTGTCGCGGGGGAAAGTTCCCCTGCTGCGAGGGGGTAGCGAAACGCGAATGACCCTGAGCTGTTCCTCCGTTATTGCTTCCAGAGCACCTCAGGGGGGAGGCCCTGCCTTCCCTGCCCCTGAAAACCATCAGGGTGGCCGGTTGACCCTCAGGATGGTAGTTGGGGATAACTGCTGTTTCTTTAGGGATAGGAGGGCTTGTAGTGCTGTGTCAGTAACATGCTTTTTTCCCCTAGACCAGAATTTTTGGGCAGTTTTGGTATTGCTGCAACTTAGTAGAAATAAAGGAATTGTTCCAGCTTGATTTGCAGCCCTATGAGCTCACCTTCCCTCCCTTCTGGGTAATCTTTCTGAGACACCTACAGCAACTGCTGTATTGTCTTAGGTTCAGCTGGAAGCTGCTCAAATGCCATGGTAACAAATGAGGTATAAGTACTTGCAGAGAACAGGAGGTGTGGGTAAGTAATATTAAGAAAATATTATCCGTTAATGCCTTTCAATTGCTGGAAATTAGAACAAGTAGCGCTAGTTCTCTGACCACCTTCTGAGTCTACTGATAGAGGGACAGTAATATTGACAGCTAGTTTCAGGTAACTGTGTTTGTGTTACTCAGCTTATTTCAGGTAGGCTTTCCTTCCACCACCGTTTAAGTTGACCTTTTGGTGTTTTAAAAGGTACAGAGTGGAGTCAGTGGCTGCTGTCAGAAAATGCAGCTTGTTTGCTTGGGATTGCTCAGGCTCAAACGCTAGGATATTTAATAGCAACCAATAGGGAGCTATTTGGCCTGGAATTAGAATTGTATATGAGATTATATGAACTAGCCTGATTCTTATAATTGTTTTCTTTCACACCAATACTTATCATAGAAATCAGTGTTCCTGTCAAAGGATTTCTTTTTTCGTTTTTGGTTTGGTTTTTTTTTTGTTGTTGGTAGGTTGTGTCCATGTTCTTTCTCCAGTGAGTAGAACCTGTTACTTCTACTTTGTTTTTCCTTCACTGTAGAGAATGAGAGGAGACTGGAGACGGGAGCAGCCTGTTGGCTGGTTTTTTCCGAGAAGGAAAAAACTTGGGGTCTTTGCTCACCTAGTTGAGCTCATACATGTTGCTGATATGACAAAATGTCATTGTGCCTTATACTAGACTTAAAGAGGGAATGGTGCTCTGGGGCATGCATATATATGACTTCTCTGGACTACATTTAAAAAGTGTATGTTGGAGAAGCTTCTTTGGCATGAAAAGAGATGGTTTTACATATTAACTATAAATATTTGTACAGAGAAAGAAGTCGGACTTAAGTTTCAGGACTTGTAACCTAAGGTAGTATCTTTGAAGTTGAGGCTTTATGCACTTCTGACTCACTTAGATGGAAAACCCAGTGTTCTCTGGAAGCCTTGCTTAGCTGTGTAAGGTGCCTGGGCCAGTTCACAGGCAGGCTGTGAGAACTTAACAGGGGGACTGTCTCCTGCATAAGTGCCTGTCTGGAAGGTGATGCCATGGCCTCTGTGGGAAACTCTATTTACACTATAATGATAGCACTGGTAGGGTGTGACTTTGGCTTGCCTTTTCTTTTTCCCTTGTGATTGTCTACTCATTCATTCACATGGTTCTCCTTCATCTCTTGCTCCTTAGATTTCTTTGCTGCAACCTGTATCCTCCTTTCTTTTTCATCTGGAGTTGAATTGCTGTGATCAGTTTTACTCCAGCTATCCTAGGAAGGCTGACAGTTGACAGGAGGGGAGAGGGGTGAAAAAAAGGGCAACAGGAAGGTTGTGCTCATAAAAACTAGTGTCATACTTTTCCTTAGGACATGTTGCGGGCTGTTGGTTTTCCTGTTGTGATGCGTGGGGCTCTGCCTACATCAGGAAGTAGCATAGTCTCTAAAGTCACGGTCTCTGGAAGCAGCGTACCTTCCAAAAGAAGCAAGCATGCACACTCATTTGCAGATGTTTGATCGCATGTAGAGATGGGGTTTTGTGCATTGGTCTGCAGTCCTGATAGCTGTTGAAGCTGTGCATCACCACAAATGATATGTAGTGTAAGCTGAGGCTACTAAGCAGAATATTTCTACATCCTATTTCAGTTGTGTTTGTTGTTTTATAATGATGTACCATTGACCATTACAGACTCCTTTAAACTGGAGATAAAAACTGAGGTTACCACCGTGTCTTAAAGACACTGTTTATGTACATGCTGCCTCAAACTAAACTGTGTTCTAGGTCTGTTTTAAACCTGCTTGAAGCAGGAGCTTAAACTAAAGCCTCACTTCCATGTTGCACAGCAGTTACATTATAGCATGTTGAAAGCCTGCTGAAATCAATTAATCAAATTGCTCAGTGTTGTTTCAGGGCACTAAGAGAGAAGGGAAGAGTCTTGTTATAGCTATTTTGAAGTTCTGTTTATTAATCAAATCCTGCCACCTGTGTATTGAGGTACTGGCAGGTTTACTGTTTGTTTCTGGCATTTTATGTCACTTTGAGGGAGGTTGAGGGCGGGGTGTTTGTATTTTAGGGTAAGGATTTTATGTTTTTCTTTTGGAACAAGAGACCACTGTTAGTCACGTGGTTGAGAGAATCAACTCTTACTACAATTGCAACAGTCTATGAACAGCTTTATTTCAACCTGAGTGCTAACTGCAGCTTCATTTCCCAGACAGCTACTTAGGTATGCAGGGAAATACTAGGTGACCTTGCTACTGTTGAAACCCCTTACAGTAGGGCTGAGTTGGTTGGTTTGGTGCGTATACCCTTCCATTGTCCTTCGTGCTTCAAAAAACAGAAACCTTTGATAAAACCAGCGGGCAAGGAGGGGTGCATATGTTGTACAAGAAAGTGGCCTTTCAAGTACTGGTGACTTTACAGAGGGAGAGAAGCTTAAGGGCATATTTACATGCTGCAGATCATGTCTTTGAAAATATGCTCATTAGAAGGGTAGGGTGAAGACTTTAATATATTGTGTTTTGAGAACTGGAGTACTTTATGATTTCATTTTGACTAGACTCCTAAAAATAGCAGTTAGCTTTCTTGTGCCCAAAGTAGCATGCCATTTTTTCCCTTTGTGAAATAAGGGTATAACAATCTAAAGTATTAACATAAATGAAAGCTCTGAAGAAAGTAATGAAGGTATTTGTGAAGCTCTGGGATCAGTGTTTCATTTCAGTGACATGACTGTTGTGTGCATAGAAAAACTCTTCTCTAATGTTTTCTGTCTAATAGTTGCCTTAAACATGAAATCCTGTTTTGCAAGACTGACTTACTGCAAAATATTGAGGGTATGGGATTGTGTATCTTCTATACATTCTACTATGGAAAAATTCATATTCAAGGCTAAATGAAGGGAATCCAGTTTGTGTCATAAAATCAAGGATGTAGCTTCTCGGATTCTAGAGCTTACAGCGTGTTACTGAACCAGCAAGCTATACAGATGTCAGTTAAGTTACAGTCTTTATTTTGTAAGTCATATATTTTTTTCAGCTGTAGCCAAATTTAGAATACTTTAAGGTGCATTTGTCCTGCATCTCTTTCTTTGGTGAGATAAGGCATTTTATTCAATGAGAAAATGTGACCAACTTTCCAATAGCTCATCCAGATTAAGCAAAAATTAAATATAATTACTACTCCTAAGAGGAAAGTAATTCTGCTTTATTGAAATTCTTTTATCTTCAATTAACCTATTCTGTTCTTACTGGAAATATTAAGTGAAGTGCTTGCTTTAGGCGCTTTCTCCACAGCTGCTAACATGTTCAGTTTGTCTCCAGTTCTTAGTTGTTGCAGGCTAGCAAGCCCCATGTATTGAGGTGGCTCCAGAAAGGAAGAGTGCACACTTGAAAAGCCCTGGTCTTGCAGAACGCCTTGTTAGAGCAGCTTTCCATCCTTTTGGTCTACTTCTGTACGGATTGATGAGGAGGGTTGGTGACCCACTTTTCAGTCCTCTCCCTACACCCTGCAGTTGGTGGTGTGGGAGAGAAGGAGCATGAATAACTTGTCTCTTTTTCCACCTGGTGACAAACTAGGCTCTATTACACAGGATAGCCCATAAGCAGTAGAAGTAACTTCTGGTCAGTTTTTCAGACAACAGTGATAACCTTGCGTGGCATTTACAGATTCAGTGTGTATGTAATGTTTAGGTTTTTAGAATTCAGAGGCCAGGCCCAGAGTTTTGTGGCCAATTCAGTGTCCAGGAGAGGATAAATTAGACCACCAGGGACCCTGTCTAACTCAGTTCTAGATTAGGTTCATTTGGTTACACCTTCTCATTAGGCAAACATACTTTCTTCCTGTGCTGACAAACTGTATGGTGAATGTGCCTACGGTTTTGACTATAAATATAAGCCTAAAACTATTTTGAAATGGTCAGCTGGTGAAGTGTGGGATAGGACTGGCTTCAGAACTGAAAGAGGTTTATGCTGAAGTAACTCTTCTGTTTTCCTGGCAGCTTTGATTCTGCTTCAAAGAGCAGAATCCATGGGTGTTTATGCTCACAAACCCATGAAGTTAGTTGGATAGTCTTAATGTTGTTCTCCTTCCTTCTCTTCTTGTTTTCTCCCTGTTCTGTGTCTTTCTGCACAGAGTAAATCTTAACCCAGTATATTTTTGGATGTAGCTTCATCATGCAGGCTAGCTCTCTGCCCTTTTCTGGGAGCAGGAGCGAAAGAACTGCTGAGCCCTTTAAATAGACGAAGATGATAATTTAGTATAGTCATCCATACCCCACTAGCTAACATAGTCATGCATTCACAAAGCCCAAAATTAAAGCAACGGGTAAAGTTTAGTCTTAAGCAAAATTTATCCACAGATTTCAGTGAGCCCTAATTTCAAATAAATTTAAGGAACAGAATCTGTCTTCAGCTAATTCATGTTTACAATTTCCCACATCTGGCTTGTCTGTGGAAGAGAGCATCAAATCCTCAGCATCTTGTTGTCCAGATAGTTGTTTGTGTCTGTGCCTGCTAGCACAATTCTGAATTTTAGGCTGGAATACTTAGAATAAGGATGACTGTAAAAGCCAAACAGATCCATATCTTGGGCCTGAAAATTTGTAACTTTTGGCCTGACTTGCTCTTTTTGCCATTTAACTTGTCTTGATTTTCATGAATAGCTTCTCAGTCCAAAGTTTATTGTATCATATTATTGGGGGAAAACTAGCTTTCAGAGATGCACATTATACATCATAATGTTTGTAATGGTCCTATAAATTATGCACTAACTCCAGCGAGCCCATCTTAACCAAGTATGACACCTGTAACCTTTCCTTTTTTATCATGAGTTGTGCTGTTTTAATAGTGACTGCACGTCAGAAAGCACTTACTGTGTCAGCAGGTTGTGCAAAGAAGCTGGCTTCTTAGCTTCTTTATTTTCCTGTTTACTAAGCAAACACTAATTTGCTGGGGTACTGCCTCAGTCCCTATCCTGCCAGCTGCCTTTTTGAGTCTGCTTTGTAGAAGTTCACAGCAGTGCCCTTTGGGACCAGGTGACCTGGGAGGAAAAAAACCCCACTCCTGAAGTAACTGACGAAGTGAAAATTGACAAGATTTCTTGTGTTTTTGAGGTTTTTCTTGCCAATTTCAGGTTTAAGGACACAACTGAGGCTTTTCTTCTTTTTTTTTGGTTTTTTTTTTTTAGCATTTGTTTGAAGTTCCTTTTGAAATTATATGCCATTTCAAAATTTTTACTGCGTGGAGACTGAGATTTTGAAAGTGGTGATGTAGCCAAGGAAAGATGGGTTTTTCCTTTACAGACCTCTGTGGATCTTTAAGGTCTTGAGTGTAGTATTTAGCTCCTGATAGGCAATTGCTGCGGCTGCTGCTTTTGAAAACAAAAGAGAAAGCATTAAGGGAAGGGTTTTTCTTTCCTCTTTTTCTCCCTTAAAAAAAAAAATTATTAATTCCTTGTTTCCTTTTGAAATGCAGCTATTATCTGTTGGCTACAGTAGAGCTGATATATTAGACCCATGCAAAAGACTTACACCTGATACATGGAGACACATACATCAGGAGCCTGGAGAGACCCAGGTTTCTTGCATGGTGACCTCCAGTTAAACAAATTAGACAAAACATACTAAGGTAATTTCAGCCCATGTTGCATATCTCTGAGTGAGTCTCCTGCTCGTCTGGTGGTAAGCAGAAGTGTGACCACTGCTATGAATGACGGTGTGTGTATGTTACAGTCCAATGCTCTGGTGTTATTTAAACAAATTGAAAAAAAGTGTCCCTGCGCAATGACTGCAGTTGGTTCTAGAATGCATTCTACCAAGTGGAACACCACAGCCTGTAACTTGTTCACAAGTTGAAAGTTGACCTGGATTTCTCCCTAGTTTCTCCTTGATTGACAGGCACTGGCAGAACTAAAACACTGGAGTAGAACCTAATGGAATTAATTCACCGTGTACAGTTAGGGGATTTTAATGGCACGTTCTGTTCCCATAAAATGGCTCGTGCAGTTTCACTTTGTGCAGTAGGGTTTTATGCTTTTGATGTGGGGGATAAATACATCTCACACTGCTATCAGAAAACAGTTCTGTCTTGGAAACTAAAGTCCTTTTTGTTTTCTGCCTTCTTTTTAGTATTGGATGAATGAATATACTTCTTCCCTTGGAATTGGAGTGTTCCATTCAGGCATAGAGGTGTATGGCCGAGGTACGTACAAGCAAAACCTTTGTTCTGGTAAAGCTGCTTCTCAGAAAAACATTTTTCAGGTAGCAAGGGAAGTCTGGCTCCTGAAGCTTGTTTATCAGCTTTCTCTTAAAGTTTTCATCTCTTCTGCCTCTAGAAAAACATTGGATGTGAATAATACAGTAGTCATCTTGATTCTTGTGTAAAGCTATGCAGCTGTGTAAAAGTGTGCAGTTTATTCAGCTAGGCATAGAAATCTTTATTTTAGGCTTTGAAAGACTATTGTTAAAACAAATGTATCCTTCATATAATCATAGTTGAATTGTTTCCTTGGTATTCTGCCAGCAGTTAGTGCAAGGAGTAAATTTTTAACTACAGAAACAATAATTTGTTGGAGAGAGGCACATAAAAGTGCATGATGCTGAAGAAGAACTGTCTGTTCCTGTGGGTAGGTTGGTTTGTTTTAAAGAGACAGTTTCTTTAAGAGGCATCTTGTGAATGCTGTTCACAAAAGACACACTTGTGATAATTACAGCAATTTTGCTAAATAGGTTGTACTTTGGGGATGCAGCTTCCTGATCCATTCAGGCCACCTTGAATCCCCACTGCTGCCCCAAGGTGCCTCTGAGCATTCTGTAGCATAGGCTCAGGTCTGAAGCGTTCAAGCCCAGCAGTATGAAGATGCTCTGAGGTGATAGTTGCTGAAAGTAGTCTATTTAAAAAAGAAAAATCTACTTCAGTTCTTTTTGGGGAATGTGTGTGGAGGTGAGGGGAGGCAGCAAAAGGTGTGGCATGGAGCCTAAGGAACACATTGCAC
Source organism: Ara ararauna (assembly GCA_028858755.1). Classification (NCBI taxonomy): domain Eukaryota; kingdom Metazoa; phylum Chordata; class Aves; order Psittaciformes; family Psittacidae; genus Ara; species Ara ararauna. Next base: position 98,151,083 of record CM054379.1, read on the forward strand.
AACGTTAGCTTAAACTATAGATGTTTCAGCTGCTATAATGGTCACATTGTGCCTGGGTTTGCAAGTGTTATCAGAGCAACAAATTGACAAAACACAATGCTTATTGTTCAGACTTTTTTTTTATTTCTTTTAATCCAAACCAGAAAAACCTGACTCTTAATAGTGCTGTGCCTGAAGTCTAGTTCTTGAGCTGTGCCAAATACATGTGCCTCCCTTCCTGTTCAGATTACAGCAGCTTTCTCGTATAGCAGGTCATAGCCCTGCTAAAACAATGACTTGCATTTTTCAAAGTACATCAAACTTTATTTATTAACCTGTTGTAAAAAAGATTGCCCACAAAACTGTATGCTAAGACTTGGATGATGTGTTACAAGAGTTCTGAGGAACGGAAGCATGAAGTCATGCTTAAAGCTTTTTATTGCACTCTGGGTGTGGCGTGCTGTGTTATCGTAGAGACACAGAAGGAAGCTAAAGCACACCATCGTATTTTCATGTAGCGTAGATGCTTATGCCAGCAGATGCTACGTGCAGACTTCAGGTGCATGCACTGGTTTACTTTCTTGTTATAGTAAAGAACTTGGCACAACTCTTGTGAATCAAGAAATTAAAAGGCCACTACTTGCTGCCACACTTAGAGCTGTAGAATAGGGGCACTGTCAGACCTTGGAGGATGCAGTACTTTGAATCCCAAGCCTATAAACATGTAAATGGACTTTTAAGAGCAAGTATGTATAGAGAACATTAGTAGGATTTACAATTTAACTTGTAAATCCTCACTTATACAAGGAAAACAATATGTACTTACTATACAGTTATTCAAGTTAAACCTGTACACTGATGTAGGACATTTCCTGTCAGTTTTCATTTAGGTTGGCTGGTAACTAATAAATCTGTTCTTTTCCAGCTCTTTGCATTTGTTACCTATATAAGTAAGATGTCTGGTTTCTAGCTTTAGATCCCTGTGAAGTGATCTTCCAGTCAATGAGGTCTGCTGTTCTTTACTGTTGTTGTATGCCACGTTTGTTAAATCTGAGCTTTCTCTTTCAGAATTTGCCTATGGTGGTCATCCATACCCTTTTTCTGGAATATTTGAAATTTCACCAGGAAATGCTTCTGAGCTAGGAGAAACATTTAAATTTAAGTAAGAAACAGCTATTTTCTTGCTTTTGAGAGGGCATGTTAAAAAGACAACTTGTTGCATTTATTTTTTAGGATAGATGTGTTGAATGATACTAGAGGATTTCTTTCTGATAAATTAGTTTTTTCTTAAAAATGATAGGTGGACAGAGTTGATGAGACATCATAGTGTCTACAGCAAAGAACATTGGGTTTAGCATACCATTGCATTCCTTAAACGTGTACAAATTATGTGGATTTGTGGCTAGCTTTTGTTATTCAGGTATTATATAGAATAGGGTAACTTTTTCAAGGTAGTGAAATTTTTATTCAAAGAGAAACTTGAAAAATGTTGCCTTGACCTTTCCCTGCTTTACAAGCTCTTACCTGTTCTCAGCTCTTAGAAACTGTATCTTTTGGAGAGGAGGGGAAAATGGCATCCGGTGTTTGCCAGAGTTAACTTGCAGAGAACTCAAGTGAGTTACAGGTGGATGATTTGCAAGGAAATAATCTCTCATGATATAGATGGAAGTGGTGCTGTAAAGTGGAATAGAAAGAACCTTTGTTGTTCTGGGAGGGCAGAAAGATCTCAACACCCACACTGGGGCCATTTTTGACTGATGCGTGAACAGTAATCAATCTATATCATGGAAGCCTGATCACTTACTCTGTTTATCTTCTAGAGAGGCTGTGGTTCTAGGCAGTACTGACTTTATGGAAGATGACATAGAAAAAATAGTAGAAGAGCTTGGAAAAGAATTCAAAGGAAATGCTTATCACCTTATGCACAAAAACTGCAATCACTTCTCTTCAGCTTTATCTGAGGTAAACAAACATGAAGGCCTATAGAAAGGTGCTTCCCAGGTAGTTACAGTGTGTCATGTCCTTCCTGTTCTTTTGGAATGTTTGGCCTAGTTTCCAACTTCCTGTCTCTGTTACCTTGGGGAAATGTCACTGGTTTTCAGGTTTCATTTGTGCTTGTGTCCAAAGCACAAGGTTTTGCTGTCAAAGATTATATATATTGTTGTCATACGTCGTTGGTGTTCAAGCAAGGCTGCGTTCCTAATTGAGAGAACTAGTAAATCAAGTATTAATAGGCTTTCAAAATCATTCCAGATGCTTGAGAGACAGCTACCGAAGATAGAACTACGTGTTACCTGTATCAGTACTTCCCCACAGAGCCATCACACTGAAAATAATTTTTAAAGTTATGGCCTACTGTTAAGGAATAACAAAGGCATCAAAGTTTCACAGACAGCGTTAATCTTCTGCTTGAAAAGCTTTTGGCAAGTTACTGCTCTGCCAGCACCTGCACCCTGGTCATGTAGATACCTGAGTGATTGCACAAAGTATGCGACTGTGGAGTTGAAAGGGCTTTGCTTTTCCCCCTCAGCTTTATTTGAACTTGATCAGCTCGCCAGTGTGATCGAATGCCTGATTGCTCACATGTGTAGCAACACAAGGGAAAGGGTCAGGAGCAAGTAATCCAGGACAAAGAGGGGAATGGCAGTTGTGATTTTTATTATTAGTTGGCAATCTGTGCTTGTCATAATGTGTCCTAATGTTTATTGAAGCACTCCAAGAAAGGGATGGCAATTTTTTTTCCCTGGTGAGCTTCCATAAAATTTAGTTGTTCCTTTTTTTAAAAACAAAAAAATAGTTACTAGCACAATTATTGTATAGCGTGTGTTTTGTGTAGACTGAAAACGTTACTGAGATGATTTGGTTTGTCATTCTCCTTGGAACTAGATGATCTTTTTAGGTCCTTTCTAAAGCAAACCATTCTGTGATTCTATGATGTGCAATGCTGGTAGAAGTAAGTAGAGTGAGACACTTGACAAAGCTGCAGTTGGCATGAAATCTGACCTGTATGGTGAGGTTTATGCCATACTCTTCAACCACACAGTCATGTTGTTTCTGTTTTACATCTTGTCCTGTTTAGTGTTCAGACTGACTATAAAACCAGGGATGTAATTACAAGTTAAGTGCTGCTCAGTTACAGCAGAGTAATGCTCCCATTAGCTATGATTTTTCTCCAGATTTGCACTGGAGTAAGTAATAATAGAAATGAATGTGGAGGTAGTTAAGTAAACCAGCTCACTTCTTGAGTAGTGACAACACAACCATTTAATGTCTGATGTGCAGTAAAACCCAAGTATTTAATACAGCCTTTGCTTTTTATTTACAGTACTGTAGTTCTGTTAGTGCTGGATGCAGGAGGAAAACTAATCTTCTTTCCTTTTCCCCCTAGATTCTGTGTGGAAAAGAGATTCCACGATGGGTGAATCGCCTTGCCTACTTCAGCTCTTGCATACCATTTCTCCAGAGCTGTTTGCCGAAGGAGTGGCTAACTCCTGCAGCCCTCCAGTCTAGTGTTAGCCAGGAGCTACACGATGAGCTGGAGGAAGCTGAGGATGCAGCCGCATCAGCTTCCTTGGCAAGCTCAGCATCTGGGTCTAGAACTGGACGCCACACCAAATTATAAGTCCTCCTCCAAAGTAACAAATGGCTTGAAATACTTCAGTTTAATCTCTCCAGCAATTGACTTCCTGGCAGAACCTGAGAGCTGACTCTAGAACATTGGTTTTATATGCAAAAAAGGCTCTCCAAACCCTATTTCAGCTCAGGATTACATATGTAGTGAAAATAATTGCTGGGAGAAAAGGGAAGGATTTTGTGTGAAGCCACCCTTTTCATTTTCACCTGTTTGGTAGACCTGGGTTAACTTAACATCTTATATAAAGCAGAACTTAAATTATTTGTTTACAGTATTGTGTACTGCTGTTTACAAGTCCTGTAAGGACTCCTGCCACCATGGAAGAAGAGAGAATTTGAGTTTGATTTAACTGTTAGTATAGCTCGGAAGCAGTGGTATGATGCTCTGAATGAACTCTCCCCTTAGTTTTCAAGATTTAAGGCAGGTGACCATTAAATTTCTGAGAAATGCCAGAAACTGCTGAATACTAGATATGTGAACAGGGTACTGTGCACTTGAAGTGGCTGATGTAAACAGGCAGATTCCAGGATGCAGGGAGACTCATTTTGTCCAAGGTCTGTTACTGGAAGTATGACCTCTACATTAATGAAACTGTGGGGTTTTGCACATATGAAGGGAAATTTCTCTCTCATTACAATGCACATTGATCCCTTTCTTCTTTTTTTTAAATCAGCCATGTAGTTGCATCTTCTGTATTTACAGTCCACTTCCACCAGGATTTAGACACATGAATATCATGTTAGAAGCATCAGACAATTTTTCACTGTTTGCTTTACTTGACTTCAAACTTGTGTATTGCAGTACTGGTATTCTTTTTTCTTTTTTTTTCTATTTATTGCTGTTGTTGCATATAGTTTGGAATGGTGTAAGCAAGCCATTTACGGTTGGGGAATGACCTTGCTTTCTGCTGCTGATTTTGCTTCATTTGAGTTTGTAAACCTTCACGTCCTTTTTTTTGAGCTATAAATTACTGCCCAGTTGTGCATGTCCACACAAGTTATAGAGAAACCCTAATTTATTTTCCCACAGTCTCTATCTGTGGCATTAACTTTCTTGTCAAATGTAATGAAGAAAAACCTGAAAATTGCTTATGCACCTGCGTGTTTACACAGCAGAACCCACTAATCTGCACACGTAATTATATCTGAAGGTAAGAGATACTATTTTCTAAAAGACAGAAGTATGTTTGCTGGTAGAGTATAATAAGAGCTAAACTATAATAAGTGATGAGAATATATAATGGAATGCCTTATTCCTGTTCACTTACCAAGAGAATTAATGGTTCTTCCAGTCATTAGTGTAAATTAGTGAGGTTCTATTGTGCACGTAAGGATACAGTAGCACAAACATGAGGGAGGTGAGCTTGTGTATTTTGTAAGACTTGTTGCCTTAAACTAACAAACCCCACACTGATCAGCTCACAAAGTGTACGTTAATAGAAGTATAAATGATGCTTACAAGCTTTGCTGTCGATATATTGCTGGGTTTAGCTTTTCCATTAAGTGAGATACTGACTCTACAGTTTCTGCTGTTTAAAAGGGAAAAAAGAAAAAAAGGTCCTCGTCGCCTTTTAGAAGGCAAGAATGCTTCATGTGATGAATGCTCCTAGCCATGGGTAGCCGGTACCATTGAACCCTACAGGAAGGTGCAGTAGGCTGTATCCTAGTAAGAATTCTCACATTTGCCAACTCTTACTCAAGTTAAAAGCAAGTGGAAATTTCTCTGGTAGCAGTTGGTAGGTTGAATCCTATGTCAGACATTCTTTAAGTTTTCATTCTTCTTCTGTGATGCAGTGTTGTAGGTACAGAGGGGTGCTCAGTTCTGGTGAGGGGAAATCACGGGAGTCTCCTTCTGCGAAGAGTGGGATAGTAGTAGATGGTCCTCTGATTGTAGTTTGGTACATGTTTTAATAATCAATTCTACCAAGTGGGAAACGCTGAAAACTGACAAGTATACCACTAGCTATGTTCTCTGTTTGGTCTCCAGAAGCTGGACATACTGACAACTCTCCCTGTTGAGTGCTTTTTTTCACTTGAACCTCTGACTTTGAGTTCTCCTTCCTTTATTTTTTCCTGTAGTGAAAATGAACATGGTGGTCTCCAGTCAACTCTCAAGCATTAACAGAACTGAATCTCACACTACTTACAGCTAAGACAACAGGCTGCAGACAGGTTATTTTGTCTCTGCTGTGCAGCTGTGGTAGTAATGTGACTAAGTCTCTCAGCCAAGGCAGGTCCTTCATTTCAGCTCAGGGTTGAGGCCACTGATCTAGCAATGTACTGTAGCTTTTCCTAGGTTTTAGGAAAAATAAATAGAATTAATTTTCATTGCTACCTTTTATGTACCAAAATCAGCTTTTTAGGCTTCTGATACATCCAGAGTGCTAGGTCACAAATCTCTACACCTTCATTAACACACACAACTACAGCATGTACAATGCAAGAACGTGACAGATCACAGCACAGTTTTTATTTAGAAGTAAAACTAAGACTATTTTTTATAAAGCAGACTGGAAAGTTTGTAACAAAAACCGTCATTTTATTGGTAGCTGTACAGGTGAAAATACTGTCTTATGCTCCATAATGGGTTTTGGGTTCTTGGGTTGTTTTTTTTTTTTTTGTTCTTGTTTCAAAACCATCCGTTTGTTAATCCTGTGAGGAAACTGACCCCTGAACCCTGAAGGCTGTTGGGTGTTATATCGAAGCAAGCAGTACTGCAGCTTCAGTTGCGTGCTGTCAACTCGGCCTCGCTGAACACCTCCAAGAAGTCACCCTGCCAGTGGTTACTCCTATTTGTTAGCAATAGAGCAAGTTACCTTTCACCAGCATTACTGCCAAGCAGGGATTACTTGAGTCTACTAATGACCACACTGTGCTAGGACTACAACACTCCAAAATGCTGTGAGAAAGCTGGACACCTGTGGAGTCTTTTCCATCAAAACGGGTAGAAAAACATCAGCACTTCAGGGTTCTGCTCTGTTTACTTTCTCATTCTGGTTTGATTTTTCTGTAAGATAGTACTTTTGATATGTATTGTGTTGTTTAACTCAAGGTCATTTTTTTTCAATGCCATTTTCTGTTCAGCAAGCCAAAAAAATCCAATGTACTGTCCGTGTGCACCAGTAACTTCAGAGTGGCTTGGTAAAAACATAGTTGCATTACTTCTCAAATTTGCAATGCAATTCTGATCACTGTTGATACATGATGATTTTCACTGTTGGAAGTTGGTTACAAGCTGAATAATCACTGATGCATTTTTTGTAAACTTGTATTCAAGTTTACTGTACTACATAGTATTTGTATAAAATTCAAAGAATTTTGACTTTTGTTACCTGTACACGGCAACAAGTTGTCTAGCATCTTAAATCCATCAGTTTATTAAAAATACTTTTATAAAAAAAGACCATTGGCTCTGTATGTTGTTCCCTTGGTACCTACTGCTTTTATCAGTGCCACACAAGCTGATCTTTGCTTTTGAAAGATGCTTTCAAAGGATTGTAAAACTGTCCAGGGGTTTCCTATAGTTAAACTACAGGTTATATTCTGACGTGGGCATCAGGGGCTGCAGTTTGGTTTGTCTGAGGCACTATAAAAAGCCACTAGTTTTCAATAGGCTACATTAAAAATGTTTTCAGATTGGGTGCGATAACTACAGCAACTGGGGGTATCCAAACACCCAGGTGTGCTTCGGATGTGTTGCAGATATTATGTGCCGTATCATACACATTTGCTCAACAGCCTCGTTCTGTGCTCTGGTTTTGCACCAGACTCGGCAGCCATGCGGCCCATGACTGGAGTCCATAATGTCTGTGCCTTGCCAGTTCCTTTGAAAGTGCATAACCTATGGTAAAGTACCAATGGCAACGCCAGCCTAAGGTTTAGATTAGCCATGGGGAAGAAAGTTCTTCGTTATGAGGGTGCTGAGGCACTGGCATAGGCTGCCCAGAGAAGCTGTGGCTGCCCCATCCCTGGTAGTGTTCAAGGCCAGGTTAAATGGGGCTTTGAGCGACCTGGTCTAGTGGAAGGTGTCCCTTCCAACCCAAACTAGTCTATGATACTAAGCCACTGCTACCTGACTGCATATTCAGGGCACTGGTAGGTTGCAGCACTGTCCTGTGGCTGTCGGAGTCAGCCTGGGCAGGGGATATGTTTTGCCATGCTTTGTGTGCTGAGCCTGGCATCTCTGTGTGTGCTGCTAATGAAGAATGGCCAAGATACAGGGGTGTTCCCTTTTCTGGCTGCTGCTGGTCCCTCGTCACTAGCAGAGCTGCAAGAGAGTTTGAGGAACTTGTAAGCTATTGAAAGGAAATTTGAGAGAGTTCATTAGTTAAAACTAACCGTGGGAGTTCAAGATAAACTTATGGCATCCAGTGGCTAAGAGTGCCTACCTGCTTCTAGGGAGGTGATCAAAACATAGAGTACTTACACTGCATAGTTTGTTAATGGGTGAGTAGCTGAGTTTAACTGAACTGTTCTTGAAGAAAATAGAAATGTTTCAAATTAATTTTCTAAACTAGTTTATTCAGGCATGCAGGGTTTATGTGGCAAATTTGTCATTGCAAGAGCTTCTCAATAGGCAAAGATGTTTTGTGGTTAAAGGCACCTTAGCCATATCACTCACCCAAAACAAATGTTTTCTTTCACAGTGCTTCATGCAGTGCAATGAAAATGGCTATTGGACAGTTAGATTGTCAGGGGAGCCATGGCATTGCTTTGGGGAAGCAGGTATACTCCATCAGCAACTGATTCCAGCTGGGCTACAATAGGAATCCCCATATTGCTCACACGATCTGGCGAGATCACTAAAATTAGCATATCACAAACTAAACCAGGATCTAGCCATAAAGAAATGCATGATTCCTGGACTGGCACAGTTCTAGCTTACTTTGGGGATGATAGAGGGCAATATATATCTCCTTGGAGAGGGATACTATAAACACCAGACCTGCTCTCCATCTCTTTCCCATCCATCTCTGAGCAGCTGCCCAGGACAAACAGAGCTCTGTTCACACTGCTCTTTCTGCGGATGGAAGATGGTGACCAGCAGTCCTGGAACCCTCAAAGAGAAAGCCTGCTGCACTTCCTGGTTGCTATGCTGCTTCCAGCCCATGCAGTTGTCTAAAAGGGGAGAAATATCTATCTATCTTCTGAATGACACCAACAAAGGTGAAAGGAGATTCGTGTGTGCCCCATGGGCTGTTCAAACTAAGCTTGCAGCTCTCAACTCTCAAGGTTTCCTTTCAGGGAGCCTTTTGTTACCTCTTCCTCCTCTATCACCTTTACAGAGCCTGAAACAAGAAACCCAAATACTGGACTTCAAGAAGCTATGACTGTGTTGCTGAAGCATTCCTGCTGGGGTTCTCTGCTTGGGAAGAGCATTAGGAAGGGGTTCAAACCATGCTGGATGAGAAAAGCCTTTCCTGCAGCTGTGATGCCAGCCTTGCCTTCTGCCCTCTGCCCCAGCGACTGGACTGCATGGAGGGTTCAATAGCACCTTGTGGGGCTCAGGACTGCTCCCAGGTGCCGATAGGGGTTTCCCTTTACAGTGACATAAATTACGTGAATGGGACGCTGCCCTGTTGAGCCGGGCACAGATGAGTTTTTTGGGGTCTAGCAAACACGGCCAACCTCTAGTGCCAGGAAGGGACTGGGGGTGAGGAGGAGACCCTCTGTTCCCAGTGAGCACCCAAGCAGCACAACAAATGCAGTTTCGGCTGGCTCCCTCGCATTTCTCAGGTCTGAATGGTCATTACTGTTAGCTCAAGCAAAGCCAGGGCTTTCCTCTCGTTAAACCCACCTAATGACAACACAAATCATGTTGAATGGAAAATGGCTTCTGTTCCCTGCTCGGGCTTCTGAGGCTTGCAGGTTTTGTTCTGGTTTTCCCACTCTTAATTTGCCTGTGGGAAATGCTGCCTCCCTCCAGCCTGCCTAGTGCCCGTGCACAATAGCTGCTTGTTTTTCGCCTGGAAGATATTACTGAGCCTTTGAATAGCTGGAATTGAGTTTATTTTTCTCCTGTACTTCAGCTCATTCATTACTCCAGTCATAGCATCCTAAAAATTAAGATTTCCAAGAGCACTGGAATTTCCCTCTCTTTTTTTCCTTCTCCCAGGAGGTGCTCTGCATCTTGAATTTAATGTTAGAGTCACTAACTAATCCTGCAGCAAAGTGTCAGCTTCCAACAAATTCACATGCCATTACACAAACAGGATTTGAGTAGTGAGGACTAGCAAGAGCTGATGGCAGTGGAGCTGGCTCAAATGCAGCTGTAAAGGTCAATTAATTTTTGTGTCAGAGTTGGCAAGTTTAGTAAAAGCACTGCACAGGAACTGAGGATGGTCAGGATGACCAGCTGAGCAGAGGTTGCTTGGGCCGGCTCCAGCACTTTGGAGCAGAGGGCAGAGAAATGCCTTGGGCAGTTCCCAGCTTTTGAGGATGCTCTCGTCTCTACAATTGCTTGCTTTAAGCTGCTTTGCCCTTCCAGAAGCCTTATGGCTTCTGTGAGTGTTAAGAGGTTTAAAGGAAGGACATTCTCTATGGCCCAGACTGTTGCCTCTGCCCGTGGCTCCCCCACAAACACTCCTGAAGTGGAATGGCCATGCACACAGGGATGCCATGCTAGCTCCATGCCTCCGGAGAGTACATATGAGCGAGGCATGGGAACCTGCAGTCATCCTTCAGACCAGCAGCTTCTAGCACCTCTCCAGGTTGTATCACCCTTCCATGATGTCCTCGGAATACAGAAACCTTTGCCCCTCCATCCAAGCAGCCCAGAAAAGCTCTCTTGGTGCTCTTTTCCCAACAGCCCCTCGCTTCAGGAACAAGAGCCGCAGGGACATGCTGTCCGCAAGGTTAAATGTCTGGCATTGGGGTGCTGCAGCAGACGCCAGGCGAGGGGACCTGAGCCAGCAGCATGCAGCAGTGGCCACTCAGAAGCGCAGGGTGGGCTCTCAGAGACGCAGCAAGGGATTTCAAGGGCTCCATTCGTGGTTCTCCCCTGCCCATAGCATCGCCTGTCACTTCAGAAGGCCCTGACGCAATGGTTCAGCACTAAGTGACCCTTCAGCATGAGGGGGAGTTGCCCCTCAGACCAAGGGCTAAAGCTGCTTTTACATTTAAACTGTGTTTTTAAGGAACACAACTCTGCACTGGTGCCTGCAGCGTTGGAAAACACACAGTGTTGCGAGGAAAGTACGCATAATGTTTGCGTAAAGTAGTATTCCCATTTAAACAGAAAGCTGGCGTTCTGCTTGCCTTGCCGTGCTTTTACGAGGCTTGGAACTAGAGTAAAGCTGGAAACCGCTTTTTCTGTGGTAAACCCCTGGGTGGGTATGGGGGAGCTCAGCCACCATGGGGCTCAAGGACGACTCAACTCACCCATGCCTTCTGTGGGCGCAGGGGTGAGGCCCAGGAGAATGCAGGCATGCCAAGGGCACATTCAGCTCTGGTAGCCAAGCAAAGGAGGAGTCATGGGCAGCCAGGCCAAGACACTGGGGTGGCTGCTCTGCCATCACCCCCAGTGAGAGAGCAGTGCTCTGCTCCCTCTTCTTGCTGATCCCTTCATGGTCTGTGGCTGGAAAAGCGCTCTTTCCAGGCAGAGCAATCCCATGAGGGCATAGCAGAGGCACAGATGGAGGCTCATGCTGCTCATACGGCTTCACTCTTCAAAGCTCTCCTCAAAAGGCACAATGGTGTGTTTGCACCTAACGCATTTGAAGAGAAGCAGGTAATATAACCTGAACCTGGCACTGCCAGCCACCAAGCCAATGAGACTTATCCAGAGCAGATACTTCTGGTAGTCATTAGAATTCCAAGAACATTGGAAATTAAATGCAATACATATAGGACTAGTATTCTAAATACACTTGTTTAACACATTAATGTGGAGGAGTATGCTAGGAGCAGCGGAATAAATAAGTGAACAGAACATGTCATACAAGTGGGTTAAGGGTCCAAAAAGGAAGGGGCATATGTACATCCAAAGCTAACCACGAATCCCTCCATCACTGCTGGGGCCTGGGAAGGCTGCACCGGTGGGAGAGCAGTGAAGACAGAGACAGGAACCCTCTGCCCTCTTCCCCCTGCTCCAGGACCAGCGCCCAGAGAGGCGGGATGAGGTGGGATAAGGAGGCCGGGAGCAGCACTGCTGCCAGCGGGGCACGCTGCAGCCTCGGGCCCGTTCCTGCCCGCCTCACGGCAACCAGCACTGCAGGTGCATGGCGAAGGGACACACCGCGCTGGGAAGGACAAGCAGGTCAGTGCCCGTTCCTGTGCGCTGCCAGTCAGTTCTCGGTTTCCATGGAAACCAGCTGCTGCAGAAAAGATGTTACGAAAACCAAGTCCAAGATTAAAGCCAACAGAGTTGCTTTGCTGACGAGAGGAGAGGGACTCACCACTGTACTGCCCTGCCTGTGGCATGGAAACCGTTACTGAGAAGTTGCAGGTACCCCCAAGGCAACCTGCCCTGTGCAGCACAGAGCCAGTGCAGCCACAAACCACAGGCAGGGGAGAGGAGCAGGAGGGACTCCTGGTCCCCTTAGCTCCTACAGGTGGATACAGCTCACACCGGTGCAAGAGGCAGTGCTGTTGCCATTTCTGAGGGCTGAAGTCTATCGTTTGCCTGCAAAAGCCAAGGCAGCAGAACCAGGCAGCAGGTACGATGGTGTGGTGAGATCTGCAGGAGGCTGCAGGACTGCTGCTGTCCTGCAGCACCTTGAGTGGAGACGGTAAAGGCAGCGATGGCGGCCTAGAGGCGAGTGCAGTCCCTGTGAGGCTGCCTGTCCCTCTTACCCAAATATTGGACCTTTGTTATTCAGTGCCTGCATTCGTATTTGACATGGCCACTGAGGGGCCGAAAACCAGTCATGTATGAAGGCAAAGTTTGGATAGGCCAGCTCTTATGTATGTTGCTCTCAGAAATACATGCATTACTGAACAAACCAAAGTCATGCCTCACAGAGAAGCTCTGTAGCAACAAAGCGAGCCAGTCTTTGATGGAGTAATTGGCAGAAAAACATGCGAAACTTACAAAGCTTAACTCTCCCTCCATTTAATTACTCAATTAAGACTCATTTGGAAAGAGGCCATGAAAATACTGAGGCATTTAGCCTAACAAAAGAAATGCCACAGCTCAGGATAGGTAGCACAGCAGAGGCCGGGGAATAATGCTCAGAGCCGGCACTGTGAAGATGCTGGGGTGAAGCTGTGCCCACCGCCACAAGAGAAACTCGCATCTCCTGTGAAGGCAGCAGAGCACACGTGGGGACTGTGCCTGTTCAGTTTAGTGCAGTGCTGGCGCCTGCAGGTAATCCCATCAGTGAAAGGACAGCCTTCCTAATGGGTAAAGATCAGGCAAATCAGAGGAAACATCTGTGACCAGATGCTAGCAGGGGGGATTGATTTTTTTATCATGAATTTTGATGTTCCTAGAAGTTGCACCAACATTTCACAAAAATGTAGTCAGGAATACAGAAATGCTGAAGGCAGCCAATGCAGACATCAAATATTTTTGTCCAAGTCCTGCAAATGACAGATGACCATAGCACTGGCAAACACGGCTCATTACTGAGAAGTCCCCGTGTTCCTCAGTGCAGTGAAAGCGACAGGGTCTTGGTAGCTTCCGCGAACATCTTCCTGCATCTCCGCTGTGAAACCCACTCAAATGACTATAATGGATCACCCACGAGCCCGTTTCTGGAGAGACTCCCACAGCAAGGCTCTGCGAAAGTTGAGAGTGTAAAATTAGAAATCCTGGGAGCAATCTGTACTCTGTTGGGGAGCGTTTCGTGTCCTCATGCAGTGTTAAAGTGCTGCTACACAGGCCTTGGGAATATAAACACTAATTACTGCAGCCATGTAACTGAAGTCATAAAGAACTTTACAGTACAACAGTAAGCAATCAGATGCTAAATTAAGAAGCAGAACATGATGGTCTATAGTCCATCAAAGGAGGAACAAATCCCCTCAGAAGACAGCTATGGTAGTTTACGGAAGAAACATGTAGCTCAGAAGTCTTAACTGAGGCATTTGAAGATACACAGCGTGAACAAACACAGGGTATTGCCAATGATTTGATTTTATGTGCATGTTTAGCCTATCAATAAAGTGATTAATAAACAGAACATAAAAAGAACATGACAGTCATTTCATAGATGAGGACAGCAAAAGATGAATGCATTATGCGACATATAAGGCAGTGATTAAATGTAGAGAGAGGGGAGCTGTGGCTCGGGTTCTTCAGTCTCAAGCTGCCAGACAGTGAGGGTATGATCCAGTTCCCTGCAGTCTGGCACTGGGTCCCTCTTGATTTATCCAGCCAAACATAAGGTGCTTTTCCAGCTGATTTATCGCTGTCATGGGAGTAACAAAACCCACACGTACTTGAAAGGAACTTGTTTGGCATGGACAGGATTTGCAGGATTGAGCAAAGTCTCCCATCATATAGCCTTTCCCAGATTTCCTTCTGAACCCTCCTCCCAGCTCATGTCAGAAGAAGCTCAGATGGTTTTTGAAGCCTTGCCAGGGAAGGCAGAGGCTGATGTGAGGGAATCAGCTTTCCAGCCTACTACCTTTCATCATGGATGAGCAATTTGACTCAAAGTACTCTGCCTCCTCTGAAACCCTCTCACCCACATGTGTGGTGTTCCCTAACAGAACAGCTCAGCCACTCTTCTGATGAGCTTCAACATGTTTAAAAGGTTAGGGCAAGAACAGAGTCGGGAGATGGCTCCCACAGTAAATTAAAGTCTTCGACAGCAATCAGAGAAGCCAGCTTTTGCATCAAACCAAGGATTTAGGGAGGAAGCTCAGTCAGAAGTTAAGCTGATGTTAAGCAGACAAGAGCCTGGGCAGAAGATGAGAGGGACTCAAGGAAACCCTAGAGGAAAGGCTATCTGCCTTGTAGGGACCCACTGAGTAAAGGGTAGATTTGTTTTCAAAATCTCCTTTATTCTGTCTTACAATGCAGCTTAGAGAGTTGTGCTGTCATTTTTTAATTGCTTTTCTAGTCTAACAATAAAACAGTTTGGACAGCCACATGAAGAGCAGTGGAGAATAGCTGCATAAGGTCAGCTCAGCGTGCTGGGTGACCCATCCCAGCAGGAACAGCAATACTGGCTGCTCAGGGATGAGAGTCCTTACAAACCTCTTTGCTCTCACATCCTCTAGCTGCTCCTGAGACAGCCAAACCCTCACATCAGGATATGAATGCCCATGTCTGACTGCCAGATGGTTTGGCTGGTCTTTCTTACCTTTTACTGAACACACCAACTTTTAAGCCAGTTTTCAATCTAGAATTTGCTTGACCCACAGTCGCTACGGGAGTGGATACAATGAGTTTCAAAACTGGCTCCCAGTGTTCCCTTCCAATAGCAGCACAAAAAATACATGAAAATCACCCATCAGCCTTGTAATGAGCATCTTGTACAAATTGCTAACTGAAAATTGTCTGAGACACTTTGATCACACAGTGGTAACTGAACTTTATCCTAAACCACAATTACAGGGCCTTCTGATAATGTCACTGGACATTTTCTCTGTAGCTTCCTCTTGCAACACCAAAGTGTTCTTTCAGCTCACTGGTGCTGCCACACAGCTGCTGTCCTATAGCAATAAGCCTTGAGTATCCTCAGCAACGTGAGAAGAATCGGGGGCTGGCAGATACACACCCAGAATTGCTGCAGGCATCAAGCAAATGACACATATGAAATCCGTGCATCCTGATGAGTGATAAAACAATAGAAGCATTTCATTATAATATTTTTTAATCTGACTCATGCATTCACTTCCTCTGTCTGAGAGCAACACACGGGAGAGAACAATTTCACTTCCAACAACTGGAAGAATTTTCCCCCAGTGGGAACTTCCTTGGCCAGTAATTGCTGGCAAGCAGCCTGAGGGACTTCAAATATGGTTTTTAAATAGTTCCTAAAGCAGGAAGGGACCTTCAAAAAGGCAGTGAAATGGAGGGTTTCTGAACTGGACTAAGTGTGTTACCTCCTAGCCATGGAAGATCGATGACAAGATCTGGGGGACGCGCTCAGCACTGCTGGGATAGAGTGGGAATGGTATGGCGGTATCAAGAAGTCTCTGTGGGGTTTGGACACCTTCTCTGACCCACTTCTGTAACTCCTGTCTCATCTTTACCTAGAGCTGCACACTTTCCTAGTATTTGTATTCTTGGGGGGACATGGAAGGGGGAAGAGAACATGGCCCAAGGGCTGCTGATGGCCTCTCCAGACCCTGGATGAATAGCTGTCCAGAACTTTCCTGTGGAAGACAGAGGTGAAGAGACCTGCATGCCTCCATGCTTTTTCTTGCAGGAGGCAAGGCTTCTGGGACAAAAGAGGTCTGCCTATCAGTACCCTAGTGGGGAAGGGAGCATGGGGCATGTATAGTCGCGAAGCTGTCAGTGGAAAGATGGGTGATCTCTCTTGAGAGCTGAAATGGGGCAAAGAGAGAGGAAGCTTTTGATCATGGAGAAGGAGGAAGAAGTTCCTTTGCTGAGAAGCAAATCCCACCAACTCCTTTTAAAGGAGCATTTAGGCAAACCATGTACCCATTCTTTTCCCTTTCCTGTCAGCTCTTCACAAAGCAGCATAAAATAAGTCCTCCACCACTGGTTTCTACATGGCAGAATACACAAGCCATCATGACTACCTCCTTCTCAGGCTCAAGGCCAGTGAGGGCAGGTTACTCAGCACTCTGGACAAACGCAGGATGGCTCCTCAGAGCTCTGAAGATGGCTGTCAAAGCCCTCAGCCAGGTGGTGGCACAAGGAAAGTCAAAAAGGACACAGCCAGGCAGTGAGGACGGGATGGTGGGTCATAAGCCAACCAGGGAAGAGTCTTGTTTCCTCACTGAAGTCATGCACGGCACAGCAATCAACAGCAATTCGGAGGCTGTCAGGAAGACTGACACTGCTTGTTGTACAGAGTCTACCCTTTTGCAGGGAGACAACTGAATACATGTTCAGCTTCCACACTGCACGTGGTAAAGCCAGAGATAAGACACAGCATAGGCAGACACAGCACAGGCAGACATAGGTCCGCTAGCACAAAGATCCTCCAGGAATAAGCAAAGCCATAGCAAATTCTGGGCTTGGAAAGTGGAGGGGAGACCAACAAAGAAGCCAGCAGGAGCTCCCTTGGAGAGAAGGGAACACAGCTACAACTGCTCTTTTGTGGATCTAAAACCAAAAAAAGACCTCACTTTTTGGGGAATCTACAGCTTTCGTACTCAGACAGCTCAGGTTCCAAATACATGCAGGGAATCCCAACCAGCCTAACTCTCAACAGAAGAAGGTATGGAACCCATCCCTGTAAATCACAGCTTTCCCAGATGTTTGCTCTACTCTGATTAGGCATGTCAGCTGAATGTGAAAGCAAGCTGCACCAGCAGGATAATATACTGGGACTAGGGTTATAAAACTTGAGCTGTATCACAATAAAGTGTCTTCTCTTTACCTCATGAGAGGAGTCTGTGTCATCTGTCGTCACAAATGGTGCCTGAACAGGGGCCTTGAAGAACGCGACTTCGCGCTGGTGACGGAAAACCTCCCTCCTAGCTAAAGAATAAGGTGCTGGAAGGAAGAGAACAAGCTGGCTATCAAATCGCTCTCGTGGGAGAGCAAGGTGAGCAACAGGGAGGATGGGGAACAAGTTAAGCACAGATGAAAAAGCCATCCTGCAGCTCATGGAAAGTCTGATGAAAAAGCATAACGTCCTTCTGGACTCTCATAAACTGCATGTGCTTTTACGTTGGGTAGCTACTGCAGTCCCAAATGTTGATGCAGTGACTATTTTCAGTGATGATACATGGGATACTGCAGGCATCAAATTGTATAATAGATGAACAGGCAGCACAATTGCTTACCCTGTGGCACACTATTTTTGAGATGTTGAAAAAGAACAAATCTTCTAATAGGGCCACCTCACAGGAGTCTGGAACGCCTTGTACTGGGGCACCCATGTCAGGACTTTCTGACAATAATAATAATGATAAGGTGCTCCACCACCCGAACTCTCCAAGTGAACTCAAGGGTCCAAACCCTTTGAATCCTGAGCCCAAACTCTTGGTTCCAAACCGACGCCAGGGAATTTCGATGACTGCTAAAAATGAGCCAAATGATCCCTTTGATCCAGATGCAATAGACCCAGAAAGCAAGCCTGATCTGTTTTCCCCAGACCCTCGGGAAACATAGAACCGCATTCGTGCAGAGGTTCAAAAGGCAGGGGATGTTAACATGGTATCAAAATATGCTTTCCCAGCTGTGTATCTGCCAGGACAGCCTCCAGCATTCCAATTGTTAGAATATAAAGTCATTAAGGATAACGCTCAGAGCTACTGATGATTATGGTCTGCAAGCACCATATACTCAAACAGCTGTTAAAGGCGCTTCATCATACCCAGACTCTTACTCCGCATGACTGTAAGATGTTAGCTGATGCGCTGTTAACCCCCTCTCACTATCTGCTTTGGCATGGGACTTGGAAAAAATATTTAGAAGGGTTACATGTTCATTATTCACAACTGCCCAATGGTCTCATGCTTCGCCAGGTGACCATGCAGGTGCTTTTAGGGGAGGGGGACTGGACCAACCCCATCAGCAAGTTGGCCTGCCACAAGAGGTTTTGCAGGCACTCAGCGCTGCACCTTTACAGGCATTTATGACTGTACCCACAGCAGGTAAACCCTCAAAAGCTTATACAGACATTAAGCAAGGGACAACTGAGCCATATATGCAGTTCACTGATAGACTACAAGACAGTTTGAGTAAGCAGGTTCATGACAACAGCGCTCATGAGTTGCTTTTGAAGCAACTGGTGCTTAACAGTGCTAATGATGACTGTAAACAAGTATTGATCCCACTAAAAAATCCTTCTCTGTCTGATATGATAGAAGCCTGTAATAAAGTGGGCTTGCTGAGACACAAGTATAAGGAAATGGCCGCCACTTTTGCAGCCATGAACCTAGACACCCAACAGTGTTTTGGCTGTGGTCAGAAAGGCCAGTTTTTCAAATAGTGCCCAAATAAATTTAACAAAGCGATCGTCCCTGGAATTTGTCCCTGCTGTAAAAAGGGGCATCACTATGCAAACCAGTGCTGGTCCAGATTTGACCGAGATGGAAAGCCTTTGCAGGGAAACAGGAAACGGAGCGCGAAAGGGGGCCACACAATGATACAAGTGGCTCCTGTTCAACCATTGGGACCCCTGCCAGGGAACTGTATGCAAGAGCCCATGGCAGCGCTGGAGTGGACCTGGCCACCGCCGAATCAGTGACTCTGACTAATTCTGATGTAAAAGCAGCGCCAACAGGAGTCTGGGGGCCCTTAGACAACAACAAAAGTGCTTTATTGTTAGGATGATCATCTACTACTATGCAAGGACTTTTTGTGTTACCTGATGTGATTGACAGTGACTATCGTGGAGAGATCAAAATCGTGGTGTGGACCCCCACACCACCCTGTTTTTTACCAGCAAAATCATGTATTGCACAACTAGTGTAATTTTGATGCTTGCCCCCTTCGGGCCTCTACCTTACGGTGAGGGGCCCAAGGTTTTGGCTCGACGGGGAGCCCCCAGATGTTTTGGACTCAAAAGGTTTCCAGTGCCAGACTGCTTTTAACTTGTAAATTGGAATGGGGAAATTCTAAACAGACAATAGATTTGTCAGGGTTGACTGATACAGGAACTGATGTAACTGTTATCTCAAAATCATCCTGGCCAGCACAATGGCCAGTCTCCAAGGTCTCCACAGCCATTACGGGCATAGGAGGCCACATGCCCCCTGAGCAGAGTCAAGTTTTATTCACATTGTGGGGCCAGAGGAAAGGAGGGCTAATGTTCAACCTTCCATGCTTCCTACCTCTCTCACCCTTTGGGGGTGGGATTGTCTATTACAATGGGGTGTCAGCATTGAGTCAAATTTGTCCTGAGGGCCACTGGGACGCAGCACACCCTGAAATTAACCTGGAAAAACTGAAACTCCAGTTTGGGTGGACCAGTGCCCCCTTGCCTTGGACAAGCTATGACACTTAAAAGATTTAGTTGCCAAACAGCTCTGCGCAGGGCACATAGTGCTGCCAATAGTCCCTGGAATTCTCCTGTATTTGTCATTTCTAAAAAGAGTGGAAAATGGCGTTTGCTACATGACTTCAGACGCATTAATGCAGTAATTGAGGATATGGGCCTGTTACAGCTGCGGCTTCCTTCACCCACAATGATACCAAAAGATTGGCATCTGACAGTAATTGACCTGAAAGATTGGTTTTTTACCATACCCTTTCATCCTGAGGATGCCTCTAAATTTGCTTTTACTGTGCCCGCCATTAATGCCTCTGCGCCTTGTGAAAGGTACCACTGGACAGTGCTACCTCAGGGTATGAAAAACAGCCCGACCATTTGTCAATGGTATGTGGCAAAGGCCCTTTCCCCAACTTCAAAGCAATTGTCTAATGTCTTAACTTATCATTACATGGATGATATTTTGGTAGCCACCCAAACAGATGCTGAAATGCAGCAAGCGATGTCAACAGTGTTAGAACAAATCAAATTAGCCAGATTGGCGGTAGCACCTGAAAAGGTACAACGAACCTCTCCATGGAAATATTTGGGATGGAGAATTACTAATCAGCACATTGTCCCTCAGGCCTTAAAACTGACTCTTGACATCCACACCTTGAATGATTTGCAAAAGGTTCTGGGAACCATTAACTGGGTAAGAACCTCATTAGGAATCAGCAATGAGGACTTAACACCCCTTGTTTCAGATGCTTAAAGGAGATTCAGCCCTGCATTCTGAATGAGTTTTGACTCCTCAAGCTGAGGATGCATTACAAAAGGTAGCATCTGCCATTTCAGAGAGACAAGCACACAGATACCATCCTGATTGTGTTTTTCAATTGATTATTATAAACTCTGACTTTCAGCCTTATGGGCTTATATTCCAATGGGATGTCCAGAGTAAAGACCCCTTGTTAATTATTGAATGGATCTTTTTGTCACATCAATTTGGAAAAATCATCATTACAAAAATTGAGATGTCTGCAACATTAATCATGAGAGGTCGACAACGGTTGCTAGCCCTAAGTGGCAAAGATCCAGCAGTCATTACACTGCCCATGTCAATGCAGATGTTACAATGGCTTTTTCAAACCTCTGTGTTGTTTCAAACTGCCATGGAAGGCTTTCCTAGGACAGTTTCAATTCCCCCCCTGAGTCATAAACTACTGCGGTTACAGTTTAATATCCAACAGCTACCAAAATATAGCCCTGCTCCTTTAAGTGCTTTAACCGTCTTTACTGACGGCTCAGGAAAACCAGGACATGCTGTTATTGTGTGGCAAGACGATAATGGTCAGTGGCAATCTGATGTTAGAGTTGTATCAGGATCGCCGCACATAGCTGAACTAACTGCAGTTGTTTGGAGTTTTTCAGAAATGGAACTGTTCTATTAACATATTTACGGACTCGGCATATGTGGCAGTTTCGTATCACAAACTGAAGCATCCTATTTGAAAGAAATTGAACATGAATCTTTGTTTACTTTGTTCCAAACTCTGTTAACCTTGTTAAGCCACCGCAGAGCTCCTTAT
The DNA here is from genome assembly GCA_028858755.1 of Ara ararauna. Classification (NCBI taxonomy): domain Eukaryota; kingdom Metazoa; phylum Chordata; class Aves; order Psittaciformes; family Psittacidae; genus Ara; species Ara ararauna. The sequence goes on from CM054379.1 coordinate 98,172,294, forward strand.
CATGTTATGCATATACGCTCTCATACCACACTCCCTGCACCTTTGGTAGAAGGTAGCAGACGTGCAGATACTTTAGCTGGAATCACAGTTTTGCCAAGCACCTTTGAACAGGCACGCCCTTCTCATGCGTTTTATCACCAAAATGCTAAGGCTTTGCAGAAAACCTTTCACCTTACCATGGACCAAGCACGACAAATTGTAACAGCTTGCCCAGGCTGCCAGCTGATGACTCCTTCTTATCATATGGAGTCAACCCTAGAGGTTTGCAAGCTCTGGAAATATGGCAAACAGATGTTACTCATATTCCTGAATCTGGGAAGTTAAAGTATGCTCATGTTTCAGTAGATATGTTTTCTAGCACAATAATAGCTACTGCATATACTGGAGAGAAAGTCAAAGATGTCTGTAAACATTTTTTGCTAGCCTTTGCAACCTTAGGAGTTCCTAAGCAAATCAAAACCGATAATGGACCTGCCTATGTGTCACAGAAGACACAAGATTTTTTACAACAATGGGGCATTCGGCATGCAACGGGAATTCCCCTTTCCCCTACGGGACAAGCAATCGTGGAGTGTGCACACAGCTCCTTAAAAGCAATGCTCATAAAACAAAAAGGGGGAATGGGTCCCACAACCCCCCAAGAAAGATTAGCCAAGGCCACTCATGTTTTACATTTCTTAAATCGATGGCAGGACAATGGAGGACCGCCAATACATAGGCATTTTGTATCTGTATCTAATGAGAATCAGGAAACAAAAAAGAAAGCAGAAGTGTTGATAAGAAATATAGAGACGGGAACATGGGAAGATCCCTATCAACTAATAACGTGGTGATGAGGGTACGCTTGTGTCTCTACAGATCAAGGACCTTGCTGGGTTCCTGCACACGGTGTCCGACCCTTCCTTGGTCAACGGCAGCAAAGCGACTGTCAGACAGAAGACACACCTCCATAAATCTACCAAACCAGTACCGGGCAAAGTGGTTGTTGCATGGGAGGAGGAACGGATGTAAACTGTTTTGGATTAAGGCTAAGTGAAGCAGTAACTAGCATATGCCCATTGTGTAAGAGGTGCAACGGGTATATTATAGCTAGGTGTGCTTATTGTGGAAAGTATATTATTTCCTTTAATGGGAATTAGAAAGTATATTTCGATAGAAGTTTGGAACCCCTGTGCATCCATTGTGGGAAGTATACACCCTTTCACTGGTTACCTTGGGTTCGTTATTTGTATTGTCGTGGTAATCGGTATATAAGAATATAAGGCCACAATGAGTGCTGGTTTGACATGTAGTCTGATAGTCATAATCTGGTGTGTTGTAACCTTCTTATCAATATGGATCCCATCTCAGCCAAAGACCAATGTATGGGTTACACTGGCAAATGAGACAGGACAAGACATATTGTGCCTCTCAACAGCTTCTCCAGACAACCCCTTCTCCACATGTCTGGCGGAGTTCCTGTTGACAACTGGCCTGTTCCCAAAGAAAGGTTACCCTACCTAAATTTGGATGGCAACCCCTTCAATGTAGTAAACCTATGGATTAACTGGGTGGGTTAGTTCCCCAAACTGAATCTTGAACTGCAAGAGCTAGATTTGTTAGGCTCAATAAAAATGGATTATTGTATATGCCTTACTTACATGGACATGTGGGACAAATTTGGTCAGTCATATTTGAGGAATATTGATCCTACACCTCACCAGATTCAATGGGTAAACACTACCCTACCAGCATATCATAATGCTTCTGCTTGGTGCAATTATACCACACCTAATGTAGTGCTTTCTAGCAGATTCCCCAGAAAGCTCCCGCTGGGATATTTTCTTATCCGTGGAGATCATGCCTGGTCAGGTATCCCCTCTCGTGCATGAGGGGGACCATGTAGCATCAGAAGGCTAATGCTACTAACAGCAAACACTTCTATGGTCATGAGTCATAGAAAGTCGTGACTTCATCACTCTATGCATGCTTATCAAGCAGACTGCAACGATAATGTCAGATTTTGGAATACCGCAGAAATTATGGGCAACCTTTTTTGCCCCAGGCGTAGCTGCTGCAGGAGCATGTAAAAAATTAAACAATTTAGGATGTTGGCTGGCAAAACAGTCAAATGCCACATCGGATGCATTGAGCAGTTTATTGCTAGACGTTGATTCTGTTAGGCATGCTACGCTTCAGAATAGAGCAGCTACAGATTTTTTGTTATTAGCTCAGGGACATGGGTGTGAGGATTTTGATGGCATGTGTTACATGAACCTGTCGGACCACTCAGAATCCATACATGTCAGCATTGCAAAGTTAAAGGAAGGAGGTGTTAACAAACTCCGAATTGATGATGCGTCGGATTGGTTCAACAGTCTGTTCTAATCCTGGAGTACTGGAGGTTGGCTTGTCTCAATTTTAAAGACTGCATTCATTGTAATTTTAAGTGTTATGTACCTTTTGTTGCTTTTACCTTCTATTTTACAGTGTGTGCAACGAATGATTGATCATGCTATAAAGGCTGTTTTGGTTGTTAATACAGAAGGTGGAATTGCGGAGGATGGATGCAGCTTAATCTCCAAACAAGCAGTGGTTGGGACTTCATACAGATGGTTGGACGCAGGCCATGGGAGAGATAAAAGTAAAGAAAAGAAAAGGAACCAGGAGAAAAGACAAGGAACTGTCTCTGAGCAAAAATGGAATGTGTAGACATGTAGACGTTCCATTTTTGATGGAACAATGGAAAGATGGAACAATGGAAAAGTGGAACAAGACTAACATGCGATAAGCTTGTGCAAGAAAAAAGAATAACGCCATAATCTTGTGATTAAGATTTTATATAGAAATAAGGGAAATGAAAACTGCTGTGCTGCACTCTGCGGGGCTGGGGTAGGGGTTATAAAACTTGAGCTGTATCACAATAAAGGGTCTTCTCTTTACCTCATGAGAGGAGTCCATCTCATCTGTCATCGCAGACAAGAAATTAAATACATGAAATTCCATGTTCCCTTCACATGGGTATTTTCTGGAAGCATTCATTTGTAATGATGACCTGAAGATGTACATATGCAAGGAGCATGCTAGAGTCAGAAAGGATTTGTGTGCCATTTTAAGCTAGTCCATACTTCCTACAGCATTTTTGGACAAATTAACATCTCAGGATCCCTTCCAGCCCTATTTTTCCTGAGTTTATAGTGCTATTAAATACAGTGAGTACATTGTTATTGGGATAGGACAACGGGAATGGCTTTAAGCTGGAAGAGGGCAAATTTAGATTAGATGTTAGGAAAAAATTCTTCACTACGGCAAGGCACTGGCACAGGTTGCCCAGAGAAGCTGCGGCTGCCCCATCCCTGGCAGTGTTCAAGGCCAGGCTGGAGGGGGGTTTGAGCAACCTGGTCTAGTGGAAGGTGTCTCTGCCCATGGCAGGGGGGTTGGAATTGGATGATCTTTAAGGTCCCTTCCAAACCATTCTAAGATCCTATATAACAATTTCTTATTTTTCTGGACAAGAAAGTAGGTTTTTTTGTTTTATTTAATAACACTATTCTTCACTTGACTACATGATGTTCCAGCACTTGTCAAAATCCAACGTCTGTACTCTGATCTCTTCCCCACCCCTACCCTCAAATCATACAAATACCCTCAAGAAATTTGAAGGTAATCAGTAACCTTTAACAATTTGGGGAGCTTAGTGTCTTAATAAAGTATCAGTGCCCGTGTTAAAAACGATTCTAGAAACTTTACAGAAACTGAGCTGTATTAATAATGACAAAAATAAGTTGGAGCAGCATTTACACAGATTTGCAGATTTTGGACAGTTTGTAGCCAACAGATCTTTACAAATGAGCTAAGATCAGTCCTTATGTCATTCTTCATAACTATAGATTGAAATTGTGTAAGAATGTGAAAATAACTGAAAAAGCAGCACTCTTGTGGAAAACATACAAAATTAGCACTTTTGTCAGCTGAAGTCTGAACAATTTTGTTAATTACCTGTCTTAGCTCTAGATCCGAAATCAGTCACTTAAAAGCCCAGTGACAGCTGACAGATTGTTCTTAGCAGACACATCCCTAGTAACTGAGGAACTGATGGTTACTGACATCTGAATAAAATCAAAATGCTTAAATTCCGCTCCTCTGAGCACAGAGCAGCTATGCATTTTTTGGAGAAAGACCTAAAAAACCAAAATGGTGGGGGTTTGGTCACCATTCCATGGCGTGGCTTAGAAATAATAGTGTCATGCCTGAAGTTCTTAGAGACTGGTCTTCCGCCACAACTCAGCTGAGCAGGTAATTATGTCAGGGATAGGTAAGATTTTAAAGAGACCCCTAACATGGTCCAAATACATCTGAGACTTACCTGTAGTTAAGAAAAAAACCCCTCCAAATCAAAATCCCAACCCACAGAACTTGGAACAGCATTAATTTTTTAATATTCACCATGAGCATTTGAAAAAGATGGGGGATTTAAGACAAACTGCTCTACTGCGATGATCATCCTGATCTGTGAGTTTAAAGTACCCTCACAGGAGGTAAACAAATGTAAAAAGGAAACCATAAGATATGGGAACATATGTATCGCTCCCAAATGCAAGAACAAGGTGGGAATTGTACTATTACACACACTACTGTAAGCCCAAGTTAGCACTCTGAAGGACCATTCCTCAAAATAAGCACTCCTCTCCCTTACTCACATCAGAAATGGCCCCTCTCTGAAGCAGCAGCAGCTTGCTGTCTAAGCTTCCTGCAACACAGACTTCCATAGGACTGGAAGAATAACTCACCAGCTATCTCTGGCTGGTGTTAGGCTATTTTAGCTTTAGCAGACCAGAAAAACTAATCTTAAACATTAATTACATCCAGCTCTTTGTGAATTTTAAACAGTTGATAAGCGAGGCAATTAAGCACATGTTTAGCTCCTTCTCTTTTTCCTGCAGAGGTACTGAGAAGGCACAAGTCTGATGTGCTGGGAAAACAGAACTATCAGCATGGGAAAATATGTGGGAAAACACAACTACCAGTGCATATAAAGAAACGTTTCTGCATAGATCAGTAGCCACTGAATATATGCCCATGCTCAGGAGGTCTGAAGCTAGCCTTTAGGGAGCAGCTAGCTATCTCACTTGTGAGGATAACAGTGCTGGACCCTACACTAAGGGAGACTCCTGAAGGCTTCCCCATCAGCACCACTATGTGCATGGAGGGGTATGACAACTAACAGTTCAGGGCAGAGGGTGCACACAGATCCCTCTGGTCCAGCTGGGATCAATTCCCCCAGCAACTCAGAGAGTTGCCCTACTACTTTCCAAAACTTCAGAGCACAGCTTCTGCCCCTGTTGTGGTTCAAGCCCAGCCGTAACTCAGAACTACGCAGCCGCTCGCTCACTCCCCCCACCTTCTTCCCCCCATTCCCAGAGGGATGGGGAGGAGAATCAAAAGAATGTAACTCCCTTGGGTTGAGATAAGAACAGTCCAGTAACTAAGGTATAACACAAATCACTGCTGCTACCACCAATAATAGTAATGACAAGGGAAATAACAAGGGAAGAGAATACAACCGCTCACCACCTGCTGACTGATACCCAGCCTGACCGAGCAGTGATCTAACCCTTCCGGGTAACTGCCCCCAGTTTATATAGTGGGCATGATGTGCTGTGGTATGGAATACCTCTTTGGTTAGTTTGGATCAGGTGTCCTGTCTCTGCTTGCTCCCGGCTTCCCCTCCTCCCTGGCAGAGCATGAGACTCAGAAAGTCCTTGGTCAGAGTAAACATTACTGAGCAGCAACTAAAAACACTGGTGTTATCAGCGCTGTTCCCAGGCTGAAAGTCAAAACCATAGCACTGCACCGGCTACTAAGAAGGAGAAAAAATGACTGCTTCTGCGGAACCCAGGACAGCCCCTCACCAAATTCTGCTGGCTGTCCTGCATCAGGTGGTCCGAAGAGTTAATTCGTAGGCGTAACTGACTTTAGCCCAGCACCCGATGCTTTAGACAGGAAACTAGGATCCTCCAAAATCAAAATACGACAGAAGGCTGTAGCCCTCAGTAGCTGGTCACCAACAGACTGACTCAGCCTGCAGGCCAGGTCACAGTGTGGCATCAGGGAAAGAGCAAAAAATACTGGATCCGAAAACACTAGCAACAAGATATGAAGGTATTTTTAATCACTGATCCTTCTCAGAAAGCAGCAGAAACCACGCCAGGTACAGAAATATTTATATGCCAAATTAACACTCCCAGTGAGCAAGACACGAAGTCATTCCTGTCACAAATGAGAAGAAGCTTGAATTCTTGCCAGAGAATCTGGACAGCACAGCAGGACACCTGAGGTGCCTGCAAATCTGGAACAACTGTCTGTAAATAATATGTTGTGTTTGACTTTGATCTCTCAAATCTCAGCCCTGCAGACAGGCTGTTTCTTATGAGAACCTTCTGAAGCCATAAGCTTGCTTTCCTTTGCCCCTCGCCAAAGGTGTGCTATTTTGTATAGAGGTTCCTGCCCTAGCACACTGAAACCAGCCTTTGTAGCATGACAGAAAAACATACCCAGGCTTCTCTGAATCCTTCCATGTATTTTAGATAGTGGCTGTCATACGAGTACACCATTTCTGCCAGTGGAACAAAACACCTTGCATCTGGCAAGGTGGGGTGGGGATAAGTCAGTGAAACTGTCCTGGGTTCAGCAGCAGCAGCCATTTTTCTGCTTCTTGGTAGCTGGTACAGCACTGTGTTTTTGATTTTGGGCCTGGGAACAGCGCTGATAACACCAGTGTTTCGGTTACTGCTTAGTGATGTTTTGGTCTGGCCAAGGACTTCCTGAGTCTCATGCTCTGCCAGGGAGGAGGGGAGCTGGGAGGAAGCAGGGACAGGACACCTGACCCAAACTGACCAAAGAGGTTATTCCATACCACAGCACGTCATGCCCAGGATGTAAAGCAGAGAGCAGAGACCCAGAAGGGTGGGGATGCACTGCATGGTCGGGCTTGGTATTAGGTGGTGAGAATTGTATTCTTTCCTTGTATTTGCCTTGTCATTATTATTATTGGTGGTAGCAGTAGTGATTTGTGTTATACTTTAGTTACTAAACTGTTCTTATCTCAACCTGTGGGAGTTGCATTCTTTTCGATTCTCCTTCCCATCCCTCCAGGAGCAGGGGGAAGAAAGAGGGGGAAGTGAGTGAGAGAATGGGCTGTGTGAGTTAGAAAGGCTTAAACCATGGCAGTTCTTTTTGGCGCCCAACGTGGGGCACGAAGGGTTGAGATAACGACAGGATTAATAGCCACTTGTCACAATGCTGATTTATTGGCTCTCAAAGTTGTTGCTCTTGATTCTCTTGAGTTCATGGTTTCAGCCTGTTGTACCTTACTTACAGCCGGTATTTCTTATCTTAGCATTTTTCGGATATGGGTTTTGGGTTAAGGTTCTTGTTTCATTGTACTTTATTGGAATGGCTTGTAATACGGGCGGGCTCCGGAAGCAGGGGGGGGCGGATGTGAACGTGGACGTGGACTTGTACCTGGGTGCCCAGCTGCTCTTCACTGTCCTGGCCCTCGTCATCGCCTCCATCTTCATGAGGCTGTGGGGAGCCGAGGGGGCGCTCTGCGGGCAGCCGCCGGCCGCCGAAACGGCCCGGGGGGAGTGGCCCCGGGGACCAGGAGCTGAGCCCCCCCACCGAGCCCAGCCCGACGGCTGCCGAGTGGTGGGAGGAGACGATGGTGCAGAAACCGAGCCCCGTGGCCGAGCCCAGCCCCTCAGCTGCCGAGAGCGCTCCCCGGCAGCCGCCCGCAGAGCCCCGCGAGCCCGAGCCCCAGGAGGATGCAGGAGACCACGCAGCACTTCCCAGCAAGGCAGAGGAGGAAGGTCTGGACTCAGACAAAGAGCTGCTGGTGGTGAGAGAGCCGGCAAGCACAGCAGCTACACCAGCCCCACGTTGGGCGCCAAAAAGAACTGCCATGGTTTAAGCCTTTCTAACTCACGCAGCCCGTTCTCTCACTCACTTCCCCCTCTTTCTTCCCCCTGCTCCCGGAGGGATGGGAAGGAGAATCGAAAAGAATGCAACTCCCACAGGTTAAGAACAGTTTAGTAACTAAGGTATAACACAAATCACTACTGCTACCACCAATAATAATAATGACAAGGCAAATACAAGGAAAGAATACAATTCTCACCACCCAATACCAAGCCCGACCATGCAGAGCACCCCCACCCTTCCGGGTCTCTGCTCTCTGCTTTACATCCTGGGCATGACGTGCTGTGGTATGGAATACCTCTTTGGTCAGTTTGGGTCAGGTATCCTGTCCCTGCTTCCTCCCGGCTCCCCCTCCTCCCTGGCAGAGCATGAGACTCAGAAAGTCCTTGGTCAGACCAAAACATCACTAAGCAGTAACCAAAACACTGGTGTTATCAGCGCTGTTCCCAGGCCCAAAATCAAAAACACAGCGCTGCACCAGCTACCAAGGAGGAGAAAAATGACTGCTGCTGCTGAACCCATGACAGAAACCTACCCTAAAATGTGCAGTGCCTGATTACAAAATTAAAACAAAACAAACCCAACCCCCTTACCCTAGCCCCCCAAAAAGGGGAAAAAAAATTAAAATGAAAAAATAACAAGCTATAATGAGACCTACCTGATGCACCACATTTTTTCTCCAGTTGATACATGGCATCATTTCTGAACACCCTCTCCAGTTGTCTGATTTGAGCGTCTACTTTGATACGCTCTGCTCCATGGATGTGACTCCTCTTTCCCTCTATGCTGCTAATTATACATCTATTTTAATGGCAGAGTGCATGCAAAATACATCATCGAAGTGGCTCCTAGCACACCACTAGTCTCCTCTCTGACTCTTCGGCTCAGTGATATCATTATACTACATCACTGTCTGTGTTAAAGATGAACCAGTTGTCCAGACCATAGTACATTAAAGCTGTAATGAGGTGCTTTTTCTTCTCTGGGCTTTAGCCTAATCTTGGCAAAAACCACAAAAGCCACAGTGAGTAATGCAGAAAGTTAATTTAGCCAGTGTTGGATACATAGGGAAAAGTGTAGGGACAGGAGAAGCACACCATGGCACTTCCTCAGAATACCCAAGTTGCATCATCCAGGGACTGCTGCTGAGGGAAATCTTATGCCTGAGAGGGTGTCTGAGCATTTCATAGCCTTCAATAGATTTCAACCTCCCCCAGTGAGTTTTCTAGTCCTGTTGTACTGTTTAAACAGCTTATTTCTAAATGGATTTCTTACTGGCACAACCTTTTTCAGTTGGCTATGAATTCTCAGAAACCACATCCCAGAAGAAACAATTACCATACAAATATCTTATTAGTTCTAGTCTCCAGTTTTCCCTCAGGAATTAATAAAGATTAAGCCTGACACATTTATATGACAGACATAGAAGATGAGGCTCAGAGTTCATAATAAGCCCCCTCCACACTGCTTGTGACAGAAACCTCAGGACAGCTACAGTACTTAGAAAAACTAAGACACAAAATGGAAGGGGAAGTTTTAAAAGAAAGTTAGATGAACACGTTAGGAATGAAACAGGCCCAAGTAAAGCAGCTCTGAGCCAAGAGAAATGTTCCCTTACACACTCCTTTTCTATCACCCTATGGACACTAGGTCATTACTATTTCAGAAGCAGCATGTATCTCTAATGTCTTCAGTTTCAGAAAATGAGTTCTACATCTTACAAAGTTGCAACTTAAAAAAAACAGACCAAAAAGTGGAAGAAATAAATACTACCACCATCTGCTTGAAGTGTATTACAGTGATTTGCAAGAAAGCTTAGTGTGTCAGGTTTTGCCACGAATACATTTAAGAAATGCTTTAGAGCCCACACAGAAGTAGTTCACATTATATAAAAAAAAAATGGTTCATTAAGAAAAACTCTGTTCTATTTTTATTCAGAAGCATCCCTAAGTCCAACTGCTACGAATAAGTCAGGAAATGCTAAATGTAGCTCTACATCTAACAGTATGGCTGCAATTATAACTGTTATGTTTTACATAAGCCTTCTCTTTTAATATAAATCCTGCTTCCTTTTTGAATCAAATGCCTGACGAAGATAAACAGATTAAAAGATCTGGCAGAAGAAATAAAGCCATCAGAAGCCTGCCCTTGTTTCCTTGGCTTTTAGAGTACACTGAATTAACATCTCTCAAGTGTGCAGCTAAAAAGGTTGTCTGTACAGGTAGTTGGGAATACATCAACCCACAGAAACGATCAGCAAAGCCCTCCCCGAATAAAACTGCCTTGCAGTTGAAATTCAATTTGTGTTAGCATTAATGCTTGGGGGAAAAAAGATAATTATTTTTATTCAATTGCACAAGTGTGGTTGCTGACTGCCTTGGCAACAGCAGCCTGCACACAGTCCTTGTGCCTGCCCCATCCTCACAAAGCTGGTTACTCAGCCATAACCTGCTGCTTGGTATTTCTACAGGCATCATAATAACCATTTAGCAGCACGGAACTATCAAAATACCTAACTCCTACACACTGGCATTCAGTAACATAATGTCCTCCTCCTGAAGGACATACATCCTCATGAAAACCGAGGGCATGAGCAGAATAACCTGTTCCTGACTTGCGGCAGTTCTAAGTACCACTCGCTTTCACAGCTTACAAAATGTGTGTTTCTGTCTTTGGCGTGACCATGAAGGCAGATAAAAAACCCTGCTGGACATCTCCAAAATTTGCCTTGAGGCATGCCTCAACTGCTAGCCCAGGAACCTGATGTCCTGCTGAAGCACAGAATCAGACTCAGCAACTCAAGGAGAGTTACAAAGCAGGTATGCTTATTACTGTGCCGGGTGCAAGGCTCCTTCTAACTTGCACACCGGAGGGTTAAGCAAGTAGATATTTATTACACACAAACATGAATATTCATAAGGTTCCCGAGAAAGCGGGGGGGGGGGGGGGGGAATATTACAATTAGTTTAGGTACTCATTATCATAAGTCTCTTCCCTTTTGGCGCTTGCGCACTGCCCTCCGATGGTCGTGGGCAGAGGTCTTCAAGATGAAGTAGTCTTCCTCATGTGGGCAGAGGTCTTCAAGATGAAGTAAGCAGTCTTCCTCCGGGTGCACTTTTCACCTTTGGCACAGCTGGATGCCCCAGTAATCACAATTAGCTGAAACCAGCCCTATCTGCAAGTTTCTGAGAGCTGGCAAAGATTTAGAGCAGTGTGATCTTCGTACAAAATTTATTGCAAGCAGGACAGGATGGGCAGACAAGGTGTATCCTAAGCTAGTGGATATTCGGGAGTCACTGTCTCCAAACTAACTGATAATTAGAAGGATGGAAAGAAAAAATTCACTCTTGTTAGTAAGACTACTAAATTCTCTTATCACACCACAGACTTACAACACAAACCTTGTTCTCTTAGACCTAAGTTAAGTTAAAAGTATTTTAACCCTATGTTTTCCAGGCACTTGCTTTCCTTATATCATTGCTACCTTCCAAAACACACCTGCAGCAGAGCAACTTGACCTAAATCTGCACTGCTCTCAAAAGACCAGCGTGTTTCTCAGGTCCCTACAGACCACGAGAAAGCCTGCTGTGCGCTTCAGGATATCCCAGTGTTGTGTCAGCAGCCCCCCTGCTTTTAAGCTAAGGAAGCTCCAGCTCAAGTAACTTCACTGATCCCAAGCACTGTTACTTGGAACTCCACAAAGGGTCATAGCAATTATTTCAGAGCAACTTCTAAAAGAGGTGAAGCAGAACTGTGAGGTGCAGCAGTGAGTACCAAAGAGAAGGGAAAAAATGTTACATTTATTACCACTGGATATTTCAGTGTGATCTGGGTATGTGGAAAAGAAACGACATGTAGGGAAAACCATGCACTTCTCAGCCTGTCCTCGACTGTCAGACAGAAGATGCTTTATCAAGTACTGTCTTCTCCAGCATCTTCATTCTAAAACCAATCTCCTGTTTCAAAGAAAAATATCTCCTTCAAAATAGGGCAGTAAAAGCAGTGTCTGTTTTTCACCATTGTGGACTTCTTAATCTCCAACATATTAGCACGCAAGTGGGATTTCTTGCTATATCCCTCAATGTTTGTCACTGCTTGACAAAATGCAATTCCATTTTTTAAACCAAGATAGAAACAGACATTTACACTTTTTTCCAAGGAGCGATTATGCCAATGATTTTGGATTTCACGTATTACAGCAAATGTCCTATTGGCAGCACTATATACATAATACACATTAACCTTAAACAGTCTAAACTACTCACAATTCAAGCACTGTTACTGATCTTTTAAAAACAAGAGTAAATTTACTAAATGAGTGTGTTCCATCAATTCAGAGCACTGCCGGCAAAGATGGTATAAACGGTGGTAGACATCAGCTGTTGGGAAGGACTTGAGAGCTGTTGGAAATCCATCAGAGCTGTAAATTAGCTCATGCAAATGTACAGCAGCACTTTTCAACTGATGATACATTAAAATTGACTGTGTGCACGTTGCTTCCAAAGCAAGTAATAAAACTCAGATCAGTTTAAATTTCAGTGTGTGAAAAGGACCATTTTATTTAGCGTAGGATTAAAAAAACCACATGAAAGAGCAACCTTCAACAAGGTCTGAAGATATCTCAGTTAAGTACTTTTTAAATCAAACTGTGATTATCTCTTACCTTTGTTATATTTTATTGCTACGGTCCTGAACTGAGCCTGCCCAATTAATTCACTACTTAGCAGGTCGGGACTTGTTTTGTTGCAGCCAAATGCATTTTCACAGTATCTCGCAGAACTGTTAAAACTCTATGCTCTATTACTTAGCATTATCCACCTCTTCAGCCATTACTACAGGTACAAGCGATTGTTTCATATATGTGCACCTGTTTCCGCACAGATTTATCCCTACTGAACCTCCGTGTCCAGTTTACTTGCAGATGTCCCACAGGCGACCATTATCAAGAGCACTTCTTCCGAAACAGCTCTTCCTCCCCCACCACCGGAGTACTTTTCTCCCAGTTCCATGTTATCTTTTCCTCAACCCATTCCAGCACTATGTGCCGCTTCCCGCAAGGGACACTGAGAACAACCCCTTCCCTCTCGTCCCCCCCTGCTGCCTGATCCGGTCAGGACACCCGCCCCCCGTCCCCACTAGTCGCCACCCGCCGAGCGCGCTCCCACCTCCCAGCCCCGTCACTGCCCTTTGTAACGGCCGCGCCCCTCCCCTCGCCCCGCCCCGCGCCCCTCCCGCCGTGCGCGCGCCCCGCGCCGTGACCCATTTCACCGAACAAAGGATTCCGTTGGAATCTCGGCGCTGGACCTAAAATGGCGCCGGCGCTCCCGCCCGCCCCCGCCCCTCCCCGGGCCACCATAGAGATGGGGCGGGCCGGCGCGGCTAGAGCGGCCTCCTCCGCCTGCCTGCTCTAGGCGGCCGCAGTCTGTACTCGGTGGTGCGCGGCGCGGGGAGGGGGGGGCGCTGTCACGGCATGGCGGGCGAGGGCGACTCTGAGCCGAGGAAGGTAACGGAGGGCTGCGGGGGGGAGGGGGCTCCGTGCGGCGCCGCAGCCCTCCCCCAGCACCGGGGCGCTCGCCACGCACACACACACCAACCTCGGTCCCCCCGGCCCGGCTTAAGGCGGGCGGCTGGGGGGAATCGTGCCCGTCTCGTTGCCTTGGCTGCGCGGGGGGAATCCCCGGAGCGGCGGCCGAGAGGCGGCCCCGGTGGGGTGCGGGGTCTGTAATGCCCGCAGAGGCAGGCGGTGCGTGGGGTCGTTCAGGAGGTTTAAGGTGTTGGCGCCCGTCCCGCTTAGCGGCAGCCGAGCCCTAGGAGGAAGGTGAGGGTGAGGATGAGCTGTGCAGGCAGCCGAGTGGGAGCCCAGCGCTGGGGACAGGGGAGGTTATCGCAGGCCAGTCCTAAACCCGCGCTGGTTTTACCCCAGAGGAAATAATCGGGGAACAATTCCTGGAAAGCGATGGCAGTTCTGAGGCTCCATAGAGCCATATGGGTGGAGGGATGTGTGTGTCGCGTTTATTCTTCCACGGACCCCGCTCAGCGTCCCCACTGTTCATGAGTAAAACACTGTCATGACAGGCTTTCATAACGCCAGTAGTTAGAAATAGTTAGAGTCATAACAAGTGATTTCAAGTATAGCAACAGGTGAAATACTATTTTAAAAGGATGCATCATGCTGCACGGATGTGGCAGGGATACCTTCTTAGCCAACAACAGCAACATATCAGGTGACTTCTTTCACATGGGAGTACTTGAAAGTACTCATTAGGAGATTAGACCAAATCCTTTTTGTCTCACTTGTACACTGGGATTATGTGGAAACAGCTGATGGTTGTCCATGGGGAATGTGGATAAAATTATTGACGGGGATTTCCATACTTGCGTGCAAATCCAGCTGTTTTCAGGCGCTTGCCACAGTCAGATGTGTTTCACAATGACTTGTCTTGCAGAGCTGTCAGCCCTCCAGGAATGGTTGGCTGTAGTACTCCACCTTCAGAATCTATTTTGTCTCAAGTGTAACAGCTTTACGAAAAAAATTAAACCATTTGAAAATAGTCTTTCAGGGTGTTGGTTGATACAGTTGCACGTGTGGTATTTAATGGTCTAACGATTTAAATACAAGAAGATGAATTCTCACACTATCCCTAGGAAATTAATAGCAGGCAGAGACACAAATATTACTGCAGTGCAGCCATGCTCACCCTGATCTATGCTATTTTGAGGCCTTTCTTGTACTTAGCTTCTCACTCTGGCTTGTGCCTATGTGTGTTTGCAAGGACGTCTGTCAGGTGGGAAATACGCGTTATATTCAAGTTATATTCGAGTATATTCAAGAAGACTCGGACTGTGCAGAAACCAGTGTAGGCATCTCTGAGGTGAAAAACGTATTTGTCAGTTTATGGCTGGGTTTATGAATGCCACATGTAGTTACTGCTTGAGAATGAAATAGAAAGCTGATAGGTAAAAGCTAGGGTAGGTTATAGATGTGACACTGAGTATAAAGTAGTTTGAGTCATTTTTACCAGTAAGTTCATTTAAACACATGTTGTATATACACAAATGTCTGTGCGCAGCTCCTGCATGTACATAGGATTAGGTTAAAATTTACTGGTTTATAATTGGTTTTATTCAGGGTTCAATATAAGGTTCTCTACATGTGCATTCTCCAGTACTAGCACTTTTTTTTAAGCACACTTGCCTCTTCAGATATTAACATGTGGCATAACTAAATGGCATAATTAATTACAACCTTATCTGTTTGTTGTGATGTGTTTTAGTTTTGAACAAAGATCCTAGATTCTTAAGAGGTTTCTCCCTTTTGGGTGGAATGTAAAGGAAGACTAAAAGAATTCTTTTATAATATTCAACAGAAAGGATGGATCAGCAGGTTTGTACAAAATGATGTTGTCTAAATCAATAGTTAACTCATCCAGAACCATTCCTGGTAAAGCTATGCATGTTCGTTTTTGCTGAGGTAAAACCCTGGAAGTAGAAAATCCTCAAGTGGTTGGTTGGTTTTGATTGCTTAGAAAACAAGTCGATTTTACAGTGGAGTTGGTATCAGGGACTTATACAAAAGTAATGTGTTTAATTTATGTTATGTTTTGTTTTCTTGCAGTCTTTTAAACTCCTGGGATTTCTTGATGTTCAGAGTGTCCCATGTGCACGAGAATCAGTGCTCTATGGCTCTGTGGGATCTTTAGTTGCGGGCCTTGGATATTTTTTAGCAACTAGTAAGTACTTATTCTTTCTGCGTTTTATATATTTACTTGCTAGAAAAAATTCATTCCTATTTGCTGTTAGGTTTCATTAATAATGGGAAGTAATCCCAGGGGTTTTGTCTAATTATTTTTGAGGATATTTGTCTTTTCTTCCAGGTAGAGTTAGAAGATCTTGTGACGTTGCAGTTGGTGGCTTTATTTGCACCGTGTTAGGATACTGGTATGTAAAAGAGGTCTTGAATTTTGACAGACCTATGTTATCTGCTTTGTACAATGTGATCCCTGTTTGACCTTCCATGCTGTTTTTGAAACTCCATAAAAAACTTGCCTAGCAAAACATCCTCTTCTTTCTCCCCAAAATGTTTCTTTTTTGTAAAGGAAGGGTTCAATGCCTTTGAATTTTTATGTTAATATGTTTTTAAAAAAACCTTGCTGTTGTTTCTTGACTGCTAAGAGGTCAAACCACCCAGTTATTTCTTTCTTAAGTCTTTCGGTTTTTCCTTTACCTCTGCCATCCTTCTGTTCTGATTACAAAGGCAACATACTAAATGGTAATGAAATTAAGATCCACATTATAGAAGTTAACATTTTCCATTGGATTTGTACATCCTGCTCCTCAGTGGCTCCATAATGCTTGCCTGAAAGAAATAGCAGTTACTCAACTATTTTCACAATGCATCATTTCACAGTGAATTTTACTAGCATTATTATATGTGGTTTAAACTTTTCAGCTGGCTGAATAACTTTGACTTGATCCTGTCACTCATATAAAGTGAGGAATCGTGCTTTCTTTTCATCCCCTCCTCTAGGTTTTACTGCAGGTACAATTTGGCCCAACAAAGGATCCGGCAAAGAATGCTTAAAGAAGCAGTGAGGAACAAAATCTTATATGAAGGCAGTCATCTTGATCCAGCAAGAAAACAAACTGGCAATGAAAGAAGCGATTCATAGTCTGCTACAGAGGAATTGTGGTCTAGTAGAGCTCTGGGAGGAGGTGGTCCAAAAATGGCAGTCTTCCCTGTGAGTGTGTGAGGTAAATCATGGTGGTTGTCCTAGCAAATCCAAGCAAGAAATTTATGGTGAATCTGTAAAGTCAGTACACAAGCCTTTCTTTGTTTCATGTGTGTATGTGACAGCGTACACTGTTAGGAATGACCTCCTATTAAACATCAGGGAACTGATGTGTGCTATTGCGGGGTCACAGAGGATTTATAACAGTGATTTGGGAGTGCTTTAACTTCTGTTATAAAGGGAATAGTTCATTTTAGCAAAGTTGTAATTACATCTCATTTAAATGCTGGAAAATATTTTCATCAGCTGTTCTCTTGAGTAAATGTATCCTTCAGTGCTGTTAACTGCTGTTTGTCAAACAGGAATGCCTAAAGAAGTAGGTGAATGCTTTGCTTGTGCAGTATGGGTCATATCCGTAGTCTGTGTAAGATTTCAGCTGCAGAATAACCTCAGATCATTGATATACACTGTGAAGTTAAAGGATGTGCAGCTTCGTTCTGTCTGTGTGAAGCTAAGCAGAAAATCACACTTCAAAAGCAGTCTAAGCTATGTAAATGATCTTTTTCTTCAATTAAAAATCGTGCTTTTCTGTTTAAGATATTTCCTTACAAATGGTGCACTAATAATTTACATTCTAACTAGAGTCGTCAGCAGATTATTTTTTAAAAGGCATGTTCTTGTGTATTTCACTGTACATGTTAGCTATAAGAAATAGCACTGTATAATTTCAAGGAGACCATCTTATTTGGCAATACAGTGTTAAGTCTAATTGCATATTGGTAATAAGAGTGATGGCATAATATTCCATTCCTTGCTTGTTTCTGTCTACACCACTGCCACAATATATGTATTATATATATATACGTATATGTATTTCCACAAAATTATTTATGCTATATTATGTTAAGCATTTTTGGGTGTCCAAAAGCATTCACTGAGCGAAAGTAGTCCTTTCCTTCCACGTGTACTTAGTCTAAGAGAGTTTGTGATCTGTTGTTAAGTCAATGAGGGAAGGTTTGGGAATCCAGATGTAAACAGCAGCATTGCTCTGCTTACTTAATTTGGGAGTATACTTGAGAGCACTAAATAAACATGCTGTTTACGCTAAGATAATTAAACTTTTACCCTCTGTGGATTAGCCTCCTACAAGAAGAAAACAAACCTATATACTGTGTTTTCTTTTGTTCCCCTATTCCTCTGGTTTCTCTGGAGGAAGCATTAAAGATACCTTTTCTGGAGGACACTCTTTTGATAGTTTTATATAAAATGTCTCCAGAAAACTTGATTTAGCTCAGTGAAACGCTTCCTGTCCTCACTGCAAGATCTGAACTCAGAAGTTACCTGATAGCTAATTCAGGAGG
This sequence comes from Ara ararauna, assembly GCA_028858755.1. Classification (NCBI taxonomy): domain Eukaryota; kingdom Metazoa; phylum Chordata; class Aves; order Psittaciformes; family Psittacidae; genus Ara; species Ara ararauna. Next base: position 98,190,340 of record CM054379.1, read on the forward strand.
GGAAAATGTTTCTCCTTGGTTCAGTGCTGGGGGGGGTGGTGTGTGTGTGTGTGTGGAGAGTGAGAGGGAAGAAAACTCCCTAGGAGTGAGAGGTGTTCATAAAGCTCTTGGAGCAGCAGTGGGAAACTGAGCGAGCCATGAACCAGGACTTAGCAAGCTTCTATTTTAATACATGGTTGAGTTCTTTCCTATCTGACCTAAGAAAAGGAACTGCAACCGAAGAAGGGGGTCTTTTGGCTGTGAGGTCACAGTTCAGCAGGGGGTGGGTTAGGAAACAAAAGCATGCAGAAGAAAATTTACTCTTTGTCAAAGAGCAGTTGTAGAGAAAGAAGGAAATGCTGTTCTGTAGTAATAGGAAAGAGTGTGTGTATAATGGCATCCTTCAAAGTGCACAGCTACTTTGTACTGGTGAGAAAAAGGGAGAAGCATCATGGTACTATGTATATTAAAAAATCTGGGGAAAACTGCAGCATTAAATCCTCTCCGGTGCTAATTGGTGTTGGTTTAAGCTATGGCATTTAAAACTATTAGAGCAATAACAGCTTAACTGCAGTGTTAGCAATTCTGGCCAATAACTGAAATTCTAGATGTATTTGCATTGCATAGATAGTCCATCTGATACTTCTGCTTCACTGGGCAAAGTGTAAAGAGAGTATGCCAGATGTTAACAGAAAAATGTGGAAAGAGGCAGCGCAGGCCCTCTGGCAGACATGTCTGAGCTTTGTTACCTACTAAAACTGGAGGTGGAACTGAGCTAACCAGGAGTCAGCATTTGCTGAATGGGATGGGGGGATAAGACTGGGAAGCTGTGAGCAGGAATCGCTGGCCTGGAAGGGGGGGCCTGCACTAGCAGAGGGAAGAATGCTCATGAATAAGTGCACAGGGAAAAGTCTGGCACAATTCCTCGAAGTGCTGGCTCCAGCTGCTGCCGCGCCGGCTGTGGAAAGTGGTTTGAAAGTGACTGATGGGTTCCCAGCCCCCACTGGAAGGGGGAGAAAGGGGCAGAACTAAACCCCCACTCCCAAAGCTATTAGTTGTCATAAGTTAGGATGCATTCATAAGAAAATAAAAGTTAAAGTAACCTAATAGAAGTAATTTTAACATTTGAAAGCAGTTCCCTATCTGTTGTTTTACTTAGTGAGTCGTGAGTCATTGGTAGAAACACGTAACATACATCTGTGTTTTATTGTCAGATTTGGTATTGTTACTTTAAGTATTGCTGCTAATGATGGACATGATAGTTCTTGCTTTATCAAGGTTCAAATTAAAACCTACCAGGCAGTTACTAGAAAGGAAGATACATAGTGATTTTGAAGATGTTTGGTTTTCAGCCCTCTGAGCCTGAAGGAGAGAATGAAGTGTGGCAATTTTAAGCTACTGCAAAGTTGTTAAAATCCTGTTTATTTTACTGGCAGTTGCATTACTTGGTCACTGAGTGGTGACTGGCAAGCAGACTTAGTTTTAATCTCTGAAGTTAGTCAAATCCTCCCTTAAAGCAACCTAAAACACCACCAAAACAAATAGATGGGTTTATGGCCCCATTTGCTCCTCCGCACCTCACTCTCCACGCAGGAGCGATACTCTTGGGAGAAGGTGCTTGCTAGTCCCCTGGGGCAGGCCCACACAGCTCCCTGCAGTGAACAAAACGACCCTCCAAGCCCTTCAGGCAGGAAGGTCGCTGTCAAAGCAAGAGGCTGCCAACTCCATCAGTAGAAGTGTGTGATTGGCTGGCCTCTGCTCTTCACTGCCTTGCACTGCAGCAGTGTCATGCTTCAGCCATCGACAAGTGCGGCTGACTCAAACCCAGGGAAGTTTGAAGTTGACAGCAGGGGTAACTACAGCCTCGTCATTTGTATCCTTCCCCAAGCAGAGATTCTGGGGAGGTGTTGGTGTTCGCTGCGGTTTGCAGGCTCCCTGGCTGTTCTCTGTGTGTCACCACACAGCCCAGGTCCTCCAGTTCGGCAAGGGAAAGGTCACCTCCTGTCACTGCATCTACTTCGGTAGGGTGGGGTTTTGAGGGTGTATGTTTGTTATTTCTGGGGTAAGCAGCCCGGTAACAACGAAGCGCTGTGTGAATTTGGTTGTAATGAGCTTCCAAGTGAAAGATTTTCTCCAGCTTAGGAGACTAATTCCTGTACTTCCCTCATTCCTATGCAGGCGTTCAGCTTGAGCTCAGTGGTGACCAGTTGTTTGGTTTGCTGCGTTTGAAGTTTGAGATAAATGCATTGTTACTGCCTTGGAAAACTGATCCAAAAAAAAAAACCAAAACAGTTTTATGGTATGTTCAGGTGATCCTTTGATGATTTTTTGTCCTTTTTTTAATTGGAGAACCAAGAATTAATTGCACATCAGAAGTGGAGATGAGTTCTAGTTAATGTGACGCAGGGCCTTGGAACACACTTAAAATACTATGCTAAGCAAGTATGGGTGCTAAGCCTTCCGCTGGGGGCAGGGGAACAGGCTGGTGAAGAGAAGGTAGAGCCTTGGATGAGATAATTTGGGGGAAACGCAGGCTTTTACCCATGTCTGGCAGCACCGTGAGACATTTTCACGTGCTCCCTTTGTGTGCGTGCGGGCTCGCAGTTTGCCTGAGAGCCGTCCAGCAGCAGGTCTGCCTGTTCTGCAGGAATAGGTCATGGTGTTCCTCAGTGTGCTTGTTTTAAAGATGGAGAGCAGTTCATTCTGAGAACGTTTTAATCTTTCCTGCTTCTGCCATCTGTCATGAGCACGGCTGTGTCAGAGCCCTCTGCTTCACTGAATATGCCAGGAGCCCACTGGCAGTACCTACCATGTACAGTGGGAGTGGGCAATTACCACTGCAGGGCTTTCTAGACTGGCCGTGGCCTGCATATTGTGGTGATGTGTTTCACAGAGGCAAAGCTGCCGCTGTGTCTTCATGCTCTGGAGAGAAGGACACACACGCTTTGCTTACTTTCTTAAACTCCTTGTTTATTTTGTCGAATGCTGTTACGAACAGCAGCAGGTCTGCTCTCAGCCAGCTTCTCTCCGCACGCAGCAGCTCCTCGGCTCTCCTGTTGTTGGCAAACAGCTTGTGATCAGCTCCCATGATCACGGCGTGCATTTACGCAGGAGACGTCTTTGCCTGCAAGCCGCCCACCCCAAATTTGCCCATGGCTCCTTCTTCTGAGCAGGTTTGCAGTCAGGGTGCCCACAGCTGCCACCAGCAGAACGTTTAGGGTATGTTACTGAAGCGGTTACAGGGCAGCTAACATCCCCTTCCATGTCAGGAAACATTCAGGCTCTGGCTGAGGTAGTAGCACCACTGCTGAGGATGAGGAGCCAATAGCTGGTTTATTACTGGGCAGATACATTATCACAAATGGCTGTTGTAGGAGTCCTTCATGGAGCAAATATAAAGCGAAAAAATTCCGGCAGCCTGTTTCTCGAAATAGAGGGAATGGAATGGTGCTCTGTTTGCCCCCCCCCCCCCCCCCCCCAAGAAACCTGGCATTGCCAGTGATTATCACATGCTGTGCTTACAATGCTTTCATCCAACACTTAAAGCCCTTGAGGGTCACCCTGAGGCAGCACTGGGAGGCTGTGGCAGAACTTGTTTGACTCGGTTTCTTACCTCTGATTGAAAGTGTCCAAGTGCCAAGTTCTTCAACTACTCAAACTCCCAGATGGATAAAAAGCGAGCAGCCGTTGTGTCCTAAAGCTCACAAAGTCCCCCCCAACAACTACTGCAGAGGGCTTCTTACACTTGCTAACAGGCATGATGGTCATTCACATCCCAAAAGACGGTCACTGCTCACTTCTGCTCACCATTTTATGTATCCCCATTCATCCTCATACTGGGGATGCCACACCTCAGTTCATATGTCTCTGGTACCCATATGGACACTCTCAAGATCATCCGATGTACTCGCAGCCCAGAAAGCCAACTGTGTCCTGGGCTGCATGAAAAGCAGTGTGACCAGCAGTTTGAAGAGGGGATACTGCCCCTTTAACTCCACTCTGATGTGACCCCACCTGCAGTACTTGTATTCAGCTCTGGGAGCCCCAACACAAGAGCGATGTGGACCTGCTGGAGTGAGTCCAGAGGAGGGCCACAAAGATGCTCCAAGGGCTGGAGCACCTCTCCTATGAAGACAGGCTTAGAAAGCTGGGCTTGTTCATCCTGGAGAAGAGAAGGCTCGGGGGAGGCCTTAGAGCAGCTTCTAGTGCCTAAAGGGGCTATAACAAATCTGGAGAGGGACTTTTGACAAGGGCAGGGAGGGACAGACCAAGGGGGAATGGCTTTGAGCTGAAAGAGGGTAAAGTTACATTAGACATTAGGATGGTGAGGCACTGGCACAGGTTGCCCAGAGAAGCTGGGGTTGCCCCGTCCCTGGCTGTGTTCAAGGCCAGGTTGGATGGGGCTTGAAGAAACCTGGTCTAGTGGAAGGTGTCCCTGCTTGTGGCAGGGGGGTGAGAACTGGATGAGCTTTAAGGTCCCTTCCAACCCAAACCATTCTATGATTTTATGCATCTCAAGAGCATCTAAACAGGTCACAGAGTGACCATCTGCCACACAGCCAGCAAGCAGCTCCCTCAGAATCACGTTCAGTTCAAGCAGAGTGAAGGATGCCCCCATACACACACACGTACATGGACACGTGTGTGCAACCATGCTCCCGTAGGACCATCAGCTTGTGAGATGCCGCAAACCACAGCCCTGCATCAAACCACGTCCTCCCATGGTGGCAGCAAACCTGACAGCACTCAGAGTTCAGTTACAGGTACCATCAGCAGCCCTGTGCATCTACTGGTGACCTCCAGTGGGATCCACACTAAGTGGAATGCCTCAGATACAGCCGCCCTTCAAGGAGGAGCCCAAGCACACACTCCCTTCCCCCAGCAGCCATTGCTTCCAGCAGTGTAATTGTCACTGGGTTATTATGGAGCTAGAGAAGGATGCTTGTACTCGGTGCTTGCTGGATAATACACCTTTCAAGGCAGTACCTGTAAAGCAAGATCATTCCTGAAAACTTCTCTTTGTTCTCTCTGCTTGGACCTGACAAAAGAAGCTGCTGGAGTCTCTCATGTCCCTTGCACTGGCGTTTCCTTAAAGGAAGAAATAAGAAAGGCCTGGCTGGCTGCTGAGCACCAGAGGCACACGAGTATCCCGGGGCTGTGCCAGCGCTGCTGTGGGAGCAGCAGCTCCCTCCCGAGAACCTCCAGGGACATGCTGGGTTTTTGGAAGCATCTCCTGGCCTCCGCCTTCTCCTCCACCTCTGAGCAGCCCATGGCATCTCCTCAGCACCGCGCCGGGCTGGGTGCAGCGTGCTGCCCTGCGGATCACAGCACTGTGGTTTCTTACACAGCCTCCTCTCTCTCAGAGCTGCAGCTCCTACCACAGCCAGAGTGGGAGCCCACCAGTGGGATTGAGCGCTGGCAGCCACAATGGTGCTTGGTGGCCCCTGCTCCATGCAGGAGATGAGATGGATAGATAGTTCTCATAGAATCATAGAATAGTTAGGGTTGGAAAGGACCTGAAGATCATCTAGTTCCAACCCCCCTGCCAGGGGCAGGGACACCTCCCACTAAACCATGCCACCCAAGGCTGTGCCCAACCCAGCCTTGAACACTGCCAGCGACGGATCATTCACAACTTCCCTGGGCAACCCATTCCAGTGCCTCACCACCCTTACAGTAAACAATTTCTTCCTCATATCCAATCTAAACTTCCCCTGTTTAAGTTTGAACCCATTACCCCTTGTCCTCTCACTACAGTCCCTAATGAAGAGTCCCTCCCCAGCATCCCTATAGGCCTCCTTCAGATACTGGAAGGCTGCTATGAGGTATCCACGCAGCCTTCTCTTCTCCAGGCTCTTCTCTTCTCTTTGTAAAGAAAGGGCAAGCAAGTTCACACGAAGGTGAGACTGAAGGAATGTCCTAGGTCTGGAAACAAAACACGTTTTGTGAGATTAAATTCCTACATTCTCTGATATGTAAGTACTGAAAGAGTTCTTACTGCACTATCACAGTGCTTTCTCCGAGGTCTCTCAAAGCAAGCAGGGAGAATACACAAGATATTTAGTTTGCACAAGTAATTTACAACTAATGTTTCTTTTTGAGATGTTATTTAACAAGTTAATTGATTATCAATTATTATTACTGCAGCATAGCTGCTTCATACGAGCGTGTCCACTAGAGGCTGGGGAGCAGCTAGCTGAACAGCAGCCCTACTGTCTCTGAAGGATGGGACGTGCAGTGGACGCCAAGTTGAACACGGGCCAGGGGAGCGTTCTTGCTGCAAATAAGGCAAACCACAGCCTGGGCTCCGTCAGGAAGTACAGAGCCAACAAATCAAGGGATGTACTTATCCCCCGGTATGTGACACGGCTGAGGGAGCGTGTCCAATGTTGAGGTCCTGCTTTGGGCCTCTCGGTCAACAGGGATGTTGAAAAACCATAGATGCTCCAGTGGAGGGCTCCTGAGGTGTTCAGGGAGCTCAAGCACACAACCCACTGGAAAAAAGCTGGAAGGACTGGACCAGGTCTGAGAAGAGCAGGCTGCGGAGTCACCTAATAACGGCCTAATGTTACCTACCTCAGGACAGTTACGAAGATGGAGCAAACCCATCTTGATAGCTGCAGCTGAATGCAGCATGGGCAATGGCCACAAACTCTATCTCGGGAGCTTGGGGCCAGACAGCAGGACACGCTGTTACTGCAAGGGCAGGGCAGCACTGGAATAGGTGCCCAGAGGGGTCATGTAGCTTCCACCTGTCCTGGGTTCACCAGCAGCAGTCATTTTTCTCCTTTGTAGTAGCTGGTGCAGTGCTGTGTTTTCAACTTCCGGCCTGGGAGCAGCACTGATAACACCGATGTTTATAGTTACAGCTTAGAATGTTTGGTCTGACCAAGGACTTTCTGAGCCTCATGCTCTGCCAGGGAGGAGGGGAAGCCAGGAGGAAGCAGAGACAGGACACCTGACCCAAACTGACCAAAGAGGTTATTCCATGCCACAGCACATCATGCCCAGGATGCAAAAACGGAGGGCAGAGACCCAGAAGGGAGGGGGTGCACTGCGTGGTCGGGCTGGGTATAGGTGGTGAGCAATTGTATTCTCTTTCCTTGTGTTTCCCTTGTCATTATTATTATTGGTGGTAGCAGTAGTGATTTGTGTTATACCTTAGCTACTAAACTGTTCTTATCTCAACCCGTGGGAGTTGCATTCTTTCGATTCTCCTCCTCATTCCCCCGGGACTGGGGGAAGAAAGAGGGGGGAGTGAGTGAATGAACTGCGTGAGGGGCTTAAACCACGACACCACCCCTGAGGTTTTTAGGCTTCAGCCAGCCGCATGCCCTGACTGCTAGCACCAGTCCTGCTGTGAACAGGAGGGGCTGCATCTCCGGAGGGCCTCACAAACACCATCGCTGTGATTCTGTGACCCGCTGAGAGACAGAGCATCTGTAAGACCCCAGGCAGAAGCAGCGCAGTGTGGTACCAGGGATCACCCACACAGAACACCCTGGTTTGCTGTCAGTAATTAATTCATACCCCCGGTGCAGCACTCCCATGCTGGGCTGAGCCACCACAGCGCCCCAGGCACTCTGACAGCAGCGGGGAGCATAAAGCAGAGGAGACAAAGTGTGCACAATGCGGAGGTGCCAGGCTCTGGGTATGTACCTCTGCCCTCTGCACACCATGCTGCATGGGGGCTCGCCTCTGCTAGCTCAGCTATTTCCAAATCCTGTTTCTCAGCACCAGGGGAGCAAACCCAAGTGTTGTTTCTTTCAGAAAAAAGAAATATATTGCAGTAAATCCCTCCATTGAGGCTTACTCATTGCCTCTCCCCCATCTCTTGCTACCTGCTTAGTACAAAGGCCCTTTCTTAATACAACAGCTTGTCTTACCTACTTACTCAACAGCTCCACAAAGCTGAAAGTCCAGCAGGGCCTGAACACGGCTCTAGCCTGCATCTGAGTATGTTACATGGAGACTAAAGAAGAGAACCCAGCCTTCTGTGTCTCTCGCTGTGCAAACCACCACTGGTATTTTCAGCATGCATTTATGTCCGGAGATCTTCAGTACTATCCTGGGCCTTTTTATTTTGCTACTGTCGGAGGCATCAGTACCGTCCCAGACTCGTGCTGCGCCAGCGCTCCTCCCCGGCATGCGTCTCCCCTTGACGGCAAACAAGTTTCTGATAGAACCAAACTTCTCCATAGCGCAGAGTGGCAGCAGCGTTAACACAGGTGAATGTGAGATGAGCAAAGGCCGCATGCAGACCAGAAACCACGCACTTGCATTTTTATGCCACATCAGTTGTCAGAGGTGGCCTAGTAAGCAGCCGCCTGATCCTGGCTAAGGGAGAATTAACGCTGACAGGAACAAGTACCCTTTACAGTCCTTGAATGCTAACCAGGCAGATCCCGAATCATCAGTGTGAACTGCATCTGCTCCCAACCATTGTCATGAACAGCGTGTGAGCATGAAAAGGTTAGAGGGAAAACCCGTTCGAGCTGCCTTACCCACAGTTTTGATTTCAGTAAACTCAGGGACCAAATTTCCCTGCAGTGACCAGAAAAGCAAACAAAAAGCTTGTTCTGAAGGAACCCTTGTGTATCAAGTCACCCGTGTAAGCGCTAGTTTTTTACATTTTCCTGTTTTTTTCTCTTTTGACATGGACAATGTGTTAAGCATTTAGTATCATTTGAAGTTACAGCCAAGTTTACAGAGCACCTGACTCATTGCTGAATCCTCCTGCTCCCAGTGCTCTGGCAGAGACAGACCAAAGCAAGAGCCACATCCAGGTTAGTTACTGGGCAAGTCCTGATTTCAGCCCCTTCCCTGCAACAGCGAGCCTAAAAGCCGGCTGCACTGGGGGAGGCAGCTTGTGCCTCCAAGCAAGGGGAAAGGCTGCACACACTGATGGTGAACCTGCTGTACCACCAAGGTGAGGCCTCCTGCTCCCCTCAACCTACGTGGGGTGGCTGCGCTGGGGCTGAGGAGCTGTTCTACCTGCACCACAGCCCATTTGTTAACACCAGTTACAAAGCTGCTGCTCTCAATTTCCCCCTTCCTCTCAGCAGCTTTTCCTGACATCCTGGCTCCCTCCCCATCCTCCGCAGTGCTTCTGGCTGGGACGGCTCCAGCTGTACTTACTCCCACCTTACTAGCTCATAACTACAGAACATGCACATGTCTTTGCTTGGGAGAGTCCCACCCCCCGCAGTTACACATCTGCAGCAGCACTGAAGTACCTCCCATCTCTCTGTAACACAGCTGGATTTCTTGTGGCTTAGTTTGTGGTTGGACTTTTAGAAAGCACTGGCCTAGTTTTCCGAAGGACCATGAACAGGGAAACCTCCAAATCCTAAGATTTCATCACCTATTTCTATTAAAAACATTGCTCAAGAGCATTGTAAGGGTTTAAAAACTTAAACTCGTGGCCTGCACCACAATTTTTCTGTGCAATTGGCACTGATGGCACATGGCATTGCTAGAGCAGGGGCTGCAGTTTTATTCATTCCAACATCGGAAAAACTGGGCAGATCTCTACAAATAACGCACTCACCCTAAACCTCTAGGAGAAAGAAAACCCAGTTTGTACTGCACAAAGGAGTAAGCCCCACTAAACACAAAGCCAAACCCCATGTTGTACATCACGAGTGCCCACCCCACCACTGCCGGCAATATGGGCACTTTTCCTCATGTCAGCAAGTCCTCACAAGCTGCGGGAAGTTACCTGACACACAGCTCAGCCCTCTCCTGTTGCTGATGTACAGCTGTGCACTCCTCACCTTATTGTAGCCATCAGCTAAGTTTTCTATCACCTCTTTAGTCACAAACTGCAGATGTATAGAAGTGTTTTTTCTAGGTAATGGCTTTTCCGTCCAAGTCATCCGCACACATCACAATAAATCCCTTCCCTAGGAATGATAGGACACACTGAGGGGGGCTCCCTCCCAGGCAAAGATCTAGCCTCACGCAAGGGCTGGCCTCTGCTCCACCACGAGGGGTGGGGGAGGCTTTTAGACTCATACAGTTAACACATAGTGCTGGGCTTATCAAACCCAATCTTCCATTCAGGAGTATCTTAGTACAAACAGATACCCCTCTCCCAAGTGTAAGTGCTTCCTCTCATGTGTGGCTTTTTTCTTTTACACACCATACATTAAAGAATTGAAAACAAAACATCCCAGACTTTTGAATTAAAATACAAGCTTTACAACCACATAGCAAGTATATGCTCTTATATTTCAGTTTAAGACTATATAATTTTAGAGAGTACCAAAATAAGCAAAGGATCAGCACTCCATACAAAGTGTTAGTTCTTGTGAGGGTATAAGGGAGATGGACTTTTAATTACACTAAGCTTCTTTTGCAAGTCTAAAGAAAATTCCATTTCAGCAAAACAGGCTTGGGTTTATATTCCCAACATTTCTAGGTCATTAAGAAGCGTTTCTTTAAAGACACTTTACATTGTTCTCAAAGTAAAGGGATGATTTAAAGCAGTATTAACAAGGAGGTGGTGCTGCTACTGTTTAATGTCAATATGCAAATGTCATCTGCTATAAAAGCTAGAAGAGCAACACAAGTGCATCTTTACTTCAGAAGACTACCAGGAACGGACTAACATTTGAGAGAGGTTTCAAGCAGGCTACACCGGCTCTGGGCCCAGGCTGCTGCCAGGTCAGCCTCTGCAAGGCAACCCCAGGTGCTGGCAGCGACATGTGTTCACATACACCCAGAGTCCGACTCGGGACGGTTATGCCTCTCCCCACCTTACAGCATTAGAATGCAAGAAAGCTGCAGCCAGCATTGCCACTGCAAGTTTACAAAAGCAGAAATCTCAACAAAATAGCGTTAAAACCAAATGGAAGCTCTCTGTTCAATTCCAGGGTTCCTTTCCCAAGACAACCCCCCTGTTCTGCCCCCCCGTCCCGTTTCTCCCCCTGCTCCTTTCCTACAGTCTGTTTTACAATAAATAGGTTAAATGGATTTACATGATGCAAGTGCAACTCAAAGACTTTTGCCCTATACATATAACCATGTTAAACTGTGAGATTATACATGTGATAGATCTCTAACAGAGCAACCACCATTTAGATTTTTAAAGGAACACAAGTATTTCAGCATGTACACAGTAATGAGTTCAAAACTGTCCAACATAATCGCTTCTGTACATTCTCTTCCTCTTTATAGCCTTAAAGGGATTTTAGACCTTGATGGCGACAATCCCAAAACAAGAGTAAAATGAATTTATTTTATTGCAAACAAACGTCTAGAGTTAAATTTCTCCACCCACTTTCTTTAAAGAGAAAAGGAATCAGCAGGCTAAGGAGATACACCCATTTGAGAATTGACATGATTAAAAATTAGATAGAAAATGGGTGACTCACAGTTTCATTAGCTTACAAAATGGTGGAGTAACTACTACAAGCACACTAGGTATACAGTATTTTGTGGGGAAAGAGTTATACAGACACACAGCTAACTTCATATAGATCCCATTAGACAACTGGATTTACAACAAGTTTTGTTTAATAAGAAATGGGCAAAGCCAGCTTCTTTTCAGAATCAAAATGCAGAACAAATGGAAAAGAAATTATGGTGTTGTACCTTCACAAGTTTGAGCCTCCACAAATAATGCAACCAAGTTTTACAACTTTAAGAGCTTCTACATACACTCCACCTTCACTACTTCGCCCCGGGTTTCCTCTTTGCCCCCAACATCTCAGAGAGTTCTAAGTGTTACAAAAAAGTCCTAGTTATTGCCAGAAACTTTGACCTCCCGCTCCACCCCTCCCCACCCAGCAGCTTTGTAGAGATGGTGGAGTGTAATTCGGAGCTTTACATAATCTCACGGTGTTGCGGAGGGCTAGCGAGGAGCCTCCGTGCCAATCTGGTTGCTAACATTTCTATCGTATTGTGACATGACTCACGACTGTTTCTTAGAAATTGGGGGATGGGGAAAAAGGAGAAAATTCTTTAATAAAAAGACACCAGGTACAAAGCAACGTTTTACTTTTGTTGTGGTAAAAAAAAAGTCACATTTTACAGATAAAATGTAGAACCCTGAAATACTGACACATTCTCTTATCGTGCACAATGCTGAGGTTCTCTTATGAATCACTTTAAAACTGCAATTAAAAATGTACAAAAAAAAGAAAAGAAAAAAAACCAACCCACAAAGCTTCTAAAAAAGGAACCCGCAGGCACTTCCTCTTGTGGAATGTTTAAAAAGTTAGCCTACTAAAGAAAACAGTCGACTTCTTGTGAAGGTTTTGGAGAAATATGTATCAGTTCATTTATTTGGGTATTCAATAATATCCTTGGTGATAATGCTGACTCCATGGCTTCTGACCCCAGAATTGCTGCAATAAAGTGATAAATAGTTAACTTTAACCTGGGATCACATAAACGTTACATTTCTTTGCAGAAAAATAAAAGGCATTTAGCATCCAATTCTCTTGGAATTTTCAAGCAGATTGAAGTGCTCTCAAATAGCAGCAAGTTCCTGAACAACTGAAGGCAGTTAAGAGTTCACTTCACTGTAGTAATGTGAAGCCAAATACTACATACCATTAAGACCGATAAGCCACAGCTGATATTTGATATATCAACGCCATCAAACCAGACCAAGTTTTGCACAGAAACCTATTTATAGCAATATTACCTAGCATTAGAAGATTTTGCTATCCAGTTTTGATTACACATCTAATTATTTCAGACAGCACTTTGAAACATTCAAGTTAACAATCAGTGGAAAGATAAAGTTATGACTACTTACACCCTGCTGCCACTGGTTGTAGCCCTGAGATTGGTTTTTGTAGCCACGATTATTTCCCCTTCCTCTGAAGTTCTGTAAGAGGACAACAGTTTTTAACTACTTCATCTACAACTAGTATTCCATAAGTGTACAAATACCAGTCTTTCTATTACCACCAGAACATCATGTACCATATAGAATCAAGCTTTCAAATACGAAGTCTCAGGCCTAGGTTTAAATAAGGAAAAGTAAAAAGTCCCTGAAAAACACTACCTCACCCTCCACGCAGCTGCTCCTTAAACGTGGGGCAAGAATCTCAGAATTAATAAGCCAGCTCAAACTCACTCCCAGTGGTCTGGAAAGCTATAGCTAATCCAGTTCTGACTCACCCTATTTCCAGCTGCTAAACTGCACCAGGACAACTAAAAATACAAGAGCTTGCCTATTTTTAGTTAGGAAATGCTGTAGTTGCTACAAGGATGCGTTATCTGAGCAGACAAAAGGATACGGTTCATACAACTGAAAATAGAAAAGTTAGCCCACAAAACTTCAAATGCAAGATGCGAACAAGGAGGAGACATTGATACAAATAGATAAAATACTGCATTTCCCATGTTCGTCACAATTAGACAAACCTGAGCCCTGTTTACTACCTTGGGCTCCATCTGCTGGCTCTGCAGCAATCCAAATTAGGTTTTCAAATAATTCCACTGACACCACATCAGTTAAGACCTCAGTTAGCATGCCTCTACTAGCTGTGGTTGATACTAGACACCAAAACCAAACACTCTCTCCAGAGCTATTTACAGAAAGTTCCCTAGGTGCTTGATAAAGATACACCTTGACCCTAAGGCCAAGCAACAGTTACTACTATCAGGGTGTAGGGGACAGAATCAAACACAAGCCTTCACACATGCCCTAAAAGCCTTTATCTTTTAACAGGAGAGAGGTGCAGTTTTAACATGGAACCCCCCATTTCAGCATCAGAGCTTCTTACGCAACATTGAGAACTCTGGGCACACAGAAATCCCCCAAAAGCATCACCTGGTTGTAGTTTCCCCTGTTGGGCATTCCACCTCTGTTATAGTTTCCTCTGTTTGAGTAGCCACCTCTGCTTGGAAAGACTGGGCCACGAGGATACGGGTAGCCAATTGCACCGCTGCTGCCACCACCACCACCACCGCCTCCACCACCTCGCTGAGGCATGTTGCCTCCCCTCCTATTGTATCCACCACGATTGCCAGGGACTGCAGGGAGAAAGTTGCTTCAATCAAGTGATTGTTAGGTCTGAAATATTCCTAACATTAAGTTTACTGTCCAAAATAACAACAGTATAGAAATAAGAGACATCCAAATTCAGTGCAAAAATTTCAGTAAAAAGATTTAAGTCGTAAAGGACAATTTAACCATGTACTAACCACCCGTACAGCCTGGGATACAAACACCAAACCTAACATAAAAACCTCAAAGCTGGGCTTCAAACTACACAAACAGCAAAATCCATGATCCTGCCAACCTTTGCTTTTGAAGTTGGACAATTAACTTTGCGCTAATACACTGAACTTACTGAAGTCAAAACTGAGGTTCCCACCATGTAACAATTGCAATGGAAGTACTCCACCACCCCCCAGGAGCAGCCTCCAAACTTTACAGGCTTGTTTCTAAGCTCACCTCCTCCTCTGAAGTTGCCCCGCATGTTGAATCCTCCACGTCCTCTCTGACCCCTATTAAACTGATTTTTATTGCTTTTCTTGTTCTTCTTCGAGCCAGTGTTCTGTTTCTTTTCTGGTGGAAGAGACTTCTTACTCTCTTCTTTGTATTGTTCCAAAAGCTTCTGAGCTTCTTCTTTTTGCAACTCTACATAGATTATTTCATCAAAACATTCTGCTACCTCTGGCAGTGTGAAGTTCCCTACAATTGCAAAAACACTGAGTATTCAGCATCTACATTCAGGTAGAGTCAAAGCTGTAATTTAATCACCTTTCTCCCATTCTTCCTCCCTCCCCCCACATTCCTTCAGCATAGGGACATTACAGAATTTGAGCATTTAAGAAAGGTAACAGTGACAAAAGAAATAAACAGGTCTTCATGGAGTTGCCAGTACTGTGCCAAACCTTGAGAACATTCTGCCTATATCTTTTTTTCTTTTATAAGCCTCCACTCAGAGTACCAGTTTCTGCCAAATATGTCACTTATATAGGGCACTTTATGCCAAGACAGCTTTGTGCATCTGCATGAAGCATATCAGCATAACTGAGTAGTGTTAAGGACTGCAGCAGAGGGAACACAATATAGTGTTGTCCTACAAGTTACAATAGTCTTCCAGTTTTGATTAAGTACAACTGTTTAAGATAAAGTGATTTTTTAGACTTCACGTTTACTTAATCCTTTAAACAGATACTCAGCATCCTAAAACACAGTATAGGATTATGTTCCATGCCTTTCATTTTGAGAACTGCATGCTCTGGAAGATCTTTTCCCTCCACCTCTGCCTTCTTTTGTGTTCTTTGCTTGTAGTCTTCATCTTTTGGGCAAACAACAACTGCTTTGCGCTGGAAGCCTGCAAACAGGCACATTTTTCTCCTCTGCGCAGCTGCAGACACATTTGTCTGAAAAAAATGCAGTAACTTACTACACGTAGCTGTCATTGTAAGAGTTAAGGAAGTCAACTTATGGTGTATAGACTTCACCTCTACAAGAGCTTGCAATGAAGTTTACAAATAACTGGACATAAAGATGCTGCATAATGCAAAGTTACGAGCTCATATCCACGTGTTAAAACACTATTCCTCCCACATCCCATAAATCCACAGAAGTTCAGACAAGCACTTGTAAACAGTATCTCAACTTTGTGTCCCCTGAATGAGTAGTAAGTCAGTAAGCGAAACAACAGCTATTAATAATGTAACTTTAATCCCATTTAATTACTGCACTACAGCCTATAACAAAATTTCCTTAACCGTTTTTCACTGAAGCTTCTACCTGATCCAAAATGAAATTCCGCTTCTTCCGAGCTGCAATCTCAATGAACTTCCCAAGACACTGCGGAGCTCTCTGCAACAGTGTGTTAAGTTTTCCAGTGTCTGCCATCTGCCTCTTAAAACCTGCCACCTGCAGAGAGATTTCCCAGAGATAATTAATGTAGCCCTGAGACACATGGATGACTTTTTTCTTTGCTAAATGCTTTCTGTACAGATTCAAGGACTGTTCAATTCAAAGCTGCAGCTACAAACTTGTACCCAGAATTCCCAAAGTCTCTGTGAGACACAGAGCTTTATAAATGACTCCAGGTAAATCAATACAGCTAATTCCAAGGTATGCTCATAACATTACCAAACTGTATCACTGTCCTCAGGACATCTAGCTTTAAAAAGAAATACTTGAATAGTCAGCAAAAAATGACTTGTATAGCATCAGGAATGCTTCAGAATCCTGCTGCGCCATGTATGAGCTCACAGCGCAGTGAGATAAAAGAACATCTTTAATAGTCACTAGCTAACCAGTAGCTAGTTCCTGAGATTTCTTTGATACAAAAGAACCCCAAAGACCCTGGAATTACAGCAAGCCTTTAACATACCAGCAACTAAAACGTTATCACTTACCATCATTTTGTCCATAATAGTGTTTGTCCCAAGAATATTGTATTTCCCAGGATTCGCTGCTGCATGTTTGGTAACCCATGTAGTCTTGCCAGCTCCAGGCAAGCCAATCATCATCACCACCTGTGATGACAAGTTCTATACTTGAGATACTAGTTCAAAGCTTTTCTTTAATATGCAACTTAGACGAACAAGCCTAATAGAAACTGGGGGTAGTGGAATAGAGATACTGGAGGGGTGAGGAGTCAGGGGGATACCAAGCACTAAAGCTCCCAGACAGAAAGGTCAGTGTTGTGCTATCTCCACAACTCTGATACTATCAACAGGAAACCTACCTCACAGTCTTTCTTTTGCTCAGGTCCCTTTGGTCCTCGGACCCTATCCTCCAAAGGTATCTTCTGTATGAAGGTGTACTCTTCTGGTACAGGGAAGTAAGGTTCCTCCTTCTGGCCAAAGTTGAACTCTACTGCACAGTTATGGCAGAGAACATGTGGGAAGAGTGGCCGCCCATCAAGAACTTCCTTGCTTATTTTGAATGCAACACCAAGCTCTTGTCCATTCTTGGAATATGAGAGTTCCACTTCATCACCATCAAAATTCTGGTTTTCAGACAAAGCATTAGTTTGGGTAAAATTACTCACCTTGCTCTATAAAGCTGTATTCGTCATTTCACTATATTGGCTATTCTAATTCAACCTCTGTAACACTAATACATCATAAACGAACTACTTAGTTTTTTTCTCTTAGGATGAGTTACTATCAACGATAGCCTCGTTTAAAATCTGTCATGTTCACCACCACCCCACATTCACACCTGTCTGTGAATATGCAATCATAACACGTTGACAGCATCACTGTTGGCAATACCTGCTATTCCTACCTCCTCCCTATGTTAAACTTGTCTTGCTCAAAGTTTTTCTGTATTTGGTTTACTGCCTCTCACAAAGTAGCCTAGAAATTCAAGGATGTTTTTCACTGAAAGAAAATATAGGGAAAAACTTACAGCAAAACACCCAATCACATCATTTTCATCAAACTTCTCACCAAAGTCTTCAGTCTCACAATTGCATGTCTTTATTCCTTTTAGAGAATACCCATAAGAAAATTCTTCTTCACCTGAAGAAACATAATTTAAACTTATTAAAAAAGCCATTTTCACCTAACCATTTAGAAATACAATCACTTTACAGCTACTTCAAAGTAAGCTGCTGTTCAGAATGTTTTGATTAATGCCACTAGGTATGACCCCCAAACCAGCTACAGCTTGTTCATGTATGCAAGAATACTCTCACTTGAGATAGAACAGCAGTGTTTCCCCATCCCAGTTTTAAAAGCCTTAATGCTGCTAGCTCCGGATTTATGTTGACACAAAGCTGAACTGCCAGATAAAGCCATGAGCAAGTATTTTTAAACTCTGAAGACCTGATTATGCACCGGTATACCTGTACTGTAGTTAGTCAGAAAGGCTTTCTGACTTCAGCCTCCAGCAGCACTTACCCCTCCCATTTTAAAGGGAGTTTAGCAGACCTTCAGCCTATGCGACAGCTGAGGATGAAGCTGCAACGAACAAGCTAACAGAAGTGTCAAACACGAGGACTCAGGTGGAATTTAACAAGAAAGCTGCTGCTGCTGCTGTCAGAACATACCAATTAACGCACATTTCTTAAAAAGACATTTCTCAGCAGCAGGTATTATCTATAAATATCACTCAGGATCGGTTCCCACGGATCTAATCTTTCTTCATAGCTACTTTCAGAAATAAGGATTCTCCCTCCAGGCCAAAAGAACGATACTCTGGTTATCCAGGAATTTTTCTTCACTGGTTAAATCTTATACTATGCCCCACCCTTGAAAAAAAATTAAGTGGGAAAGACCCCCTCTTACTATTTATGGCACTACATGGAAAAGACAAATCCTTAATCTTGTCAGGTATTTAGGAACATTTTCAACAACCCATACTTAACCACTGGAAGACTTAACTCTCAAATCATCAATGACTTTTCAGGCCTGAACACTTAACGACTTTATCTGGTCCCAGTAGTAAGCTTTCCCACACCATGCCTGGTGAATGATCCAAGTTAAGACCATTTTTCAGAACACATGGACTACAATCACTAAGCTTTCCCCATTTTTTGAAATAAAAATTACTTAAAACTTTAACCACATACACAACAAACAATAGAAAAATAGTCAAATGTTTAAGCCTTACCAAGCAACATTCCACTTGCATTCAGTGACCAGCCAACTCTCACTTCATGTATGTCAATGTCTTTTGTATACAGGTGTTTAACAGGAATCTTTTCTGTAACCTATTTTTAAATTATTCATTAAAAGGTATGTAATATTTATTAGACACTACCGAGATGGAAACACAAAGGTAACATATATAACCTTTACACTTTGATTAAATCGTTGCTAAGTCCGAGTAATCACCTTCTGCAAAAACAAAACACACTTCAGTGACATATGTGAAACCACAAGCCAGTGACTAAATAGTTGCATCTCCTGACTGATCAATGAAGATGTAAGATATCATATACTTTCCAAGCACTTAGTCATAGCAGTCCCTCTCACTGGCCAAAAGCATTGATTCTTCTGATATGGTATTAAAAACACAAACAAGATGCAGTGAGGTTTTTTTTGGTGTTTTTTTTAAATAATCACCATGAAGTTGGGTTTAACAATAAATTACCTGGCCAACAAAATGTGGTAATGGATTAAAAATATTGCTGCATATAGACTGGGGAAACTATTACACTCTCGTGTCCCTTGCCACAGTAAGAAGACTTCCTGGGCCATTTGCCAGCTTCCAAACAACATAACCAGATCCAAAAAAACCCTACCTAAAAGCACTGGAATCTGTAGGCAACCAGCTATTTTCCAACTGCCTTTACAAATGTCACCAAACTAAAGTAACTAATTGGCATCCTACCAGTTTCCAGAACTGTGTGAGCCAGGGGACACCAAGGTGAAACTGATTTGGAAGCGAACAGGGCAGTAAATACCAGCATCAATTTAATTTCATTGTCCTGAGTTATAGGTACCAAGAAACACAGGAATCACTTGATGCAAGAACATGGAGAATGGGATCACTACCCACTCCTCCTGGTAGTAAATTTGAAAGTATTAAAGAGAACAGAGTAAGCATTTATATACACAGGCACATCAAATGCAAAGAAGCCTTTAACAGGGATTTATTTTTTTTTTTACTTAACAAGCTTTGTGCCTCCTGTTACTCTTGTCAACAGTTGGAGAAATCTTTTTTCACAAGGCTGATTGCTATTTTTCATTCCTACCCTTTAGGTGAACTCTTGCACTCAAAATACAACGACCTGCTAAATACTTGCATTCGTTGTGTACACAAGTCAGAATTCTTCAGGTTGAAATGGACCTCTGGAGGTCATCTAGCCCCACATATCTGCTTAGAGCAGGTCAAACCCAAAGGCTAAGTAGGAACAGAAAAGAAGAACTGCTGGGATAATTTATATCCCTGAAAAAAAAGCAAAAAAAAAAAAAAGCAAAGCCGAGCAAAGCAGTCTGTAATCTTCAGAAAGCACAAGCAAACTCCTGACTAGTGAGTACCAAAACTCTGCAACTGTTGATGCATGAAATTCTTGCTTCAAAAATGAGAGTTACACATTCTTGCAAGTTGTTTTGTTTTTTTGTTGTTAAATGGAAGTTCTTACAAGTAGAGGTTTTCCAAATTGAGCCATCTTTTATCAGGAACCATTTTATAGGCTCTAAAGAGAAGGCCTTCTGAAAATCCTGTTCACCTGAATTAGTTTCAGCTGAGTCCAAAAAACTTGAAAGAATAAACAAAATCGTACCTAAGCATGCAAGAAGCAATCTCCCATAAAACACCAGCTTAACTCACCTTCATCTCAAAGCAGACTTTGCCTTTAGAAACTCCATAGGAGGCTCTCCCTCCAGCCCAAAGGAAAGCAAAGCTTTCCATGGTCAGAGAGGAAGCACTAAAGCGGTCTCTTGAGATTTTAAAATGCAGGTCACAGTTATCTGTTAACATAAAAATCATTATTTACTCTCATTACAAAATAAAGTACAGTCGTCCAACTTTATGCATTAAAGGTGATTTTCAAGACAAACTGCCAGCAACTGCTCAGCATCTTTCAGGAAACCAACTGAACACATGCCTAGACTGCGCTGCAGGCTGAAGGTCAGCCAGGATCTTATGAAAAGCTAGCCAACAAGAATAATTTTCAAGCTGCCATCTTCACTTCTGTCACCAAATTTCCTCTATTTTTATTATCTGCTTGAAAACCTGGCTTTCACCTCACCTATTTCCATCAATATATAGCAAATGAATCTGCATCAAGCTCTGCATTCGCTAGATACCATTCTTTCAAATCTGCTTACCCCTCATGCCCAAACCTAAGGGCAGCTGAGAGGTAAATAAGAACACAAGTACTTCTGTTTAAGTACTGAAGGTAGTACTGTCTTGGTTTACATAGTCAATCAGCAAGTCCAATTAGATTAACCCAATTAAAAGTCAGTTAAGTCAAGTGCAGGTAGGTTAAGCATGCAGAATGTGGCAAGAGAACCTACTTCATCTAAAAACCATCATTTGCACTACAAATTCACCTACTGCCCTAACTTAAGCGAAACCTTTTACTGACATCTTCAGGCTGCACACTGAATTTTGAAATTTACCTTCTAGCTATCTTCAAAAAGACAATACAAAATGGTAACACGAGGCGCAGGATATAGCATTTGAACTCCCCAGAGCAAGGAATCCATAGAAGAAACTTCAAACCCACCATTTGACAGTTACAAGAAAGGAGCAAAATGAGCAAGCAGTGAGTTGTTCTGCCCTGGTATAAAACCTACATGCCACCCTTGGACCTTGAAATGCAGCCTTCCCTGTATTACTGGTAACTCATGCACGAGAATCTTGTGTTTGCATATAGCTATCCCCCAGTTGCAACTACAGTAACTGTGATTCCAGTGTTCTTTCATTAGTACTTCTTCTATTTGTTGCAAGAAAACCAGGTAGAATCATACAGAATAAACCCACCTGTATAGGTTGCTTTTAGGACAAGTGAGAACAGAACTTGAAGTTTAGCTTCCTTGTAAGTCAACAACCCTTTATAGCACTAAACCTCTTATGTCTGGATCACTATGGTCCGTAAAAGAGAGCACAAAATTGTTACGTATTTCAGTCTTAAAGCTGTTTGATTCTGGTATCTGAGCAGCCTGGTGATACTTGAAACTAAAAATAACAAAAAGCAGGAACTACTCAGTTACTGGGAAAATCAGAAGCTTCCACAAAGGTGACTACTCACCAGGTTAGCAGCTAGAAACTTGAGATTTAGTTACCAAAATGTCAAGGATGGTACATCCAGCAATTCATGCGGCTGAAATGAATACCTCCTTCCATTTCAGGATATTTCTCAGGAGAATAAACCCACCTGAAGCCACTAACAAATATGTCAGTAAATGCCAAAATCTAAAATCGGCTTCCACGGTGTTTGAAGAATCAAACAAGTTCAAGCATCATTTAAGTTTTCTAATACTGCACCAAGTCCTTATACTTACCCTCGAGAACATGTAAACTTTGTCCCAGTCATGGTGCATCACAATAATAGTAACATTTATAATCTGCCTCAAAACCCACAGTTTGTAGGTGCTTGTCCACTTCCATGCCCTCCTGACCAATTCTCTGCCATACAATTTGCACAGATCACATCCCCTCCAGCCCCCAAACTCCCAGGTTGTACAAGCTTGTCATTTTTCAGGAGGCCTTACCTGATTTTGTTAAGTTTATCAGGAGACATGAATAGAGCCTCAGCAACTAACGCAGGAAGCTCACTTCACAAATTGTACTATTGTAGTCACCTACACTACCAACTGTCAAAACTTTCTGAAGTTAAAAGCTCACGTCCTATACAATTAGTTTCCCAAGCTGTTTTAGGGTGTTCTATGCTCACTCTGCTTTTGGCCACCCTGGTTTCTATACTACTGTTTTGGTTAAGATTTCTTTAAAGAAAACTGTATGATACCACAGACTTAATGGGAACATAAATCTTATTCCTGCTGCAGACCCATATATCCCTCTATTCTATACTGAAAATGGGTGGCAACACCATTTCTTTCCATTTTTTTTTTTTAGTTATTTGGTAATGGAAGCTCACAGATGTATTCACTCCACATTTCAGAAAGTGTGGTTTTCAGATTAAAAGCATAGCATTGCATCTTTACAGCATAAAAGAAACATTGTTTACTCACAAGTATCAAGACAAACCACTGTATCATCAAAATGTTCATCTTCTTCTTCAACAGGTGGTTGAGGTGACTTAGCCCTAAACAAAACAAAAACAAATGACCAAAATATAATTAAGCTACACCCATTTTCACACTGTTAAAACAAACATTTCTGTGCTTTTCTTCTCATTTGCAAAATGCTGCCCAGCATCACGTTTATTTACCTGCTGTACTTATTTTCCTCAATGTACTCAAAATATCCACGGCCATGGTCTTCACGTGGTCTCTTCACTCCTCTCTTTTTCTCACCAGGTTTTTGCTCTGCTTTAGCATCGCCTGCAACAAAATTAATGACTTATTTACACAAAATCATTCTCCATAATCTGGAATAAAATGCTACACGATGGCTCCAACTTTGGAAACTATAAGAATCTACAGCACGAAAAAAACCAACGCTACCCTACGGAGGATACTGCTTTGTACTAAGATAAAAAAACCAGCATCTCGAATTTTCTCAGCGGACCCAAAAGGCTTATTTGCTAAATCATCTGAAGCGGCCAACACACCATGCACCGCCGGTGCAGTGCTCGATGTTAAGATCCACACAGACCGCTCCCAAGCGGCGAAGTTCAAGAAATAAGAGGAAAATCGGACAAAAAAAAAAGCCGTCCGCGACGCCAGGCCAGCACCTCCCAGCTTCCCCCCCTTCCCCGGGAGCAGGACGTTCCGGGCCGCCCGCAAGGACACGGCGCGGCACGCACGACTGCGCCTCCTCTCGGCAGGCGCGGGGCCGCTCGGCTGCCCGCGGGGAAGGGATTCCTCCTCCCGCCTCCATTGTACCAGGCCTTCCCAGCGCCATCCCGAGCGGGGCCCAGCCCGGAAGTGACGTCACGGCACCGAGCGCTCCTCAGCACCGCACAGCGCGCCCCAGCGGCCCCTCCGCCTCCCACACCACCCGCTCCGCGGCCCGGCGCGGCGGTCCCTTCCCCCCCGCCCCTCCCCTGGCAGCCCCGCGCAACGGCCCCTCGCGGGACCCCCGCCCCCCCCGCGGGGAAGCGCGCGGTGCTAAGCGGATGGGGGGGCACGCGGTAGATGCGCCGGCCGCGAACGCCCTCCCGCGCGTGCCCCGGAAACCGCCCGCCCGTTGCCCCCTCCCCCCCCCCCGCTCCCGCGACGGGGTTTCCCGAGGAGGAGGGGGATTAACGGCCTCCTTACCACCACCCCCCCCCCCCCGACGCGCACACTCACCCCCGGCGGCCTGAGGCCCGGGGCGGCTACCGCCGCCTTCCGCTTTCTTCTGCTGCTGCTGCTGCTTGGCAGAGCCCGCCGGGCCGGAGGCTGCCGCCGACGGGGGCCCCGAGGTGCTGCCAGCGCTCTTGCTGGGGGCTTCCTTGGCGGCGCCGCGCGGCTGGAGGAGCGGCGGGGGTTGCTGCTGGGGCTGGGACTGCGGCGGCTGCTGCTCCCCGTGCCCGTTGGCGTCCCCGGCCGCATCCTCCTCGTCGGCGAGCTCGTCCTCCCCCTCTTGGAAACCCTGGTCGTCTCCGTTCTCATCCTCCTCCTCCTCCTCTTCCTCCTCCTCGCCGCCCGCCTCCTCTTCCATGGGGCCGCCCCCGGCCCCCGCCCGCTCGCCGTTCTCCTCGCCCAGCTCCATGGCGTCGCCATCGGCGGCCTCCAGCCCTTCCTCGTCGTCGTCCTCCGCGATGGAGGCCGCGGCCTGGTCGGGGCCTCCCCCTTGGTGGAGCTGCGAGGCGCCCCCGCCGCTCTCGGCAGCCTCCTCCTCCATGCTGCCGTTGCCAGGCTCAACTGCGCCGCTGGCGGGGCCTCCCCCGCCGGCCTCCTCCTGGTCTAGCGCGGCCTGGAGCCGCTCCATGAGCTCGGCCTTGAGGCCCTTGTCGGAGAGGCGCCGCTTTTTCAGCTCCTCCTTCAGCTCCGACACCTTCAGCTTCTTCACGTTCACGGGCGAGCAGCTCATGGCGGCGGCGGCGGCTCGATCCCCGGCGGGAGGCGCGCGGGCGGGCGGGCGGGCTGGCGGCGGGGTGGGTCGGACGGCAGCGGCTGTGGGTCGCGGCCCCGGCGGGAGGCGGTGGGTGTGTGGCGCGGCTGGTTCGTGCGGCTGCGGCAGCTGCAGAGCGGACCCGCCTGGCGCCAAATCCTTTCACCGAGCTCGCGAGGGAGACGCGCCTCGCGGGGCCGAGCACGCAGCACTGCCCACCCCGCCCCCGCGCACGTAGTCCCTCCTTTCTCCCCCTACCCCCCCCGCGCTACCGTAACGGATGCCCGCGCGCGCCCCGTACCGTAAATACCCGTCCGGGCGCAGCGGCTCCCGCGCGCGCTGGAGCTGCCGCCCTCGCCCGCGTGGTACCCGCGGCTGCCGCTCCGCCGGGCCCAGGGCGAGGGCACAGAGCCGCCGTCCCCGCCGGAACGCGGCGCTCCTTGCCGGCCGCTATACCTGCGCCATGTTGGGCGGGCGGCGGCGGGCAGCGCGGCGGCACGCTCCGCGGTTTGTCCCGTCTGCGAATCACCGCCTCGGCAAAGCGCTCCGCTCGGGACTAAATCGGTCACCGTGCCGCGCCGGCGGGCCTCCTGCTGCCCTTCTGGCGTGGATTAAACTCGGAACAAAGGCTCGGCCCCACTGAACAGCCTTCGCGGCCTGTTGGCAGGCCGCAGCCTTGCGGGCGGGGCAGCGCCTTCCCCTCCTTCCTATCCCCTTGCTCCCGGGCTCCCGCCGCGGGCCTAGTCCGCACAGTTCACTGCATAAAGGCTTCGAAAACTAACACTGCTACTTAAAATAGTTGCCCCGGTACAACCTTGTTAACGCAGTTATGTAAGAGCAAAAGTAGAGCTATGTACCCGTTCCTTTACGGCTGCAGTGCTAGGAGGCATGCAGAGACCTCATCTTTAGCTAGACCAGGACAGGGCTAACAAAGCCACAGGGCTAACAAAGGCTTTTCAAGTGCATTTAACTCTCCACCAGGCATGAAGCACTAGTCTGGAGCTCAGCACAGGGCGAGCTAACCAAAGCTGCTTTTTTTGCCTCTGCACAGCATCAGCTCTGGGCTCTCCCCAGCCACTAAGTCATAGAGTGGTTGATTTTTTTTCCATTTTGGTCAAAAGTTTTTTTGAGAACAAACAGATTGAGTTTCACTTGAACAGAAAGGCAAAACTAATCTACGTTTTGCTTCCTTAGGAAGCCTGAGAGGCTTTACTTTCAGAATTTTCACTTGCAGAAAAAGAAAAGCAAGCCAAACAACTAGAAGCTCAGTATGAAGTGCCACAGAAGGGAAGGTGTGTTTGGCATACAGTTGCATTGTGTTGGTACAGGGTGCGTGGCATTCTGAACCAGAAAAATGACGTTTACCTGCACTGACAGGAAAGGAGGAAAGACAAGGAAGTCGTCCTTTATTACCCACGCAAAGAAAAGGACCTTTCAAGCACACGCACACGCAAACACACAGACACTGCTCTGTCCCCAGTCAGGCTGGATGCATTTGAAGGAAGCATGACTCAGTCGGCAAGGTTAGCTCAACCCATGGCCACACAACAGCTTGTTGGAACAGAGACAGGGGGCAATCCCTTGTGTAATATGTACAGATGAGAAAAAGGGTTGCCAGAACCTTTCCCTTACTATAAATGCAAGCTAGTAGATTTTATCTCAGTCTAGTAGGTCAGAGTCATCTCAATAGGGAAAAGAAAGGATAAGAGTGCATCAGTGCTAGGGAGAGGTCAGTGCATGATCAAGCTGCGCCAATATAAATCATTGTCTGGAGAAGAGAAGACTCAGGGGAGACCTTATAACAGTCTTCCAGTATGTAAAGGGGGCTACAACAGATCTAGAAGGGAACTTTTTACAAGGGCAGATAGCGATAGGACAAGGGAGAATGGTTTTAAACTGAAAGAGGGGACATTTAGACGTTACGAAGAAATTCTTTACCACAAGGGTGGTGAGGCACTGGCACAGATTGCCCAGAGAAAATGTGGCTGCCCCATCCCTGGCAGTGTTCAAGGCCAGGTTGGATGGGGCTTTGAGCAACTTGATCTGGTGGGAGGTGTCTCTGCACATGGCAGGAGGATTGGAACTGGATGATCTTTAAGGTCCCTTCCAATCCAAGGCATTCTGTGATTACCTTTGCCGGTTTCTTCACAAAAGAGCTATCTTAGCTGGTCTGCTGAGATACCCTCAATACATACTGTTCTGCCAAGGTGGGAACAAAAGTAAGCAGGGTTCACCTAGTCAATATTGCAGGATTACTGACTGAAGCTTACAGATAACTCTGTGTTAATTCAGATGTCATCTCCCTGACCAATCTCCATGTGCTTTTTTTGAATGTAAAGAAATATTAAACAGAAAATACATCATTAAGTCTTCATGGCTGACATTATATCTGAACTTCAGACAGAGCCCTGCGTTTAGGCCTTGATCTGGCACAGGCCTCTTTACATGTTGACCCATGTTTCTGGAACAGCTTCATAGACCTGGTGTCTGATAATCCCTCCGACCACTGCAAACTTTATAGATTGATAGATCCTTTTAAGCCAGTTTTGAGTCCCCAAGCCTTGCCTTAGACTAGCACATCTGCACACATTCACAGTGCCTCTATGTGAGAAAATGCCCTTGTTCCGACTCACCCTAGAACTGCAGTTATCACATGTAATCCCATCCCTAAACAATGTCATGTCTGCCTACTTCAGTAACACACTCATACTGCTTTATACTCCTGTTACCATGGAGAAACAAAACAGCTAACAGCTTTGAGGCAGATCAAGGGATTACTTACTTACTCTAAAGCATTCCAGTCTGTATATAAAGACACAAGTACGTAAACTAAGAATGGTACTTTTTTCTCAAATTTAATACCACCAACCTGACATTTTTTTTATTTTTCTTTTTAAGTTACTAAGGCTCTCTCTTTATTAAGCCACTTAGAAGGCTGAATATATTTTTTAAAGGAGAGTAATTCATGCCATAGTAGTAAGAGTACTTACTATCTAACCACACACTTTAATTGCACTACCAAACAAGCATAGTAGGACTGTGTTTTCAAACTGCAGTTATGTTACCTATTGTTATAGGAGTGAGAAACCCCAGTTGCTTTTCAGGTGTCAGACAATTCAACTGTGTACGAGTACATAAAATACACACATAAGTGAAACAGATGTATAACCTTAATGACTGCTTTTCAGTGTAGAAAAATGTTTAAGTTAAATACATATTTCTTCCACAGTTGCCTCTGGGAAAAACTAATATAGCTCCCCTGTCCATTTTGAGTCTTATGTTTCAGAAGTTTGCCTCTAACCTATTCATACTTTGAAGGGGAAAAAATAAGGTGATTTACTGTACTCTCAATTCAGATAGTAGACCCCTTAACTCAGCTTTTCCTAGATTATGCAGATAGATACCAGCCATATCATAAAAATGAGTGCTTGGTAACGCAGTCTTCTGAAACAAGAAAGTGCTAGAGGAAAGCACTTTAACTTCTATTTGCAAAACCGCTACTTGTATGATAATGATGGACATAGGAAAAACATAATTTCTGATGACAAGGACTCCTGCATTAAAATTGGCTTGTCTTTGGTTAAAAAAAAAAAAAAAATTCCTTTCCATTTAAATGGAAAGTGACATCTACCATCTACCCATACATAACAGATGCAATTCTATGCACTTTATTTATTCATCATATAACATTTTCCTCCTAACTGTATTACTTTCTAACTTACAAGAAAGCTTTTCTCTTCAAACCAGTCTCCACTCTTACAAGCAATTTGGGATCCTCCCTCTGGGACTTGGCCCTTGAACAGATCAGTTACTCTCTTTTCCTTCACTTTTGTTTGTGCTCCTTTAGACTTTAGTTACTCTCCTCATCCTTGATGTGTTTTCCTAGTCTGTCCAAATCCCTTTCCTCCTCCTGTCAAAAGCAGTGACAAAGAGGTGACAAAAAGAAGAGCAGGCTTTCAGGAGGGGACTGGATATAGCGTCTTGGGGATCCCACCCCACCTGGGCTTTCAACTTTTCCATACACCTTCAATGCTGCAGGAGGACCCAGGCAGTTTCCTAGTTCTGCTCTCTTACAGCCTTGTCTGTCCTGTCCTGACTGCTGTTCTCATGCTTTACCCTACATCTAGCCATCAGAGTATCTTCTGGTTTCTTCTGTATGTCCTTAACCCATCTACCCTCAATTAATATTGCCTTCAGAGTTCCACATTCAACACACCATTACTTTGAAAGAGAATATCGTTCTTTAAATACTCTGCTGCCTTTTATGATAGCAGGCAGCATGTGGAGCAAGCCTTTTCTTTCTCCCTTTTAATCTTGCCTCATGAAATCCTCATTAATCTTTATTAGAACCAGTCAGAAATTTTCAGACGTTTTTAAAGTGCTAATTTGTCACAAGTGAGGTTTCATGATAGAGGATCAGTTCTGATTAATTTTTAGCCCAAAGAGCCCCCTATCTATATATTTCTATAGGTAGGCTCTATCAGTAGAGACTCTGCCAGGAGGCTGGGAGTTTGTTTTAGAGAAATACCGGTGCACTTGCCCTGTGCGCCTTTCTTTCTTTCCCTAGTATGCACTACTGCTCTCTATCAGAGTCAGAATGCTGAACTAGATTGACCTTGCCTTGTACTATCTATAATCTCTCCATGATATTTTAATATCAAATGAGGTCCAATTAATCTCAGAAACAAGGTGGTCATTTGCCATAATAAGGCCTATTATTTGCACAGGAACTAGATCAGTTATGTCCTAAGGATGTTTCAGACCTAAGGATAGTTAATGTCTGATTACAACAGCATTCAAGGGACTGAAATTCAGGTTTCTGGCACTGGTTGGGTTAGCCAGTTCCTCCTCAGTAGCATCTTTCTCTTGGAACACTTCTGCATTGTGTTCCCCTTTCTGCCATAGTACCGTTTGTGCTTCCAAGTGGGTTGTCAGTCGAGAGTCAGTACACAAGTCCTTTTAAGATCCTAATGCCATTTTGCTTTTCCTGTTCTGGTTGAAGACAAAGTACTTCAGGAATCCCACCAAGCAGAAGGAGGGGCTGCAAAGCTATGCTGGGTCATCACAACTTGCCCACAATCTGTATCTGTCACACTTCCATGAACAAGCACCCACTGACCCCCACAGCTACAACGACACCCCTCCCCCATTTTCAAGAAGTAGCTTGCTTAGGAGAAAAGCCATAAAACCAAACCCATAAGTTTCTAATAAACAGTTTCTCAATTCAGAGCATCCAGGGACTCACACAGCTTCCAAGTCTGGCATTGGAAAAAAGACTGTGTCCTCTAAAATTGAAACGAGGATTCATTTTGGCTTTATTTGGTGATTCAGAGGTTTACTGACCACACGCTTCAAGTGTTACATATGAACTAGTTTTTTTTTCTTGTAACCTGCCACATAGACACACTTACTAGAGTGGTGCTGTGAACTCAGGAAAATTCAACAGACTAAACCCCTCTGAACAGCCCTCAGTCTATGACAGAGGAAGTAGCATTGTAAATCATGTCCAAAAAAAATACTGTCTTTCTGCAAGAAGACCGTGTGAAACAATCATTTCAATTAATCTAAGGAACTATACCAGAACATTGTCATAAGTAGATTTTAAAGTTGAGTGTCAGTCCTCTATACCTTCCTGCTCACACATGAGAAAACGTGTTCAATATATGTAACTAGACCCAATTGATCTCAGAAGACAGAGGTATGGATAGCAGGACAATTCACAGCTGGCTGCCAACAGATCACTTCTTGCCTAGTGCAGCTTTTCTGTTTAACTTAAAAAAAATTGCACTAGGCAAGAGCCTTAAAAAACCTCAACACCACACCAAAACCCAAACACCACCGCCACGCACACTCTCACTGTCCGGATGACCAGCATCTTGTGTTGTCTTTCCATCCTGTTCTGATGGTCTGCACCCCCTACAGTACACACAGCTTACTCCTGTCATCGTTTTACTCTTTAGGTCTTTTCAGTACATCTTTCTCCTTCCACTTGAGATGCTTTGGTCAAGAAAGGGAAGCTGCCACACACCT
The DNA here is from genome assembly GCA_028858755.1 of Ara ararauna. NCBI lineage: Eukaryota > Metazoa > Chordata > Aves > Psittaciformes > Psittacidae > Ara > Ara ararauna. The sequence goes on from CM054379.1 coordinate 98,220,908, forward strand.
TTTATAGCACCAGAGTGCTGCCAACTTTGAGGTCATCTCCTCTGTCCTCTCTCCTCAGTTCACAAAGAATGGCTTCTACACATTGGGTAGGCCTTGCTAAACAATAACACATAAACCCCCTAGAATTCAGAACAATACTGTATGCTAACAAAAAGTACTACCATGGTCCAACTGCATACCTTAAGTCTGTCATGGGCAAAACTGAGCAAGGAAACATCTTTTGAATATTCAGTAATCCATTTTAGCATGCTTTCAGGATGGCCATTTTTGTAATGGGAACATGCCACAAAGCTGAAGCCCAGAGCATTCACAAACTTACATATCCCAGCAATAGCATGCTTATTTTTAACTTTCTAAAGCTGTTGGCTTATTTGTTTTTAAGTTCTACACCCTCAGAACTACATGCAGACACAGGCAGTCCCTCACGCTTCTCCCCAGCACTACTTTTTACATAGGAAACATGTCCAGAAAATTAAAAAAGGGGAAAAAAATCCCCAACTCCACAATAACTGGATTCCAGGTAGTGTCCTCTGTCCATGCAAAGCTCTGGCAATCCTACAGGGCTGCTGCCACAAAGTCCTGAGGTAAGTTCAGGAGACACAAGAACATCGGAAACCAACTTGGAAAGTGAAAAACTCTTTTCTCCACAGTCTTAGGCTCAGATCTCTTCACTCTTACCTTTGGAAGCAGCATCTCTAAGTGTAGCTACCTTTCTGCTAGGCCCCCAAATAAGCCAGCACAGAAAAGAAAAGGAAAACCCCTCCACATAATCAGTGACAGAAGGAAACAGAGCCTTTTCCTTTCTGCCTCCCATCACAAATGCATGCGGCCAGAAAACTACACAAAACTTAACCATTCCCTAGCAAACCACAGCACAAGCATTAGCATCACTAAACTGTAAGACTGTACACTATGCCATCTTTAAATCAAGAAATACAGAAAATCAGAATAAATAAATGAGGTCAGAAGTTTAGTTAGTTGGGGTATTTTTTAGGAAACTGCATTTTATCCAGTAAAGTTTACCTTACTGTGGAGAATGCTTCCTGGAAAGAAAGCCATTTTGTCATAGATTGCTCTTTAACCCACTGTTATGGATCAAATCTGCTCAGCTTTTCCTTATTTTCAGGATGAGGAAAACCTGCATCATCTCACATGACAGATACAGCAGCAACAGAAACTTTTGGCAACACAATAAAGTAACTGCTAGCAAATGGCTATAGGTAATTTCTTAGAAAAGCATCCAAAAACTCAGTAAATCCCCTGATAACTCTCTCAAAACAATTATTTGGCAATAAGCATCAGAAGAAAAGCACTGCGACTTAACCTTGCTGTTCCACATCCGTGCTCCCAGGAGCGCACTCTTGACAGAAGGCAGGCAGCCCTTCCAGCAGGTACTATAAACCACAGCCAGGTATCCCATCAGGTCACGCTGCTTTAAAGAACAATGCCAGCAAACCCAGGGTTGGAGCGTGGTCAAAAGTTTTTTAGGGCTTTTGTGCTATGAGGTAGCTAATCCAAGAGTTAACAAGCTCCTAAGCTATCCAGCCAAAAAATCTCTGGTCGTGAACATAAAGCAAACCATCCTTTTAAATAACATCAGGCCAACATGTTTTGTGCAGCTCCCTGAGTTATCAGTACTTGCAATCCAAGTTTCCTATGTGCCAGAACCCCTGTGACTCTGCTGAGTTCATTACAGGGTCAGGGCCTCAATGAGATTCTGGATTTTATGAGTTCTTTTTCATGCAAAAGGAAACAGAACTGCCTGGCAGTCTCTCTATGAGATGAGCACATGTTTCTCCTGCTCCATCCCTCTCCACTTACCAGGAAAGTAAGAGATCCCCAAAAGCAAAAATGAAAACAAGTAAGAAGCCAGGTGAGCACAGCATGCCAGTCGTAACAAGGAACTGTTTTAACAATCCTATTTTCATAGAGAGGACGGTGTTTCTGAAATAAAAGCTGGTTGCTAAGTGATAATAGTGTGCTTGTCTATCATTTAAAAAACTCAAGAACTTAAAACCAAAAGTAGTGTTAAAAAGGAACAAAAACCAACATGCACTCCAAGCACAAACCTCACACCTTCAAAACAGAGAAGAATGAGATGGTCTACCTAGAGGGTTTTTTTTTACTGGCAGTATATTCTACATGGGAAAGGATCAGATATTCTAGTTACAGATAGCACCATCAAATACTGATACACTGTCACACAAAAGGCAATTAAGAATAGAAGTAAGAAAACCCCACAAAACACTTGAAGCAATTACATGAGGAAAATAATGTTAGAACTGATCAGCTTTAAATTGTCACACAGAAAATAATGTTTTAACTGATCAGCTTTAAAGGAAATTAATACAAAGCATTGAGATGGCAAATCTTTAATGCCTAAACCCAGCTCTTTTCCTTTATCCTCTATTTCTTCCCTGAATCTGGTCTCATCACAAAAGCCTTTTTTTGTGTGTGTGTGTTTTTTTAACTCCATAGTAATTAACTTAAGCAATCCCTGTCCAACTTCTTAGGCTTGACAATATGATAGTTTATAGCTAATGCCATGCTTTAGCGTCCAGCAGTAAGTCAGAAGTAAGACTTAGATCTACTGTTTATTTGAAGCACCCTTATTATGAGGAAATATTTCTGGTGATACTTCCTTTTGTTCCTTTGCTCTTATCACTACTTCATAGCTTTCCCTGTATTCTCTCCCCCATTTGCTGAGGTGAGGAGCCCGAGAGAGGAGCCTTCAACACCCGATCCGGGGGAAGCTCCGCGTCCAGGAGCCTCAACTCAGAGCCGCAACCGCCACACAGAGAGCCTCAAGTCCTCGACAGGGCTTGCCCAGGAGCCGGCAGCTCAGCTGACGCGAACAGCTGACTCAGAGGGGGCGGCGCCAGGAGGAGCGGCACCAGCCCTGAGTGGGTAAAAACCTGCCCAGGGAGCGCGGCGACCAAGGTGGGAAAACAGGGCGGGTTCGAGGCAGTTTGCGCGGCAGTTTGCGCGGGCCGGCGAGGGGGATGGTGAGCACTCACCGTATGACCAGGGTCAGGTCTGGGAGCTCTGCTCTGGCTGCCCCGGCAGTGGCAGCGTAGGCACCCAGACAGAGCTGATAGGAAGGGAGGCTGCAGTGCAGAGCTTGGGGTGTAGAGAGCACCTGCACTGCTCTCCTGAGGGGAGGGTGCGCAATGGGCAGGGCTGCACTCTGTGCTCCCTGGTGGAGGTCCTCCTGCAGCAGGGGCTGAGCTGCGGGACGCTGTTACTAGGTGAAAGGTGTCAGGGAAGCTGAGGGGAAGCAGCACTGCTTGCTCCAGGACCAGACTGTGCAGGGGCCTCAAGTGTCTACTGTCCCTCATGCAGGAAAGGAGGCCGCTAACCCAGGAAGCTGGGAAACAGTGACAGAAAAATACAACAAACAAAGGAGAAAGAGGACAATTAAAAGCAAGGGGCTTCCTCCTGAATCTGTTGTCCCCACCCAGAACCGCTTTGCTGTCCTGCAGGGGGCTGATGAGGAACCACACTCCCACCAGGAACAACCGGCTGATGCACTGGTAAAGAAGATCTCTACTGGTGCTGCCAGGAAAAAGCGGCGGGCCGTAGTAATAGGGGACTCGACTCTGAGAGGAACAGAGGCACCCATCTGTCGGCCTGACCCAGACTCAAGGGAGGTGTGTTGCCTACCAGGGGCTCGGATCAGGGATGTTGCAGAGAGGTTGCCTGCTCTAGTCAGTCCCACTGACTATTACCCGCTTCTAGTGATCCATCTGGGTGCTACTGATATAGATAGCAGTAGCCTGGAGAACATAAAGAAGGACTACAGAGCTCTGGGAGAGGTGGTCAGGGGCTCTGGAGCTCAGATTGTCTTTTTGTCAATTCTCCAGGACACAGGGCAGGACCTCAAAAAGGCTAGGAGGATTGGCCAGGTTAATAAATGGTTAGAAGGGTGGTGCTATAGTCAGGGGTTTGGGTACCTTGAACATGGGACTCAATTTAGGAGAGTTTACTGGGGGCTGGTGGAGCTGGTCTGACAAAGAAAGGGAAGAGTGGATTTGGGAGGAGGCTTGCCAGACTGGTCAAGGATGCTTTAGACTAGATGTGTTGGGGGAGGGGGGCATCATTCCATCCCAACACACCCAGTCACTTGCCAGCCCCTATAGAAAACATTCAGAGCAATGTAGAGATATTCCAGCTGCTCCAGCCAATGAGACGGCTTCAACAGGAACTCAGCTCGCATGACTCTATACAAACGCCCATAGCATGGGGAACAAACAAGAGGAATTAGAGATGTGTGCACGTCTACGGGCGTCTGATATCATAGGCATCTCAGAAACATGGTGGGATGGCTCCTATGACTGGTGTGTTGGAATGGAAGGTTAAAGGCTCTTTAGGAAAGACAGGCCTGGCAGGCGGGGATGGGGAGTTGCTATTTATGTTAGGGATAGGCTGGAGAGTATGGAACTGTGCTTGGGGACAGGTGAGCAGTCAACAGAGAGTTTGTGGGTCAGGGTTAAAAGGGAAAACAGCAATGGGAGACATTATTGTGGGGATCTGTTACAGACCGCCTGACCAAGAGGACTCTGTGGATGAAGCGCTCTATAGACAGATAGGAACAGCCTCACGCTTACAGGCCCTTGTTCTCATGGGGGACTTCAACCACCCTGATATCTGTTGGAGAGACGGTACGACCCGGCACAAGCAATCCAGGAAGTTCCTCAATTGTGTGGAAGACAACTTCCTTCTGCAAGTAATAGAGGAGCCGACAAGGAGAGGTGCCATGCTTGACCTCGTCCTCACCAACAGGGAAGGGCTGGTTGGAAATGTGACACTCCAGGGCAGCCTTGATTGCAGCGATCATGAGATGGTCGAATTTGAGATCCTCAGGACAGTGAGAAGAAAGTGCAGCAAGCTCACTGCCCTGGACTTCAAGAGAGCAGATTTTGGCCTTTTCCAGGCACCTGCTTTTGAGGTTCCATGGGATATAGCCCTAGAGGGCAGGGGGGCCCAAGACTGTTGGTTGGAATTCAAGGGTCTCCTACTACAAGCTCAGGAGCATTGCATCCCAACAAGAAGGAAGTACTGCAGGAGGGCCAGGAGACATCCTTGGATGGATAAGGAGCTGCTGATAAAAATTCAAAGGAAAAAAAGGCTTATAAAAGGCGGAAACAAGGACAAGTGGCCTGTGAAGAATACAGGGATGTTGTCCAGAAAGCTAGGGATCAGGTTAGGAAAGCTAAGGCCCACTTAGAATTAAACTTGGCTAGGGATGTGAAAGATAGCAGGAAGGGATTCTATAGGTACATTGCAAACAAAAGACAGACTAGAGACAATGTGGGCCCTCTCCAGAAGCTACCAGGAGAACTGGCTACCCTGGATTTGGAGAAGGCTGAGGTTCTTAATGACTTCTTTGCCTCAGTCTTCACTGGCAAATGCTCTGACCACACCACCCAAGTCTTGGAAGGCAGATGCAGGGACAGTGAGAATGAAGACCCTGGGCCCACTGTAGGAGAGGATTTGGTTCGAGACCATCTTAGGAACCTGAACGTATACAACTCCATGGGACCTGATGAAATCCATCCACAAGTCCTGAAGGAGCTGGCAAATGACGTTGCTAAGCCACTGTCCATCATATTTGAAAAATCATGGCAGTCAGGTGAAGTTCCCGATGACTGGAAAAAGGGAAATATAACCCCCATTTTCAAGAAGGGGAAAATGGATGAGCCAGGGAACTACAGAGCAGTCAGCCTCACCTCTGTGCCTGGCAAAATCTTGGAGCGGATTCTCCTGGAAGGCATGCTGAGGCACATGAAAAACAACAAGGTGCTTGGTGACAGCCAGCATGGCTTCACTAAGGGGAAATCCTGCCTGACCAATCTGGTGGCCTTCTATGATGGGGCTACGGAACTGATGGACAGGGGTAGAGCAGTTGATGTCATCTACCTGGACTTGTGCAAAGCGTTTGACACTGTCTCACGTGACATCCTTGTCTCTAAGTTGGAGAGACATCAATTTGATAGGTGGATAAAGAACTGGCTGGATGGCTGCGTGCAAAGAGTTGTGCTCAATGGCTCAATGTCCAGCTGGAGACCAGTAACGAGTGGTGTCCTTCAGAGATTGGTGTTGGGACCGGTCTTGTTCAACATCTTTGTGGGTGACATGGACAGTGGGATTGAGTGCGCCCTCAGCAAGTTTTCCGATGACACCAAGCTGTGTGGTTCGGTTGATACGTTGGAGGGAAGGAATGCCATCCAGAGGGACCTTGACAACGCTTGTGAGGTGGGCTGATGCCAACCTGATGAAGTTTAACCATGCCAAGTGCAAGGTCCTCCACCTGGGTCGGAGCAATCCCAGGCACAGCTCCAGGTTGGGCAGAGAAGAGATTCAGAGCAGCCCTGCAGAGAAGGACTTGGTGGTGTTGGTCGATGAGAAAATGAACATGAGCCGGCTTCAGTGTGCGCTTGCATCCCAGAAAGCCAACCATATCCTGGGCTGCATCCAAAGGAGCATGACCAGCAGGTCGAGGGAGGTGTTCCTGCCCCTCTACTCTGCTCTTGTGAGACCTCACTTGGAGTGTTGTGTGCAGTTCTGGTGTCCTCAACATCAGAAGGACATGGAACTGTTGGAACAAGTCCAGAGGAGGCCCACGAGGATGATCAGGGGACTGGAGCACCTCCTGTATGAGGACAGGATGAGAAAGTTGGTGCTGTTCAGCCTGGTGAAGAGAAGGCTGCATGGAGACCTCATAGCAGCCTTCCAGTATCTGAAGGGGGCCTATAGGGATGCTGGGGAGGGACTCTTCATGAGGAACTGTAGTGATAGGACAAGGGGTAATGGGTTCAAACTTAAACAGGGGAAGTTTAGATTGGATATGAGGAAGAAATTCTTTACTGTAAGGGTGGTGAGGCACTGGAATGGGTTGCCCAGGGAAGTTGTGAATGCTCCATTGCTGGCAGTGTTCAAGGCTGGATTGGACTGAGCCTTGGGTGGCATGATTTAGTGGGAGGTGTCCCTGCCCCTGGCAGGGGGGTTGGAACTAGATGATCTTCAGGTCCTTTCCAACCCTGACCTATCCTATCCTATCCTATCCTATCCTATCCTATCCTATCCTATCCTATCCTATCCTATTTGTGTTTCAAATGCTTTCACACACTTGAAATACTTCATCATAGTGATGCAGAACTTCAGTTTGCTGGAACACTGAAATGTCTGGCTTGAACCTGACCTGCGCTGGCAGCAGATTGCAGCTTGCAGACACCCACATAAAATGACTTGAAGATCTCTGTCTACTTCCAAATGAACAAGGGCTGCTTTGGAGAATACTACCCGAGATAACCCCAAAACTGACAGCCTGGGAGGAAGTGAATTACCATGAATGCTGAGTCACTTTTCACTTCCATTGCTGTGAACAGGTAACAAATCCACAGAAACAAATTTGTGTACTCAGCAGTGAAACTTGTATAAGGGTGAAAATACACCTATTTCTCTCATACCTTCCTCCTTTCCCCATGCAAACTGTTACTGGTGTGATGGGGACCACACTGGAAACTTGCACTTGTGGAGCCATGGACAGTGCACTTCCCTTTACAAGGCAGCTAACTGAAACCCTTCAGGAGCCAAGGGCTGGTATGTGTTCGTCACCCACAGCTGCAGCACCCCAGGCGCAATCTGCCTGAGAACAAGCACCTGGAGGCCAAAGATAGCTCTGAGCCAAGGCTGGAAAAAGTCTGCAGCCTGACACAAAAAATGAAAGGATTTGTTTGGGATGAGTGCTGTGGCCTTATAGGGAGGCTGTGGCTTTCAGGCAGAAGGAATGTAAAGAAAGAAAGAGTGTGAAGCAGCCCACCCTGTGCAGGCTGAAACAAGGGCTGGTGGAGCAGCTAGGAGCCTGCCTGCTCCCCTGCCCAAGGGTGGGCTGTCAGCAGCCTCATGCTGGGATGCTACAGGGTGCTTTCTTGGATGTATCCAGAACAGGTTTGAATAAAGCAAAGCTTAAAAACCACTGAATAAATACAAGTGGTAAACACTGTGCTCTTCCAGCGTGTATTCTGGATTTTAAGCAGTTTTGTTGACATTTCAAGGTTCTTTGCTTCTATGGTCAAGTTTATTAAACTAATTTATTACTGCTTCTCTTGGAATCACTTCAGAGATTCTGTTAATTCTAGGGAACAACAAAAATGAGGGAACTCTTTAGAATTAAGAAAAGAAAATTCATGAAACAGTGTTTTAATTAGCAATAAAGTTGCAGGCCACCAAGATCTCTTAAAATGCTAACAGCCTATATTTTAAAATAAAAGCATTTTAAACTGGGTAACAGTATGTTAATTTCCCCCTTCTGCCCTTTAGGTATATTTGGAATCACATTTGTAAGGCTAAAGGAGAAGTATTTTCTTTCAGTACTTGTAAGTCTGATGTTTTATCTGAATTGGAAATTTGACTGCTGTCCTTTTTTTCCCCAGTCTTTACTGTGGCTGCATCTGCTGAAGCCGGGGGTGTAAGAGCAGGAGGAGTGCGATTTACATTGGTGGAGCTTAGTGCTGAACTCACTGGTGTTACTTGTGTGAGGTAAAGCTAAGCATACATATCAATCTGCCTCATGATTGGGACTGAGTATGAGTATATGCCTCAAGACTGGAATTTTTCCACTGGCCATTTGATCTGCTGATTTGGATCTCTAGATCCTCCCCTCTTTCTAGTGTTTTTTCAAAACTTAAAGACCCTTTATATGCCATTCTGACAAATACAACTTTTCTATCTGATTATCTAGATCTAGTTTTTCATTCATCCTTTGGTTTTCTGATGCTTGTGTTTCAAGCATTTGACTGTGTTTTCTCTCTTCTGTTCTTCATTTTTTTCTATTTTGAAATCCTCTCATTTAGGTTTCATTCTAATTCTTCTTCTAACACTAATACCTCACAGATCTTTTCTCTTCCCACTGCATATTAGCTGTCTTTCTCAGTAGATAACACATATGCTCTCTCCAGCTTCCAGATACTAGTACTTTTATTCTTGATTTCCAAGTGACAATAGAAGTGATTAATTCCAGGCAATTATTTGTGATCACAAAGTTGACAAAAAAGATCTGTTGGAAGCCAGGTTTGTCTGAAACCTTGTGCTTCATATAAAATCAACTCTGATCTGCTGCTATTTACCAGGCTGTTGAGAGGATGGACAAAAGTATTTGCTGATGACTCTCCTAAAAGCAGAAGACATCTTCCCAACATCAGCTATTGGGCTGTTGCTAATGGCAATGGCTCTTTAATAAAAACCTTATGCAGATCCAAATGCCAGGCCTGGACCTTTGAGTGATCTGTGAATTTATGGAGCTCTTCACCCCTGCCTTTGGAACTCTGATATTACTTAAGATTGCCTCTGCTAAGAAAAAGAGACGGGTATTTAGTTCTTTCAAAGTCTCAAATCAGAGATTCTCTCTGTGTTTCTCATTTCTCAAATATATAGGGAAGCCAATAGCTCTAGGCTGATAACTTTATGCATTCAAATTTTATGGCTATGTATATAGGTTGACAAGTAATAAAAACTGAGCTCTGAAAACCAGCTTCTTCCTTCTGCTATTGAATCAAAGTATCCCACAAAGACAGAAAACCTCTTTTAGTCCTTTCTGGGACTGTGTCATGTTTACTGAGGTCTTCAGTCACTCTGGAAACTGGAGTTCTGAAAATATGCTGAAAATTTTGGCTGCTAGAGTTGTTTAGAAGAACAAGAGATTCTCAGACTTCTGAGATTTTAGATCAGAAGAATCATGTGTATCTCCATGGCTACCAGATCAGTTTGTGAGCATCCTGGCAGATTTCTGGTGGCCATTTTGGAAGGTTTCATAGATAAACTACTTAGTGAAAAGACTACTGTAGCCATGTGGGCTTGCTGGTGTGACCAAGGCTGCATATAACTGACCATCAGTCAGGAGGTCATACTACTGCACCACCTTGCTATTTGACCTTGTTAAACTTGCTGGTGTCAGGACTAGAGATAAACACTGTGGCCCATTTAGTGTCTTGGGATGTGGCAGTCATGGGCCTGTCAACACCTCTGTAAAATCTGGACTTCCAGAATCCAAATATTTCAATATTGGAAGAAGAGAAGTGATGGTGCTGCTGAAGGGAAGGCTTCAAAGATGTGTCAGCTTCCATGAGCACATAGATGTTTTCAAAGGCACATAGGACACAAAAGGAGAACCTTTGAAAAGGCTCAGCACTTGGGCATGCCATCAGCCCCAGGTCCCACATGCATCAATTCTTGTTTCATGCTCTACGTTTTCTTATTCTACATTTTCTTATTTCTACATATTAACTTCAGCTTTACCTCTTTAATCATAGAATCATAGAATCATAGAATAGTTAGGGCTGGAAAGGACCTTAAGATCATCTAGTTCCAACCCCCCTGCCATGGGCAGGGACACCTCCAACTAAACAATGCCACCCAAGGCTATGTCCAACCCAGCCTTGAACACCGCCAGCGATGGAGCATTCACAACTTCCCTGCGCAACCCATTCAAGTGCCTCACCACCCTCACAGTAAAGAATTGCTCCTCATATCCAATCTAAACTTCCCCTGTTTAAGTTTGAACCCGTTACCCCTTGTCCTCTCACTACAGTTCCTCATGAAGAGTCCCTCCCCAGCATCCCTATAGGCCCCCTTCAGATACTGGAAGGCTGCTATGAGGTCTCCATGCAGCCTTCTCTTCACCAGGCTGAACAGCACCAACTTCTCATCCTGTCTTCATACAGGAGGTGCTCCAGTCCCCTGATCATCCTTGTGGGCCTCCTCTGGACTTGTTCCAACAGTTCCATGTCCTTTTGATGTTGAGGACACCAGAACTGCACACAACACTCCAAGTGAGGTCTCACAAGAGCAGAGTAGAGGGGCAGGAACACCTCCTTTGACCTGCTGATCACGCTCCTTTGGATGCAGCCCAGGATATGGTTGGCTTTCTGGGATGCAAGTGCACACTGAAGCCGGCTCATGTTCATTTTTTCATCGACCAAAACCCCCAAGTCCTTTTCCTCAGGGCTGCTCTCAGTCTTTTCCCTTCCCAACCTGTAGCTATGCCTGGGATTGCTCCGACCCAGGTGGAGGACCTTGCACTTGTCATGGTTAAACTTCGTCAGGTTGGCACCAGCCCACCTCACAAGCATTGTCAAGGTCCCTCTGGATGGCATTCCTTCCCTCCAATGTATCAACTGAACCACACAGCTTGGTGTCATCGGCAAACTTGCTGAGGGCGCACTCAATCCCACTGTCCGTGTCACCAACAAAGATGTTGAACAAGACCGGTCCCAACACCGATCCCTGAGGGACACCACTCATTACTGGTCTCCAGCTGGACACTGAGCCGTAATGCTAAATTTTAATTCTCTTCTTAAGTGTGCATCTTCAACACGTCTTGGATTCTCCATACTACACTTAAGAGACAAACTACTTTCAAAGGTGATGGGGATAGAGGTACAAATACTATCTTAAAGATATTCTATACTATCTGAAAGATATTCCAAAATATGCAATGCTAACACTCAGCTTGTAAGCAATAGATATATGATACAGTATCACTTTTCAGGTATTGAGCTTTTGGATGTTTGTTCTTAATCCTGTAAATAACTACAGATGGAAAATAATTTACATGTGTTAGTGTTTGAAAAATGGGGTTAAAAGACTTATCCAGGGTCGCAGCTGTGGTCTGGTAACAGACAAGCAATGCTTAACAATTTTACTGGCAGATCCTGTCTAACTATAGTGGTTTAAGATCTTACCGTCCCAGCAGCTGCACTGCTTGAGAAGTGAAAAAATGGAATGTGTGATCGCTCTCTGGGTCACAGCTTTGTTTATCAATTTAAAGTATTAAATATGCTGTGCTGTGTCGTGCTGAACAGCCAGGGTGGAGTGAACAGAGGTGGCAGGAGACGTACCACCGGAGCATCCACACCCATTCTTATCTGATTCTTCTGTTACAGAGAGGGAGATGCCAGCTGGCAGTGAAAAGTAAGGTCACAAAGAGACAACAGTATTGCCTCAGATCTCTCCAGCAAAGTTTGGGCTTCCAGATCTTGTAGTTGGGTTAAAAAACTGCTGTCCCTCTTGGACTCTGTTTGGTTGAGTTAATGTAAACTGACAGTGATTATAGTTCTCAAGGTGGCAATGATATATACAGCAATGCCAATAAATACTGCTGTGTCATGAAAGTATATTTAAAACAGATAAAAGGTGTGATCTGTTTTAATGATATACTTCAATAAGCTATAATAAGAAAATTACTATCTCACACTGTCAGTGATACCACTCTTATTTACATAGCTGTCCAATTCTTGATGATAAGTCATGGTGCTAATGAGACAGAACTGGGAAGGGGTTGCCTATCTAGGGTTTACTGATCCTCAGTTTCAGATGGATAATTAAACTTGTATTTCCACTTTGTAAAGTTCAGGTAGCAGCTTAAAACTTATGCATATATTATGTAGTCCATTTTTACTGTCTTGAATAATCTTAGTCTTAACTTCCTTAAGCTATGGAGGGTAATTGATCACAACTTTCCTAATGCTGCAAATCTTTACATGTGGGAGTGATCTTATACACTGATCTGTGTATGATCAGTCTGCCTGATCACCAACTCTCTGATCAGCGACCGTGGCTTAAGCAGTTTTTGCTCCCTACATCATGCTGTGCAAGTATTTATGTGGCTGTTCAGCAAATGAGAACTCATCCCATGGAGAAATAATCCATTAGTACTTTGTTGCCTATTTGTTTTTACTGGGTTGTTTGTCATTTCCCTGATTTGGTTCATTGCACAGCTTCATAAATGCTCAAGTGATACAGCTCTGAATGTCCAATCTTAAGACAATTTAAATGGCTTTATCAGGATATTTAAGTGCCTCTTCCTGTTAAGTCTCCTTTATCTGCATCTATCTACAGTATCTACTAGAATCAGCTTAGCAAGTTGCAGTTTACCCCACTCCTTAGGGCTCTGCATGTGATAACTGCTTGTCTTTCTGTCCTTATCGTGTCTTCCTTTGCAAACACCTCTGCCTTGCAGGTACCAACTAGCCATTTCACTCCAATAGTACAAACGATGTAACATAATAAAGCTAAATTTGTTTGAAAATTATGGTCACTGTAGGCCTTTGAAGTCCTTTGAAGACATGCAACTTCTATTTCAGAGCTGAAAAAGGGATCATATGCCCAAAACAAGTCTTTTTTTTTATTATTATTTTTGGACCAAAAGCCCCTTCCACCCACTGATGCAGGACTGCTGAAAGTCTCAGGCTGCTGCTTGGAGACAGGTCCGTGTTTCCTCAGCCCTAGTCACTTGTTCTTATACTGACCCTTCTTTTGTGCCAGCCCAGCTCACAACCTGGTAACCACAACAATAAAACAAAAAGAGTACTTTTTAGCTGAATCACTTACCTACTCAGATCCTTTCATGGCCGTGCCCTGCAGAGAAGGTGATACGAAAGCAGGTGATGCCTCTGCTTGCCCTGAACACAGTGCCACTCAAAATTTGAGCAATCCAAAGTGTTTGTTACCTCTCTTAGTCTGAGGTACTGGGTCTAAATGGCTCAGTAGACAAATGCTTCCTAATTTCTAGATTTATGACATATCTAAATAGTCACACTGGTAAAATTTACAAGGTGTGTATGGGGGGGACACATGATGACAGTTTTGATGGCTTACTTTTCCCGTTCCCTAGAAGGAAGAATACAGCAAAATGTCAACTTTTCCTGTAAAACTGGCTAAACTTCAGCTTTTGACAGTGTAACAGTCTATTGTGGTATGAATATTTTATATTCATAGTCAACATGCAAAGCCTCTGAGCACAGATTAGATTTTTATTAATACAGATATCTATCTTCTGGCCAGAGAGCATCAAAATCCCCTATTCCTCACGAGGGAATCAAACAGGAGTTCAATGTCTCTCTTATTCTAAAGGTAGAGAAAAGATTGCTGGAATGTGTCTTAGTTCTCTTCCTTCCCCCCCCCCCCCCCTTTAAAGTAACAAAGTATATTTTTATTTCACAGCAATTTTCATTTTATGATAGCAGATCTTCATACGAAAGTTTACAAAACATACTCTGTACAGTATCTCTAGTTAGGTCACAATTAACATCATTTAAATATGGATTTAAATTTAAGCTCTGCAAAGTTAAAGCTTATATTTAAGTAATAAGAAAATGTCACACACCTGGAAAAACAAGCTAGCTGTACAATTAGCCCCTTGAATAAAATCCCACTGAGATGTATGAAAATTGAGGTGATGCTTATGCTATAACACTAGTCTCAGTCCTGTGCCATTTGTGTCAGTGGAGATGAATAAATTGTGGATCAAATTAAGGTTAGTCCCACAGACCTTAACCTTATTCCCACTGAAATTCTGATGTTAATGTGAGCAGGTAGTGGGGTCAGACTTGTAAAGTGAAATCCTGAATACATTAAGTTAATGGGACTTGGTTTAGAATATGATTTTCTCCCTTACTGTCTTACTGTGGATTTAAAAGGATAATGCTACCTATATTCTCCAAACGTTATCTTCACAAGTAGACGGTCTAGTTTTTTGGGGTTTTTTTTGGTTTTTTTTAATAAATGAAAACTTGCATTCTGAAGAAAACAGAAAAATCTTTAGTGCTTAAATTGATGTGTTTTCTTATATCCAGGTTCATTTTGGTTTTGATTGTTACTAACCTAGTGAGAAGAGCAACATCTCCATGCCCAAACAATCTTGATATGTGAAAGAAATTCATTCTACTACTCATGCACTAGAAGGATTTTCCTAAGTATTAAAAGGTATTATTTTGTGCCTCATGTAAACTGATTAAGTGCCATATATGATCATTCAGATGTGTAACGTTAGTTCCTCATCTCATCCCAAAGCTAACTACTGCTGCTTTATGGCTGATGGCTTTGCAAAATGTACTTTCGTCCAGTTTACCCATTTTTATCCCTATTCACCATATGCTATGGCCTATATACCCTTAAATTGCATCTTATAATTTAACAAACAATGAAATTATAGCTATTTTTAAAGGCTAGCTTTATAATGTTGGTAACATAAACGTAATTCCAGTGTTCGGCATTCCCATTCAGTTGTGATTGTCCAAATATCAGTCTGAAAACCATGATTTTGTGTTTTTCTCTTACATCTCTATTTTTAAACAGCTTCTAGATAACTACATTATTAGAAGGCCTCCTTTAAATATTAAACTATGATCAAAGAGTCTTCCGCTTTTTTAAGAACACCAAAAGGAGCTTTCTGGGTCATATCAAAGGTTTGTATATCTCTTTGCATATCCTTCTAGTGAGGCCTAAAGCAGGTGCTCAGTGGAGAGCAAGGCAAATTGGTGTCTTGAATACTCCCTCTCTTTCTCTCTCAGCCTCCTACAAATGTTTTGTGATTCAAGAACTTCCTAAGCTAGGGGTGTTAGAGAGTACTTCCATGCCTTCAGTACCACTTATGGGTGTTTCTTATTTCTTCCTAACTACATAAATTCAGTGATTTGATAGTATGTTATTTGGGATTTTTTTTTTGCATAGTATTTAAACGTGTGCAAAGAACATTTTCAAAAGAAACAGGGAAAGAATGGAGTTTGCATTCATGTTGCCAACATCACTGCTTTTGTCTCCTGCAACAGCAGTTCCACTGATGATGTCTTGCTACTGCAGAAGTCTCTTATTCCTGAATTTCAGGCTGCTAGCTGACACCTTCCAGGCTCCAGAGGAACACATGTATCTTGGATATGGAAACCAAGGTCTTCATTGGAGAAAGCAGGCTTTCTTTAGCAGTATGGGGCCCTTGAAGTTGGCTCGGTGTTCAGTGGCAAGCCCCTGCTGCCTGTGGAGCATGGGGAGAAGTACTCATGGCAACCCATGTTGCTAGGCAGATGGATGATTGTGTTTTGTTCCTGCCACTGTGTTCTCAGGGATCCTGGCTTCACTTCTAGATATAATTAATGATAATAAAGTCTGAAGGTTAAAATACGTGGATCTCTAGGGTCATTTCTGAGCCTGGGTGGGATGGGGAACAGCATCCTGGCACTTGCATATAAAATCAAGAGCTTTTTTCTGCTGCAGCTCTTTAGGCATAGTCCCAGAGGCCAAGCACTGCCAGAGTGCCTTGACATTGAGGAATATTGCTGAGGGAAAGAAATGCTTCCTTTTTCCTAGTAACTCATTTGTAATGCATGTTCAGTCACTTTTCCTCAAATGCAGCTTTATTGAAGGTGGATGGGAGCAGCTAAAGATCCATAGGATCATAGCTGTCTATGAGCAGCAAGAGATATTTGCCAGGACAGTTTCAAAGCCATCCTGTGGACTGAGAAGGATTTGAGAAGCTGCTATTATAAGTGGCCTTCAAACCTATTTTTTCCCTTTCTTTCCTTCTGAGTTTTACTTAAAGACTCAGCCAGCCAATGAGCCTTCTCCCTCTAAAAGAACATCTTGTCTTCCTGCCTTCCTCCTTATCTCTCCCTCACTTCTAATTGCATGGTCCAATTTCCTGGCTGTGCTGATTCAGATGCTTCTCAGACCCTTTACCAAGTTACTTAATATGGCAGAAAAGTATTCACTTTTGGATTGTTTTTTACTACTTTAGTGACTCATACCAGCTTTCAATGAATGGCAGAGCCACCACCAGGTAGAAAGAGCTGGATCAGAATGTGCAGCCAGCAGTAGAGAAGGAAGGGCAAGACAAAGAAAGAGCTGGATCCTCCCTATTCAGCACTGGTGAACGCCATGTGTCTCAAGGAAGCATACCCTCACATTTTATTTAAGAGATCAGATCTGGGGCTTCTAGATTTATTATCTGTATTAAAGGTAAAGGAACTCCCTTGCCAATGTGTGTGCTTTTTGCTGGTGAATGCACGAATACTAATATTTTTCAAAAAGAAAACAAAATGATGACAGGTAAGTTAATATGGAATCTCAGCAACCTGGAAGAGGTCAATAGTAGAGCAAATAGTGGTGGGCATGCCTGTTTTTCTGCCTCTCCCCACTCTGTTAGGCTCCTCCTTATCTGATCCAAGCTTAGGATCGAAGCTTGCGTTATCGAAGAGAACAAGCCAGAAGAGAAGCTGTCTTCCCTCCCACACATCAAGGAATGACGTAGCTGCCTCAGTGTAATTTACCCAAAATCTGAAGGGAAATATACAGCATAGGCAAGGAATGATGGAGTATTTTTCTCATTTTTATCTGGTTGCTGTGGATCATTTAAGTGAACAGATAATGTTTAGATAATACTCTGTTTTGAAGAAGCTGTTTCTGAGTCACTAGGATCAGCTGCTGAGCCCAGAGGAAGAGTAGAATGAGGATGAAAAGTCACTTGGGTCATTTGTGTTATATTGGTGAAAAGGTACTGTGACATGGAAACATCCCGGGTGGTAGGGCTGTACCCATTTAGCTCCAGAAGAGTTGCAGGTAGACTCCCATCACAGAATCATAGCTATTAATTTACTTTCTCTGTGAAGGGCAAATGAATACACTTCTTTGTGCCTTAAGCTTTGTGGTCCCTAAGGACCCACAGATGGGGTTCTATAGCAAAGGTCTTCAGCAAGAATTCGGAGCAAAGATGTGTCCAAATGCTGCAACCCTGCAGGCATGGGGGACACTGTGTTGTATGATGTTATTACACCTCCTTGAACTGCTTTATCTTTTACATCACTTCTCCCATCTTAGAGCTGTTTCTTACTGCTGAACAAATTTCTGAACATATGCATGGAAAATATACAAAATGTGTGATAGGACCCTGATAGCTGAGAGGAATGTATATGATGAAATTAGGTGCAGAGGCAGGGGTATCTTATGTCTATTTCAGGGGATTCAGGCTTCATATCAACAATGCTGGTTTCTTCCATATTTTCCCTGAGATATTTTCTGACATTTTTAAATGAAAAGTTAGAAGTTTAAAAGGGTATGTTCTCCTCAAAAGAGCTCTTTAAAGATCTTTCATGCAGCAGCTGATATTTCAAGCTGTTGAATTAGTAGTTCTGGGTTTCCTTTTGTACTTATCTGTGCCAAAATGCGATTAGTTGTTTCAGCCCACTCATACCCTTGGTTTGAGATGTCTGTGCATTAAGTTAGAAGGGAAACAGTCATGTGGTTCAGGTCCAATATTTGATCTGCATTATAACTCTTAACGTTTTTTTCCTACATAGATTTTTTTTTCAGAGTATGTCGCCAGGAAATTTTAAAGCAGTGAATTCTAGTTCTGAAGTGCTTTCTCATTCCCTATTTTGTACTGCTTCTGGAGACAGGCAAGACACAGAAGTCCTGTGTGTCTGGAATAGGGGGAAGAAGGAGAAACAGGTGCTGATACTTGGCTGCAAGCTATTGAAAGCAAAAGGAAACTCCAAGCTGAAGCAGATGATGCAAATGAAGTTCTTTGATATGCAGTAATGTCCTGAGTGGAATCTCAATAACACGGGTAGGACAGGGCAAAATCCTGTTTGCTGAAATTAGTATCAGCTGTTAGTCACACAAGATTCTGCACCTAGGTTAAAGGTATAGAATCATAGAATAGTTAGGGTTGGAAAGGACCTTAAGATCATCTAGTTCCAACCGCCCTGCCATGGGCAGGGACACCTCCCACTAAACCATGCCACCCAAGGCTCTGTCCAACGCGGCCTTGAACACCGCCAGCGATGGAGCATTCACAACTTCCCTGGGCAACCCATTCCAGTATCAAACATAGTAAGTGCAAACATCCGGAATTTGATCAATACTTTTACATACTCTGAACAATGCTCTCTCTGAGGAGCTGTTGTGGCAGCTCCTGAGGGCCAGAGTCAGCTGCTACAACAGGACATATACATTGTGGAATACACAATGTGTCATAGCTGTTATGTACTTCATGATTTCCCCTTTCATGATCGGCTTTTACACACATTGCCATTCCTGTTGAAGGAAACAACGACAAGCATTCGTCAAATAGGAAAGGCTGCTGAGGAAAGCCAAGCACAAGCCCTGGTGATATTGCTGGGAAGATGTTAAAGGTAGTGGCCTGAGCGGAGTTACTGTCTTATTGCTTTGCAGTGACTCACTTTAAAGGCTACTGTAAAAACACAAGAATCTCAATAAATCAGGACAATGGGCAATATTTGTATCTATTTTAAAGCTGAATATTTTCATGTTTTGGGTATGGATTTGATATGAAAAACTGAATATCTAGAACAAGATTTTGAAAGCTTTTATTAGGAAATGTGTTAAACACTTTGAATTAGTGTAGCATTTGTAGAAGAGCTGTAAATGTCCTATGATGAATCAGCTGATCTTGAAAATGAGGTAAGAAATCTAATGCTGGGCACAATATTCAAGAACATGAAATTCCACATTTGGAGTAGGCAGGGTAAGAGATAAGAAAGCTTTATCCTTGCCAAAATGATGTACTTTGCACTGTTCTTTAGTTTCAAACACACAACTGATCCACCACTATAGATCTACAAGCACAAAAGACTCTTTTCTGTGCGGCGGGGTTGAGAGAATAAGAAGTGGGACCCCTGTAAGACTGAAAGAGCCTTTCCTTCTGCTGCATCCTCTAACTTGGGCTGCCGTGTTGTTCTCACCAAAACTTCTGTTATCAATTTAAGAGGAAACAATCTGTGCTACTTCTGTAGTCAAACATGTAATTTGAAATATTTTATATTTACTCTAATAAACTGTTAAAAGTCAGAAGATAACCTTTCAGAGAGATCAACTTTGTTAGCATAATCAGCTGTTCTCCCAGCAGAGTAAAGATGTATTCTCTTGGGTATCTATTATAACCTCCTTACTCTGAGCCACGCTCGATAAAAAAGCAGACAGAAGTGGCTGAAAGGCAAATAGCAAATGTTAAAATTTTATAAAAAGGCGACTATTCTAAAGCAAAGAAGCCCTATTTGGGTTCAATGTGGGTTGTTTTGGTTTAATTTCAGGCTTCCACAAACACTGAGCACATCATAACTTTGAGAGGTGGAGGAAGAGTCATCCAAATGGGCTTTGCAAAAATTTAACATCCAACAGGCAAGCACCTGCTGTGGTGAGGACAAGGTTTAGTTCTAAGAATTTCATAAATATTTATTTTCTATGAATATATGGTTGCATCTTGCCAGAATATTAATATTTATATTTTTTTTCCTACTTTCACAGTTGTTTTAGAGTCAGAAGAAGCAGGCATGGCAAGTGTGTCTGCTGAAACACACAGCTAAATTTAAACTGCACAGTTTTATTTAATATCGCTAAGACAGAATATTTTAGCTGTTTCGGTGTGATGGTATTTAGAATAAAATGTTCTTTCACTTCCTAAAGCTCAAATACATGAAAATCTCAGCAATTGCTGGGAAAACTATTTTTAAGAGAAGAGGGGTGATGTGAAGGGGCAGGATTAAGGGGCTCATTTAAGGACATCCACCTCATAGGCTAGATGCCGGTTTTGGTCACCTTTTCCATCCCTTCAGCACAAAGGGGAGCGATGCCCGAAACACCAGCGTGAGGTGGTGTGGGGCCCCGTGCCGGGGGCGCAGGCCGAGCCTGGACCTCCGCACAGGCATCCACGGTTTGGGCTTGATCCACATTTTGAGGGGGGACTGTGGCCGTGGCTTCCTGCTCGGTGAGCACTGAGCCTGCACGCAGAGCCTCCATCAGACTGCCTCCGTCACCCTTCCCTTGCTACGTACGTTAGCAGGCTGCGAAGGCCGCAAGGAAAGCGCTTTCAGCCCGGCCCGGCCCGGCGAGCAGACTGCCGGCAGCCGGCGGGAGCAGAGGCCCCGTCAGGGCCGCGTCGCCATGGCGACGGCGCGAGGCTGCTGCCATGGCGGAGAAGGAGGGGAGCGGCGAGGGTAAGGCCAGGGCCGGGGCCTCCTGCCCGGCGGGAGGTACGGGAGGGCCGGAGGCGGCCGGGCACCGGCCGAGGGGGTCCCGCCTCGCCACGGCCTCCTGCGTCCGGCGGTGGGAGAGGCGGCAGCCGACGCGGTCTGCCCTGCCCGGGGCTGGTGCCAGGATGGCACACGGGCACGCACTGAGGGACACAGTCATATACACGCGTGTGCGTGCGCATGTATGCACATATATATATATGAATGCATGCACACGTCCCTATTTACACACACGCATAAACACACCCCCTGAGCCCCCTATCCCGTTCAAAGTGTCCACACCCGTGTCTCCACCTCAGGCCTGCCCCCAGCTCAGAGCCAAGGGGGCACCCCAGCACCCCTTGGCACAGGGGATGTCACCAGCTGCCTGCTGCAATGCCAACAGTGGACAATGCCACTTGCGGGCGATGGCCATGGGAGCTGTCAGCCTTACGGTTGTGCTAAAGGCATGCAGGGAGCGCCTGGAGTTGGCAGTGGTGGGGCCTACCACCCTGTCACACAGTAGGGTGGCTTCCAGGGCAGCTGTGACAGCTGCACCAGCTGCTGGAGCCAGTTGGTCATCACCCCTTGCAGTCATCTGTGGATGCATTGGGCTCTCTCTGCCAGGAAAAAGTAATCTGTGCTGCTGATAGCACCATGGCTTATTTTTAGAGGCAAGTGTGTTCTACTTTAGGGAGTGTTGCCAGAAATTGTACTTTACAGGCTAAAGGTAGTTTCTCTTGCAAGGATATTCAAGTGTCGTTTCAAGGAAAACATACTTTCTGTAAAACTCACAATATTGTGACTTCTAAAATCTGTCCTTTCCATAAGTAAACTTGTGGATGTTGTAATAGTTTGCAAATTTTGAACATTGTATTTGAAATACTCTAAATAATGGATTGTTTTGTATTATTTAGGAAAAATCCCAATATATCCCATAGAAAAGTCCTGTATAAATAGTTGCTGTAGATGGTGCTAAATGAGTAATTTGATTTTGGTAGAAGTATTTCTAGCTGCCTTCTGCAGCACATCTTGCAGAAATGAAGAAATAAGACTGATGTAGCTTCAGTGAGGACTGTTCTAAAGTATTATTCGTTTTATATTGTTTTTAATTTTTGTTTAGTCTTGTGGAAGGATATTTTTTGCATATTTACAGTTTTGCAAATGAAGCTGAGGCATGGTGCTGGCAGAGGTAGATAGAGATGATAGGATAACAGCCTAGAAGTCTGCCGAACCATCTGAGAAGAAGGAATCTAGTATTCTGGCAGGATAACAGTAATACTGGAACATTCTGGCTCCATATATTTCGGGCACCCATATGTAAGATACTGAGATTTCACATCATTTTGTCAATCCACAGGCAGGAAGTCTTGGAGAAGGAAGGTCATGGGGGTTTGATTGTTTGATCAATGGCTTTTAATGCTGTTTTTGTAGTTTCAAATAGAGAATACTTTGTAAGAAGTTTACTGTATTACTGAAAGCAGACTCTCTTGGGTTTTTTTTAATACTTAATGTTTTTTAACATAATCTTCTAGTGGAAAATTGTTCTGTTATCCTAAATGACCTTGACTGATAAACACCATTCCTGGCCCTACCAGACTTCCCAATGGATTACGGAAAGTGTCATACTGGGCTTTGTTTTCCTGCCTGGAGAATGAATACAATAAATCGTACCAAACAGACAAGGTGCCTGACTGACCTTCTGCCACTCACAAGAATCCCAGTCTGTCATTAGACAAACCAGCTGCTTATTGCCCTATAAAGGTGTCTCATTATTACAGACAAGGCTGAGGTAAGCCAACAGCCAGTGTCTCATTAAACTGCAAAAGTAATCCCATAAGAGTTAAGGCTATTACACCCAGTTAGAGTTACTATTAGACTTCTTGCAGATAGCAGTTAGAGGGTTAATGAGGATTCCCTGCTTCTGGATTCACACATTGATCATGCTTTCTTTCAGACAAGTGTTCCACATCTATGCAAACTGCAACTTTTACTTTCTTATGCTTCAAAGAGAATGATAACATTAGTTGTATTGTCAAATAACTAGTCTTTAGGGTATTCCTCTCAGTTCTTCGTAGAATTTCAGTTCCACCAGCTTTCATGGTAAAAGTTTCCCTTAGGTCCCATCATTTTCAAGTTTGCTTTCATTAGAGTTAAAATGCCTGCTTAAATGTTTTACACATGTACACGATGTACGCAAGGAAAAATGGTGAAAGGGCAAATCCTCTTGTACATCATGTTACTCACATGAGCATTACCCCCTAACTTATGCAAATCTTATGAATAAAATCTTGTATGTGCATAAGTGTTAATGGGATCATGCCCATACTATCTCTGGGTTCATATTTTATGTATGAATTTATATGCCTAATTTGTGCTTTCAACATTGTTTAGTGTTTTTTCTTCATACCCATCTGATTTCACAAGGATGTTTGCTTAATCTTTCTCTTCTGTATATTTGCTATCTTCCCTCCTATCATTCTATCCCTTTTTCTGCTCCTTAAGTCAGTCTGTCCTTCCATTTGCTCTCAGATACTGTCTTTGTAATTTGACATATCAGATTTTCTAAGCTTTAATATCTCTGATCTCAATACTGATATCACTAAACTGTGAAAGCAAAATGTAATTCTGGTAGTGCCTGAAGTAGAACTAGATAGAAGACAGGACATATTTTTATCCAGCTGGGATTTAAGAAATCACATGAAAGTACATAAAGGAGAGAACACTCGGTGTTCCTATATCATTATGTAATTGTTCAGTATTAGAGTTTTTCTAAAACTGTATTCTTTGTTCAAGATAGCGCACATTTAAAATGTGATTAATAAGTCATGAATCTTAATCCCAAAGGATGTATATCCTGGCATCTGTCAGCAGTAGTGTGGCCAGCAGGACTAGGGAAGTGATCATCCCCCTGTACCAGCCACTGGTGAGGCTGCACCTTGAATACTGCGTTCAGTTCTGGGCTTGTCACTATAAGAGAGATAATGAGTTGCTGGAGCAGGTGTGGAAAAGGGCAATGAGGCTGGTGAGGGGTCTGGAGAATAAGTCTTATGAGGAACAGCTGAGGGAACTGGGGTTGTTTAGTCTGGAGAAGAGAAGGCCTGGGAGGGACACCTTATCACTCGCTACAACTACCTGAAAGGAGGTTGTAGTGAGGTGAGGGTCAGTCTCTTATCCTGAGTAACAAGTGATAGAACAAGAGGTAATGGCCTCAAGCTGCACCAGGGGAGGTTTAGATTAGATATTGGGAAATATTTCTTCACCAGAAGGGTAGTTAGGCTGTCCAGGAAAGTGGTGGAATTACTTTCCTTGGAAATATTCAAAAAACCTGTAGACGAGGCCCTTAGTGACATGGTTTAGTGGTGGTCCTGGGGTAATGATTGGACTTGCAGATCTTAAAGATCTTTTTCAACCTAATTGATTCTGTGATTCTATGTTAGTCTGAGCTCTGGTTCACCCATGTATTTCCATATGAAACCAAATAACTATTTCTGGATAACAGATGTCTTCCAGAAATTCTGCTATGAAGACCTACAGACATGGAGAATAACCATTCTACTATGATGGTTTTCTCTTGTAAATGGTTAGTAGTTCTCGGTAGTTTGAGTTACAGCTGTAGTATGTAGTCAGGTTTCACAGATCTTCTTCCCCACTTACAAAACAGTCACATGGAGGTTGTTAGTGGAGAGGGGAAAGAGTTTTCACCCCAACTTTAGTGCCTTATGTAAATATAGTAACTGTTCAATCATACATATGTATCTCTCTCTAATTGTTCCAGTTTGCTGCATGGCATGCTGGTGAAATCAGAGATGTACTTGGAGCTTACATTTGGTAAGAACTAGCTACATTTCCTATTCAACTTCTACCTTCTGTTAAAGAAGAAGAGTTGCTCCTGCTTCACGTGCCCTGCCGCCTCTGGATGTAGCGTGTAAACCTTCCTTCTCCATGGCACATGGCTCCGCCTGGATTCTGTATCAGTAGAGATATTGAAAACATGCTGCCACTGCTCATTCTGTTTTAATGAAGTTGCACATCCAAGGTTGGAGAGCCTAGTAGCTGCCATGAGCACTGTAGGCAGTCATAACCATTAATTCTGCTCGGAGCACACTTAATTAACATGAAAGTTTCAAATCTGACACAGGAAAGCGCTTAAGTTCTTTATGACTTTGGGGAATCCCACTGAATGGGATAACATGATGCACATGACGTTTAAGCACGAGTACATTTATGGATCTTGCTATATTGAGGATTTTAAAATGTATTGTTGAGGGTTTTGCAAATAAGCATTGGTGTTTGAAAGGTATGGAAGTTGTGGATTAAACAGTCACACTTACAATAAACCTTCAGGCTAAAGTAGTCCATCAGACAAATTATCTCTGATTTAAAAAGTGGCAGTGTTTAATTTATGGGAAATAATACAAAATTAGTATGGGTTGTTAAAAATAAGTAGCTTTCACAAGGCTCAAGCAAGCAATATTTCAGCTCTAGAAGAAAGTCTGAATATATGAGATCACTTAGGAAATCAGTTTTATCACAGTGGAATTTACAGCTGAACAGTGTATATTTTTATATCATCTTGTTGACACTGCTGTGAGAAATTATACTAGGAGAAAAGTTTATAGCTTTTATTAGACTGTAAAGCAGTTTAAGTTGCACCTTGACATCAGAGGTGTGTTTTAATATTTGTACTTATGTAAGAGTGAAGCAAAAAATAAATTACGTCCATCTCTCATGGACAAGCACAGGCTGTAGATCGGATCCTCTTGGCTATACTCCTGTAGTTAAAGTTGATCTCAAATGGATGTAGACTAGGTAGCTGCAGATTGACAGGTTTCTTGTTCCCATGGTGCATAAAATGGCACAAATTTTTTAGTTTGGCCCTTCCTCTAGCTTATTGAATAAAAAATTGGCTGGTGTGCATAAAGTCTTCACACTTTTTTGTCTTCTAAACAATGCCAACCAGCACATACACAGCGCTGAGAGGGAGCTTGAGAGCTCCCACAAATTATCTTTTCAACAGTAGCTAACGTGTTATTAAGAATTTCCATGTCTACATACTAATTATTCTCAGATCTGAGGGGTTGGGTTTGGTTTTTTCACAATTTAGGAGTACCTCTGTTTTGTCTGAACAGATACCGCTTCACTGCTATTGGCAATGGAAGGTGGCTAAAGGCTGTTGAAGGGAAGTGGTCTTTCAGGCAGCAGGGGTCTGACATGAGCCAGCAGCCAGATGTGCTCAGGGTTTATCCCTGAGGTGGGAGGTGGCCAAGCAGCCAGAAGTGCTGGTCACTCCACTGCTCTGCCCCGGCCAAATCCTGCTGCTGCTCTTCCTGCCATGGAGGTATGGTTGAGGTCTTAACAACCATAGCTTTCAAAAGCTTACCAAGTTTCATCTTGAAAACAGTAAGGATTATTGTGTTGCTGGAATAAGGTCACAGGAGGGCCTGGACCGTTCCTGCTCCTGATCAGGTTGAAAATTGGACATGAATTCTGAAATTTACCTACAAACAGTTTGTATCCTTTTTTCTTTCGTGTTTGACAATTTTCTCCTTTAGCTTACCCTGCCTCAGACAGTTATATAAATAAGTCTTACTCCTCATTGATGATAAATGTAAATTACTTAAATTTGTCAGATGAAATGCTGTTCAGATTCAGAATATTATGCTTAGGCAAACAAAAAGAAAATTGGAGGTTAGTGTTCATTCACTATATGTAAAGAAAGTTGTTTAGCGCTGTAAGTGATACTTTCAAGATGGCTCCTTAAAAATCTAGCAGCTGCAGCCAACCCTGGTAATCCCTTGCCATTTTGTTTCACTGTAACCTTTTTCCTTTGCTTGGTTAAAGCCCTCATACCAGGCTACTCTTGGTAGAATTGCAACCACTCTAGAAACTGTATTTTTTTAACCCATTTGAGACTCTGTCAGGCAAATTGAAGGGTTTGTGATATGAACAGCATGTATTAAAAGTTGTAGTTAAACCCCCTCATTCTCTCATTACATTGTAGGCAGTTACAGTTCTTTCAAGAGAAGGCAGTTTACAAACTGCTGTATTCTAGTAGAGCTACTGTGGTGCTCTAGTTAAACCTTATAACGGCTTATGTTTAAAATAAATTACTTCTCAGAGTGCTAATATCCACCTGATTCTGGTCCCTGGTTCCTGACCACTTGAGCAGTCAGTGTGCAGAGACACTCTAGCAGGCATATTCAGTTTATGAGGTGTGAGGTGCTGCCACACATGCAATCAGGTGTACATGCACGCTGCTGGTAACAAGTTACACAGTGCCCTTTGGGGCCATCCCACCTCACTGGCAGTGAGCTGCTTCTGTGGGGCCCACAGCACCCTGTGTACTACGGCATTTTGGTGGAGCTTGGAGCGGTGCGTATGTGTCGGGGCTGTGGGGTCAGAGTTGTCTTTCGTGGCTCTGCTGTCTGCTTCTGGGGCCAGCACTGTGCAGAATCCAGGAAAAAACAGAGACAAATACCTTCTGTGACCACACAGCATAGCAGCATGGGTTGTATTCTGTCACAGTGTCACTGCCTATGTAAGCTCTTCCTTTTCACCAGCATCTTCCTCTCAGCATCACCAGGAGAGCTATATATCCTTGCAGGGCAGTTTGCTGTTAGTGATGAAAGAGAATGTAAGTATGGGCTAGACATAACTCTTTCATTATATCCCAGGTGTGTCTGAGATGAAAGATATGAAACAAATTGCGGCAGTGGAGATTATTTTTTTTGCTGGCTCTGATCTGCAGCTGAAGTGCTGACTGGTACAACTGCCAGAGTTGGGATCTCAGGGATGTGCAAAAGGTCCTTAATGGAGATTTATGCTTGAGCTTACCTCTGCCTTATGAAAAGGGAGACTGCATGCAGCCAATATTGACTTTAAAAAAAGTGTCATAATTATTTTTTACAGGTTAACAAATGTCAAGTGCTGTCATTTCACTGTAGGAAGGAAAATATCATTACTTTCTTCAAGAGAAGTCTAAGATATTAATTGCATATTATCGGTGAATCACAGGAATACAGGAGGCAACCCGGATCTATGCATGGATGGGACTTCCTTGCTTTCTTTGGGTGTCTGGAGGCATATCTCCAGATCCTCTGCTCAGAAGAGATGATCTTTATATCAAAAGGAAATTATTTCCGCCCATCTTTCTGCAAGTTAGTGTGTCAAGACATGGTGTTCCACTGCTCTCAGTGTCGGTTGTTTGCAATGGCAAGTATTTGGCAGCTTGTCTGTGGTCACCAGCTAGAAGAAGGAGAGCGTTGCTGTCAGAGCTGGACCTGTGTACAATATTGAGGTGAGTGATACTATCCAGAGCTTTCTGCTTTGGCTCATGAAGCTCCAGGCTTTTGTGAAGTCAGACTCAGCCACCATTTGTGTAGCTGCAAAATGATGATGTGCTTGGCTGGCTGAAATTTAAGTCATTATTGAGACCTGTTAGGTCCAATTTGGATACATGTTTCTTCCCAAGAGTCCCTATTGCATGCTGATTCCAAAGGAATAATCCGTAACAGTTGTGAGGCCTGTTGAACTAAAGCAGCATGGCTATGCAGACTGCTTGGGAAGACAGGCAGGGCCAAGTCCTGAGAGCCATTGTTGAACATAGAATCATAGAATAGTTAGGGTTGGAAAGGACCTGAAGATCATCTAGTTCCAACCCCCCTGCCAGGGGCAGGGACACCTCCCACTAAACCATGCCACCCAAGGCTATGTCCAATCCAGCCTTGAACACCGCCAGGGATGGAGCATTCACAACTTCCCTGGGCAACCCATTCCACTGCCTCACCACCCTTACAGTAAAGAATTTCTTCCTCATATCCAATCTAAACTTCCTCTGTTTAAGTTTGAACCCGTTACCCCTTGTCCTCTCACTACAGTTCCTCAAGAAGAGTCCCTCCCCAGCATCCCTATAGGCCCCCATCAGATACAGGAAGGCTGCTATGAGGTCTCCACGCAGCTGTCTCTTGTCCAGGCTGAACAGCCCCAACTTTCTCAGCCTATCTTCATATTTCATGCTGTGTCCTGATGGTTGTTCTAAAAATGTTACAGTAACTCTTGACATAAAATGCTTGACAGCTTATCAGACGAAAATGTGTATTGTTATGACCCAGGACTCAGTAGCTTTTTCTGTCCTGTAACTGCTGCATCCCAGCGTCTTGAGGACTGTCTCATCCAACTCTTCCCCCCAAGAAGTGCAAAAAGGCAAAACAGGTTTGAGGAAAAAAAATAAAATAGTTTCAACACCTGACCAAATATTAGGGTGGGGGGAAAGAATGTGGCTTTTCTGCGAGGACTCTGCAGCAACAAGTGCACAAAGTGTGGGCAGACAGACTTGTGTGAAAGCTGGGAAGAGGAAAATCACTATGGATGGTCAGGGTAGGTGCTGTTGTATTTTAAAAGATGCTTGGGAGGCCTGCCAAGCATTTCTACTGTAAATAACAGTGACTCCAGCTTCTTTCAAGTTCTAAGAGATTTTCCCCGCTTTTTATCTGAGGTTTGACCATACACGGGGCATACCCCGCACACATTCCTCCTGTTTCCCAGTGCTATGTATTCTCCAGAGGATATAGGCAATGTGCTGTTTGTTACTGTTCGCAGCATGACCCTGCACTGTTTAATACAGGGGTGACAGTGGGTTAGGATCCAAGGAATAAGGCGCTTAAGAAGGTCAGGTCAAGGCATTAGCTCTCACTATGGACTGTTTCAGAGCTCAGAGAGTCTTTGTACTTGGGGTGATAAAAATCTGTAAGCTGTAGCTATAGGGAAAGGTGCAAGACAGAGCTATGAAGTCGCACGGCAAGGTGTTTATCACTGGGTGCTAGCTGCAGTATCCCCAACAGCCAGGGGGACAGTTGGAGATGGCAGGAGGAGCTCAGCGCTGTGGCCAGATATTGCTGCATGCAGTCCTTAGAGTAGCAGCAGAACAACAGCAAGTTGGAGCTGGAGAAGGGCTGAGTGCCAAGTATGTGCTTGTGCACTTCCCTGCTACCTACATGTAGTAATCCTCCAGCACAGTGTCATCCTGGCTGATCAGAACAGAGAGCAGAAAACTTGCCTGTGCTGCTGTGTACGTGGGGAATTAACCTGCATTGCCATTTCCTAATGGAAGGGCTTCTGCCTAGTACCACCAACAAGGCAGTAGGTGACTGCCTCTGCTGAACTATTTTCCTTGCAGATGTTGCAGGAATGCTGTAGCATGGCTTACAAATGACTCACTAGACAATGTGTCAGAATGTCTTTCAGTTTTAACTTGAATTAGGCCAACTTGTGGTTTTCTTTTCTGACATTTTTTTTTTAATGGGCATGCTGCTGTGTCCAGAACACTTCATCAGCAGGAGAATCTAGTGCTGTAGCCAAGTCCTGGCCCCAGCCTGCATACTTTTATTTCCAAGGCCTGGACTAGCCCATCTCAGCTAGGTGCTGCTTTGGGCAACTGCCTGAGTTGTGGTGGGTCGGAAATCCCTGCCAGAGTCTGTCTCATCTTAATTTGTTTGACCTGGAACATGATGCATGCTACATACCAGGTGCATGGTCATGCCAGTCAGCCAGCCACTGCACCTCCATTTCTCCTCTTTGGCCTATACAGACCAAATCACAACTTGTTCTGTGCAGTGATGGTAGAAAGGGCTCCTTCCACATCACCCCACCGGAAAAACTTAAAAATAAAAAAATGGAAAAATTGAGCGCCCATCAAACCTCAGACAGAGCTTCAGGTTTGAACTCTAGCTGAGTACAGCTAGGTAGTGTTTCTTGGTCATTTTCCAGGATTGCAGGCTTCTCTGCTGATGATCACGAAGACTGGTGCTCCAGTATATATATAGATATATGTGCAGATGTAGCATATCTGCACAGAGTATGTACCATAAAAACATGAAGGTAGATTTTGTTGAGCTTTTCCTGGGATACTTGAAGTGCTGCCACTGACATGGATTGTTATGTACCTGTGTGGAATCACTCAGACAAACTGCCTGCAAGGAAATGGGTTTTTCCCTAGCAAACCATATGGCTGTAGCGTCCTTCCCCAGTATGTCTCAGGATTATGCAGACTGAACTTGCCCTCACCAACAAGCTGCTCAGGAACAATTTGAGCAGCAGGAAGGAAGGATTTTCTTGCCTGTAGGGCAGGGGAGAGACTAATCACATGCAGCACATGAAGAAAAGCGAAGATTATGATGCCGAAAGCACAAAGCTGGGAAGGGAGGTTCAGCAGAGCAAATAGGTGCTATGCTGGAGGTGCTCCAGGGGAAAGTGAGCAGAGTTGACAAGTGGTGTTGGCCACCTCTGCCTGTGTTCATTGCTGTGTAAGGAGCTCAGGCAGGTAGTAGGAAGGACAGAGTCATATCCCTTACCGCATCCTCAGCATGTGCTGGTGATTTTTGTCTTCAGTGGCACAAAACTCGCAGTCTGTCTTCCATACACGTTCCTCATGAGCAAACCTGCCACATGTCCAGCCTTGAAGTTGTACAGACTGTAAGAAGCGCAGTATGCCATTAGCAGGACTCCTGCTAGGAACCAGTCCCACTCAGCCACTGCTAACTTTAACTTTCCCTGCCCCTCTTCCCTTCACTTGCAAGTTCTGCTTGGTTATAAATAGTTTGAGTAAGTTTAGAGTAAGTTTGGTTTGTGTTTTTTTGTAAAGTCCTTATGCCTTTTATTTCTTTGAAACAAATTGCAATTCTCCATTCTGAGGACCTCCAGGAAGAACTGGGTGGAACCAGGAAAATTAATGCTTTTTTTTCAGAAGCCTTGGCACAGGGAGGCTGTAAGGTTCATAGTATAGGAAGTGATGTAGAAAATATTGGTTTATTGGTCCCATTCAACATATGGACAATTCTGTATTACAGCAAGCCTCTGTTAAGGAATTTGCGGAGGTAGCAAGGGTATCCCTCGTAATTTGCCCTTCTCCATTCCCACAGACAAATACAGTATCTGCAGAAAGCCCAGGCAGTGGTAGTAGTTCCACTGGGGCTTCATGTTGACATGCTTTGCCATCTGCATCCCTTGGCTTTAAGAAACACAGTGCAGGCTCTGGACAGAGCAAGCGAGCAGGATGCTGGTAAGGATGTGGGAGGCAGGTTTAACGTAGCAGCTGTTCAAGCTGTTGTATCATTATGACTCAGAGCAGATATTATGAGTTATCAAGTACTGAAGATGCAGAGTGATCTCTGTGGACTGGTGTGGGGGCTGTTCGCCTAGCATTGACCGGGCAAAACAGTGGCTTCTTGCAAGAGCAACCAGAAGTGACAGCATTAATATGGCTTTGATGGCCTTTTCCCATGAGGGAAAGAAATGTATTTTTCTGTTGATGGCAACAGCTAAAATTCACCATTACTCCAACACCTCTGGGGAGAGATAATGAGAACAAGAACTTTATGAATGGTGGATATTTACTTTCAAATCAGTGACACTTTAATATGAACTGTGTTTTGGACACTGTGAATGATGGATTTAAACACCTTTGGATATACTAGGTGATGAAAGGCATTGACTGTTAATGGCTTCTTTCCTAGCTTGATGTGGCCTGTTTTGTTCCATGTTGTAGTGTCAGTTAGATTAAGACTTTTATAAACAACTATAATCCTGCCTGTTTATCAAAGCAGCAGTAGTATCTACATTTTGTTTCTCAACAGTTGAGTTAGTTTGTTAGTTGCTCCATTAGTTTTGTTAGTTTGGTTCCCACATGAATTAAAACATCTGAATCTATGGTAAATTAGAATGCTATGGCATTTAAAATGCCACTTACTGAAGAATCAAAACCTAGGATAATATCCAGGATATCTTGTTTCATCAGCAAGTTACTGGCAAGTTCTAGCTCCATTAGTTGCCACCAAATATCACAAACAGGAAGTATTTTGAATATTAGTATATTGTTGCATTTTTCAACTTTGAGGTTGAAATGCACAGTTGTTATGTCATTTTTAAAAGTCTTTAATGCATTTATGATAGAATCATAGAATCATAGAATAGTTAGGGTTGGAAAGGACCTTAAGATCACATAGTTCCAACCCCCCTGCCAGGGGCAGGGACACCTCCCACTAAATCATGCCACCCAAGGCTCTGTCCAGTCCAGCCTTGAACACTGCCAGTGATGGAGCATTCACAACTTCCCTGGGCAACCCATCCCAGTGCCTCACCACCCTTACAGTAAAGAACTTCCTCCTTATATCCAGTCTAAACTTCCCCTGTTTAAGTTTGAACCCATTACCCCTTGTCCTCTCATTACAGTCCCAAATGAATAGTCCCTCCCCGGCATCCCTATAGGCCCCCTTCAGATACTGTAAGGATGCTATGAGGTCTCCATGCAGCCTTCTCTTCACCAGGCTGAACAGCACCAACTTTCTCAGCCTGTCTTCATATGGGAGGTGCTCCAGTCCCCTGATCATCCTCGTGGCCCTCCTCTGGACTTGTTCCAACAGCTCCATGTCCTTTTGATGTTGAGGACACCAGAACTGCACACAATACTCCAAGTGAGGTCTCACGAGAGCAGAGTAGAGGGGCAGGATCACCTCCCTCAACCTGCTGGACCTGCTGACCTCCTTTTGATGCAGCCCAGGATATGGTTGGCTTTCTGGGATGCAAGCACACACTGCCGGCTCATGTTCATTTTCTCATCGACCAACGCCCCCAAGTCCTTCTCTGCAGGGCTGCTCTGAATCTCTTCTCTGCCCAACCTGGAGCTGTGCCTGGGATTGCTCCGACCCAGGTGGAGGACCTTGCACTTGTCATGGTTAAACTTCATCAGGTTGGCATCAGCCCACCTCACAAGCATGTCAAGGTCCCTCTGGATGGCATTCCTTCCCTCCAACGTATCAACCGAACCACACAGCTTGGTGTCATCGGAAAACTTGCTGAGGGTGCACTCAATCCCACTGTCTATGTCACTGACAAAGATGACGAACAAGACTGGTCCCAGCACCGATCCCTGAGGGACACCACTTGTTACTGGTCTCCAGCTGGACACTGAGCCATTGAGCACAACTCTTTGCGTGCGGCCATCCAGCCAGTTCTTTATCCACCGAGTGGTCCACCTATCAAATTGATGTCTCTCCTGTTTAGAGACAAGGATGTCATGCAGGACAGTGTCAAACACTTTGCACAAGTCCAGGTAGATGACATCAACTGCTCTACCCCTGTCCATCAGTTCCATAGCCCCATCATAGAAGGCCACCAAATTGGTCAGGCAGGATTTCCCCTTAGTGAAGCCATGCTGGCTGTCACCAAGCACCTTGTTGTTTTTCATGTGCCTCAGCATGCCTTCCAGGAGAATCCGCTCCAAGATTTTGCCAGGCACAGAGGTGAGGCTGACTGCTCTGTAGTTCCCTGGCTCATCCATTTTCCCCTTCTTGAAAATGGGGGTTATATTCCCCTTTTTCCAGTCGTCGGGAACTTCACCTGACTGCCATGAGTTTTCAAATATGATGGACAGTGGCTTAGCAACGTCATTTGCCAGCTCCTTCAGGACCCGTGGATGGATTTCATCAGGTCCCATGGACTTGTATACATTCAAGTTCTTAAGATGGTCTCGAACCAGATCCTCTCCTACAGTGGGCCCAGGGTATTCACTCTCACAGTCCCTGCGTCTGCCTTCCAAGACTTGGGTGGTGTGGTCAGAGCATTTGCCAGTGAAGACTGAGGCAAAGAAGTCATTAAGAACCTCAGCCTTCTCCAAATCCAGGGTAGCCAGTTCTCCTGGTAGCTTCTGGAGAGGGCCCACATTGTCTCTAGTCTGTCTTTTGTTTGCAAGGTACCTATAGAATCCCTTCCTGTTATCCTTAACATCCCTAGCCAAGTTTAATTCTAAGTGGGCCTTAGCTTTCCTAACCTGGTCCCTAGCTTTCTGGACAACATCCCTGTATTCTTCCCAGGCCACTTGTCCTTGCTTCCACCTTTTATAAGCCTCTTTTTCCCCTCCGAGTTTCCTCAGCAGCTCCTTATCCATCCAAGGATGTCTCCTGGCCCTCCTGCAGCACTTCCTTCTAGTCGTGATGCAACACTCCTGAGGTTGTAGTCGGTGATCCCTGAACATCCACCAACAGTCTTGGGCCCCCATGCCCTCTAGGGCTATATCTCATGGAACCTCAAAAGCAGGTGCCTGGAAAAGGCCAAAGTCTGCTCTCTTGAAGTCCAGGGCAGTGAGCTTGCTGCACACTCTTCTCACTGTCCTGAGGATCTCGAATTCGACCATCTCATGATCGCTGCAATCAAGGCTGCCCTGGAGTGTCACATTTCCAACCAGCCCTTCCCTGTTGGTGAGGACAAGGTCAAGCATGGCACCTCTCCTTGTCGGCTCCTCTATTACTTGCAGAAGGAAGTTGTCTTCCACACAATTGAGGAACCTCCTGGATTGCTTGTGCCGGGCCATACTGTCCCTCCAACAGATATCAGGGTGGTTGAAGTCCCCCATGAGAACAAGGACCTGCAAGCGTGAGGCTGTTCCTATCTGTCTATAGAGCGCTTCATCCACAGAGTCCTCTTGGTCTGGCGGTCTGTAACAGATCCCCACAATGATGTCTCCCATTGCTGTTTTCCCTTTAACCCTGACCCACAAACTCTCTGTTGACTGCTCACCTGTCCCCAGGCACAGTTCCATACTCTCCAGCCTATCCCTGACATAAATAGCAATTCCTCCTCCCCTCCTGCTGGGCCTGTCTTTTTTAAAGAGCCTGCAACCTTCCATTCCAACTATCCAGTCATAGGAGCCATCCCACCATGTTTCTGTGATACCTAAATATTTATCAACTTCTAACTGAAATAACCAAAATATTTCCATTATGGTTAAATTCTATTGTTAAATTAAACTCTTTATTTTTTATTACTAGCATAATTCTATATAATAATTTCTATAACCAAATCTGGGGTCAAGGTTGTGCTTACTTTTTTACATGTCTTTATTATGTATTTTGCCTATGTTACAATTGTCTTATGTAAAGAAGGCAAAAAGGAATAATTGCGTTTAGTATTTTGCTGTCAGAATTTCAAGTAGCTTTTGCAGTTAACTTTTCCACAGCCTTCATCAAACTGACAGCCTGTATTGTATTATCAGACATAAAATTAATTAACTGTTTTTTCTAAAACCCTGTTTGCTGCTGGTCATTTTGTTCTCATGTTTGCACTATGTGCCATGGGGCTGTGCAAAGATTGTTCTGATTGCTCCGCTCTAAGAGCTCCACTCTGTGTATCTATTTTTAAATATAGTCCCTTTATTTTTATTCTCTATTAGTTTTCCATAAGGCAGTTACTGTGACGGAAACAACCAGGTAAATTTTCAGCTCTAGCATGTACTACCATTAGGAGAAGAGGTATGACAATAGGATGAGGTTATGTTCTTAGGCCAAGGTTGCTCCTAGACATGGTGATGAGTGTAGGGTTCTGGTTTTGTTGATTAACACTGATGACGTGGTCTGCTTGTTTATCTAATTTCCACATGCTGTATGCTGTGACAAACGTGAACAATAGGGAGCAATGGTACAGCCGCTTCCCAACAATGCTGAAAAACATGGAAGAACAAAGCTTTTGCTGTTCTTGAGACTTCGTTTTTCTTCTTGGAGAATGCTTGAAAGTGACCTCTGCAGGAACCAATTAAGTTTTGGTATTCTTTTACATGAAGCAGACTACAAGCCAGATTACCTAAGTATCATTTGTGATAACATGGGATGCCTCTCATTCAGGAGAGGAAGCATTATCCATAGCTTGGATCTGCAAATTGGAGTAGGTACCACTGTCAGTGAAGACCTTAGCCTCGTCATTTCTTGGGAACTGGCCTACACCAGATTTAATCTTTGATCCAAATGGCTAAACTCAGGTGATAGATTTACCATGGTGCCATCAATACTTTGTGTCAATTTCAGTTTGCAGTTCAGGAATGGGTTTATCCCTTCTTTTGAGGAATCAAGTTTCTTTATAAACATCTTGTTTTTCTTCAAGTTTTGCCTGTTTGCCTTTCCAGAATGAAGATTCTTCAATGAGTGTTTTCATTATGTATCACAAACACAAAGGAACAACATTGCATATTCTGCAAGCTTACATCTTAATCATATTATTCCTGTCTTCTGTGGTGTCTAATATATTAATATTGTACATGCTATAGGAGGTACCTAGCAGGGAAGAAAATAATTCTCTTTCCTCAATATTTTTAGGGCACAGCATGCAATTAGTGTTTCATCATGTTGGGCTGACTGTACATTAAGCTTCCTCTGGAATTAAGAAGGTCACTAGAAAAAAATCTAATGTATGCCTTTGCTTCTACAGAGCAAAAAGGTCTTGCCAATAAGTCAGATTCAAGTAGCCTCAAGACCATTCTCCCCCTGTATTTCTTTTCTTCAGTAATTTTCTTAAAATAGAATTAGTTAAATGCTGTAAGGTTTTCTTCTTTGGGGAGGGCAAGGTTCCTGAATTCTTTTTAAGTCAGTCAAGCTCCCTGCAGTTAAGATGAAGGCAACACAAACATTTGTGTCAGAATGATTTAGGGTGTTGTATCCTTTCCTTTGGAGTTAGGGAAGAGAAGCAGTTTCACAGGATACCATCAGATGCTATCACCAGGAATTCCTCTTATGACACCACACTGGCTTTCTTTTTTTTTTCTGGAAACTCCATGTCTTGATAAAACCAATGCACTGATTTGAGAGTGTTGAAGATTTTACCTGTGCTGATAGTGCTCAGTACTGTGACTGCTTTTCGGTATCTTAACCTAGCTGATGATCCAGTTAACACTTAAAAAACTGATTAGATCTCATTCCAGCTAACTGATAACCACCTCAGATTTGCAATTGTGAAGTCTCTTACTGGTTTTTTTTCCTGCATGTTTAAGCAAATATACATTGTACATTTCTTATTAGAACTGCAGCCGGATTATTTTTTCCCCTCCCTGTTCTTATGCCCTTATTTCCATTAGTGGTTTTGTGAAGGATTTTTGACAAAGTCAGATGAAAGAGTGGCTATGAACATCAGAGACAAATCTCTTGCTTTTTTAGTTAATCCCTTTCATCCATTTGCCCTGTACACCTAGATTATAAATTGGGCATTGTCTTTAAAGGGACCATGGTGTTCTTCAGGAATAGCGCCAGTCTCCATTCTTACTGGGGAACTGTTCCTGCATCTTGACACATTTTTAAGATTTTGACTCCATATTAAAGCTGTAAGGGCTGAGGTCTGTTTACCTATTTCCGCTTGTTGGCCAAACTTTTTGCCATCTTTTTAATATTAAAAATATAATATAAATTTAACATATAAAATATAATATAAAATTATTGTATTTTCACCATGCAGTAGGCTCAGTTTTTAAGCAGGCACCTCACACTTATTTACTTTTTTGTACCTTATCTGCCTCTGTCTGTCTGAGATATTCCCCATAGGTCAACCAACTTCTCACCTCTCTTTTTTGATTGACATTGTATGGCAAGACAGAGAATATTAACTGTGATTTTGGAGATGACAGGAAGAGCTAGGATTTGCAAAGGATGGTCATAGGGGCTTCATGAAGGAGTGTTGGAGAAATGTGGGAGAGGTGGTTAAATACCATAGCTTGGATCTGTGAGCAGAAACAGGTTTGCTGAAGCTGAGTGCGGATTGCAGGGGGCTTTAATACTCGCATTTTCTCATGTGGCTACCTGCACAGTCATGTCCCCTCTCGTGTCCACTGCCATCTTAAAAATCTTCCTTCTTTTCCATTTAAGTCCTTGCAACGTGTTCCCAGTTTTTCAGCTGACAGGACCAAGCTTGCTGCCTACTTTTGGTTGAAATAATGGCTAGTGGGAAAGAGAAGAGATGGTGCTGGAATACACAACCACTGGTACAGTTCTGTATTTGCTGCTGATAGCCTTGCTTAGTGGATGGGGAGATCTACAGGAGAGCTGCTGACAACAACACTTTTAAATAAAACCAGAACAACAACATATACATTACTCTCAAACTGTCTTTCACTGAGTTGGGGTTACCTAGTTGCATCACTTGTCTTTTCACACTGACCAGTTCAGCAAGGCAGCCCCAGTGATGAAGGATTCCTGTCACCAGAGACCTCAGGGGTTTCCTCACACCTACTTCTAACCATAATATAGTACCATGAAGAGAGGATGGAATAATTAATAATGTGCCCACATGCATATAGGAGTTTAAATATAAAATCAACTATATTTATTAAAATGCACCTAGATTAATGTTTATAAAGATTAATGTTTCAGGTGTGTTGATCAAGCCCACTGGCACTTCTACAAACCAGCCCTTCATTTTACTCTTTATATAGTGCAAAAAGAGTTTCAGAGTATCACATAGTGTAAATAGGTTCTTCTAGCTGTCTTGGGACTGAATATTTTCCTCTGAGCAGAGGACAGATGCTGCTCCCCAGCATTTTAGGTGGTTATTTAATGTTGGCCTGCCTGTTCCTTTGATACCTCTTTTTTCTGCACATAATTTCTCTTCAGTGAAAGGAAGGATTGTATTTCTGAACCATCAGAGCTACTGGCCCTGAGGAATTAAAAAAAGCAAGCTCCTACGGTTAAAAAATGGTACAATCTGGCAAATCATATCAACTAGAAATCACTTTAGAAAATGCTCATTCCTCAAGAATGGCAAAACCACATCTATTTAATTACTCCTGTTCCCTGAAA
The DNA here is from genome assembly GCA_028858755.1 of Ara ararauna. Lineage (NCBI taxonomy): Eukaryota > Metazoa > Chordata > Aves > Psittaciformes > Psittacidae > Ara > Ara ararauna. The sequence continues at coordinate 98,260,311 of CM054379.1, forward strand.
AGACTGAAGCTGTGGTCTTTAAAGAAGAGATGTCACAACTGAGGCAGGTATGCTGCTTAAGGACTTGCTTCAAATGGGCCTCCAAGTGCTGGGGAACTGTCTGGACAAGCTGAAGAAGAACAATTCGGTCTGAAAGAGCCACCAGGATTAATCTGGGAGTCCCAGCTCCCTGGCAGTCTTACTTAACTGGCAGTATCTAGAGCTTTATCTAGTTCATGCTAAACAAACTGGGAAGGTAGCAAGGGACACTACAGGAAGGAAAAGTAATATTGAATACACTTTCCAGTTAATGTACCTTAGGAATGGACTTTAAGACATTCTGTCTTCTTATTGCATATGTGGTAGGAAAATAAATGAGAACAAGAAAATGAGAAAAAACCAACAAGTCTCTGAAGCATTTTAGCAACATAAAAATGGAAATACTGTGTCATCCCTACAGGACTCACTTGAGGGAATAAGTAGTTGTATGTATTGGCATCTTTTTTTTGGCATAATAGGTTTAAATTGTTATTTAAATTAATTTATTAAATTCATATTTTAAATAAATTATTTATTCAATCCATCAGAAATAATCAGATAATTTTATCTTTGATATTGTTTATTTACTTAGTAGAATAAGTGAGTGAAATCTTTTATTCAATCAGAGCATAGATATTTCTGTCCTGAAAACTGCTAAAACATTGCTCCATGGGGCAACATGAAACTAGTCAATCTACCCATGGAATGAGTCTCCTTGTACCAAAAGATTTTAGTACATTAGAGCATCACATCTGCTGAATTAACTGAGTGTCTGATCTCTTGATGCCCTTCTTGGAGGTGTAATTTTAAACCTTTATCCATTACTTACCCTAGCGCCGGAATCCATCTTTTTCTCCCTCCTGAAGAGAAGTTTAGAGTGAATCATAAAAGTCTTCAGGTTACTAGCTTTGCCATCCTGAACTGTGTTGAACATCTTTGGCATTCATTCCAAGAGCAAGGGTGAGAGATTTAGGCAATAGCTCATCTCCTGTTACTCATCTCACAGGGAGTTTTTGAGAGGACTACAGTATATTATGTTTTCTTTGGTGGATATGGCTCTTAATCATAACTTCCTCTCAGTTCTTAGAAGAAATATAGATAATCTAGTACTTAAATTAAACACCAGTTTAATTTCATTTCAGGACCTTTCTTTGACAGCCCTCTTGACACAGGTAAGATTAATGTATACTTTTTTCACGTAAGGCAAAGATTGAAAAAGCTGGATGGCTATATAGTTCCAGTACTGGAAATCTCTCTCTGCCTCCCCTTGGTTAATTTTTATTTCTATAGAAGGCTCACCATCAAGCCAAGAATATGCAGCTATAAATATTCCTTCAGCATTTCTCTATTGCAAGATATAGTGTACAATTGAAGTGCCTGATCTCAAGAACTAAACTCCAACAGTCTACATTGAAGGCTGGATCCAGGAATCTCTGAAGTCACAGAAGAAAATCACATCAAATTTAGTAGTTTGAGAGTCTTTAGGGCTTCTTAGTGCAAAAAATCAGGTCCAGTGAGATTTAACTGTGTTTTCTGGAATGGAATTAAATGTGGATTTTACTGTTTAGGCACATGAAAGTTAGGCATTATTGTCAAGCTATGAAAAGAATACAGCTTGTCCTATATCTGAGGACTTGTCGTGGTTTAAGCCTCTCTAACTCAAGCAGTCTCTCTCTCACTCACTTCCCCCTCTTTCTTCCCCCTGCTCCCGGAGGGATGGGAAGGAGAATCGAAAAGAATGCAACTCCCACAGGTTGAGATAAGAACAGTTTAGTAACTAAGGTATAACACAAATCACTACTGCTACCACCAATAATAATAATGACAAGAGAAATACAAGGAAAGAATACAATTCTCACCACCTAATACCCAGCTCGACCAAGCAGTGCACCCCCCACCCTTCCGGGTCTCTGCTCTCTGCTTTCCATCCTGGACATGACGTGCTGTGGTATGGAATAACCTCTTTGGTCAGTTTGGGTCAGGTGTCCTGTCTCTGCTTCCTCCCGGCTCCCCTCCTCCTTGGCAGAGCATGAGGCTCAGAAAGTCCTTGGCCAGACCAAAACATCACTAAGCAGTAACCGAAACACTGGTGTTATCAGCGCTGTTCCCAGGCCCAAAATCAGAAACACAGCGCTGCACCAGCTACCAAGAAGGAGAAAAATGACTGCTGCTGCTGAACCCATGACAGGACTGAACTCTTCTTCCTCAGTAAGCTCCAGTCTCCAATCCATCGTCCACATACCTGCGTATGCTTCCATCAGGGAAATAAAGTCAGAGGGAGGAATACAGGATAGATTCCTAGCTCTCTTCTCTTTATGTGTCCTCTGGAGGAGTTTAATACAAAGTTCAAACACGGAAAACAGAAGGCACCTGTACCTTTATAAGGGGATGCACCTCTCTTCTATATGAGGAAGAGCTTCCTTATGTCTGGATGAATCCACTGCTATACTGAAGTACTTGCAGTCTGTGGTGGGTTGACCTCGGCCAGCTGTCAGGCACCTACCCGACCACTCCCTGCCCTCCTCAACACCACATGGGGAAGAAAATACAATGAAAAAGCTCATGGGCTGAGATCAAGACAGGGAGATCACAAAGCCAGTGTATCATTTAGCTATGTTCAGTTCTGATATCTTTTGCCAGAAAACAGATATTTTTGACACGAGGACATAAGAGCAAATGGAAACAATGGTTGCACACTGGAGCCCCTGGGATTGCCAAACTACTGTGATAGTATGATATCACATATATTTATACTGTGAGGTATAAAAAGCAAATGAAACAAATTACTTCTTCCCCTTTGCTGAGATTGTCTTCCTTTCCAAACTGTTGCAATAAATTATTTACCATGACATTTATTAACTGTGCACGTATCTTATCCATCTCTTTTTTTCACGGTTCTCGTCATACGTTATGGTTTAGTAGATATGAGGACACTTACATTTCCTTGGATGCAGGAACCTGGATGAAGTGACTCAGCTCATCTCAGGGCGAGCCTGGCCCCACATTTGCCTCGCTCCTTCCGCTGGCATCACAGCGACCAGGAGGGCCTCATGGTTCAGAAGCAGCTGTGGCACGCTCTGGGCAGGGTCCACCCCTGGACAGCTTAATGATCATGTAGCTGAGGCACAGCATTCCCACCAGGCTGGATGTAGCTGCAGAGCCATAGCAAGGCCATATTACTAAAGTATTACTAATACAATTGACAGATTTTGCATTTAGAGTGGTGTTTTGTTTTGTTTTCAGAATAACATCTGCTCTTTTGAAGTACCTTTCCTGGCTGCCCCTTTATCAATTTTGGTGCTTCTGCTTTCACAGTTCCCTAATTGGAAATAAATCAGTTGCAACAGCTCAGTGAAACTTTCTTTTCCTTTTCTTATGTTTCTTTTTGCAGATGGTGCAGTAGCTGAAATTGAGAAAAAGATTATAGAAGTTTTTGAGGCATTTGACAATGAAGGCAGTAATTCTGTGGATGCCAGGTTTGTAAATATCTTCACACAGAAATGTTATAGGATCTAGTAGAGAGATAAATAACTCCAGAGAACTGCATCTGCTTTACCAGAAAATGTAATTGAAATAGTCCTTTTGGCCCTGATTGGGCAACCATGTCTTTGCTTGTTTAATAGATATTTTTCATTGTTCAGTGTTGAAGATTGAAACTGGCTTGAGAGAGGGATGCTGGAGCTGGTGGAGTAAAGAGGCAAGAGGAAGCTGCAGCTAGACCAGAAGTCTAAGGCTACAATTATTAATAGCAAATCTCTGCCCTGATTATATTAATTCTATTAAATATAAAGTATCTGGGGAGATCTTACAGCAGCCTTCCAATAACCTAAAGCTACAAGAAAGCTCCTACAAGAAAGCTGAAGTAGGCTTTTTACAAGGGCAGGTAGGGATAGGACAAGGAGTAATGCCTTCAAACTGAAAGAGGGTAGATTTACATTAGATAATGGGAAAAAATTCTTTACTGTGTGGGTGGTGAGACACTGGCACAGGTCGCCCAGAGAAGCTGTGGCTGCCCCATCCCTGGCAGTGTTCAAGGCCAGGTTGGATGGGGCTTTGAGCAACCTGGTCTAGTGGAATGTGTCTCTGCTTATGGCAGGGGGTTGGAACTGGATGAGCTTTAAGGTCCCTTCCAATTCAAACCATTCTATGATTCTATGAAGATGATCATACTTGATTGTACCAAAAGTCCATTTAGCTCAATACCCTTATCTGAACTAGTAGTTACTTTGGGAAGGAATATAAGGAATTGAGCAAACATGCAGCATTTCTTGTTGGTTTTTTGTACATCTGCCACATTATTTGAATGGTGCCTCAATTTTTATGATGAATAGTGAACAATCATTCTCTATTAATCTTCTCAATGCCATTAATGATTTCATACCTGTCACATGTGTCGCCCGTCACAGTACTTTGAGGCTGAAGAGTCTGGATGTGTTTAATCTCTTCAGAGATGCTGTTCTGTAGCTCTGGCTATTTATTTCTTTTTTTTTGTGCTCCTTCTTGTTCAGCTTTCTCCTTTTTGAAATGGGATGACCAGAACTGAGGGAATGGGATGTACAGTTGGGAGCCAAGAGGGAGAACTGCTTACATTATAGCTTTAGCATGCAGTCTTGTGGAAATACAAACAAAATACATGCATGGGGAAGTAAGAAAAATTCAGTGGGAGATAAAACCATGGACTGTTAGACTGATCAGAGCCTTACTGGCTCCAAGATACAGAACTAAAAGAAGTAAAATTTTAAAATTCTTAAATAATCTTAATTCTGGTATTTTAAGAGTTTGAATATTTGACAGTGCTACTTTAATGTCATTTTAACAATAAATATCCACACACATAGCAATACAGCTTTTGTTACAAAATATATAAACTGTGTGTTTATGCCTCACTGAGCAGGGTCTGAAGTTGTTATAAACTGTTGTTTACTGAAGTAATTTTTTATGTTTCAAATTACTATTTTCACAAGAATATCACCAGAGCTTTTAATTATGAATCAGTTATTGGGTGTTAACACTGCAAAGGAGCGTGAAAATTGATGGAATTGTCATTAGACATTCCTCACAAAGCCAAATTGGAAAACATCTTTAAATGTTCCAAATGCATTTTCTTCATTATAAAACAGGTGAGAGAGGTACAAAATATTTCTGTGATGGTTTTAAGAGTGCATGCTTACTAGTGCCTCTAAATTAAAGAAATTCTGGGTACTTCATAGAAGTGAAATGATTTTTCAGTTATAGTAGATAGGGAGAACTTCAGGGTGCATCTCCACACTGGGTACCATTGCTATTCCCTCACCCTTAGGGACCTTTGGGAAGAGTGCTCACTTAAATTTTTTGGCCAGTCCCCAGGGAGGTGCCTGATGCTCAGGGCTGGAGCTGCCCTGGTGTCCCCCAGCTGCCCTGCTCCTGGCTGGGTGGTGGGACAGGCCGTGGCAGAACTCCTGGGCCTGCCACCTCCATGGGAACCCCTGACACTACCACCCCACTGTCCTGGGGAGACCCTCGCCCTCACCACACCATGACATACCCTTTGCTTATTTGTCATTTACATCTGCAGTCCTGACTAAATAGCAGTAAAATTTGCTAGAGGTCTCAGTCTATCATATAATGGATATAGAGCTTGAGAAAATGTGACAACAACAAAATGATACAAGCAGACTTCTAAAAAAAATTTATTCTGGCAGTAGGTCCTAACATGTGAGAGGGGACATTCAGTAATCTATTTAACATAGTAAATGCACAGTTTCACATTATTTTTTATAATAGTACAGTTACTGACAATGAACAATTTATTATCTAATTATCCCCAGTTCATATTGCAGGGCTGAATCACAATAACGGGATTATTAATGGCTGGTTATCTTGTATCAGAAGGTGGCAGTAGAGCACAATTCTTAACAGGATTGCAGGCGTACAAATATTATTACCTGAAATATCAGATACCCGTGAAAAATATGGAAAATTACACTTGCTTGGCAGGCCACCATCAGTATTGCATGATTCCTGATGCAAATACAAGTTATTAAGAAATTAAGCATGAGGAAGACAGTGCTGTTTCGTGCTGCTTGCAACACATCCTGAGTCAAGGGCTTTCATGGTTTTTCAAATCTTGTCATTGGGAGCGTCATACAGAGGGTGAAAACCATGACCCAAAATTACATTGCTTCCTTGTTACGAAACTTGTATGAACATAAACTCATTTTGACCATCATTTTTGTATGCTAGAAACTGCACAGCAGAAACCACAGCTGCTCAATTAAGTGAGAGGAAGTGGCTGTGAGGAAAGTACAGTTTCCTAGCTGGGTCCTTTAAAGTCTGTGTTAATACTAAATGTGACATTTTCACCACAGACACTTCAAACAACATCCTCAGATGATGGCACACACACAGACTACCAGAAACAGCAGCAGCAATGCCACATTTTGCAAACTCTTCTAGGACCTGGCTTACCTTAGTTCCATGGCTAAGTCCCATTACTGAGTATTACCAAGTCCCATTGCTGAGTATGAGGTGAGGAATGAGGGTGATAGCAGCCTTCTCATCTCTGGCAGTCTGTAAGAGCAGAAACAGTGTGGGACAGCAAGGAGACATGATTTGTGTTGAGTGTTTCTCTGGGGGTGGCAGAGAATATTTACAAGTATCTTTTAGCTAGAAAAGATAAGGAAGTACAGGAGTGAGGGCATCAAATACACTATATCCACGCTAGAAACAGGGTGCATGGATAGAGATTGTCTGACCTCATTGAGACCAATGGCCCAACTCTCATTCAGATCCACAGAGGGCAAGGCTTCCCTGAGTCATTCGTGTAGATGGCTTCATTTCATAACAGCTGTATGTGTGGGGTTGGGTTTTGTCTTGTAACTAGGTTGCTGCAGCCAGCCTTTTCCTCTCTGTAGTATATTGCAGTGCTTCTCAATGGTTTCAGTCAGCATGAGAGCTCCTTGAGATCTCTCTGAGGAGGCCAAAGACTGACCCGTATAATTTCATGTGTGTTTGGTGTGCCACATTTAAGACCTTACCATTATAAGATGATTTTACAAAGGTCGTTGCTTCTTGTACCTACCATTTTTAATGGGCAGTCTATTTTTAACACCAAATGTACTGGTGAAGACGAAGAAACAACAGAGGTTTGAATCATGGGAACCACCACCACTGTGGATACTTATTTAAACGTGCTTGCATTTCTGTGTTGTAGAATTGGTCTGAAAATCACAAGCAATATTGATACTTCTGTTGTTTTGTTTTCAATTATACCCTAAGTCTCATTAGTACTCTTTTTTACAGCTTTTTTGTTTCTAGTCTGTGATGTTGTTAAATTTTTTTGAGGCACTGCCAGTTAGGTCAGAATTTTATTTAGAGCCTCAGAACAACTGCACCAGGTTCAGCAGCAAATGCAAGCTATGAATATAATTTGCAGCATAAACAGGGTGGTGACAAACCACTGTGCTGGTGAGTTTGACTCTTTCAGAGTACAGCAGGGGCATAGCAGGGCTGCCTCCTTCCTAACCTCTTGTGATTGTTCTTTACTGCAGTTAAAATTTGTATCTTTATAGCATTTAATGTAAACTTATTTTATTTGTTACCTTTCGTCTCAGTAGGTTTCAAAGTACTTTATTAACTGCATAAATGTACACTTTACTGAAATTAAGCTTAACAATTGGAGGACAGCAGTTGAAAAGTAACCTGCACACAGTACACTGCAACACAATGGTGAAGAGGAATTTTGGGGGAAAGTTACAAGAACAATTACACTTTTCCAAAAATCTCCAGAATATTTAATGTCTATAAAAATAGACATTGCTTACTGAGACATCATCTACATATGTATGCTTGTGCTTGCTTGGGTGCTTTTACGTGAACACCCCTATACACAAACTCTGAGTTGGTATCTGGATTCTCCAGACACTCTTGTGTTGCAGATTTACGGACAAAGATGTTCTTTCTTTATTTCAGGGATATTGGTGTTATTGTCAGGACACTAGGTTGCTTCCCAACTGAGGCAGAACTGAATGAACTGCTTGCAAAGGTAAATGTTTAGATATGTTGTATTTTTTTTCAATCTTAAACATCCAGGAGTCTGTCCCTTCTGCCTGGCTGTGTGGGAAACCTAAACTCTTTTCCCAGAGGTTGGAAGTGTCATAGAAATGGCTCAGACAGTCAGGCAGTCTCTCAGGTTGCCCTGAAGCAAGCCTTCAGGCTGATGAGGTAGCAGCATTCATTGGTTAAAATGAGCCTTTGACATGGAAGGTCACTGTGGCACTGTGCCACAGTGCACGGGCATTTGTAGAAAATGGAAGAAAAACTGGTTTTGGCTGATGAAAAAGACTTCAGCTGGATTAGGATATCCAAGCCCTAACCATCTCATTCTTTTGGACATGCTGTGGACACACACTGTATGATTAAGTAATAAAATTAGTTCTTGAGCAGGTGTTCTATAGATTAAAAAGCTTCACAAAACACCAAATTCCAAAAATACAGGGAGGGAAGATCTGCTATTTCTTTTACTGAGTCCTGTTATTGCTATCTTGTATCTCACCTTTCTGTCCATCATGAGGTCTTTCCCAGTCTTGAGCTTTCTCAGTTGTAAGTAATCTCTTCTTACTTAAATACGTAAGCCTGTAAGTCAGAATTCAGATATAAAACCTTGTTAGTGGTCCTCCCATTCTCCCAGTGAAACACAGGGGCAAGGAACTTCAATCACATCTCTCCAGTTTTTCCTACTAATTTTTGTCTCCTTGCTGGGTATGGTGAACAAATGAGACAAAGAAATGGGAAAAAGATTTCACATTCTTTTTGCAAACTGATATGCTGCCTTAAGGAATGGAAGATGCTCAGGCTGGGAGGTGGGGGAAGGATTTTTCTTTCTCATGTATAGGTGAGGATACTGGGAATTGATCTCTTTTTTCTTCGTGTTGCCAACAAAAATTTGGATGCTTGCAGTAGCAGTCTCTCCTTGGTAGGCTTGTCTGGTCTCTTGTAGATCAGAATTTAGTGTGAGAAATCTTATGCTAAGTCTTGTGAAAATGATGCAGCTGCTTCAGATGAGGAAATGCAAAGAACCATCAGAGGAGAAAGAACTTTTAACGTGATACTGCAGTCTGTCTGCTCTGGCTCTATACTCTCAGTACCAGATTGTCCCAGCTTCTACTGACAACAAGACAAAATTGAAAGAGAAATGATGGTGCTTAAGATAGATGATATTTTTAGCAGCCCAGAGGGATTTTTATTTGCAGCAGATGAACAGTGGAAGTGACTCGAGATTCAGAATTGAGAAAAGGAAGGGAATGCTTTGACCACCTCTGCCCAGTCCAGGGAAACCAGGACAGTTGTTCAAGGCCTTCTTTCCCCTCCCAAAGAGGTTGGACTTCCTTGTTTTTCATTTTCTTCTTCTTCAGTGTTACTGCATAACAAGTAATGCACAAGAAGGTGCAATACAATACAGCAATGAGGCGGAAGATTCTTGAGATAGAATAATGTAACGTGTGATTGTTGATTGTAAGTGTATTGAAGTACAAATACTGCAAGAAGTACATTCAAGAGTACGGGTTAACCTTAAAGAACACTGAACTGGAAATTAAATCTCACAGAAGGTTTCATGGTGCCTGTAAATGAAACCTTGGCATAGATTTAGTACCAGAACAACGCTGTCTGTTTGTGAAACCCTTGATATATCATGTTAATCAAAAGTTTTTCTTAATTTCTTGAAGATACTGTCATCATTGATTATGGTAATATAATTTTATCTTAATCTAGATAAAATAAAAATTGTCTCTGTTGGCCAGTTTGTAATCAGTTTCTCCAGTATTTTTTCTCATTGTGAGCTGTGATTAATTTCTGTTTCTCACTACTTGTGTCTCTCAGTCATCTCATCTTCCTATTAGCATTATTGTAGCTAAACTAACATATGTTGCCCTCAAATTATTCATATCTGCCAAATCAGCATTCGTATAATTATTTTATCTGTAAAAAATATCATATACTGTTTCCTATATTGCTTTATGCTAAATGTTGTTCTTAATATTATGTCTTTAGGCCTATTTATAAAGTTAAGATTAAGTGATAAGCCTGGAGATGATGAAAGCTACTCTCAGGGTTATTACAGTGCCTGGAGTTTGAAATCCCAGGTTCAGTGCACTGCTGTGCCACAGATCTCCTGGATAACTCTGGAAGATGGTTTTGTTTCTTTGTGACTGGAGTCCTAAATGTTACATGGATGATAATAGTATGGCTGTGAGAGCAGAGATATGAAATATAATTGGTGCTATGATACAGTTGTTACGGGGGCTGTAGATGTACCCAAAGGAAAGAAATAGGGCAAAACTCACAGAGTTTGAACAAGTAAAACCTGTTATTTTCACAGTCACTATGAAAAAAAGAGGAATTACAGAAAAAAGAAAACATAAATGGAAAATGAAATGTAGAACAGGAGTGAGCATGAGGAAGAGTAAGAGGATACATATACCTGCAAATCTGAATACTTACTGAATTAGGCAATGTTAATATATTAATATATATTTATATAATTTATAATTTATGCACATATGTATCCAATGTTAGAAATAAGTTTGATTTTAACAGTTCATGATATTGCTGGGCCCGTAAGACCCACTGAAATGGAAGCTGTTTGCTCCAGGTCAGAGGCAGCTGAGGTTGCTCATCACCTCCTGGGTCCATTGTCAGGAAGGACACGTTTCTTTCACAGGCTTGACGTGGTTTAAGCCCAGCTGGCAACCCAGAACCACGCAGCTGCTCGCTCACTCCCCCCTTTTCTCCCCCCGCTCCCAGAGGGATAGGGAGGAGAATCTAAAGAACGTAACTCCCATGGATTTAGATAAGAGCAGTCCAGTAACTAAGGCATAGCACAAACCACTGCTGCTGCCACCAATAATAATAATGATAAGGGAAATAACTGCTCACCACCCACTGACTGATACCCAGCCTGACCGAGCAGTTATCTAACCCTTCTGGGTAGCTGCCCTCAGTTTATATAGTGGGCATGATGTGCTGTGGTATGGAAAACCTCTTTGGCTAGTTTGGGTCAGGTGTCCTGTCTCTGCTTCTTCCTGGCTTCCCCTCCTCCCTGGCAGAGCATGAGACTCAGAAAGTCCTTGGTCAGACTAAACATTTCTGGGCAGCAACTGAAAACATCAGTGTTATCAGTGCTGTTCCCAGGCTGAAAGTCAAAACCACAGCGTTGCACCAGCCACTAAGAAGGAGAAAAATGACTGCTACTGCTGAACCCAGGACAGACTGCTTTCTAGAGGCAGAATAAAAATAGCACACCAATAAAAAGAACCAAATCTAGATTATATTTGTCAGTGAAGGATAACAGTTTCACAGGTATTTGCTACATTGAACTCTGAAGTGGTCATGAGAGTGAGTTCTTCTGATACGAAAATTAGGATGACTTTCAGATGTTTGGATGAGCAGATCTAATGTTTTGGTTTTTTTTTTTTCACTTAAGCATCTTCTATATAACTTGCCATCTTCATGGATGTTTTGGGTCCTTGCTTTTCTTTGTTCTGTTTAAGACAAGACATATCTATCTATTTCTGATAAATAGCTACCATATTTATTTTTCTGTCTCTGTTGGCTTCTAACCTAATACTAGCTGAAGGACGGATGTTGCTAAAACATCCTGTGTTCTTATGCATCTCAGTATTTGTGATGCATGGAATAGTTCAGTGTATTGGCTATTATGTCACTGGAAAGAAGTTAAGTTTTGCCAGGTATTTTGTTACATCTTTTCAATCAGGCAAGCAGTAAAATAAACGATTCTGTAGCGGTAAAAGGTACAATTTGATTTAACATGAAGTGTGTAACAGCTTCATTTCCTTGCTAAGGATCCCTTACGCTAGGCTAGCCAAACAGAAGGGAAAAAGTGTCTTTTTCAAGCCAATTTCCACTCTAAAGCATCAAGAGGTGGTGGCTGCCTGCTTTTCGCAACCAAAACCCTTCAAGAGCGCTGGAAAAGACCATGCATCAGCAATTGCAGCTTTCCATTTAAGCAACTGCATCTATCAGCTCTGACCCAGCTCTCAAGACGAAGATTTCTTACTTTGCCTTTTCCTGGCTTGGCTAGGAGATTTCAAATCAGTGTCTGTTTGAGTCTTCTTTCAATCTGAGCTGTGTCTTGAGGAGCCTAGCAAGGTGTTGCTGCTGCTGCTGCCATGTGAGACTTCAAGGCATGCATCCAGTTTCAACACAGACAGGAACAGGCTAGCTCCATTAAGAGGGGTCCTTTTTGGACTAAAACTTGAAATTTTCAGGGAGGGGATGCACCCCAATGATAGGGAGCAGTTTTTACCACATTGCTCATCTCCTGTGGAAGTATAGGAATGCAGTGAGAATGCTGCTGGAAGTCCCTGATGTTTTAGGACTGTTAATTTACTCATGAAGCAAAGGGAAGCTTTTCTTTGTGTAGCATTTTATGGTCTGCCTTATGACTGTTTCAGCCTGCCCTGGCTCAGTCTGCCTACTTCTCTGGTCCTTCCCCTGATGACTCTCTCTGGCTATGAAACATGTGGAGACAACAAATTCCATCCTTGAGGTGTACTAGACTGGGGCTATGTCCAAACTAGCGCATTAAATATGCCCAGGAACATCCTTGGGTGTTGAAGCCAGCTGGCACAGAGCAGCTCATGTCTGCCCTGGTAAATGTTTTATGTAGAGTGGCTGCACAAAGCAGCTTGCTGGGGGAAAGTCCCTAAGGTCCTAGCCAGGCCTGGTGACTGCTGGGGGGAGTGGTAGGTGGCACAGGCCAAAATCATGCCAGGGAACGTGCTAATGGTTTTCTGTTACGCGTGGTCACGTTACACTGCTTGGGAATATTCCAGGTTCTGCCAGGCTTCACTAGCATGAATGCAGTCTGAATGGTTAAACCTCTGCTCAGTTACTCTGGGAGATAGGATCAGCTACTAGGCGTCCGGTTCCTCTGCACGAATGGTTTCTAAGCACAAGAGGGCAGTATTGAGTTATTGAAAGTGTCTCTAAGAGCTGGCCTGTCTTTTGCCTGGGATGGTATTACTTCCTCGAATTTCTTTCTATTTGTTCCCAAGCATTTCACTCAGATGTTATGATGCCATGTGATATGAAAAACCTGATATAAATATTCAAAGACTAACACTATAGTTTTAATGCAGGAACCACCCCAATTTTCTGGTTTTCATATTAGTTTGCTAATGAGTCATATAACCTGCCATACTTAAGTTTTATTTTTAGGTAGAAGATGAAGAAGAACCAGGTGGCTATGTTCATCTGGAAAAATTTCTTCCTGTGATGACAAAAGTACTGCTCGACAGAAGGTAATGGAAAGTGGATTTTTCTGTGTCTGTAGTTTATTCCAGATTGACTGCGTTGATTCTGAATAAATATATCGACAGTAATTTCACGTAACTGGAAAGAATACAGATTATTTTTTTCCTTGGTATTTAAGCTCGGTTTACATTAGCTTGGTAGATTTTGTTTCAAAATTACTTTGTCTACATGAAATTATGTTGTATGGATGAGATAAATAATACCAGCTTATAGTCATGAATTGTGATAATGTGAATCAGAATTAACTTGCTATTCATTGTGTTTTGTATGTCTCTGAAATGTTTTATATGCAAATTAAGGTCATAACCATTACTTTCTCTGAACATATGAATTAGGGTTACTGAAAAGGACAGTCTATTACAGTGTATTTTTAATAAGTTGTATAAATCAGCTTCATATTCATGTGTCAAAGCGACTGCCGGGTACAGTTGAATGTACACAAAATAGCACTCTAAAAGACTACCGATTTGAAAATCTAGAACAAAAATGCTGTTCAGTATTCAAAGATTCATGGAAATCTTTGCATGTACACAGAAACTTGTGTTATTTCAATATTTTGCACTAAAAGCAAGATTACTTATGGGCAATTTATCTTTCTTTTTAAAGATGGCAGCCAAGGGTTTTGAAGGACTCCATCTTGTCCAATAGTGAGAAGCTATTTTGCACACAGACGGCCTTTGATATGAGGGTGTGTTACACATGAAATATCTATAGGATTTCCCAAACTGTCTTGCAGCATCCAGAGGAAGTGTGGCCACCCCGGGGCTGTGTTTCAGAGTCTTTGCACCCATGCCTGGACAGAGACCAGCCATCAGTGTTTGGTACTGGTGTGCCTTTCCAGGTTCCTGCACCTTTGCATTCTTTGACGTTCATGTCAGTTTCTGGCTCCACACCGATGTTCACCCTTTCGTAAAATGATACCTTGATGCTCTGCGCTCTCGCCCTCTCCTCCACACTCCCTCCACACAAACACACACAAAACCTTCCCCTTGCACTTTGCCCAGGCTAGTGCAGGCTTATCAAGACCCACTTTATCTTTTGGGGCATTATGTTCATAGTTTACTTCTCCAAGGGCACATGAGATTTGGATCACAAAAAACAAGGCCTCTTGTTAGAACATTTGATTTTTAGATAGTAAAAGAGTGAGGCGGGTCTGGATGAAGCAGTCATGCAGTTAGAACCTCTCTGGCTTCGTCTTCTCTTTAGTATTCTTGGGGGTTGGTGAGAGTCTGCTGGGCTGTGGAAGGTCTCTGTTGCTGCACAGCGCTTCCTTTCCAGCTCTGAAATCAGGCACGTATATGCATGCACACACGTGCCCAGTTCTTCTGTCTCTCTGAAACTGTCAGTGGCATGTCTTTTCTTTTATAGCCACCAGCCTCCTTTGCACATCATCAGCTCATTAGACTATCAAAGCCCCACAGGGTGATCTGTTGCCTTAGCTACCAGCCTACTGGGACAAAACTTTGTCTCCTTGGTTTGGCCATCTTCTGTTCAGTGCATTGGCTATGTGGAATGATTCACCTGTTACTGATTCCTGCTGACCCAGTCAGCCTGCCCAAACATGCAGAAGCCATTCATCTGGCTCCTTAACACAAGGGAAATTAAACAGGAGTAGAATAAAAGACATAAAAGGTAAAGATATAGACAGTTCCAAAACAATCATGCTGGAATCAAATGCTTGATAGAAAAACTTAGTAAATTCTCAGAGAAAGTAAGTTTTGCCTTCCTTTAGTACTAATTTTATTTTTTCAGAATAGTACAGCAGTCTGGCAAGCAGTGACTTAACTTTTCTGATTCAATGGTTTCAGGTACCGGCCTATTCCAGAAGATGTTCTTCTACATGCATTTGAGGTCTGTAAATAAATACTCCAGTACCTAATTGCTGGAAAGAAGTTGCTGATTCTTGATTCAAAATGATTAAACCCACAAGTTTCATTATTTTTTCTTTAAAGGTTTTGGATGAGAAGAAATGTGGATATATTACTAAAGAGGATCTGGTCAAATATTTGACTGAAGAAGGTAACATGACTTTTGTAATATCAGTATTTAAGTAAATAAACATTACATGCGTATATGGCACCTTGAGGTCCTCATTCTGCATGCCAAAACTTGCAGAAGTAGATACATTGTCTTCAAACAATAGTGTTGTGATGAGTGGCTGCAGACTAGAACATTTCACTGGTGAATGATGCAGGGAAGGAACATCTGTCTGTCTGCTTGCAGACATTATAAGATAAAGGTTATTATTAAGAGTTATAATTCAATCTTATGTGGATATTTTTTGATCCTGTGTGCATCTCTGTGTTTCCTAACAATCTGACTTTTTCTGTTCTGTAAAATGGCTGGTTGGGTTTCCTGATGATTCAGGCAGTTTCAGTGCTCGTTCATTCCTGCATTATCTTGATCTTAATTTTAGTGCCATATGCAAACAAAGAGATTTAAAGACCAGATTTGAGTTGTATGTCATGTAATCCTCAATATCCCTTGAAGAGCCTGCTTTTCTTGCGTGTCTGACTCATGCGTGCCTGCCTGTTTCAGGCACAAAATGATGTGCAGCCTTTGCACAAGACCTATCCTCAGATGGGAACCTAGTTCTCAAAGAGGGATGAAGTAGGCCATCAGCAGCTTTAATGCTTCCAAAAGAGAAAAAACAAAGCCTTTCACAATGTAAATGCAAGTGCAAGAATAGCCAAATGAGAGAAAATCATTCTATTGTACACATTAGAAGAATTAGTTCTGCCAAAAATGGTTGTTTCAATGTCTCTGTGGCAGAGCAGAGTAGGATATTTTTGAGTCTGTGAACTAAAAGATCAAAAAACCCAGGCCCTCTGACTTCTTTCCCGTAGACCAGCTCCCTTGGTGTGCAGGACTCACATTTGCAAAAATGAAGGAATTGGAACCTTCGTGTTACTCCCTTTCTCCTCTGTGTGAGGACCAAAAGGGGATCCTTTCAAGGGAAAAGCGGTCTGATTTGCCAGCCCTTACAAGAATAACGAAGACAAAGTGTTATTCTCTGCTGTCTTTCAGGTGAGCCCTTTACTGAGGAAGAAATGGAGAACATGCTCTCTGTTGCTCTAGATCCAGAAACAAACACTGTTCGCTACAGAAACTACATTTCAAAGCTGGTAGTAGATGAAACTTAAGATCTTGCCCTTTAGTGATTGAGATGCCTTTTGATAACAGGAGTGTACACTGGCAGTTAGTTGAAAGGAACATTTCGAAGTGTAACAAAGCTCAGTTTGTAACTGTGCTTATAATTCAAATAAAATCTGTGTGGCTATATTTCCTTAGGTTCTGTATGCATGTTGAAATATAGTCACACCTGGAAAAAGAGCTCTTGACAGAAATACTGTGTAAGGTCTGGAAAAGAAATCATGGAATTTGGTTTGAAAATAACAGGAAAAATAATGTTAATGGAGTCAAGAAATTACTTTGCAATTGCTTCTGAAAACCTAACGGAAAAATGAGACCTTGAAAGTGGGTAATAAGTAGGTAAGCGAGTACCTTAAGATGACTAAAATTGTGAAGGCATGCTACTAAGATAAAGCTTTTATATTTATATGTAATCGCTGTTTGTGCTTAACTAATAAAGCACCAGGTAGGCTCCTCCTTTTGAAATATAATAGATCAAATAAACTTTCTACAGTTTCTAGGTATTGTCAAATATTTGCGTTTGGTTTACCATAGGCAATTAAACTGGACCAGTTAGTTCCATTTTATGTTACTCATCCATTGGCACATGGTATTTTGCTTCCGTTTTAAACATGCAGGTAGCACTCAAACCATTGCCATAGTCAAATTTACAAAGAAATCCTCAAGAACATTTCTGTTACTATAGGCAATATACAGTTCCTTTTTCATAAGCAGTTTGAAAGTCAGGAGCTTAAGCTGTTCAAAACTCTGCACTATTGCCTTGAGATCATGGGACTGGAATTTGGTTTTCGTAAACTCATAAAGCACTATTTTTTGAGAGATGTTAGTGTAGAATATATGTCTCAACTATCCTGCTAGGAGACCACCACAGACCTAACTGCTCTTCTCAATTCTAGATGTTGTCCTTTAATATGACTTGAAGTTCTTTCCTCTCAAGTTCTTGCCTTGTACATGGTCTCTAACAAGTAACCAATGGTTGTCCTCAACTGATGAGGTCTCATTTAGTAGGAGAAGATTCTGGTCCCCAAGGACACCATCTTGCACTTTGTGCTCCACACCTTCCACCCCATTTCTGTTTTTCTACTCTCTAATCAAGTTTGATTTCCTCCTGTACAGTGTCCTACCAATCCTCTACCTCAACTGCATATCCCAACTCTGTCATCAACAGACTTAATCATCTGAGGAAATCTGGGGAAGATTGATATACAGAGGCATTAAATGCCTTACCCCCTCTCATACTCTTCTAGTGGTAGAGCTGAGAACAGAGCACAGGGCTCCTTACATCAGGTCTCACTTTAGGTGGAAGCTTAGAGGAGCTGTTTCCATACAGATCTGCAAGGGAGCTGGTATGCCTCACAAAGAAGAGATTATCACTATCTAAATGTGATGATGGAAGCATTCTGAAAGAGACCATTTTTTAATTCTCTTTTTACTTCTCTAACCCAAGCTGTCTTTCACTGCTATTTTCCTGAAACAATAAGGCAACAAAGGGTTGATGCAGGTAAACAACATTTGCCTATTTGTAAGCTGTATTTCCGTCTGGGAACCACTGTTGCACTGATCCTAAGACTCTGCAGTGCACTCTAGCTAACACATTTAGTGTGTATTTCATTTCTTTGTCAGTAAGAATGAAAAACAAAGGTAATCATCGGTGTTATAATGTGTGGAGAAATAGGTTTTTGAAGATTAAAACAAGAGCAACAAAGGGCCATTAAGAAAACATATTTTTTATTAGCCTTCTTTAGTCTCTCTTTGGAAGCTGAAATTATTTTCTCTAGACGAATCTTTCTCCCATTTGTTATGCAGTGTGTTGTACTGGATTTCTAACACAGCTGGCATGTATACAACTTTAATTCATATTCTGCAGTCTCAGAGCCACTGTCAGCCTCATCTTGGATGTCAGCAGGAAGACGCTTATTTCAGGAAATCATTTCATAGCTCACAGTGCTCCAGAGAGACCAAAATTTGTTTCTAGTGGTGCTACCCCCAGAGACTGCCTCAGCTGCTGGTGTACCAAATCAGGATGCCCATATACAACACAGTTACAATTCATAGTGTAGATACCATCTTAACATATATCCTTTAATGATCTATATATAATTTTTTATTCTGCAGTCCTCAAATGCAAGGGAAGAGGGTATTCTGGCAAGTAAAAAGTGTGATTGTGCCTGAATTTATCACACAGCAGCTCCTCCAGATCCATTTTCTTATACCTGTCCCCAAGAAAAATACGTACAAATAGGACAGATAAAAGCAACTTGCAGTCTTCACTTCGGGCATAAGCAACCAAATTCCATTGCCTAGAAAGTTTCCAAATTTGGGGTGAAGGAAGTGTGAGGAACCAATCTCAGACTCTGCAGGATCCCAAAAGCTGAGTGCTCCCTGCCAGCTAGGATCACGTAGTGGTGATCTGATGGGCTTGTGAAGGAGCTGCCCCATGGGTCACCCCAGAAGCACTGAGCAGTGCCACACACAGCTATTCCCTTGTCCTCCATGACTTGCCAGCCTGTGCTGTGCCCACCCATATCTCCCCATGACTGTGGTTGGCTGCTTAAGGGGGACTTTTCGAAGCTCCCTGGCACTGGCTCTTTAAATGCCTTGTCTCTGTGCTCCCTGGGGCCCATATCTTAGGGGACAGGGGAAGAAAAGAGACTTGGGGAACCACTTTGCTATAACCAAATGCTCTTCTTTGTTTCTAAATTTGAAAGGAAGAAGCATTACTATGTCCTCATCTTTGAGGTGGACAAATTGAACTGCTGAGTGGTCTTGTGATGTCTCTTGCTACGTGCCTCTCCTTGCTGGCTGTTTTGCCTCTTCCCTCAAGATCAGGAACCAAGATAATGGAGTGGATTGCATGGAGAAGCCTCTAGGGAGGAACCAGCCTAGCACCTGGACTAAATCCACAGAGGGGAGCAGAGCCAAGGCTTTGAAGAAATGGGGGTAGTCAGAGGGTTTTTGACCTAGTTGAAGGAGGGAGAGGGAAGGGAACTCATTACCCAGATGTAAAAAAGAAAACAAAAAAAGAAGAAATCAAAGAAGCAAACGCTGGAAACCATCTACAAATACAACTGAATCAGCAGGCTGTTTGCATCACTGCTGCAACTTGTAGGCTGGACAAGACTTTACTTGTTTAGAACTTAAAGTTCAGCTGTGTCAGGGCATATCTGGCATATAGTGGAGACCTTCTCAGTCTTACTGATACTGTGGAGAAGTTCTTCCAGTTGCTGAACTTGTGTTTGGGAGTCCCATTGCTCATATTCCATATCATACATTGCTTTTTATGTTTCCCTTACCAGCTTTGGAGTTGCTACTTCAAAACACTTTGCTGTCTGCTAGTGACAGTCCTGTATATATTCACACCTGAAGGCTTCAATGTTTTCACATTGTACTGCATACCAACATGGCATTTGCAGTTCTTGTAGACTCTCCAGTGACTGAGAGCAGAAACAGAAGTTGCAGAACATCCTCCACCAAAACACTAAAGGGCCAGCATCTGACCAGGGACTCCAGGAAAGGAACAGGGCTTTTCACCCATGCACCTCCACCCATGTTTCACAGAGGGAAGTGCCTGCAAAACATCCAGCCTGTTACCTCTGTTCAGGCAACAAGAATTTGCAATGTTTTTTCAGTCTATCTTTTCTCTTGGGTCGTTTATACCTTGTTTCATTAATCCAGTTGCATGATAATCTGTTGAAAATGCAAGAGAGTTTTGCTTTGCCCCACACTGTAGAAGCCCTGATGCTGAGCTGCTTGCTCTGACAGCTGCCCATATCAGGGTGCCATTTACAACTGGATTTAGACTTGCCGCCACTGAAATCAGCACTGACAAAACGCTCATCACAGGTAACAGAGAGATCCAAGGCCATATGATAGAATCATAGCATCATAGAATAGTTAGGGTTGGAAAGGACCTTAAGATCATCTAGTTCCAACTCCCCTGCGAGGGGCAGGGACACCTCCCACTAAACCATGTCACCCGAGGCTCTGTCCAATCCAGCCTTGAACACTGCCAGCGATGGAGCATTCACAACTTCCCTGGGCAACCCATTCCAGTGCCTCACCACCCTTATAGTAAAGAATTTCTTCCTCATATCCAATCTAAACTTCCTCTGTTTAAGTTTGAACCCATTACCCCTTGTCCTACACTACAGTCCTAATGAAGAGTCCCTCCCCAGCATCCCTATAGGCCCCCTTCAGATACGGGAAGGCTGCTATGAGGTCACCACGCAGCCTTCTCTTCACCAGGCTGAACAGCCCCAACTTTCTCAGCCTATCTTCATACAGGAGGTGCTCCAGTCCCCTGATCATCCTCATGGCCCTCCTCTGGACTTGTTCCAACAGTTCCATGTCCTTTTTATGTTGAGGACACCGGAACTGCACACAATACTCCAAGTGAGGCCTCACAAGAGCAGAGTAGAGGGGCAGGATCACCCCCCTTGACCTGCTGGTCACACTCCTTTTGATGCAGCCCAGGATATGGTTGGCTTTCTGGGATGCAAGCACACACTGCGGCTCATAGAATCATAGAATTATAGAATAGTTAGGGTTGGAAAGGACCTGAAGATCATCTAGTTCCAACCCCCTGCCAGGGGCAGGGACACCTCCCACAAAACCATTACACCCAAGGCTCTGTCCGACCTGGCCTTGAACACCGCCAGCGATGGAGCATTCACAACTTCCTTGGGCAACCCATTCCAGTGCCTCACCACCCTTATAGTAAAGAATTTCTTCCTCATATCCAGTCTAAACTTCCCCTGTTTGAGTTTGAACCCATGTTCATTTTTTCATCAACCAACACCCGCAAGTCCTTCTCTGCAGGGCTGCTCTGAATCTCTTCTCTGCCCAACCTGGAGCTGTGCCTGGGATTGCTCCGAACCAGGTGCAGGACCTTGCACTTGGCATGGTTAAACTTCATCAGGTTGGCATCAGCCCACCTCACAAGCGTGTCAAGGTCCCTCTGGATGGCATTCCTTCCCTCCAACGTATCAACCGAACCACACAGCTTGGTGTCATCGGAAAACTTGCTGAGGGCGCACTCAATCCCACTGTCCATGTCACCCACAAAGAAGTTGAACAAGACCGGTCCCAACACTGATCGCTGAGGGACACCACTCGTTACTGGTCTCCAGCTGGACACTGAGCCATTGAGCACAACCCTTTGCGTGAGGCCATCCAGCCAGTTCTTTATCCACCGAGTGGTCCACCTATCAAATTGATGTCTCTCCTGTTTAGAGACAAGGATGTCATGCATGACAGTGTCAAACACTTTGCACAAGTCCAGGTAGATGACATCAACTGCTCTACCCCTGTCCATCAGTTCCGTAGCCCCATCATAGAAGGCCACCAGATTGGTCAGGCAGGATTTCCCCTTAGTGAAGCCATGCTGGCTGTCACCAAGCACCTTGCTGTTTGTCATGTGCCTCAGCATGCCTTCCAGGAGAATCCGCTCCAAGATTTTGCCAGGCACAGAGGTGAGGCTGACTGCTCTGTAGTTCCCCGGCTCATCCATTTTCCCCTTCTTGAAAACGGGGGTTATAGTTCCCTTTTTCCAGTCGTTGGGATCTTCACCTGACTGCCATGATTTTTCAAATATGGTGGACAGTGGCTTAGCAACTTCATTTGCCAGCTCCTTCAGGACCCGCGGATGGATTTCATCAGGTCCCATGGACTTGTATATGTTCAGGTTCCTAAGATGGTCTTGAACCAGATCCTCTCCTACAGTGGGCCCAGGGTATTCACTCTCACAGTCCCTGCGTCTGCCTTCCAAGACTTGGGTGGTATGGTCAGAGCATTTGCCGGTGAAGACGGAGGCAAAGAAGTCGTTAAGAACCTCAGCCTTCCCCAAATCCAGGGTAGCCAGTTCTCCTGACAGCTTCTGGAGAGGGCCCACGTTATCCCTAGTCTGCCTTTTATTTGCAATGTACCTATAGAATCCCTTGCTGTTATCCTTAACATCCCTATCCATGTTTAATTCTAAGTGGGCCTTAGCTTTCCTAACCTGGTCCCTATCTTCCCAGACAACATCCCTGTATTCTTCCCAGGCCGCCTGTCCTTGCTTCCACCTTTTATATGCCTCTTTTTTGCTTCGAATTTTCCTCAGCAGCTCCTTATCCATCCAAGGAGGCCTCCTGGCCCTCCTACAGCACTTCCTTCTAGTAGGGATGTATCCACTGTTAGAAAGCCACAGTAGCTGAGGTTGCTGGAGACCCTGAGAGGTCAGTGTAGGACATCAAAAGTGTTATGGAGAAACTGAACAGAGTAAGTTCTACTGATGGGTGCTTAAGCTCAAAAATATCAAATATACCTCTGAGAAGATAATTTTACTCTTTTGAAAAGGACTTGTGATAAAGAATTTCATCTTTCTAAGTGAAGAACAGTCTGTTATCTTAAATGTATGCAATATTAAGTGAGATTCTTGTTTTACTTTAGACTGGAAAAATATGCCAGGAACAGTCAAAATCAACAGAAAATAACAAACAGCAAAAGGTAGCAGAAAGAGAAACAGGTGAATGCAGCTCTGGTCAAATTCATAGCAGTTCTTTACATCAGTTAACGGCTCATTTACATCGTAATTTCTAATCAGTTACATGAAAGCCCAAAGAAGCATTTGATCACTGCACATGGTAATAAAATTTGATTAAATTTATCAGGCAACTGCCAAAGTATGAAAATTTGCAAATGTAATAAAGTAGCTTTATCTGAAGTTTAACAGGACAGACAAAAATAAACCATTCCATTGGTTAAAACCCCCCTACATTCAGTTCTTAGCAAACAAAATTTCAGTGAAAAGTATTGTGTGATTATGAAGTTTCTGGAGTAGAAATTGGGTGATTTGAAATGCCAAAGACCCTATTTTTTTGCAAAGAAATGAAGATAAGGGGTGAAAGTGGCTGGGGATGCTGAAGTTCAGCCAAGGCTGGGATGGGAAGCTATGATTTTTTAAGTCCTCTAAAGTACTGCTGTCACTGTGTAAAAGGGGGAGCATAGTCTTGACAGTAAGGCACCGGGCTGGAAGGCAGGTTCCATCCTAGACTTTGTGAGAGGTAATGGGCAAGTCACATAATCTCTCCATAGCTGAACTTCCCGTCTGTAATGTCAGAGTAATTGTAAGGAATAGGAGACAGGGAACATCTGTCTTGCCTACCCAGACTGTCGACTTTTTGTATCGCTAACTCTAATGTTTGCACAGTGTCTGGTACTGTGATGTTCTGATCAAAATCATTGCCTACAGACCTCAGCCTTAAAGTCTTTTGTTCCAGACTGTACATTGAGGTTGCAAATTCTAAACAGGTCAGTCTACAGCAAGTACGTTTGTCTTTCATTGAACACAATTCTGTTTCATACTGTTTCATGCCATGATAGTTTTGATTGTAAAACTAGCTATTAAAACATCTGATCTTGTTGGAGGATTTTTTTTTGGGTAGGTCAGTACTAGGCATGGGAACTATGCTGACTTAAAAGCTAAAGAAAGATGCAGTTTGAAACAAAACAGATTCTCTTGTTTAACCCATTTTTAATCTCTGGGGCTACTATTTGGCTTAGTATAGTTCTGAAAGCCAAGAAAATGTTAGTCATTATGTACAAAAGATTGATCACAGCATTTATATCCTAAGGCCCAAATTCTGAAGTCCTTATTCAGACAGAACTCCCATTGACTTCAAAGGGAGTTCTGTCTGCAGGAGAGCTTCAGAAATAGTGATATACTGGCTCACAAGGCACTGTAAAAACCTTTAAGTCTCATTACATGAAGCCTCATCTGTGGAAGATCTAACAAAGATGTACAACCAGCATGCAGGTTGTGCCATTGAAATGACCAAAACCATAAAACCATGAGATTAGGTAGTTAAGTCTTGTCTACAGTTCCACAAGAATGCAAGATGCAGCAAGATTCAGCAGACAGAGCTTTTCCATATTGTTCAGAGAACAAAAGGTAAAATCTAGGGATGCTACTGCATGGAGGCTTGAATTTACTCTTCCCATGTTATCCTGGAAACACTACAGCCTTAAAAGCACACACATGTTGCTTCAGTGATTTCGTATACTAAACCAATAACTTTTATCCTAGACTCCAACTATTCCTTTTAGAAACCCTTTTAGAACATGCTTGCCTGTTGCAAATACCTGCCTAAATGATAGCATAAAAGGAAACAGTTTGGAATAAGATGTTTCATGTAGAGGAAAGCCTTTGAATATTTGCTGTCAACAGTAGTCTCTTTCCTGCCAAGGTGACAACACCCTTCAGTGTAGAACAGGTCCTAAGCTTTGCTTTACAGTATGCAGCTATGTCTTCCCCTAGACACCAGCCTAGTGAGTAACCAGAATGGAGTTCTCAGGTTTTCTAGGGGTGTGACTTTAGAATGGATAATTTAATACAAGAATTTGAAGCTATTTGAGGTCTTCCACATGTGCAGGTTATACAAGTTTAATGCATTACACTGGTTTAGGTTTTATGGTGATGGAATACTAAGGATGTGCTATGGTCCAGGTGGAAACTAGTAGCAAAGACCAAAATTTAGCTTCATTTTAATTTATAGTAACACAACCAAGAAAAACTCAGTAGTTCATCTTTAAGGACAACTTTGTTGAAATATGTATTTGCATGATGAAGTTGGGCTTAATATTGCAGAAACAAAGATAAAAAGAACCCAACCAGGTGCTATGCTGTTGCCTTTGGAAGCACTGCCATTCTTCAGAGCTCCCTCAAGTGCATAGATGCATTCAAATTCAACTCAAATTTGATGGAAAACTGAGAACCTGTCTCTAGTTCTTTTGGTTTCATTAAAGTTGCAGAGATAGTTTGTTAAGTTAAATGTGTTTTACCATTAACTGTTTAGATCAGTAGGGGAGAACTTTCTGAAGAAGTTTCATAACTAGGAATGGGAAACCAGCTCTTAAGTACAAGGTCCATGACTCAACCAATTCCATGCAAGCAAGCAAGCAAAAGGAAGGAAGGAATGATGTCACACCAAAGTACATATCCTGAAAACATCTGTAAAACTGCACTGGAAATGGAGGTAAAAGGAACTGTTGAAAGCATGTAAACATTGGCTTTACACTGATGTGAAGTTCTTCCTGTAAATTTTCTATGGCAATGTGCTGTTGGTCTTTCGAGAAGATGTTCTCATTGAAGTCTTGTGGCTCCATGGTGTAGAACTGAGTGGCCACGAAGAAAGGGGGCGTGTGGAACTGTGTCCTTTGGATTTTCTCACATACAGGACTGACACTTTTTATTTTTTCCATCTTCCAAATCACAAAGGGATGCAACGTCTTTTGGCAATAATACGAGATGTGCTTGTTGGTGAGATCTCTACTTTCCTCTAAAAATGTACCACCTGCCCAGCATAACAGTGCAGTAGTTGGGGTAGGGGATCTTTCCCAGGAACTTGCTCTTTAAAACAGGTAAATGAACACCAGAGACAGTAGCAGACACTGTAAAGCTTAAAAAAAGAATAAAAAAATAAGAGATAAACCTCTTCATATGGACTTTTCTAATTTCCAGGTGCACATTCTGTCTGGCAGGGGTGGTTTAGCAATACCCACTGAGAGGATGAGCTTGGGCAGGCAGAATAATGATAACTCTTCTTTGGGTGGGATGGCAGAATTTTAACTCGGGATTCCCACAAGCTCCATAAGCTCCCTCTTAACATTTGCATTTCAGAACCTGACTGCTTGATGTTGGGGGGTAAGGACCATTTCAATGTTCTGAGAATGGTCTATACCCACAGACATTAGTCCCTCACTGTGGAAGAACATAGCCACTTTGTAAGCCATGCTAGCTAGCCCTACATAGAAATCACTGCTCCCATAGGAGGCAATGCCAGCTGGAAGCCTACAGCTGTACAATGCAGAGAAAGACTGTTTTGTTTTGTCAGGATAACACAGAAGTCAAACATCATTGCTCACTCCTTGCCCATTCTCAGTGGGGAAGCAAAGGCTTTATAGTGACATGTAGCCACAAGGGGAAGTGATGAATGATAAACTGCAGACGTTTGGTACAAACACAGAATTAGAAAAAATGACCTACAAGTGGATGTGTTGGACCGATACACTTTTTACACACATGGTTCACACCCAGGATGGCTAATGTCAATCATGCTCTGTACTATTCTATGCTTCCAAAAAGGCAAGCTCAGGAAAAACATTTAAACTCGGAGAACAAATTCTCCATACACAAATCAAGATCCAGTTCAGAGACCAGAACTTGTTGAATAGGATCTCTACAAAATGGAAAGAACCAACACCTGCATTCAAAGACTGAGACACAAAGAGAAACAGTAGTTGCATGGGCTAATATGACAACTTCAAGAGATCAATAACCATGGAAACCTCAGTAAAAAGAATGTATCTTCAAGGATATTCAGGGGAAGAAATGGTAAATGGAGAACCTTTCAGAGGCAAAAGTACATCGATTCGCATCTCCAGAGCTGCTTATGGTACAAACAGTTTTTATTTTTAAACAAAAATATGTTCTCACTGGCATCTATGAGAAACTGGTGCAAAGCTTTTGTGATCTCTCTTTTATAGAGTTGTCACATTTCTGCATTTGTAAAGGTTTTGGTTTTAGAAGCTTTTGATCAAACTCACTGATTTCATTTAAACAAGAAAGAGGAAATAATCTGCCTTCCTCACTTCTGGCAATAGCTTCAAAAAGAATAAAATCAATCTGAAAGTAAGTATCTTTGGAAGACTACAGCATGTCTTTCTAACCTGTATTTATTGTGTGTTGTACTGTCCTCCGCTGGAAGCCAAATTCTGATTAATGCTGCTCAAATACATTTCTTGATTCTATAATCAGTGTGGTCGATGAGGTACACCATCAGAAACTACAGGTAAATAATGGTGGGAAAAAGACAAGGGCCTTCTCTCACACACACAGAAAGCTTGCCTGGCCTTTCAAACAGCTGGCTGAAAACCAGATCTCAGCATCAGCTAATGAATGTATCTCAAGGAGCAAGAGAAGAAACAACGCATTCATCACTGCTAAAATTTAACTTTGTAACTTACCTTTCGGCAATGAAAATTCATAACAAGGATAATAAAAATGGCAACAGAGAAACATTCTTCCCCTTTCTCTGTTGGAATTACCTGCTGTTTGTCCGGCACTCATGTGCACCCAGCTGAGACCAGCAAGTTCACTTGCCTTTTGTTATGCTCTGAACCAGATATAAACCATAAGATAAAACGCTTGCATTAAACTTTTGCTCTGCTGATGAAATCTTTAAGCGTTACAATATTTGCTTAAGAACAACAGATAAGATTCTGTTTACAGGACATTCTTCAGCTGGTTGGTGGATTAAATAAATTTGTTTGGAAATGGCCATCTTTCAGTCCCTGCTGATCCATGAGCGTTCCTCTGAACAGTGGCACTTACAGACCATCGCTGTTCCTCAGCTGGGGAGAAAGCCCTGCTCTGTCCCCCTTTCAGCTCCACTACAGCTGCCCGAGCAGAATCCCATGGTCTCTCAGCAGTCCCCAGCTTTCATACTGCCCCTGCAGTGGCAATAGAAACATGAACTATATCAAAGCAATGACATTAATAACAGGTCAGGTTGTGGAAAGTGACACTCCTCTCACTCCGGATTGTAAAAATAAGATAAACTCTCCACATTCATTACTACCTTCATGTTACAAATAACATCACCAGTCTAATACAACACTCCAGAAGGGACCAGCTTCACTGTCCGTGAAGTGTCCCTCTCACAGAGACAGTACAGTGTTTTTCATCCTTGACCCTCACATTGAGGGGATGTACCTTATACAAGCGTACAGATTTTTATGTTCCCATCATAGACTCTGTTTTCATACAAATCTAAAGTCAACTGGTTATGTCCCCATATAGTGGCCTACTTGGCAACTGTGTTGAGAAGAAATTGGTCTCTTTGAACTCTGTATAACTACATGTGCAGACTACAATTTGTACAAGTAAGTACCCTCTGGCCCATTGATATCTGCACTGTCAAATACAGAATAAAGCTATTGCTGAAAGAGAAAGAGTATCTATTTAGTTGTATCTCTAACCAACATCAATGTGCCCAAATTACAAACTACATGAACTGCAAATTGTTTAGCTTGAGCCTAATCTAATGGATTGTTGTAAACTCTGTGCCTTGCTAGAGCAGTCTACTGGAGACAAAAGCTGTACCAGAGGGAAAGTAGAGGAACATGGTTAACCTACCCAATTTCATGGTACTGTGTAGATCTCTCTGTCTCTCTCATATTGCTCTAAAACCCTCAACCCTTAGTACTACCTTCAAGTTCTCTTTGCCTGTCTTGATTCGTGGAATATGCCAGACACATGCCATTAAGGAGCCGAGAGCACTAAACTGCTCTCTCATCTTCTTCTACGTGTCCTCACACTGATGCATCCAAAGAAGATCATTATTTCCTACACTGAAAGTTCAGGGTGCAAGCTGTGCCTTCTTCAGCAGTACTTGGATGGATCAAAAGTTCATATGCAAGAGCACACTCTGACTACCATCTTCCTCCTCCTGGAGAGAATTCCTAATTCTGCAGGGGTGCTGATGGCGTCAACAGTATATTTTGGATGCCTGCTAGTTAGAGAAATCTGTAGATTAGCCATGCACTGCTGTGCTCACAGATTAGAAATGGTTTCCATTTTTGTAGAACAGTCCTTCAATTACTGATTAATTTGGGCTACATGTTCACTTTCCTGCATGGTCTGTGCTTGCCAATCTAGTCCATGGGTCAAAGGAAGTTATTTCCTTGTAAGTAGAATTTGTTAAGACAGATTCTTCGTATTTATTCCCCTTACTGACATCTTCAAGACCCTAAAAAGAAGTTGGGCCTGAGAAGGTAGCCTGGGCCCTTTCTTGCAACAGATGTGATGTCAAAGTGCACCAGCAAACAAGCCTCATTAAGATGCCACATCCTGGCACCAACCGTTTGGCACATACCATGAATAAGAAGATGCAGACCCTGTTTAAAAGCCTGCTTGAAGAAGGCATGCAGAAGAATTTCAGGATTAGTCTGTATGCAAGTTATCCTTATTTCTCAAGACAAGAGCTTGAGTTTTAAGAACTGTTGTTATCAGTATTCTATGTGTCTAAAGCTTGGAGAGGAATCTTGAATATACAAGATGCTGAGTGCAGTTAGCAAATTAACTTTATGTAATCCATTAAAAAACACCTCCTTGGCCTGTTTGCTCAAAGGAATGTGAATTGGCTGTTATTCCAGACTGGCTTACAGAACCATTACTGGTAATGCTGATGAGATGTGTAAAATAACTATCTGTAGCTAATTATCTAGAAAGGTTTCTTGTTTCACTTTTTAAAGTTTTAATATCTCCTTAGTAAGTCTGAAAACAACTCTAATGCCTAATTAACACCAGTTTCTTTTCATTAGTATGCTATAAACAAAAAGAGTAACAGGTGTCTAGGCAAGTAGGTAGTCTACATAGATTTACTATAAAGTTCATCTTAGGAGGAGATATATGTGTTTTCCTTTCAACACAGAAGATGGTAAACACAGAGTCACACAAAGAAACACACCTACAATTAGTAATTACAAATAGTAATTCTGAAGTTGCCATATGGCTCTAGCTGCCCATTCTTTTTCAGATTGACTTGAACTACATGTACCAATTCTTCCTTCCTAGTTTATCAGACTCATTCAACAAAGCCTTGCCAACTCACAGGGACCCCCTACTGAGTGGTTAGTATCTGAGTAGATTCCTAAAACACTTCCTTGAAAGGTTACAACCTTCCTTTAAAGTCTAAAAATGTTTGTTCCAGTCAAGCACGTGAAAGAATGTGAATGACTGGAGAAACCTGACATACACATAAAAAAAGGTAAGTCAGTCAGCTATATTTATTTGTGAATCAAAGATGTTTGCTTGCCAGGTCCTCCTGAGAGCCACTTCCATGAGATATTGGCCTTCACAAGTGGGAATAGGGGGGCTGTCTGACGGGAGGAGCTGTATCTCCGTACAGGCTTTCTGAATGCAACTTCACAACTATAAGACTGTTGAAACTTAGAAATGTTGGCAATACTCTTTCTGGTCCCTCTGGAGCTTCCTCCACACTTTTTAGAAAAGAAAATGTTTTTTCTGTGATAAATACATAGAATCATAGAATAGTTAGGGTTGGATAGGACCTTAAGATCATCTAATTCCAACCCCCCTGCCATGGGCAGGGACACCTCCCACTAAACCATGCCACTGAAGGCTCTGTTCAACCTGGCCTTGAACACCAATCCCTGAGGGACACCACTCGTTACTGGTCTCCAGCTGGACATTGAGCCATTGAGCACAACTCTTTGCGCGCAGCCATCCAGCCAGTTTTTTATCCACCAAGTGGTCCACCTATCAAATTGATGTCTCTCCTGTTTAGAGACAAGGATGCCGTGTGAGACAGTGTCAAACGCTTTGCACAAGTCCAGGTAGTTGACATCAACTGCTCTACCCCTGTCCATCAGTTCCGTAGCCCCATCATAGAAGGCCACCAGATTGGTCAGGCAGGATTTCCCCTTAGTGAAGCCATGCTGGCTGTCACCAACCACCTTGTTGTTTCTCATGTGCCTCAGCATGCCTTCCAGGAGAATCTGCTCCAAGATTTTGCCAGGCACAGAGGTGAGACTGACTGGTCTGTAGTTCCCCGGCTCATCCATTTTCCCCTTCTTGAAAATGGGGGTTATATTCCCCTTTTTCCAGTCGTCGGGAACTTCACCTGACTGCCATGATTTTTCAAATATGATGGACAGTGGCTTAGCAACTTCATTTGCCAGCTCCTTCAGGACTTGTGGATGGATTTCATCAGGTCCCATGGACTTGTATACGTTCAGGTTCCTAAGATGGTCTTGAACCAGATCCTCTCCTACAGTGGGCCCAGGGTCTTCATTCTCACAGACCCTGCATCTGCCTTCCACAAAGGAAGATTGAAGCCCAAATAAGATGAAGATACTCTGGAGGATACAACCTTATATACATTCCTCTCTAGAGGGTGATCGTTACATCAAGTCTCATCAGCACCCTGAGGCAGAGTGCAGCTTTTCCTAGAAAAAAAGTCAGAATCACTACAATCTTCCTTTTCTGTTTTAAGCAGGCCCAGCATGCTACAGAAATGCTCAATTTCTCCTGAGATCTTCCACTCACTGCTACTGGTTTGTTTATTTATTTGTATATAAACAAAAGAACACGCCTCCCAGGCTTGCAGTATCTCCTCCACCTAGCAAAGACACCGTTGTCATAGACTAAAGGGTAAACGGTACTGGAGCAAGCACCAGACTCCCGCCACCACCAAGAGCACAGATCAATAAAAAATCACTGGAGCCATTGGGATACAAAAGGCATCCTGTCCTCAGGCTGCTGCCCTAGCCCACTCTGTTCCTGTTAGTGAATAATGAAGCTCCAGCTACTCCCAGCAGTGCAGCACGGCATCTCATACACATTCACAGACACAGAGTCTGGGCAGCTCCAGAGCATATATTCCAGCTCTTTTGGACCAAAGTTCTGTTTCAGTTTGCAGTCTCATTGGAGAAGTAACTGTGTGAACATACTGGCACCCAAGGCTTCTCAGTAAACATTAAAAGTATTGACAACTGCCCTCACCTAGCAACGTTCATAGAATCATAGAATAGTTAGGGTTGGAAAGGACCTTAAGATCATCTAGTTCCAACCCCCTGCCATGGGCAGGGACACCTCCCACTAAACCATGTCACCCAAGGCTCTGTCCAATCCAGCCTTGAACACCGCCAGCGAGGGAGCATTCACAACTTCCCTGGGCAACCCATTCCAGTGCCTCACCACCCTTACAGGAAAGAATTTCTTCCTCATATCCAATCTAAACTTCCTCTGTTTAAGTTTGAACCCGTTACCCCTTGTCCTATCAGTACAGTTCCTCATGAAGAGTCCCTCCCCAGCATCCCTATAGGCCCCCTTCAGATACTGGGAGGATGCTATGAAGTCTCCACACAGCCTTCTCTTCACCAGGCTCAACAGACCCAACTTTCTCATCCTATCTTCATACGGGAGGTGCTCCAGTTCCCTGATCATCCTCGTGGCCCTCCTCTGGACTTGTTGCAACAGTTCTGTGTCCTTTTTATGTTGAGGACACCAGAACTGCACACAATACTCCAAGTGAGGTCTCACAAGAGCACCGACTAGAGCAGGCAGCTTCTCTGCAACATCCCTGATCCGAGCCCCTGGTAGGCAGCACACCTCCCTTGAGCCTGGGTCAGGCCGACAGATGGGTGCCTCTGTTCCTTTCAGAGTAGAGTCCCCTACTACTACTGCCCGCCACTTTTTCCTGGCAGCACCAGTAGAGATCTTCTTTACCAGTGCATCAGACGGTTGTTCCTGGTGGGAGTGTGGCTCCTCATCAGCCCCCTGCAGGACAGCAAAGCGGTTCTGGGTGGGGACAACAGATTTAGGAGGAAGCCCCTTGCTTTTAATTGTCCTCTTCCTCCTTTTTTTGTTGGTTTTTTCATCCCAGAATACTGGTCTGTACTTTCAGATGGGTCCAGCCTCAGCTGTCACTGCAGCACACAGCATTTTCATATCGAATACCTGACAGCTGTCAAGAACTCTTTGGTCACAGAATGGCAGTGCAACTCTCCTACAGCATCAGCTACTTTCCAGAATCCTAAGTTGCCTGTTCTAGGAGATTTGGACCAAATTCATTATTGTAAATTGATGTCATTGCATCATTGCAGATCAGATACCAAGCAGTGAATACAGTGGTGAGGCTAGCACTGGTTAAAATGCTCAATGAGGCTAATCGCATGGGTGAACATTTCTTTAGTATGAGCAAGGATAAGCAACCTAATTAAAATGTAGGCAATTATAAACACTCTGAAGCCCTGTCTATGCATAGAGAGACTTCCTGGTGAGTCTGAAGAGAGGGAAACCTCTGTGAAAGAGGCAGTGAGGAGCAGTGTGGGCAAACTATGAGAGCTAACCTCCACCACCAGCAAAGTATATTCACCTTGCTGCAGTGCAGTTATGGCTGTGTGCTGGTTTTGGCTGAGGTAAGGTTGATTTTCTTTGTAGCAGTTGGTATGGGTTAGTGTTTTGGATTTGTGCTGAAAGCAGTGTTGATAATACAGGGCTGATTTAGTGTGAGCAGTGCTTACACAGAGTTAAGGCCTTTTCTGCTCCTCATCCCCACCCCACCAGTGAACAGGCTGGGGGTGCATAGGGGGTTGGCAAAGAGACATAGCCAGGACAGCTGACCCCAAATGACCACAGGGATATCCCATACCAGATAATGCCATGCTCAGCAGTAAAAGCTGGGAGAAGGCTGGTGGGGGGAGCTGCTCCTCAGGGACTGGCTGGGCATCGTTTGTTTGCTGGTAAGCAATTGCTTTAATTTACATCCCTTGTCTCATTCTAGTATTTTATTTCTGTTTTTTTTCCTTTTCATTACAAATTATTATTACTGTTATTATTATTTTATTTAAATTATTAAACTGTTATCTCAACCCACAAGTTTTCTCACTTTTACCCTTCCAGTTCTCTTCCCCCATCCAGCTGGGAGCAGGGAGAGTGAGTGAGTGGAGTAAGTGCTTACTTGCTGGCTGGGGTTAAACCACAGCAGGCTGTCACGTTAAATTGGCTTTGTCAAACTGATGCAGCTTTATGTCTGAACATTGCTACCAGCTTAAAGCTGGCTCTCTCCAGTTCAACTTGCACCTGCTCACATGGGTACAAGCTCAGTGGGTGTAACCAGCAAAATGAGCTTTAAATCCAAACAAATAACCATCCAAACTTCCATATATGTTACATTTGTAAAACTTTCACAAGCAGGCAAGCTCTCTCTGAAGAGTAGAAGACCCAGTTCTGCTGAAGTTGGTAACACAGGTAATGCATTCCACTCTGCCAAAGTTTTCCAGCAGTAGGAAGAAATGCCCATCAATTGCTGCCAGCCCACCTCTGAAACTGTGTTTGTGTTGCTAGCTGCCAAGGTATGGGATTGTTTTCCCTCTGTCATGGTGTTTGACAGAATAGTTACGGTTCAGAAATGAGCCACATCATTAAGGCAGCAGGTGGGGACATGCTGCTGAGCACAGCTGCCCCATGCTTGTGTTGCTTCCAGGGGCAGAGTACAGCTTGAGGGGACAGACGGAGACTTTCCTAAAGCTGAGAGCATGCCTGGCCTGAAACTGTGCAGCCAACCTTTACCCAAGCCTGCCTGGGCACACAGGCAGGCTGTTGGAGTCATCTCTCACGCACTGACTTCTGTGCTCAGGGATAAGACTGCTCATCTGTTTAAACCTGAAAGAAGTACCCGTGCACAGCTAGCCATGCTCACCCATGGCACTGGCCTCATGGTATCCCTCTGAGGAACAGGTATGCCTTAGTCATGCCCTGCAGTGTGAGCACTCCAGAGCTATGCTGCCAAGTCTGAACATCCCCTGACGGGCAGACACAAAACTGCGGGGGATATGGAACAACGCAAACGCCGATTAATGTAATCGAACGCTGAACAATTTATTCTGCGCAAGCACACCTTTTATAGGAAAAAGTTACAGAGTACCAGAACATTCCACAATAGATGATTGGCTCTGACTCCATGTCAAGTCCTAGCAACGGCTTGTGATTGGAGGCTTAAATTCATGTCAGCAAATGGGTGTCCCCTTCTGGCAACTTCCAGCACCCCCTGGCAACTTCCAGAAGCTGCTGGCAGCTGCCAGCAGCTTCTAGTGGCTTCCGGTGAGGTGCCCTATAGCAACCCCCCTGCAGCCTCTGATGACTTCCGCTTACCAGAGAATTGGAGTTCAGCCAAGGGCTGGATGCCTCTCATGCCTTCTGCTCACTGGACAGTTGGAGCCAGGCCAAAGGCTGGATTGCTCACAAAACCACTCTCAGTGAGAAACGCTTCTACAATACCCTCTTCTTGTTTTTGAGCAATCCAGACCTGAGCCAGTACCCTGTTTACAAATCTCTTCATTATAGCGAGTACAATGGTGCATGCAAGGAAAACTAGTAACACAATACAAAACCTGCCATCATCTAGGTCCAGTCATGAATCCTCCTGGATTCCCCCAGTGGGTTACTTATGTAGCCATAGCGGGAGAACAAAAATAAGCCAGGGGAAAACTCACTGTGATGGACAGGGAAGGGCAAAGAGAGCATCTCTATACTTTCCTTGGCCACTGACCTGTATCCACAGAAGGTGTGAGGTCTAGACATGGCTCTGCCTCCCCAGCTGCCAGCGAGCTGATGAAGGGAGGGATATGGGGAACAAGCTGTGTCTTTCAAGGCAATGACAAACTAGAGGCAGGTAACAAAGGTGTGAGGGAAATGGCATGTAGATAAGTCAAGCATCATCCCTCTGCAGTTGCTTCATAAAGAATATAACCAGCATGGAATGATGTACAGCAAAGAGAACAATGTAACTAAAATTTTTGGAAATCTGCATGCTGTAAGGTTCACTTTCAACCCTACACTTGGTGGTAAATGTATGAAAGGTTTGAAAAGGAGTTGAAAAAGGGTTTCAGATGAAACAGATACCCACGTATCTGCAATGCCTACCATTACAAAAATCTGAGGAACACACTGGGGTGAGACGCCTGACATAGATTATCATGAACGTAATTCTCCGTTGTTTGAGCACTGAGTTGAATTAGTTCACCTCAGGTAAGCCGAGGGGCAGAAAAGAAATGCCTTCTGCCTTTTATATAGTGTTTCATCTAAGGCGTTTACACATTCAAGCCTATGACAGACTAGTGCCTGTGATGCCAGCTCTGCTGTTGATCTGTACTGCTATAAATTACTCTTGCAACAAGACAGACTGCAGCATAAAAATGTGATGATATAAATGCTTCACTGTTTGTTTCTCAAGACTGCCTGTTCACTTTGCTATGTTACCTCCACTTACCCCCCTCCATGCCATCTGCGCTGCTTGCCTGTGTCCCTGGCTCCTAGGGTGAATCAGGCATGCACATGGGCTTTGCACTTGCTGTCCTCCAGGAGCCACTTTGCCTGTTTTCTAACTTTGGCGCATGCTGGCCTGTATTCCTCTTGCTAATGCTGTTATTTGTTAATACCATTAATACCATCTTCTCCCTTCTTCTATCCAAAGAAGATTACTGAGAATAATTCTTTTGGAAGACATGTTTTTCCTCAGTCCCTGAGGTAGTTACAAGAGTCTTTGAAGAATGTTTATAAGGGCTCCTTTGCCCTCTAATTATCTCTAGCTGATTGTGAGAGCCAGGTCCTAACAGTGCTGGCTGCCACAGGCTCCATCAGCATCGCTGTGCTGGCCACAGCAGCCAGCACACACCCTCAGTGGGGTCTTCTGTCACAACCCCACAGGTGCCGCATGCTGCTGTAGCATCACCCAGGATGTGGCTCCACAAAGCCCAGCACAGCAAGCAGTCAGTGGCTTTTCCAGGTGCCCAGAGAGGCACGTAAGGTTTCTAGACCAGGAGCAGCTCACATCTTTCTCCTTTTAAGCCTGTGATCAGCTGTTGTTACTCCAATGTTTCCTTGCTCTCTTGCTGTTCTGTATAAAATCTGCTTTGCTGGGGATTGGTGCTTTGGGACTTACAGGTACTCCACCTTTCTTCTATTTTCAGGGTTGTCTGGAATTGCAGTGAATGCTTATTGTGCCCGAGTTACAGAAAATGTGATTCTGTAAAATTTCAGTAATGTATGAACTTAACTGAAATTGGCTGCATGTGGACTTGTCATTGCAATGCATCCCACTGCATAAAATGACTGTAAACTTCTCCATGCAACCCTGCTCTGTGAGTATACGTATGTGCATGACACCGCATCCTTTATTACTTATGAAATGCATATCAATACTGTATTAATAAGTAGGCATTGATTTTTACAGAGAACATAAAGATTTATGAAAGTAGGCAGTGCCGTGGGGCAGAAACTATGAAAGCAGTTTCTAGAAAATCTATGAAATATTTTACATTTGAGATACAGAAATATCTCCCATACGAAATAAATGCAAACAGACAGCCCTTCATGGAAAGTAGATTGCTTTTGGTATT
Source organism: Ara ararauna (assembly GCA_028858755.1). Taxonomy (NCBI): domain Eukaryota; kingdom Metazoa; phylum Chordata; class Aves; order Psittaciformes; family Psittacidae; genus Ara; species Ara ararauna. Next base: position 98,297,760 of record CM054379.1, read on the forward strand.
GGGCAAGGGCAAGATTCAAAGGCAACTGGTTTGCTACAGAATGAGACTCTTTCTTTGTCAAAATTTGAACACAAATGGCTTACTTTTTTGTTACAGTGAGTCTCAAGGAGGCTCTCCGTGGAGCAAGGAAAGTACAGGCTAAACACCTCTACAATGGTCCTGAGGTGCACTAAGCAGGATGACAGTAAAACTCTGCTGTTGCTTGGAGTAGGAAAAAGTGTATTTAGAGTGTACTGATGCAGATCTGCTGGTAACAGCAAGAAGTAAAAGCTGCAGTACGGACCATCAGAGAGTGCCGTGTCTGTGTTATACCACCCAGGACCCGGATTACAGCAGTGTGTGAGAAGTACACATTTCCAGTATCAGTCTTTTTTTATGCTCACACACAAGGTAAATCTAGGGAATGATTTAGAAATTGTTCTACAGAAAACACCTCAGAAGGCAGCTCACACAGAGGAAATGCCCGGTCTTAATTCTCTGTGATATCATACTCGACAATTGTCAAGAGCGAGTAGAAAAACACACTCCAGACTGCAGAAGCACAGTATATCCCAATACTACAAAAGGAGCATTACCTACAACATCAGAAATGCAAATGTGGTTTATACAGCTGATTTCCTCCCATACTGCATGGATTCCTAAATCCTGCAGAATACTTGGGCTGTGGACATATACTTCTGCTGCTGTGTGGGCTGTACAAAAGGACCAGGGACTTAAGGTGCATGTGTTAGAACTTTGTGTTGAAATGATCCTATACTTAGCCAAGCGGGTAAGAACGAGAACTGGAGTGGTTTTAGAGAAGAAATACATCAAACTGGGAAAGTTCTGGTGATTCTGTTTGTAGTTCTTAATAATTAGCTGTTTTTATCTTTACAATTAATTGTCACT